>OY720682.1:98173958-98865488 GCA_963170755.1 Amphimallon solstitiale | reverse complement strand
ATATCTACGTGGTGTTCAAATTTCAATTTAAAACTAAATATAAACAAATGCTGCTATATGTCCTACTCACGAAAAAATAACAATATACCATCTACGTATTCTATTGAAAATAACCAGCTCAAGCGAGTGACCAGCATAAAGGATCTTGGGGTGTACTTTGATACGCGCTTAAGCTTCTCCAGCCATATACATAATATTTGCAGTTCGGCTTCAAAAACTTTAGGTTTTGTTATGCGCTGTTGTAAATTTTTTAAAAGTTCGCTGCTCTTGAAAACTCTATACTTCAGTTTCGTTGTCAGTAAACTGGAGTATGCGTCACAAGTCTGGTCACCTCAATACATATATTTACAAATAGCCATTGAGAGGGTGCAACGAAGATTTTTGAAGTACTTGTCTTTCAAGGATACGGGAATTTATCCTGAGCGTGGTATTGATTATAATCTCTTATTGCTGGCGCATGACCTTCAGACACTGCGGGATCGCCGGGAGATTCATGGTGCGCGCTTTATGTGGAAATTGTGTAATGGACTAATTGATTGCCCATGTCTCTTGGCTTGCATAAACTTCTTTATTCCCCGAGTTGCCTCTCGTTCCTCCGCCACGTTTCTGTTGCCATTCTCGAGAACTAATCTCCTTCGGGGATCGCCAATATTTACGATGTGTAGGGCTGCGGATTTACATTATGAGGATATTTTCTTTTCTAGCTTTGATACATTGATTACCTTTTGATTTTTTGTGATTTTTCTTTTATTTTCTTACATTATGTATGAATGAATGACTTATTCAATAATTAAGAACTTTATTTTATTATAATGTACGTGTTTTGTTCATATAATTGTTCCTATAATTGGTTTTACTGTTGGAATAATAAAGTTATATTATTATTATTATTATTATTATTATTACTTTAGTTTCTCTAGAACTCCTGACGATGCCGCAAGGCGAAATGTACATTGAGTGTTTAATTATATATATTTGTGGAACAATACCAAGTGTTTTATTTGTTATTACTTGCTTAAACCTTAAAAAAATTTAATTTCTAACATTTTCGAACAAAAGTCGTCTCTTAAAGTCTTTTTGAAATTTCAATACCCGAAATAGAAGATATAGAATAAAATACATGTTTCATAAAACATTTTGCGCAGTTGTTCTTAGAAAATTCGTCTAGCGGCTTGTTTTCTAAACTTACTAATAGTCGACCACGAGAATTTCTTTAGAATTTCACCAAGTTGTAGCCACTACCTTTCTAGATATGCTTTCATTTTTGTTTCGACATGAATATAAACTGTGAATTTATCTTTAGTGGAAGATTACAAAGCGATATTGTAATGAAATGAGCACTCTCGTCAGTTTTTTGGTGAATAGTTGCCTATCACCTCAACTATCTATGCATTGTTTCCAATATGTTTTAGCCGTCTTACGCGCATTCACTCGCTGTTCTTCCATAAATAAAGTTATAGCTGCCAACATAACAGCACCATTTAATTAACAATGCTGGTCTACTATACAGCAATGGTCAAGTATTGAATAAAATGTATGTTTAAAAAAGTAATATTTAATAGCTTTATTTATAATTTTCAATTCGTAAGTGGTTTTTATTTAATTGTATTTTAGTATTTTATGTTGTTCAAAAATTGTTATGGTCAATGCCAATTCGTAATGGCATTGAATCGTTGTTTGTGGTGCGTACTTTGCTTGTGTCTGTTACTAAAATGATTCTACTATATAAACTTATATAAATTGATTTCCGTTTCTATCACGAGAGTCGTCCACGCTTTTTTTGAATAAAAGGGAAATTGCTGTAATACTAATTTGAAATATTTGTAGAAAGTGAAAGTGTTTTTGTCCAAAATTTCGACTCAGTTAATTTAAAGAATGCTACTTTCTAGTATTGACGTTTTTAAACGAATGTAATAGAAATTTAGTAAACATATCAAACAATCCTAGTGTACATTTATACATTCACTAAATCTTATCTTTTTGTGATTTACATGTAGACTAAACGTCTAATGTATATCTCGTAATATTGCTTTAAATAGTATATTATGCAATGAGCATTTAATGATAGCTATTAAGACACGAGTAAGAAAATTACAATACGAGGCGAAGCCGAGTATTGTAATGAATACGAGTGTCTTAATAGCCATTAAATGCGAGTTGCATACACTATTTTTTCTACGACCCCATAATAAAACATTATTTTTTGAACATTCTATATCATAAATTGAGGTTAAAATTTAACATGCACCTTTGCGAGTTTAGCTGGTAATAAATTGTTGGTGGTTACTAAGGCTTGTTCCATAATTTCTGGTGGACTCAAATTCTACATTTCACTGTCATTATCCCTCATTTTTACCGTTTATATTTTCAAAAAAGCACAAATTTTAAGTACTTACTTGTAAATTGCAGAGAACTGTCACATTTATTTAATTTGTATATCTGTCAGATATGCAGTCGCCATATTGAATATTGTTTGAATATTCGAATGTCGCATATTTATTGGATATAAACTTGTATCGTAATGAAAAATCTGTATTCCTATTGGATATAAACTTGTAACATAATGAAAATATGTATCGTAATGGACATCGTTAAAGTACAGGTTCGGCATATCTAATAATACAATTAAAGTATGGGAGCAGAAAAAAAATAATAAAGTAGTTGGCTGTAGTTAGATTTACGTATATATTTTATATAACTTTATTTTAAAGTCGATTGAAAACCATCAGGAAATAGTTTGCATTATTAGGCTTTGTAAACGTCAGAAATGACGCAAGAACACATTTTTTTCCTAAAGATTAATATCGATTTCCTCGTTTGTAACATAAGCCTATGCCTTTCAATACGATGAGGTGTAATTATCTACGTTGTCGCAGTAGTTTGTAATCTAATTGACTGTAATTTATAGAGGATATTGCGTTTTTGTTACTGCTTTTTCAATTACTAACAATGTATGCAAAATTGTAGTCGTGCGTATGATACTTCTAACTGTTATCCAAGACTTACACAATACAAATTGCTTTATTTTTTACTCAATATGTAATAATATAACCTTTTTTTTCCCTGTCCTCATATTCTACGTGGGTGGGTACTTTCCTTGACGTAATTATATCGAAATGAATTTTTTATCATATAATAATAATAATTCGTTTCACATTATATCAATTATTTTAAAATATTTCACAAATAAAACCAGGTGTTTTCTGTGTAATTTCGGTTCTAAATACAGAAATAATATCTGGAACGTCGAATTAAGTCTTGTTTTGGGGACATTTACTAGTAATGCTTTAAAATCGGAAAAAGTGGTCAAAACTTGCCATTCCTACACTTCTGTTGCTATTTGATCTGACTTTTTCAATAAACAATTTATTTAGGGAATAAATGAACATTCAGCAATTTTCATTTATCCCCTAAGTAAGTTGATTGCGATTTATATATTTCTTCTTTGCATTTCAGGTACTAGCATGAGTGAACTGATAACACGAACGGCAGCAAATCATTTTGTGTTTGGCCCCCAAGAATTGCCAACCCTTGAACTTCCCTCGCGTCTCCAGATTGTAAAACATTTTCTTTTTCTGAAGGAGCATAAGCTTTCCTGCATGTCATTTCCCAGTTAAGCGAAGCGTTTGTTGTCCTGTGGATTTGAACTGGGATTCCACCATAGCCACTTGAAAACGTTGAAGCAGTGCTGATGCGACTGATAGATGAAGGAGCTTAAGCATCGAAGCATGCTATTAATGTGGAAAAATTAAGTAACTTTTGGACAGTTTAAATGAATTGTTTGACATTACTGCATGTCAATACAAGGATTTGCTTGCATGTAGCTGTGTTAAAGAACTGAAAATTCCAGCTCGAGAAAGATACTTTTTAGTTGACCAAAGAAAAGTCGCAGAATGCAAAATAGCAGAGTAGATAAAACTTTAACTGAAATGGTGCATAGGAGTTCTGCAAGAAAGTCTCGGATGGAAGAAGGAGTAGCCGATGAGAAAAAAAGAAGAATCGAACAGGAATGCTCCATGTTGTCTGCAGACACTATCGCCATTGAAGATTCAGCTCCATCACCTGACCATGACCATGACCATGTACCTGACGATTACTTCGTTACTCTTGGTGTTAGGCGGAACACAATACAAATCCGTACCATTACACTAGAAGCGAAGCGGAGAGGTGTGGAGTGTCCAACGGAGCAGTAGCAGCTACAGGTATAGCGGCACTAGTTGACTATGTCAGTGCAGATGACAAGATCAGTGTTATAAATTCTAAGAAAATCTGGAGAGCACGAAAACGTCTAAACAGAAACAATACAATGGGAATAGCAGCAGTGTTTTTGACGGTAGGAAAGGCAACACCCTGATGAATGAAAAGAAAGGTAGTAAGTGGTAACAGTAAACATGTAGAAGATCACTATATTGTAGATGGTTAACCTGGAACTCCTACCTTCAACACCTTACTGTGGATAGAGGAACATATGAAGCTATTCTAGATAGGCTGCATAGAGCATTATCAGACATGGGACTTGTAGGCAGGATTATTGTAGTTGGAGCTAACAGCACACCTGTGAACACTGAACCTAAGGGTGAAGCAAATTAATCTTCTAGAGAAGCAGCTAAATACATATCTGCAGTGGTTGATATGCAGTCTACATTTGAATGAACTCCCTCTGCGCCATCTACGTAAAATAGCTCATAGGTCCCAGTGTATGTCTCACTCAGTGAGTGTGGCAAAGCTCTAACTATATGTGAGACCCTTCAATTTGCAGTCTGATGTTGACATAGACCACATTAGTAAAGATAAGGGATAGCTCAACAGAAATGTAACAGATATAGAAACTGGTGTTGTTACTGAGGATCTAATGAATAAAAAACCTGGGTTTATATTATTGACAAAAAAGTGTGTTATTGCTGCTAGTAGAGTTTGTCGCCTCTACATAGCAACATCACAACCTACTGCAGAATTGCAGTCATTGGCAAAGTTTCTTGTGGTTTGCTATGCACCAACGTGGTTTCGAATAAAATGCAGGTATGGATACACTGATAGTCCAAAACATTTGCTGTAAGAGATAAATATCTAAAGAGAGCTGTTACCAGACATGCCACTATAACATTGCCTGTCATCAAAAGAAGCGGTTACTGGAAAATGTGCTACTGGTAATGCTAGCGGGCGGTGATATAGCAATCAGAAATGTTCTTATCGAGACAATAGGATACCAACCAGGCTTAAGTCAACACTTATATAATATCACCCACCAACATTGCTGACGCTGTCAAATACTGAAAAACCTACTGCTTCCTATAGATTAGTGCAGGTCCGAGCCATCTGTAACACGAAAACTGATGAAGAGCTTAGTAACTTTTATGCAACATCCTTACCATAGCACCATACCGTTTCACTCACAGGCCGTGGAAAATGTGTAAAACTGGTGACTGGAGCATCTGGCATGGTACATGGAGCAGATGCAAGAGATAGATATCTTCGTGCACTAGTAAAATCAAGTCAATTAACGTTGTCTCTGTTTCTACTGTCGATGTTTCATCCACTATCTTAAAGACATCTTCAGAGCTGCTACTGCTGCGATAACCTGCAACTGTATCTGTTTCAGGTTGTCGCACACAGTAGAAGAGGAAAAGGTATGAACGACGACTGTAGAAGCTTACGAATTAGATTGACTAGTAAGATATTTGGCTCCATAAACAGATTTTCGTTAAGTTTGAGGTAAAAAAGTAACACTTTCTGGGGAGATAAAACATTTTCGATAACATTTTGTGAAAAGAGCACGTCTAAGTGAACGAAACCTCAAACGTGCTTCTTTTAATTTCAAACATTTGCACCAGGACGACACGGGCTAATGACCAATGTGACGTTATGTCAGTCTAAAACGAGTCAGCAGCCGCTCGACGATTGACACATAGAACGGCTTTGCAGACTGGCCTCACGGCTGCATAATGAGTGGTTCTGCCCAAATGATAAAGTGGACAACGATTTAAAATATCTATCACTTTTGGGCTTGCTATATTTGCGGTGGAAAAAAAGAGGAATCGAAGGATATGGCGTTTCTTGCAGAAAACGACTTGTCGAGACTACTGTGGAGCCGCCAAACAGCATTCGCCGCAGTGTGTTTTCTATTATATGAAAATAAAAGCATATGCTCTGAGTCGTCACAAACGGGTGTGTGTGTCATCGCTCGTACACAAATGTTCCGTCGACGTATAGCTTAAAATCGGTTATTATCTGATGGCAGCAAGGATGCGCAAGGCGTGGCTAAAATATATATTATGTGCTTTAAAAACATCGGAACTATGCAAACTGTATATCCGTAGCATCATTTAAATATTAAAATTTTAGAAATTATTACAATATCTACTTCAATTGTTGAGTAGTGTATATTCATTTTCAATTTCATTTATGTTGTTTAAGTACTAGTGTTAGAATAAAGCAATTTGTAATCATATTCGGCTTTTATTTAACTATAAAACATTAGCCGTGTCTTAGCTGTCACACAAACCTACTCAGTTGGCGAAACAATCCACGATAGTACTTTCGAGCAGCAATAACTTAAAAGTAAGCTTTATAATTCGTTATTCTCAAACTGGTAACACTGCAGTGCTATTTCTACACGATTTACTCACATCTTTACTTGAAAATAGCTATTCTTAAAAGTAGGAGAATATAGTATGGGAATTTGATCCATCACTTCTCTTAATCGAACGTTCACTTCTCTTACTGTCAAGAATCGGGGTCGATTAATCTAGAATCTAGAGGACATTGGTACGAATGATAAGGGAAACACAAAATTCAAAATACCAATGATTAAAAAAATTGTTTATTGGATATATCTGCAATAATATAACATTGATATGACATGAATACATATATTTTTGTATTTAAAATAGAGCTAAAACATGTGTTGTATATAACATTAGCCATTCACTTTTCTTCTTTTATTTTAAGCAAAATAATATCTTGAATATCATATATTTTTTATGTATAACATATTGCTTCTTTTCAATCAACATTACAGCATTTCGGTTTTTCTTTTACTCATACGTTTTCTTTGTTATAGGTTAGGTAAATACACGATTTATATGTGCAATTCGAAGGGGTATGCATGAACTATTATACCTATAGAGGTTTGGGGGTGGTGAGAGGTGAGAGAAAAGGGAAAAATAACGTTCCATTCTTCACTACGCTTTTTTTCAACATCGCGCGATTTTATTTTAGCCTTATTACGACAATATATATCTTACCGTACCGAAAAATATATTCATAAATTGACGTGCATGTTTCTAAAATATACATACATTTTCTTGAAATTAAGGTTTAGATAACGTATAATTTGTCGTCAAAAAGTTTACAGATCTTTATTTTAATAATATCTTTTATTAAATTCCGATTTAACAAAGTTTATCCAATAATTTGGGTTTTCTTTAACTCAAGAATATAATACAATGTAACAGTAATTCTTGGAGAGTAAGCGCTCTCACACTATTAAATCACGCAAGTATACATATACGAAAAACATTTTTTCGTATATGAATAAATGTATGAATGCACATCTACCCTAAGCCGGTATTGCGAACAAACAACGTGCAGACAGCTGTTTCGACCTTACATTGGTCTCATCAGTGCACAAACGTGTTTGATCACAATCCCTCAAAAGCTTAGAAAACCTGATATTGTCAACTTACGTACCAAACGCCATGAGAGATTCTCAGCGGCATCTGTTACCCAAGTGCGACATCGCAAGGTAATGTTGCCATCCGTAGTACAACTACTAATCAGGCAACTGTAGATATACGTGCATTCTATGAACACGCCATAGGTGGCGTACCTATTACAATACAATGTAACAGTAATTCTTGGAGAGTAAGCGCTCTTACACTATATAGTGTATTACTGTAGATATACGTGCATTCAATGAACACGCCATAGGTGGCGTACCTATTATAATACAATGTAACAGTAATTCTTCTCTCCAAGAATTACTGTTACATTGTATTGTAATAGGTGGCGTGTTCATTGAATGCACGTATATCTACAGTTGCCTGATTAGTAGTTGTACTACGGATGGCAACATTACCTTGCGATGTCGCACTTGGGTAACAGATGCCGCTGAGAATCTCTGATGGCGTTTGGTACGTAAGTTGACAATATCAGGTTTTCTAAGCTTTTGAGGGATTGTGATCAAACACGTTCGTGCACTGATGAGACCAATGTAAGGTCGAAACAGCTGTCTGCACGTTGTTTGTTCGCAATACCGGCTTAGGGTAGATGTACATTCATACATTTATTCATATACGAAAATTTTTTTTTCGATATGTATACTTGCGTGATCAAGAATATAACCCTGAACATATCTATATAATAAAATGATTGACAAGTGACATTTAAAAAATTTGTAATTCATTGACATTACATACTATACTCCACATCAACGTTATTGTGCAGTACAGGTTTAACAATAATATTGCGTCACTTATTATTAGGGCGCGGACAAGAACGGTTGATGACTCATCGCCCATGGCGCACTATTGAAATGTTGTATTTTTAAAGAGCTTTTAATTTTATTTATATAATTGGATAACAAGTGGATGGTGATCTATAAAATACAAAATACCTTATTAATTGTTCATTTTCTCTTCTGTAAGACTTGTTCTTTTTGAATTAAGTACATCCTTGTAGATAGAAAACGTTCTTTCTAATCGCAACTGGTTATAGGAGCGTACTGGAAATATTCTTTTATTTCAGCGTATTTAGCATACACAATTGCCGCAATGTAATTAAATCTGGATTTCTATTAAAAACTGCGTCTAACTTTTGCCGAAGGCCACATCCGAAATCACTTGGAATACTTGTGAAATTATTAATAGCCCACATCTAATGTAGTTAATCCATCTTTTAATTTGAGATTTCGATTTTCAAAATATGTGATTAGTTTAGGCAAATTTCCAGTGTTCCTGAAGGAATAACAACTGATTTTTTAAATTTGGGATTTGTGTGAGTTCTTTGCACTCAGAAATACTTCGAGCATCGTCATTTATTTAAACATGTAACCAAATTTTGTAAACTATCGAAATTCTCTGCATAAAAACTATTTCTGTGTATGTTTTAGCAAAGCTAAGTGACGAACGTGCGATATTTTGGCATTATGTAACGATATTTTACAGTCTTTGTAATAAATTTCGGAATCACTGACAATTCTTTTTAATATCAGAAAAAGTAACATAAACAACGTTCTAGATCTAAATGAATGATAACTAAAAATGTACGCGTATGTTATTGAAACTAAACGAAATCCAGTGCACACTTACGTCTAGATAATTGGGAGAAGTGGATTCAATAAACCGATATTAAACAGACTATTACAAAAATTACGAAGTACGTAATTAACAGTCAAAACAATGAAAAAACGAAACTAACGTAAATATGAATGAAAATTTTATTTCTCTTGCGAAATATAAGGTAAATATAATAAATTTTAAAAACCCCTCACGCTCCTATCTACGCCGATGAAAAAAGGATTTTACTCATAAATTCCTTATTTTATGGGCATTTATTGCTCTCATTCTCGGGCACTTCTCGGGCGTAAACAGATGTTGCAGTTCGCCATATGAATTAGTGCTATTCAGTAAGCGTGTGTTGTTTACATTCTTTCCTTGCTTTGTTGCAATTCTTAGCAAACGTTGCTTTTCATTTGCCAGCTTTAGAAGTTTTGAGTTTTCGCAGTGTTTCGCACTTTTCTAAAACATGTTTTATTTGATCTAGAGAGCGGCGACTCAATATCTTCAAATTTACCTTTATCTCTCTTCTATTCTTCTTCATTAAATTTCGGAGCAATTCACAGTTTTCGCACTCTATTGCCGCGCTCCGTGAAAATCAGTAAAAAAGTTAACAATTATTTTTACACCCAGTGCCGCTAACTATCTACTTTTTACTCGCTCAAGAATTAGTTCTCAATAATGGGCAACATTTATATACCTACACCCCACTTGGAAAATGTTTCATCGGAGGTCCAAAAAGTGGAAATAGGGAAGCCAGGTGATCTCTGTTTCGTCAAAGCTGTCCTTCGGAGTACCTGTATGGTACAATGCCCTTGATAGGAAGAGAAACACAGGATTACTTAAAAAATCTCATAGAAAGTCCTTGTTTAGGAATACGTGTGTCCATATAAGACTATATGCTAGCTACCAAGAGATTTCTCACAGAAAATCGACGGCAAGGAAGACTTAGGTTGTGTAAAAAAAAAGATAAAATCATCATTAATAAGTGGCAGGAAAAATTGAATCAAAACAAGGCAGCAGAGTAATGGACAGAGAAATTAACACAAAGTATTAAGATGCGGAGTAGAATCCGCCTTTCTGGGCTGTCCGATTCTTGATTTGTGGGAGATCACACTACATTTCAACTAACATAGTCTATAAGTGTTTGTGTGATGTTGCCTTTTCTACTATATGTCTCCATTATTTTCTGTTGTCTGTTTTCACTCTTCAGTATGCTATTCTTATTTTGTACAGATCATCTGTCACTTGTTGTTTCCATCTAATTTTTGGTCTTCCTCTTGTTCTCTTATCCACTGGCGTCCACTGGGTAATGTTCTGTATTACTGTTCTTGGGTCTGCTCCGTTGATGTACCTATACAGTTTTATTCTTTTATATGTCTCATAATATCTTTCCCATTTACCAGTTGGTCGATTTCGTGATTTATTAGTCTTTGCAGTTTGTCTTCCCTTCGTATTTGTTATTATTATTTTCTTTTCAAATATTCTTAATTTTTCTTCGCCTTTCATTGTCTCTGCCACGTATGTTATTATTGGTCATATA
Source organism: Amphimallon solstitiale (assembly GCA_963170755.1). Classification (NCBI taxonomy): domain Eukaryota; kingdom Metazoa; phylum Arthropoda; class Insecta; order Coleoptera; family Scarabaeidae; genus Amphimallon; species Amphimallon solstitiale. The sequence continues at coordinate 98,854,670 of OY720682.1, read as the reverse complement.
GTTGCCCTGTACATTTTTATTTTTATGTCAAATCAGTAATACCCTTTATTTTCCGCTTGTATTCGGTATGTCGCTTCAATAGACCTATTATTGTTTACATTAACTGTTTATGTAGATATCTGAAGGTGGCTACTCTCTCGAATTTATAGCTTTCTATTTCTTTGAAAGTTGTTCCATTGCTCACCATGTACTTTTTTTTTTTTTTGCTAATATGCTTCAACAATTTTTCTGTATGTCTCTTTCAAGCTTCTTTCATCTCTAGCTATTATGATCAAATCATCCGCATATGCTATAATCGGTATCAATTTATTTCTAACATTGCCTTTTATCTCCGTTCGTTGGATTATTCTTTCGAAGCCTATGTTAAATAGGGGCGTTGAAAGTCTAACTTTCTTATTTATTTCGAAGCAGTCCGATGTCCAATCTTGTACTATGATTGTTGCTTGTGCATGAATCAATGTCATTTTCATAAGTTTTTTTGTGCACCCTTTAGTATCACTTATATGTTTGGGCAACCAAATGCTTACCGGAGGTCTATAAATGGCATATTTAAGGCGATGCCATACTGATACTCATTGCATTTTCCCAAGTTTAACATATAGATTACGCCCACTACAGAGGCCCTGTTGATAGTCTCCCATCATTGTTTCTGCATACGTTTTTAGACGATTAATGATTAATGTAAGTAGTGAAAATTTTGAATGGGGCATTTAACAATATAAATCCCCTATAGTGTTTGCAGCCCATACATCTATTTTTGATATTGGTACTAGCAGTCCTATCTTTTCCACTTAATTATCATTGTTTCATGCTCCCAAATAGCAATTTATGGTTAAAAAAGTCTGGTGTGTAGTTGTTTTAATTTTTCAATACTTAGTCTATTTGTTCCCGGCGATTTGTTTAATTTCAGGTTCGTTAATCGGTGTGCTAATTTCTATTTGGTTTGGTTCCTTGTTCACTTCGTTCACATTCGGCGCTTCTTCTTTTTCTCGACTCTTATTATTGATCAGCAATTCTGTAAAGTGTTTTTTCTATTTCTCCCTCTCAATGTTGGCTGGAGTATGTGTTTTGCTTTTTTACTTCATTACCATGATGAAAAATATTCAACTATCTTTGTTTTATCGGTTTCCTCATTATCTCGTCCTATCACCTTTCGTTTTTTGTACTGAATACTTTTTTGTTTCCTGCTGTTATTTTCTTGTATCTCTATAGGTATTCTTCATCGTTCGATTTTATCCATTTAAGTCTGTCTTTTCCCTTCTTTTTGATTAGTCTTTCACATTAGTTGTCAAAGCAGAATTGTTGTTGATGAACATCTTATTTCCCAGAATATAGGGCAACAAATGTATATACCAACTAAGGAGTGTACTTAACAGTAAGTTGCTGTCCAGGGGAGCAAAGCAGAGAGTGTACCAGACAATATTGAGGCCTATAGTATTATTTGGAAGTGAAACTTGGACAATGGATAAGAACGAACAAAAAATGCTAGCAGTTTGGGAAAGGAAATGCCTGCGAAGGATATATAAAGGCAAAAAAGTGAATGATAGATGGGAGAAGAGAACCAACAGGGAATTAAAAGAACTGTATAACCAACCAAATATTATAGGAATAGCTAAGGGATATAGATTAAGATGGTTAGGACACATAGAACGCATGGAAAACGAGAGGGTACCCAAAAGACTAATGGTAGGAGGCATAGGAGGAAAGAGGAAACGAGGTAGACCCAAAATAAGATGGATGGACGAGGTGCTGAAAGACGTTAGGTACTTGAGAATAAACAACTGGCGAAAGAAAGCAAGAGATAGAGAAGAGTGGAAGAGGATAACGCACCAAGCCAAGGGCCTACTAGGCCTGCAGAGCTAATAATATATACAGGGTGTTCCTAAATATCATGTACATAAGGAAGGGGGTAACTATTTGGTTTATTTTGTGCCTAAAATTTCATATAAACATAGGTCTGCAAACGCTTCGTTACCAATATGCAGGGTGTTGAAATTTCAAGAATTTTTCACTTTTTACTGTATAGCTCCTGCAGTTTTTTTACGACTTCTAATGTCAATTGTCAAATTAATAAACTCAAGTGATTATCTGAATAAAGCCAGAGCCTGCTAGACCATTTTAAAAAATTTAATTTTCTCTGGCGAATTACAGAAAATTGTTTTCTATTTTTTTTCTCGATAACGGTCAGAGATAAGAAAAAAATATAAGAGATCAAAAAGTTTCTAAACAAGACAGAAAATTTATTGCGTATTTTAGAATCTAGCAGTGGCGCATCGCAAAAAAGTTCAGGGTGAGAAAAGAGGGCATGATCCCGAAAAAATTATTACCCTGTAGATTTACATAATCATTTGGCATGGCTAATGATGCAGGCCTTATAGCGTAACCTACCTTCCAAATTTGAACAAAATATCTCAAAAACTGCAGGAGCTATACAGTAAAAAGTGAAAAATTCTTGAAATTTCAACACCCTGCATATTGGTAACGAAGCGTTTGCAGACCTATGTTTATATGAAATTTTAGGCACAAAATAAATCAAATACATGATATTTAGGAACACCCTGTATATATATATCTTCTACTGCTTCCACTATACTGTTTTATAGCTCATTCCCTTTGGTCTTTATTTTCTTTTCCTGTTTTCTACCCTTAAGCTATGTTGCAATTTCCTCCCGTTATTGATTCTATATTTTTTTCGATTTAAACTTTTCATCTTTCCAATTTCTTCTTGTTTGGTACTTTACTTCACTGTTAGTCATAGTTAAATTGAGTTTTGCTATTACTAAGCGATGGTTTAAGTACACAGTCGTTCTTCTGTAGGATCTTACATCTTGTATTAGTTTTACCCTCAGCTTGTCTATTGGAGTCCCGCATGTGAATCATGTATTCTTTCAATTATTCTATGCTTTTTGTTATGTTTATACTCTGTGCTTGTGATAAACATATTATCATCCCATTATTAGTAGTCATGTTCTGTCCTGCTTTCTCTTAGTATTACTCTTCTGTCTCTATTTTGGCGTTAAAATCTCCAATGATTACCTACTATAAGTGCTAAATATTAAAAGCGTATGCATGAGGGGATGTTTTGCACTTTTGCAAAAAAACATAGAAAAAGAATTGCTTCAGAAGGAAAGCACAATGACACACGCTTACACAAAATTGGGAGCACAGCTGATTATGGACAACTTTGCGACAGTTGTCAGTGAGAACAGAACATAGTCAAAGAACTATTTAAAAAATGTTGAAAACAACAGAAACGGAAGCTATGAAGAATTTGAAAACTGGGGCTGATTAGTATCAACATTTTCGAACTCCTAATCCTCGAATATTACGAGCAAAAAAACTGTCCATCTCTTGTAAAGTATGTCCAAGATAATGGGTGATGGGAAAAGGTGTTGGGTTGTCTTGGTTGCGATCGACTACGCCCGCCGTAAAAAAAAATAGATAACACTAGTGTGTTAGATTATCTGTTCTAGCTTTCCCAGCGTACATTCCATTTGCAATTAGTACTGAATAATACGGTTGATGTGAGTGCTCATGTTGGAATGTTTTACAGGTCGACTCGCATTAAAGACAAGGACATGCAAAGATTTTAATATTTCTCTTTGTCAATGAAGTTATTAGAGTATTCATATATTATAAAATTAAATATAATTTTGCCTCCATGAAAATCACATATACACAATTTCGATGTTTGAGTGGTCTTCACATCTTAAGTGTGATGTTGGTTTAACTATATGTATTTAGGATATTTTTGAAGACAATTTCTAGCAATTTATATAGGTACTTCGCCCTGATTTATGATTTAATTGTTGCTAATCTTTGATTTCTTTCTCAAATGTTGTGATTCTATATTTGTTCCATGTTTTATGCGTTTTATTTGTTAAATGCAAGATTTAAGAAGGGAAGTTATAAAATCATATTAGTCTAAATTAGGTTGGTAATGGTAGAATTACTTAATCATTTCAGGAAAAATCAATTCAACCCACTTCAATAGATTAACTAATATAGAGAAGATTACATTACAAAAGTATTTTTTTTTATCAATTAAATCCTAAATTATTATATAAATGTTATATCACAAGACACATTGTGAAGTATTGAGCAACTTTCTGGATAGACGGAGAAATAATATCAAATTTATCTGATAACTTCACCTGTAAGATTCTGTTATTAAACTTTTTGACGACAATGTATAAATATAATGTATATTTATTTACAGAAAGGTGTAATACGAGTACCGCGTTTTTGTTTTGTAAATATGCCTATCTACAAATTCTAATTTTTATTGCTGTCTATGACATAATAGTCAGATCAAATATTTAGTTGTTTAAATTGAGACATTTACAGGTGTCCCAGGAAAACGGTAAAGTTCATTATTGGTATGTAATAATGGAGATCGGAAAAAAATTAATACAATAATTGTAGAAAATCACGAGCTTTAGAATTTAAAAATATTTAGTTTTATACAGAGTGTTCCACAACGATGAATCACACACTTTTGTTTTTTTTAAATAGAATGTATTCCATTTCTTTACATTTCATGATAGCTTTTTTACATCTTTTGAAAAATTATTATCAAGTAACGATTAATGACCAAAAACCTATTATAGACTCAATTAGTAGAGATACCATTTTAATGCGTTAATTTACTATATATTTCGACATTTCAATGGATTTTCTTTCGAAGCCTGTATATTTACTTGCCACTGAAAGTACTGAAAACTTACTATTTAAAAGTACTACTTTTTTTTGCTTTTATGTGCGACATTACAAACGTTATGGAATGTTATATCCGAATAAACCAGATCATGACTTGCATTACAGGTAGTATACCTTAAAGTAGTCCAAAATAGTGTCCTATAATATTTTATGTTATAAATAAGAGTAAAATTTTACAAGGCATTAAGCTACAAATTCATACAGAAGAAGGTAAAACTGAACAATTATTAGTTTTATTAGTTGTAAACTTATTTGTTTCTATACATTTTAAATATTAAATTATAAACCAACTAATAATAAACTATCATTATTTATGCTTTTTATCTTTCACGTACTTTTTAATTTGTTAGCTTATGAGTTATAATAACTGTGATGCTGTAATAATTTAAAATAGTAATCTATCCTATGTTTTTAAGATATTTATTTTTCAGTAAAGTAAATTAATAAGTGGTAATTGGAGTTATTTAGATATGATTTTATAACATCTGCAATATCGCCCTTAGGAGCAAGAAAGTGATATTTTTAAATAGTAAATTCTTAGTACTTTTCAGTGGAATGAAAATATGGAGTTGGTTCCATTTACTTGTTGTTTTATTTTAGCGAATGGTATGTAATTGTAAAAAATATGCGTTGAACTATCGAAATAAACATTAAATTCACGCACGAAAATGACATCTCAACTAATTGAGCTCATAATAGATTTTCGATTTCTATACATATATTTGATTGTTTGTAATCGAACACTCTGTATAAATGAAATTGTTTTTAAATTGCTGAGCTCATGATTATTTACAATTTTGTATTAAACATTTTTTGCTAAGTTATTAGATATGAATAATACATTTTGTCGCTTAGGTGAGACACCTGGTATATAAATTTCGATAATATAGATATTATCTTTTGCAATTAATTAAAAATATTAACAAACAGCAAAATATATTTGACAAATATCTTGTTAAAATAATTACTAACTTATCATACTACTAACGTATCATCACGTTTTTAGTGAACGATTCATTTTAAATGACATAAAAGGTGTAATATCTAACACTAATCGTAGACAGCATTTCTTTTATTTTTCATGTTTCTGTTTCGTTAATTCATTATATAATTATTATTCATTATACAGCATCCTAAGTAACAAGTTTTGTTTGTCGCAAACTATACCTACAGTTATATTAAATAACATTTCAATTTTCTTTACTGCATTCAAATACTGTTTAGTTCTTACAAACTAGATTTAGTACAAAGTCTAAGGAAGTGATTAGTTTGGCACATACCGCACTTATGAATTAGGAATTGGAAAAAAATCAAACCAAGATCTTATGTGTATGTTTAATTTTTCTCCCTAATTCTTAACTTCAATTAACGACGACTTCTTCCAAGATTAAAATTGTTTTATAGTTAATGGGCGGATGTTTCATAAAACTAGTCTACATGTTAAAATATATGTATTTACATAGATCGTTCATTTTTATACAAGTCGTTCTAAGTAAGTGATTTATTGGAATTTTTAAGGATACTGTGTGTCACTTTTTGTAAAAAAAGCTTTTGGTTAACTAGGAATAGCAAACTTTTCATGGATAATTCGGAACGACTTGTATAGAAATATGATGTTCTAGACTTTTAACACATTATTCGGTAAATCTTTGTCTTATTATATTAGTTGCTTATATTACAAGTCATTAGACACAGTTACAGTAATTATGAGGCGAATTTTATAGAAACATTATTATTAATTAAATAGTTTCACACTTTCAGAAGTTGTGTGTTAACAATTAAAAAAATACCTTAATTTAAATCTACTAGAAAACACTGTTTACAAATTGGAATAGAAGAAAAGGAAATTAGAATGTTTATAATAATTTATTTGGTTAATTTTTAAGTGTTTGGTATGTTATTGTTATTTATTTTTGAAACAGGTTATTCCAATATTATTTTAAATAGAGTAATCATTATTTTGCTGATAAATTTCGTTTAATTTTGGCAAATGACTTTGAATTAAAAAAAACACTGTTACATCCATAATATGATGGAAACAACAAGGCGATTTCACCAGGAAAGCTGGTTCTGGAAGGCAAAGGGTAACAACTGCTGCCCAAGATAATGCCTTAGCAGATTATTTGCGGCAAAATCCTTTTGCTACGACCGGTAAGGCCGCAAATGAAACACTTTTTGCTCCATGCATGATGACGATTAGTAGCAGAATTTGCGAAACGGATTTACATAGCAGAGTAACTTCTAGGAAAATTCATTTGACAAATCTTGGGAAACAAAACCCTTCAGCCAAACCCACAACGGACCTGTTAGGGTTTAGCGTCCTATTCGATGAAGCATATTCGCAAAAGTGTCAATGTGTTTGTGTATAGGCGTCTGCTGTAGAATTGTTGGGAGGTTCATGCTGAAATATTTACATATTTTAGGGAACACCCTGCTGACTTCTGTACGAGATCTATACCCTGACAACAATACAACAACATTGAGTTCCAGCAAGATAGCAGTGCTATACACACTACAAGGGATGTAACCGCGTTGTTACGAGATAAGAATATTGAACTAGTGCCATGGTCTTCGCATAGTCCTGATCTCCACCTCATCGAAAATGTTTGGAGGAAAGAAATCGTCAGCCAAAAACCGCAGAAGAACTTTGGCAGCAAATTTTGAGGGCACATGGTATACACTAAAACAAGACCAAAATTTAATAAGGCCTTTTATATCATCCATGCCTCGTCGTTTATAGTCTCTTATCGACAAAAATCGGAGGAACGACTACTGAAATATTAATTTTATTATTCTTTGGTTTTGTTAATTGTATTTTCTGACATTAAAAATTATATTACATAACCTCATATTATTTTTCGTGACACAAGTGCCAAGGCCTGAATGACATTAGCACAATTAGCAAAATTCATGGCTATTTGAAATAATATTTGTCCTAGTTTTTTATGTTACTGATAGTACAGTTACGGACAAAAAGTGAGATAACTTCTATATATATTTTTGCTTTATTTTAACTGTTATTGCTGATTTTTAAAAATTTACTGAATAGAACACTAGTTATAACTTCATAAATGTCATCAATATGTCAACGATACATTTTTTCAAAGGTAATATAACGAGATCTTGACAAATAGTCGACTATTTCATTGTGATCAATTTTTCGAGTGTGCGCTACGGTCAATTTGACGAGACCAAAATTGGCATTAATAATTTGACTAGAGCACGAGAGCTTTAGCTCGAGGGCTTTAGTCTTTAATTATTAATGCCAATTTTGGTTAAGTCAAATTAGGAGGCACACGAGAAAAATTGAAACAATGTAATAGTCGACTACTTATCAAGCTCGAGCTATATTTGTTAAGATTATTTCCTAAACCAAGTTTCATAATAAAAAATGAGTTGTCAAATCGATGTGATTATCAATAATTTCATCCGAAACATCGCTAAATCTCTTTTTGTCGGACTTTTTCATCTATTTGACACGTATGCCACTTAATGAAAAAATACATACTTGATTTGTTACCTACATTTGAATAGTCGATTTGTAATAGTCGCTGATATCAAGAACCGGTACCTTTCATTGGTTAATTTCAACTTCAGTTTTGATTGTGATTGGACAAAATTTAAATTTGACAGGTGAAGGAAATAATCGTAAAGAATGCCACACGTTAATATTGTCGATAAAGCAGTAATAATTGCTAATGCAAAAAATGGACAATTTATTAGGCATATTGCGCTACAATTTAACATTAATAAAAATACGGTGTTTAAAATTGTTCTAACAGAAATCCAGGAATGGGACGTAGAAGAATTTCAACTCCCCTAACAAGATTTGTCTTTGGTGAATGTGTTACGAGGAAATCCACTTTTAACTGTGATTCATGCCGTTGAAGATATAAATTTTCCTGGATTTTCTCGAACTGGTCGCCGACGTGTTAAAGAGTTTGAGCTGCGTTGTCATGCAGCAGCACAAAAACCTAAATTAAATGTTAGACACAAAGAAAACCGACGTGGATTTGGTTTACAACATATGTGCCAAAACAAAAATTTTTGGAACGCGGTGGTCTTCACTGATGAGAAAAATTTCAATCCGGTTATAAAATTAAAATTTGTGTCTATCGACCCAGAAACACCAAATTCGAGGAACCGTATGTATCCGAAAATAATAAAAGTTGCCGATTTTGTGACACATTGAACAATTTATTCGTTGTTCAATGTGTGAACAACGAATAAATAATATTGAATACATTAGTATTTTAGAAAACGTTACGATACCTTCAGTGTCACAATTATTTCCCGAGGGATATATTTTTCAGCAGGACAAGTGCTCAATCCGTCGAGCTCATCTAGTGACTGAATAGTTTGGTTAAATATTAATAAAACACTTAATATTAATAAAATACTTAAGAGAAAATGTGATTTTGAATAAAATATTGTTAGTTTGTTTCGGTCTAGCTTTGTGTTTGTTGTTGTTGTTTGTAAATATAATTTCCCTGATATCAGTTATTGACGTATGTTTTTCAAAATCCCATCACATTAGGCAAAAAAACTCCTACTTTTTTTTGTCCGTAACTGTACCCGACTACTGTAATTTTTTTACGTTTTTAAGTTTTCTGTTGTTTTTCAATCTAGTATGTTGCAATCCTACTTTCACGTTTTCCTCTACTTCTTGACCATAATTGAACCAAACAGTTATTCTCTGAGCACTTCTATAATAGACTTCTTTCAATCTATGGCCTAAGCCTGATGCTTTTGCATATATAACTGTGACTTCATCTACCGGTTGATCCACAATTCTTTTGCTCTGTTCTATCCTCCTCTTGCAGTGTTCAATTCCAGTATCTGCTTTTATTATTTTCTTTTCTAGAATATTCAGGTTTTCTTCATTTTTGTTTATTGTCGTTTCCAAAGCATATGTGGTGACTCGTCTTATTAAGTTGTTTCTTTACAAATTAATAATAATAATAATAATAATAATAATAATAATAATAATAATAATAATAATAATAATAATCTTCGACGACTAAACAATAAAGTAGGTATTATATTAATCACTATTGGTTAATAATAACACTCATAATACCCGGAGGGAATAATGAAATGCCACCGGGGAATAATCAAAGGTAATATAACGAGAGCTTGACAAATAGTCGACTATTTCATTGTGATCAATTTTTCGAGTGTGCGCTACGGTCAATTTGACGAGACCAAAATTGGCATTAATAATTTGACTAGAGCACGAGAGCTTTAGCTCGAGGGCTTTAGTCTTTAATTATTAATGCCAATTTTGGTTAAGTCAAATTAGGAGGCACACGAGAAAAATTGAAACAATGTAATAGTCGACTACTTATCAAGCTCGAGCTATATTTGTTAAGATTATTTCCTAAACCAAGTTTCATAATAAAAAATGAGTTGTCAAATCGATGTGATTATCAATAATTTCATCCGAAACATCGCTAAATCTCTTTTTGTCGGACATTTTCATCTATTTGACACGTATGCCACTTAATGAAAAAATACATACTTGATTTGTTACCTACATTTGAATAGTCGATTTGTAATAGTCGCTGATATCAAGAACCGGTACCTTTCATTGGTTAATTTCAACTTCAGTTTTGATTGTGATTGGACAAAATTTAAATTTGACAGGTGAAGGAAATAATCAGACATAACGTTACCATTATTCCCTGCATTCCGCCAATAAGAACATAACGTTCCCAACGTAGTAACGATAGACAAGTCCGGCCATTTTACTATCTGTTTAACCGTCAAACGTCATATTGATACAGTAATCTGACATTTTCGTTTAATTATTTTGATTTCTTTTAGTAATCTTCAGTTAGTCGTAGATAAAGTAGTGTATACTAACTCGCAATAATGACTAGTATTCCCTAGAGCCAAGTTACTCCCTCGCCGCTTCGCGGCTCGATTCATAAATTCGGCTCTTGGAAATAATAACCGTCATTATTGACTCGTTGTATAAACTACTATTATAAAATTCAATAGTATAAAAAATATAGAATACGTCAAATACCTGTCACACAACTTCAAAAAATATACATACATAAAAATATATAAAAAAATATATGGAAAATCCATACAACCTTATACCTGATACGATACAGTTAAAAACTCCTGATTGGAATAGAAGGCTTTGCTTTAGGTGTAATTCTTTAAGTGTCGTTTTACCTGGCTGTTTGTCATTCTTTTCAAAGTGTTCGGGACATGATTATATATTTTCATGCACTGTGTCAAGATTTGTTTCTGCACCCTAGATATATGTGAGATTACAGATTAACATCTGTTTTTTTACGGAGCTCTTCTTATTAGGCAACTAAAGACAGAGCCTAATTTAGGCTTATTGTTTTGCATGACTAGCCAATGGCTTTCTTTCGCTCTTTACTCTTGTGTACGTTCTTCGTTTATTTGCAGAGTAAACTGCTCAGGTTCTTCCTCTGAATTTTTCACTACGTTCTATCGTTTTTTGGCCGGTGTAGCTAAATAACCTGGGGATAATATTCTTTATATTTGCTTCTGTAGGTATGATGTTCTTTGAATTCAAAATTGTCTTTTCATACTATATTAAAGAGAGTAGACAAAACTGAGCCTCGCTTCTTAAATCTTCGGTGCTTTATAGATTTATTTATAATAAATATTTTAGTTTTTTTAGGTATTCCCAACTACCTTAGCTTATTATAATCTGTTTCTCGTTATCAAAACTAGTTTCAGAGTATGTGAATACGCAATGCTCTCATGTTTCCTGGATATTTGTTCTATGATGTGAAATGTGTTTACAGTTTACTATATTTGACATTGGGTGGTAATTAATAAAGTGATTGGCTTGCAGTTTTCACATTCGCCTTTGTCATCTATTTTGTGTATTGATGTAACGTTTTTTTGCTATGTTGTTGTGTGTTCATGCTTGCCTTATTAAGATGTATTTACATGTGTGGTCTTGTTCATCTCCATATTTCAATAACTTAGTACTTATTTCATCCTTTCCTGATGTTTTGACAGTTGGTGTTTTACTAATATAATTTTCTACTTACTTTGTGTGATAAAATTCAAAGCAATTCATGAAGAGCCGTTCAAAACTTTAAAATAAAGACACTATCAAATTAGCAAATCTATCATTTACATAATTGACTACATTTAAAATAATTAAGATGAAAAGTACCACGCTTAAGCATTAAACCTAACATACTAAAAATAACTCATCTAGTCGGCATACTTAGATAATAAATTAAGAAACCGCAGAAAACCTTTTTGTATATTAATTATTAAATTCGATGGTTTAGACGCTATAATGCTAAGACTAAAACTGAAAAAAAAATATTTTCAACATTTTGAAAAATATTTTACATAGATATCCCGTGATGGCAAAATATATACATACTGGGTGTAACAGCTAAACGGCGGTAATATGCGACTGAGGGTTTGAAAAATCCGGGGTGTAGCTAGTTGTACATTTAAATATAGACATACTTCGTATTAATACAGAATAAAGCTAAAGTTAATAAATGTCCTCATAATACTTATTGCCAAAATTGGCAATCAATGTTCTGCAATTCCGAGATGACAGACGTCGTACATTAAAATAGATGTTTGAGAGTATGTAAGATCAATTTATTTTGTTGGTAATCAGTTGCTTAAGAAATACTGCACTTTGCCAGCCAAGGAACGAAGACGTAATTGATCCATTATGATGGTCAAATCGGGACCTCTTTCGGGATAAACGCCAACAATGTCGCTTCATCGGAGAATACAATATTAGATTAAAAATTTTCATCTTCACTGAAGCATTCCATGATCTGCTCACAAAATTCCATCTTCCTCTTTGAATCATTTTCATTCAATTCGTGTATTCAAACTGAAGTTTGTATTATATGGGCAGAGTTTTTATTTCTTTAAAAAGCGATGCACGGATGTTTGATTAATTACAAAGTTTTCTGCTGGTGGTGGGAAAAGTTAGATGTGGATTGAGGAAGTATGTTTTAGTTATTTATTAAACGGAATCTATAGTTCTCTCTTTCTTACGGCCAGGAGGTAAAGTAGCAAGCGATAGGATTCTTTATACAAATAAAATTACGGAAAAAACTTGTACAAATGCTCTTGATAAGCTTAATAGATTAAGAGCTCATTTAGGGCGCATGCCAAAAGAAAATGGAGGGCATAACTTTAAGGAATAGTATTTCTCCATTTATGAGGGAATGTAAAATTTTAGGTTGTACATCAAACAGAAAATTGGCATTATTAATTTTCTAAAGATGCTTATTGTGTTGTAACAATAAAATTTATAAATTACTACAAGCTTCTGACAGCAAATAACAACCCAATTATAATAAATAGTATTTTCTAGTAGACGAGACAGTAATTATTGTAATAAATTCTGTTCAGTAATACTTGTCTTAATGATTACGAATTTAGTTTAGTAAAAAACAGTTATAATTTGCTTCGAATAATAGTTGATAGGAGACAACACAAAGACTGATTCAGAACATGTTTCGCATACTAAGTCAAACTCTTAGGTACTTAATATTATTTCTTTTGTAGGTATAGCAAACTATCAGCTAGTTTTACGTCTAGTTTTAGTTCTTATGATGTTGGTGAATATAGAATTAAATTTTATTGAATTCTTTTAATACGTTCTCTCAATGAAACAGCTGAATGCTTGTGCTTTATACGAGTTCTTGTTATACTAAAATTAAGTTATTTATTAGTCATATTTTGGCATTTATTCACGTTGGCGTGAATGTATAAATGTCTGTTTTTACGTTAAGTAAATGGTTGTGATCATAGAACTTATATTTAAGTAATGTATAATGACAACATCAATATTATTTAAGGGTAAGAATAATGAACTTATCTGTTCATTTTCAACGTTTTTCAACTTATACAGAATGATTCAGAACAGCACTTTAAAGATTTTAGAAATTACAGAGGCTGAAAACATGAACCTTCTTCTTGAGGTATATGAAAAGTAATTGTAACCTCTAAATTATTTATATATACAGGGTGTTCCTAAATATCATGTACATAAGGAAGGGGGTAACTATTTGGTTTATTTTGTGCCTAAAATTTCATATAAACATAGGTCTGCAAACGCTTCGTTACCAATATGCAGGGTGTTGAAATTTCAAGAATTTTTCACTTTTTACTGTATAGCTCCTGCAGTTTTTGAGATATTTTGTTCAAATTTTGGAAGGTAGGTTACGCTATAAGGCCTGCATCATTAGCCATGCCAAATGATTATGTAAATCTACAGGGTAATAATTTTTTCGGGGTCATGCCTTCTTTTCTCCCCTAAACTTTTTTGCGATGCGCTACTGCTAGATTCTAAAATACGCAATAAATTTTCTGTCTTGTTTAGAAACTTTTTGATCTCTTATATTTTTTTCTTATCTCTGACCGTTATCGAGAAAAAAAATAGAAAACAATTTTCTGTAATTCGCCAGAGAAAATTAAATTTTTTAAAATGGTCTAGCAGGCTCTGGCTTTATTCAGATAATCACTTGAGTTTATTAATTTGACAATTGACATTAGAAATCGTAAAACAACTGCAGGAGCTATACAGTAAAAAGTGAAAAATTCTTGAAATTTCAACACCCTGCATATTGGTAACGAAGCGTTTGCAGACCTATGTTTATATGAAATTTTAGGCACAAAATAAACCAAATAGTTACCCCCTTCCTTATGTACATGATATTTAGGAACACCCTGTATAATCGCTGATGCGTCTGTAAGTTATTCAATAACTTTTTAATGGGTCAACCAATCTTCTTGATATTCTGATCATATTTATAACGTCAATGTGCGTAAAATAGGCTATCAAAACATTCGATAGATGGCGCAGAAGTCAAGTTATTAACAAATTCTATCTTTATGGACCAACATGACTCATATTCACAATATTTGTTGGTTTAGTGACAAAAAAGAAAATCACAAAATCTGGACACGATAGGTGACCCTGTGATCGAGCTATTAATAAACTTTATATTTATAAACAGAAATGATTTATATGTACCTACACAATATGTTTTGGTATATGCTGCCGTTTGATAAATGGCGCCATGTTTTTTTGGTATAATTGAATTTTGACATATAAATATCACTTCTCTTTGAATTTCGACATTGGCTATTTTCGGCCCCCATGCTTATCCTGCAATAGCACTAACGATCTCTTCTGTTCAGACTTTCTTATATAGGGCCTTTAACCAAATCAAACTCGTTGCGCTACCTACCGGAAAGGACAGAACAGGCTGCCGCGCCATCAAGTGCAATATAAGTATGATACTAATCTGTTCTTCATGTTCGGTAAGCTAAAAGCTGTTGCATCTCTGACTCAACAGTCATTGCACCTTTTCTTAGCACGTTCATTGCCAAGCATATTTTTGTAAATTTATGGTGATTAAAAGAAAGTGGCTTTTTCTCCTTTTCAGTAAAGAGTAATTCCGGAAGTAGCTGCGATTCAAGTGGTAAACAAGAAGGTTTCTTGAGACAATAGTCGATGACAAAGTAATGCCAATGCCGCTAGATTCTGTGAGACTTTGAAAAACTCTGGCATATAAGTCAAATCCAAAGGAGAAGAATGCTTAGTTAAATATCATTGCTTCACGATAATGTTCGGTGCTTTGCTGTTGGTGTCACTCAAAGACACGTTAAGGAATTTGATTAGCAGTTCAATCACCTTCTCTAAAGCCTTGAAGACCATTTCTACCTACACATGAGCGTTATATTAACTCAGTGGTATCAAAGTGATAACACTGATGGATACTTTCTTTGAGAAAGGTATTACTAAGTTGGTCACCCAATACGAGAAATGTCGCAACATTGGTGAAAACTATGTAGCAATAGCTATGTAGATATAGCATCTTATATAAGAATAAAATAGGCTTGAAAAAAGACTTATGGGTACAGATACTACAGTAAACTATCTCCTACATAACTGAACTCCAACAAGAAATACATATATCAGACAATATTTATGCTTGGTTGGCTTTAGTAAAAAGGCTCAAAATTAGGTGCTAAATTCTTCAAAGTAAACCCTCCAACACACATTCTATCAGCAAATTCTTTATAGGTTTTGGACGAATGTATTTACATTGACGAAACTCATAATAAACAGTACATAGAATACAAAACACAGAAACATGTCATGAAATTGTTTACGATATGCTTTGATAAAGATCCACAACCAATATTCAACATTTGATGAACATGCGCAAGTGAACATTAGAGATAACGTTTTACTGTCTAAAATTACTACGTCATTTATATGAACAACTGTCTTCTTTCATATCACGAATATCATAAAACACGTGTCTGCGTTGGACACATCGAAAGAGGTCCAATTGAAATACTTTTATTTGAATTGAACGAAATATATGTAATAAAGGACGAAACGGATTACATATATTTAAATTATATTCTTCAGAAAGATTTCTTATAGAATTTTTTATTATTATTTCTTAAGTAAAACAAATAATGACATGCCAAATTTGATAAGCCTGATTGACATCGATAATATATGACTGTTTATATGTCGCGTTTATCAAAAGCCAGAGGCATCAACATTTTCAAAACCTTATTTTGGATACACAAGTATATAATTTTTAGTTTTATCTTTTTGAATTGTTATAACGAGATTACTTTCATGTTTTCGAAGCTAATTATATTATAAGTTTATTTAGTAAAAAAGAAAATGTTGAAATGTTCTGAATCATCTTGCATAAACCTTATTCCCTATTACCTTTTCACAATCACCTATAAGTAATATTTAAGTACAAGTTCTATGAACAATCCAATCTTTAATTTCATCGTCCATAATAGGTCTTTTCCATAAAAATTCATTTTATATACATCTGATGTCGAATCACTATATACGTTTAAAATATCCGAATTAAAAACTAGTCACAACACTGTAGAACTCCAGAAAATTACATTTCCGGTCTCGCTTATGTGAATTTCCTCTTTCTGTCGTCTGCCATGATCTCCGAGCTTCTCTTTATCTCATCATTGACGACCTCCTTTAACATACCCCATAACGCCTCCTTATCCAAAAGGATATATTTATCTCCTTTGTCGTCTGGAGCGAATGTTATGGGTTTGTCATCTTCTTCATTTTTAGATTTATCCAGAAACTTTATTGGATATACTTGCTTGATTGTATTAATGTGTTTTGGCGGTGAAACATTCATATCGACCACTAATTCTTTCTGTTGAACGTCGAGGTTAGATTCAACAGATGCAGATGTCGGTAATGCAGTTTCCGCTAATTTTAATTTAGTTTGTTTTTTGTTTTTCTTGTCGATGGTTAATGGTTTACTTTTCAATATTTTTTTTAAAGAACTCTTGGCTTTGGTTTCTTCTTTTCCATCAGTTACATTGGTAGTAGTGTTGTTTTGTAATTGTAAAATTATTTCGTCAGTACTTTGAAATCTAACCTCAAATGTGTCATTTGTTGATGATATCTCATCGCTTTTAATCGGTATAGCTGTTGGTTCAATTATCCATTGAGTTTTCTTCATATTCTCCTTACTTTGATTATTAGCCTTATCTACATTTATAGTGTAAGTAACGATTGTAATGTTTTGAATTTTCTTCGGCTGGTAAGTTGCGTTTTTCTCAATAACTTCATTCATATTCTCATCTTTCTTGATAATACATTTTTCGTCATAAAGCGTTATTTCTGGAGTGGTACCGTTAGATCCAAACCAAGTTATAACATCATCATCTGTTATGCCCTTTAATAGATTGCTCTTATTTTGGGTGTGGAAGAATGTTTCTGCTGCCAAATCTTCTCTCGATGCTGGATAGACACGTGCAAACGCTGGCCTTAACGAGGCTATAACGAATGCACTCCTGGCTAAGTATTGAACGCATATAGGACAATTATTCGTAATATTGGCGAAAATGAACCATATGTTGTTGCTGTGGTAACCATGCTGCATTTCCAAGATACTTTCTTTGAGATCTAGTAGTGTTGGAGGCGCTGAAGCTAGCTCGAATCCGGAGAACAATGATACTTCCAAACGTAATACCCCTGAAGACTTCATTCCTTTCCATCTGAAAATGGTTAAAGATTTATTAAACGAAAGTATAGAAATTTAACGAAGGCATTATACCTGAAACAAGTTTTAATTTTGAGCATTGGTAGCTTGCCTTCGATTTCTTCCACTGAACTTCTATCTGGAAGAATTTCTTGAACCACACCTGACCATAAATCTAGAAGAGGTGTTCTGTTCTTGGTGAAATATGTAGAATAGGTTATTTTCCCCTGTAAAAGACAACAATTTAGGCTTTAATTATAATAATATTTATAGAAAAAATGAAACGTTTGACTAATTAGATTTCAGAAACAGGTATATCCATTTCAATTCGTTGTCATTGCCACACTTTATCCATAAATCAAATAATTACATGTGCTCAAGTGAAGTAGAATATTTTTATTAGTATTACAGAGATACGCTAAGCTATTGCTTAAAGTTCTTGTGAATATGGAAGACAAAAACTGAATGAATTTTAAATAAAAATACTGCTATAAAAAAAAACAAGTATTGTAACATGAAGTTTTGTTTCTTAGGCATGTCCATGTTCTTTTTTAATTTTTAATTTGATTTTACAATTTATTACGCGAACTATTTCTACTTTAAGAGCTTTAAGGCTTTCCAGGGTCTATATTTCCTTTTGTATTTATTAAATGGTATTTGAAATTCTTATATAAACTGTAAAAGTGGCTATTAGGAAGACATTATTGCTAATTCTAGACAAGTTTTTAAGTATGTGCATTCCAAGTCCAATTCCAAATTTTATTTTGCAGAATGGACGATAAGTTTTGGCTGGACATTTATTATTAACTTGTTTATAAGAACGCGTACTTTTTTTGATTTGCATAAGTGTGTAAGAGTCAGTCTGGCCCATAAGAAAGGTGATAATAACATATTAGGAACTATAGACCCATATCTATTTTATAAAATTTTGCGAAGATATATGCAAATGTCATCCATTCATACCTATATCGTAATACAAAGTCATATATTTCTGAGTCTACTGGCAAAAATCTTCTGGCGAATACACAATATATTAACAGGGAGCTCTATATGCATTGTCAAATTGATGTTGTGCAGAAAGGTTTTACTAGTGCTTTTGGTCTATGGTGACCATGGATAATTAATACAAAAATGCTCATAGTTTGGCTTCAGTCTATCATTATTAAGTTGTTGCAATCGTACTTATGTAACAGGCGTAAATATGTGTCTAACGAATTATATCTTATTGTCGGTTGGTAAATTTGTTCTTTACCAATCTTTGCATTTACGTCTCCTAGAATTATCTTTAAATCACACTTTCTAATTTTCTCATACTCGATACAAACTTTCTCTTTAATTTCTCTTCTTCTTCTTATGCTGCAGAAGATCCGTAGATCTGTTTTGTAACCAATTTGCCCTGTTTTCCTGCGATGGCGAATCCAAGCTGTCCTTCCATCTCTTGGGCGGTCCTCTTAGGAGACGTTGTCCTCTCGGTTTTCCTTCCAGCGCGATACGGGCTATTCTGTTTGTATACATTCTCTTTATGTGTTCGTACCATTGTCTTTTTCTTTCTCTTCCCCATCTCACTACGTCCTGGACTCTGTTTATTTGTCTGATATCCTCGTTTCTGATGTCATACCAAAGAGTTTTGCCTGCTATGCACCTGAGGGTCTTCATTTCGGGTGCTCGCATCTTGGCGTTTGTCTCTTAGTATCTGCTCTGGCCACGATGCCGTAGGTAATTGCTGTCTTTACACATGTTTTATAAATGCTTTTACTTTCCATTCTCATGTGTTTATTCCTCCACAAACATCGCGAAGACATTCAGATGTTGCGGCCGCTTTATTAATTTGGTATGTAAGGTCTTTCACTAGTTCCTGACGGCTGGAAATATTTACCCATAAGTATGTAATTTGCATTACTCGCTCTATTGGTTTATCTTCGATTATCAGTTTACATCTTAAAGGGTTCCCTTTAACTTGTATGTCTTTTTCTTCACTTGGAGCATGCATATTTAGTAGGGATGAAATTCTTCTCTTGCAGCCTTTAAGTTTTTATGTACAGTAAACCCCGTCCCATTGAATTGAGGTTTATAGGAGACAGTTTTATAATTTAGAGCAACTTTAAGGTAATTCAGTGATATATACTCTAATCTGTGTGGGATTGCTTAATTATTTGTTTATGTTTTTGAAAGATTATAATACATAGAATAATTTTTGAATTAACTGGCCCTGCGAATTTTCTGTAGAAATAAATCTGATATATGTGTAAAACATGGGGGTTATATTGATCATCTTAGAGTAACAGAGTATGATATAATACTAATTTGAAAAGTAATTAATTTACGATATAAGTTGAATATCTATAGAGACTGTATTCCGACAAAGTAAAATTCAAAGTGAGTTGTAATTCTACAACAACGATCATAACAATATCCAATTAGATAATTACATCAGTTTAAAAATTAAATTAGGAATACTTTCTTGGTCTCTGGGTTTAAACCGTATCGTCGCTTTCATGTTATCGCAGTAGGAAATGCCTTGAAGATGTCCGTTAGGATAGTGGCTGAAATGTCAGCAGTAGAAACAGATACGACGCGGTTTCAACCCAAAAATTATGAATGTATCAAAGACAACAGTGGACGCAAACGACTTAGACTAAATTAAATAAAACCTTTGAATGAACATTTTAAGGGAACTATCATCATCTGACGAGTCACCACTATTGAAGTTCCTTTAATAATTTCCGTCTTATATAAATACCCTAATCTTAAATCTTCTTTTAGTTTCAAGCCAGTACTTAAACATGAGGTTACTAAAATCATCATGACTATTTCATCGCGTGCAACTGGTTGTGATAGAATAAATATTATTATGTTGAGGTTGTGTTGTACGTACATGATCCCGTTCATCACTCATATTTTGAATTATTGTCTGGCTGAAGGAGTTTTTCCTGATCAATGGAAAACCACGCTAATTACTCCTATGTTCAAATTTGCAAGATCTTCGTCCCATTACCATTCTTCCTTGTCTTTCTAAAATTTTGGAAATGGTTATGGACGCACAGGTACGTGAACATTTATTAGTTAATGGTCTACTGCCAATGAATCAGTCTGGTTTTAGGCCAATGCATAGGTACTGCCTTGGCAAAACTGATGATAACATCTCTAATCTGGATATTGGTAATTTTTCGTTTTTGGGTTTACTGGATTACAGTAAGGCCTTCGATACCATAAACCCATGAGTTGCCTCTTGCAGTCTTGCTTTTCGTGGGCCTCAATGATGTTGCTATCGGGTTCTTTGCTAGTTATCTTCAGAATCGGCGTCAAAGCGTTTTCTTGAATGGAAAATGCTCTTCGGTTGTTAGTGGAGTGCCTCAGGGCTCAGTATTGGGTCCCTTTCTATTTACTGTATATACTTGCAGACTGTCGATATCTTTGTGTGCTTGTGAGTTTCATATGTTGGCCGATGATACGCAGGTCTACCATTCGTTCAGTGCTATAGACGTATTGCAAGCTGTTGATAACATAAATGTGGACTTGATTGCCCTTTGCAAAGTTTCGGCGAGGCATTCTCTGTTCTTGAACCCGGCTATATCTTCTGTGCTGGTTTTCGGTTGCAGGTCACAGGCATTACTGGATTCTATTACTCTGTCGGCTCATGGAATAACATTACCGATGTTGAATGAGGCAAAGAACTTGGGAGTGATATTAGACACTTCACTACGATTCAAATTCAATATCTCTCAATGTATTAAGCGTTGCTATTCATATCTTTAGCTACTCTATCCGCATAGATTGTATTTAACTGTAGGGACTAAGAAGTTGCTATGCGATTCCCTGGTATTGTCACGTTTTCAATTCTGCTCTCCTGTAATAGCACCTAGCCTTGATTGCTCTGACAGGAGACGTGTTTTGCTGGTGGAAAATTCGTGTCTTAGCTTCATGTATGGAATCCGTAAGTTTTATCATACTTCGCACAAGCCACATGATGCTGGTTGGCTTAGTATTGGGAGTAGGGCACATCATCATACAATCGGTTTCTCCGCCTTATTTGACAGCAAAAATTAGATATCGGGCTGATGTGCATAATGTGAATATCCGTACGAGAGGTTTAATTTCGCCGCCATTTCACAAATCAACTCTATATGAGCGTAGCTTCTCGTACTCTGTTTACTCATTGTCCGATGATTTCAAAAGCATGAGCGCTTAAATATAAATTGAAGACATTTCTGGCGTTGTTGGCGTGGGTATGTGATAGTTATGGAAGTCTTTGGCTCCATCTCTGACTGAACTCTGCCGAGTATATGTGCATTGCTTACTTTGATTTTTAGCCGCATCTGTTAACTGTTATGCTTAGTTAAGTTATAGGGTTGAGAGAAAGACCAGTCTTCGACTGATTCTCAATCCTGTTTTTTCCAATTTGAATTTGTTTCAATGTTAGTTACATGTATTTAAATACACTTCTGTATTGTATTTTAAATAGTGTATAGGTATGTATATTCTCGGTAGGAAATAAATAAAATTAAATTATAATTTAATGTAATCGGATCTAACAATCAATTATTAAGCTAATACTGATCTTCGCAGAATATTCTAAAAAGTGTCGTCTTTGTTTTGAAATATATAAAAAAAAACATACCTGAACAGTAGCGCATCCAGCTCCGGTGGCGTACACAAAGACTTTTGTTGGTAAACTTGGTAAGTGCAGCAATTGCGAGGGCTTTTCAGGCTTCAATTCTAGCGTATCGGTCAGTTCCATTCCGGATGTGGCCAGCGATATCGTTAGAGATCGATGCTTGTCCTTCGCCAGCGAATCATACAGTGTAAAGGCTTTCACCACCGGATAGAGTAGTTCGGAGTGGCGATCCAGCATGTGAGAGCGGTAGAAAAGGTAACGCGTCACTGATTCGGCGAACTTCAAGTCCCTTATCAGACAGAACGTGGACAGAGCGTATATTGAGGCTTTGTAGTCCTCCATTGTAGCTGAAAGCATTTTTTTCTGTGATTTTTTAAATGTACAAATGTAAAGATAAAATCGAGTTTTTTGTATGTTTGGATAACTTTTATCTAAATTTTTCCGATGAAACCTTATTGCCATTTAGGGGCTGATAATGCACTTAAACAATATATCACTTTTTTGGCTCTAAATACTATACCACTGGCTTTTTCTTTATTGACAAAAATATATTTTTAGTAATAATAACAATAATAATAGTTTTATTCACCTTAATAAAATAACTGGAGAAGATAAATTTTTGGGAGTGTACATTTATGAATGGGACAGAACATATAGGTACTTTCACTATTACAGAGATTCAGTTTTTTACGGAATAACATTTAGTAAAAATTAGATAAACGAGTTAGAAAATTGGAAAAGTCCAGGATCCGATGAGATAAATGAAATGCTGAAATACGGAGGAGAAAACTTAACCCAAGAAATTTTAAAACTCTTCAGGAATAAAATAACTGAACAGAAAATACCATATGAATACAAAAACAGCATAAGTATTCCAATATTTAAAAAAGGACAGAAAACAACTCCAGACAA
This sequence comes from Amphimallon solstitiale, assembly GCA_963170755.1. NCBI lineage: Eukaryota > Metazoa > Arthropoda > Insecta > Coleoptera > Scarabaeidae > Amphimallon > Amphimallon solstitiale. The sequence continues at coordinate 98,831,378 of OY720682.1, read as the reverse complement.
TAATCGCGGAATAACAAGATTTTCGAAAGAATAGATTCACAATTGACGCAATCTTCATAGTCATCGATAGAGCTGAACAAATATCATGTAACGTGTTTTGTCGATATGAAAAAAGCCTTCGACTGAGATCGCTTAAAAGACATCGCGGAAATAATGCGAGATAAAGAAGTATCCAGAAATCGACAAAGTTAATCTATGAGCTTTAACAGCCCATGCAGGATGATGATAAAAGTTAATAACGAACTGGAGAAATACAGGTGTGTTCCGGAATAAGGCAAGGCGCCTCGCTTAGCCCGTTTATATTCAACATGGTCAGGGACAAAAGAGTTGAAAAAGTAACTAAAATAGCAGGCTATAAAATGGGCAATAATTTGGTCTGCTACGCGGATGACACGGTGCTCATTGCTGATTTGGAAAATAATCTGCAGACTTCTTCACTCATTTAATCAAACAGCAAATAAACTAAATATGATCATCAATACTGACAAAATCAAGTGCCTGTTAACATCCAAAGAACCGGTAAGATGCAAATTCAACCAGAAGTGTATCGAACCATGAGTAGAAAGAAAGAAGATGAAGAAGAGCCATAAACGAGGTAGCAATAAGAACTTTTTTTTTTCTAATTTTGTTGCTATGTTTAGGTAAGTAAACTCCGACTTCACGCATATCTTGTCACATTTAATCCACGTTTATCTCTGATCGACTACGAAATCTAAATGGTGAGTCCTTAATCTGATATATAGGTACTGTATAGTAGACTATAAAACTTACATATTAAAGGTTCTTTTAACGTCTTTCCCACTTCTGATTCGTACAACCAATCAGCAGCATCTCTCTTGGGTATTGGATGTGGCCATCCAAATTCTCCATCTTCAGTAGTTGAAGCATTCCTTAACTTTTCAATAGCCCACGTTGCCGTCACACTTCTCACCAGTACCAAAGCCAGTGCCACCGTAGCGATCGTAGTGGTCGATTCTATTTTTGGCAATCCGTTCTCCAAAAATATTTTCGCTTTTTGCAACGTCTCTGAATCAGCGTCCGTTTCTATACCGATTTCGAAAAGGGTTATAACAGTTTCCGCGGTAATTTCGATTATGTGCTCTAAAGACAACGTTTCGTTATCGTTAACATTTGCACCATCAGATTTAGAATCTCCATCATTTGATAGCAGTTTAACGTCTGCTGGTAACGGTAAAAAGCTGCCATCGTCCTCTTGACGTAACTGAACCCACCTTTTGATACCGTGGATGAGATCTGGATCGATACTAAAGTATGTTTGGACTTTGGTGAGGATTTCTAAAGTTGCGACCGTGGCTTTGTGGCTGCCTAACATTTGGTGCTCACTGAACGAGTTGTCTGGTTTACGGTACGACAGTATAGTTTGAATCTGTAAGTGGAACAACAGTAAAATATGTTTAATAGCTATAAAAAACAAAGCTATTGCTGTAAGTCAGTAACTGACCAAATAAAGCAACTTACTCTTTAATACTTAATATAATACAAAATTCGCGCTCTGTAGTCGATAGAGAAGCTACAGTTTTACAATGTAAAAATATATAGATATATACAGAGTGATCCATTTTTTTGCAATGGTTAATGACGAAACTTAGCTTACATATACATCAAATCAATGGCGGCTATTTATAGATTCGTCTAAAATAATTTTGAAAGCTCTTTTACATTTTAATGGCAACTAACGTCCATCAATTCCCATAGGTTACTCAGCAAATATATAAAAGACATATGTCAACCTTAAGTTACTACTTAGGTGTAGGTATAACGTACTAAGATCACAAATGGAACATATGTGAACATTTAAAAATTGTTAGCATTATTGAGAGGACTGCAGTCGCGCGCAAGAGAGAAACAGTTTAAAATTAAATATTGGCCTGCACGCGAAATAACTTAGCTAGGTGTTAACAATGTGGGACGAGAAGCATTAGTTCAGAAGGAACACATATTTACTCCAATTTCACATTAAGCCTATGCCTTATCAAAACTTTTGTTAAGGCGTTAAATAGATAAGGGTTGCTTTCTTATATTTAAAACAGAAGTTTTCACGTATAAGTAAGGCAAAGATCAAAGAGAGAATGTTGGACAGCAAATTAGACTATTGTTTCGAGATATCAACTTTAGGACAACTTTAAATGACGAGCGTGGGATGATTTTGAAAACATTTGTAATTATTTTCTTGGGAACAATAAATCATAGCACTACCAGGACACGAGAAAGAAGTACTCTCGGACTACCACATTATGGGATGCAATATGACGCTAAAAGTCCATTTTCTACATTTTCATTTCGATTTTTACCTGAGAATTTCGGAGCGATATCAGATGCAGTGCTGCCGGAGCCATACGTCTGCCTTACCTACATATGCGAATACCCGCTTTTACCCGACATCTCAAATAGCAAGCGCTAAAATTAAAAGTGGTCTAAAATAATTCGAATATAAGATCTTTATTTATACAGGGTGAGCCATTAGTAACCGCTTCTTCGATTGCTCTTTTGTGTTTTACATAAAAGAAAAAACAATTAGTGGAAGATTCATGGTTGCTTGTGGCGCATATTCAAAAATACTTTAAGTTCTGAAGCACTTCCGGTTTCACCGGAAATGCACAATTTTTTTAAATGGGTCCGTCTACATATTTTAGGATTTTCTAGTACTGGTTTAAATAGTCTATTCAACTGTCTTTTCTTTTTCAAAATTGAGCCAATAGTTTTTGAGTTATTAATTGTTTTTGGAAATCTTTGACCAAAACACGTACCTATTCAGAAAAAAATCATTTTCACATTGTTTTTAAAAGTAAAAACATTAACTTTGGTGGTGCTTGTAGCCAACAAAATTCTGCATCATTTGGTATTAGTTGCACTCGACAATACCTCAAAAAGCTTTGTTTTTTCAAAGCCTACTTCCCGAAATTTTTACATACCAAAAACTTATTTATTTAAATGGAATACCCGATATTTTATTGTGGCATTTTGTTCGCTTTTTTATTCTCTTTCATTTTTGTTAACAGTGTTCTATAACTATCTTTTGTTATTTCTGAGATAATCACTACAGAAGCAATTACCGGTCAAATAAAGACCTACGAGTGCTGTTCTATGCACCCAAATATTCGTCCAATAAAGGCTGGAATGCGGACGACTGCCTGAGTCAACTGTTAAAGAAAGTCGTTAATATTTATGTCAAATTTATGAAACTTTATGTGTTGACATTATCATCACATTTTTGCTTGAATGTGCTATTGTGTAAATAGTATGTAAATCTTATTATTGATATAATACATTTATTATTATAATAGTGTTATAATTAATCCTGCTTTTACACCCACAATACCTCATGTCATCAGGGAAGTCGCAGCAACTCACAGCAACTTTCATTTGCATTATACATTTACATTCTTGATAAGTTATCAATACAAGTAAGTACTGCCTACACGTGGTCTGTATATGGACATTTCTTTAATTTGTATTTACCTGGAATTATAAAAATTGATTTTAATAATAATAGTTATTAATAATTGAAGTTACGTTGGGGTTATCCAACAAAACTAGTTTACTTATATTTCTACTACTGAATTTTTCATTCACCCACGTGTAATTGCAATTGTTTGAAATATTTATGGATTTTATTCTGTTATATATGTAGAATTTGAGCCTTCATACTCATTGAAATAAGGTATAAAAGAATTATAATCTTACGCTTCGTAAAAGGTAATTAGGTACTCAGCTTTGACATTACATATTTTCTTATGGTTCTAGTTATTTTTATTTTATCCATGCCTGAATCGTAAGAACAACTGCTATGATGCAAGCCTGGATGAATAATCATCAATTATTGTTGAGGATAGTACATACCCAACAAGTTATACAAGCAAACTAATTCCCAAACAAGCAAAGATTTTATTAAAGGTTAGTTCTTTGAACCTTTTTCAGCTTGTACTACGATATCATTATCAATTATAAGCTAAAATATATAGGAAAAATGACATTTTTTCGTTACATCGTCTTACAATATGTATTTAAGAATAACATTTAACATCCACAATCATATTATTACTTAGTTTTGGAATTTAAAAAATTAGTCAGTAGACCTCCCAACTGAAAATATTTTAAGATACTCGTATTTAAATCTAAAGCAAAACGCTTATAAAATTATAACAAACACGATTGGTGTAATTGGATAATTGCGACACTTCCTTTAAAATCCCATTGGCTTCTTTGTATTACTACAAGAAGACTGCTTTTACTATAACAAATTTAGCGGGAGAAATTCATGAATAGGCACATACTACCGCCGAACCCCTCTGGTGGCTACTGTCCCGAACTAACCTTCAGTTGTATAACTATAGTATACATAATCAAAGATTCAGCTTACTAAATATACAGTGTGTAAATAAAGTAAGGAATAATATTCATATTTTGTTTATTATCGCTGTTTGGGAGAAAAGCTCGGACAGGTTAATTTTATTTTCTTCCTCCGGATTTTATGGATGTCAATTTTTTTTCTTTGGTTTACTGCTCTGGGACCTATGACGTCAGCGACTTCTTTTTCAAATGGAACTTCCTTATTTTCTTGCTAGAAATAAAAAGTATATTTTTTCTGAATTCAGCAATACCGCATATGTGGTGTTTAGAATTAGAAGTTTTAGAGATACGCAGGATCATAAGTATTAAATGACAACAATAATTGAACTTGCAAATCAAAAGAGCAAATAGTAATAATTTATTCTTGGGAAGATTAAAAATTTTTACATTAATAAATGTTCAAATTGCCACCCATTTGTTTCTTGGCAATGATAAAGTCGGAGTTGAAATTCTTCCAAAACATTATCTCTCATTTCTTGGTCAATATTTCTGCACTCTGACATGTCAATTGTCATTATTAGTACGCTTAATACTCTAAAACAATTAATTTTAAATACCACATAATAATATGGGGTATTGCTGAATTCCGAAAAACATACTTTTACTTTCTAGCAAAAAAATAAGGAGGTTCCATTTGAAAAAGATGTCGATGACGTCATAGATCCCAGAGTAGTAAACCAAAGAAAAAAAGTTGACATCCATAAAATCCGGAGGAACAAAATAAAATTGACCTGTCCGAGCTTTTTTCCCAAACAGCGATAATAAACAAAATATGAATATTATTCTTTACTTTATTTACACACTGTATAGTCAACAGTATTCCTGGGAGACTAAAATTTTTTTTGAAATGTGAATAGACGTGGCTAGAATTAAGCAAATTTACCTTATCTAACAAAAATAGGAATTGAAGGAGTATTATCTGTTTCAAAACCTGATATTCCCATCTATAAGCTAGTAAACTATATTTTTAAAATACGTAAAATTTTTACGAAGCACTTCGTATACAACATATGCAAATTTATAACAATGTACCTAATTAATTTGCAAATATTTATTCTATTTAGTTTCAAAGTTCTATTACGAACCGTATTAATATCTAACATTATCAACACTGTTACGTTAATATATACAAACTCCATATTTACTTACGTGTCCTGGCAGATTTTGCATGGCCGATTGTTTTAAAGTTTCATTAGCTTTCGAACCGAGATGTTGCAAACTTAATAATGTGGTTAGAGATGAGAGCGCTTGTGATAGTCCGCCCTTTTGATCGTTTCCGGCGATGACCGGAAGTGCTAGACCGCCAGACACCAAGAGTTCACCCCATTCTGATCCGGGTACCACAGATTTTGGAGTTTCCAGGTGAAGCACTTGGGAATAACCCGCTTCGTCGTTGAAATTCCATACCCTGGAAAAGTAGACGGTGAATATGGAAATAGTCATTGAGTAAAATGCTTTTACTTTCTTATACGGAGTTTAAAGATATATTGTGTTGGCGAAAATGTTCGACATCGATGTTTTACAGATGTCGTTTTGCAGGTGACGTTATAAAGTTTCCTGATACCGAAAAAATAGTAGTTAAAGACTGTTCGTCTGTTTGTTTGGGTGCCTTTGGCTCCGGAAATGGACGACCTGCTAACTAAAGTTTCAATACCAAACCTTGTATTTAAGAGAACTATCTTCTTAAGAACTGATTAGATTTTCAGTAAGTAGCAGTTTACTTCAGTGAAAAAATCAAATTTTAACAATATTTTGGCAATTACTAAGTTTAACCAATTTCTAAGGAATACTAGAATAATCAAAAGGAAATTTAAATATTCTTTATAAACAAAGTTTTTCGTCTTTTACTCTTATCGAAAAATATTTTTTTGCGAATATCTCACAAGTCTTTCTTACTAGGCAGATACTGTACATTATACCACGCTGCAACTTCAAAAAAAATAATTTAAGACTTTTATAAAAACAAATTTTTACTTTTGTAAAATTTCCATTTAATTATATAAATGCTATTCTTATATATGTTATTTGAATATATTTATAATTAACTTCCTTAATACATCGGCTTTTAATTAAAAGTAATTATTCTCAGTCAGTTTTAAAAGTTCTTAACAATGAGCATGAATAAATATAAAAACTTATTAATCTCAAGTTTGGGTTCTTAATTATATAAAAAGTTACTTTAATATTTTTTTTAATATAAATTTAATGCATGTAAAATATTCTTTTACTAAATATGTTTTTGAGTTAATCGTACTTTGAAAAATATGTGCTGTGTCATCAAGGTTATGTTAAATTTAATATAAACCCAAGTTTTATATGTTCAATTTGTACTATTGAATCGATTAAATGCACAATATAAATTAGTGAAAATAGATAAGTTAATGAAAGTAAAAATAATTCTCCAAATTCTTTTAGATGAAACCGTTGATTGAAGGAATACATAAAGATGGGTAACTACATAGCACTGAGCGTAGCCAAAATTGGATCCGAGATCTATAGCGATGCATCTGTCGGTTGGGTCCGAGGGGTAATTCGCTGAGGTATTGTGGTGTATGTACACGTTTCAGGAATTAGTAGGTATTACGGGGAAATATTAGGGAATTGTTAGGAATTATGAAGGAAATGTTTGGTATTACAAGGAATTGTGGGGTATTAAAAAGGAATTGGAGGGTATTATGAAGGAATTGCAAGGTAATATGAAGGAATTGTTAGGTATTGTGAGGAAATATGAGGAATTATTTAGGAATTTTTCATAGATTTTTTCTATTACGCATGCGCCATTGTTACAAATTATAACCCTGATTCATTGAACTATAGCTGCCGTGGTGCCTATCTATTCCATTCAAACGCTTATATGATAGAAATGCAGCGTGCCCGTATTAACTCAGTGGTCACAGTTTTCGGCCAGTGCTTATGCTTGCGTACTCGTTCAGTACTATAATACAGTTCAATGCCCCGACTATAGGTAAATTCCTAACCTTTTAGTAAAACGAATTCTCATCTGACAATAAGCAATCAAATCCAGGTACGTAACATCTTAATACCTAATTTTATTTAACAAATGATTAAAATAGTGCATTATCCTATGCGTGCTAGGCGTGGGAAAAATTCGGGGAAAAGAGGAATCCTCTCCCGAGTATATAAAGTTCAGTTTAATACTTTGTTAAATACAAGGAAAATTAAATGATTGCTTTACAACATAAAAAATATTTGTTTTTTCCGAGAAATGAATGAACCTAGGAAATCCCTTTTGTTTTGTTTTTGATAGATCTTCCTGCACACCTGCTGTAACTAAAAGACTGTAAGTTTCTATGAAATCAATTTATTTTTTTAGATGTCACAAAGTGAATCGGAAAATCCGAGGGAAAATCAGTCGGACATTCGAGAAGAACCAAATGAAGAGTACTCTGACACTCATTTGCCTTCGGGTTCTTCTCCTTTCGACGAATTTGAAAAGCATTTAAATGTAAATATTCCCCAATATTCGAAAGTGAAGTTCTTCTGGGAAGTATTACCGAATTAGAAATTTTCAGAAATTGAACTATTTTGTAAAGAAGAATTATCTCACATAATTGAAATCGAACGACTAACTACACACTTATATCGGTGAATACGCCAAAAATCCTGGAAGATTTAAAATAGTTAGTGGACATACAAAATTAATTCTCATGATTGCAAAATTTTTCAAAGGAAAACAAGAAAATGAATCTAAGATATATAAAAAACTGAAAGCCTCTAATTCTCAATGTAGCAGGAAAAATGACGTCGAAGTTGCATCTACAGTTAAGAATTTAGATTATTGTGCAGCAGGATCCTGCAAAATTTCGACGGAAACCAAGCAAAATATCAATCTTTCGACGGAAAATGTACATATATTTGAAATAATTAAATTATGGGCCCAACAGCAGCTACCTCTTGAAAAGTGACAAACTTTTAAAATTGATTTTGAGAATATTACAGTAGCGTCGAACTTCGAAAATCCAGAAAATATATATTGCTCAATTGAGTTTTTGTAATAACAGTTATAAAATTCCAAAATTAGCAAAAACGCCAAAACATCAAAGACGTTAGATTTAAAACAGGAATCAATCAAGTAGTGGCACTGAAGAAGAAAATATTCAGAGATTTGAATCCACCTCGCAGTTTGGCTACAATGAATTGGAGTCCAATTCAGAAAATAAATATGATTTTTTTTTTAAACTGACCGAAATAACTAACTTTGAACCTATTATTAATAATTTCTATATAGCTAAATTTATGTTAAGAAATAATACGTTTCATTACGTTGGTAAAGTTACGTCAGTAATTGATGACGAAAACATCCATGTAAACTTTTTAAGATGTTCTAGGAAAATTGAATTGATGTACGAGATGAAGTATATATACGGCGAGGGGATTCAGTCACACAATTAACAAATCCTATTCTGGATAGAAGAGAGGGACTATTGTTTACCCTTGAAGAACTGAAACTTCTTTTTTTATCTCAAATAATTGGAGATTTGTTATTTCTTATTTCAAATATTTTATTATGCTTGTGTTTAAGTTTTTGCTATTTTATATAATGATGTGAAATTTGTGTTTGTATTGTTTTTCTTTTTGCAGTTTGAAGTTCTTTTAACACTTAACCTTTAGGTTTGTACAACCTGTTTGAAATAAAATGAATTTGTAAAATTTCTATATACTCTCCGCCAAAAAATTATTGACACCTATTTTTTTTTCAATATTTTTTATTTTTTCAAAATGTTATGGTCTCTAACTAAGTAGTATACAAACATATTAATAATAAAACAACATGCAAAAGAAAGACCAAAGACCGCAACTTGATGAACATAACAATTGAACAAGTAACACCAACGTAAAAAATTAATTAATGGAAACGTGAATAACGAGTAAGTAAGCAAGTAATTCAGAAGCATTAGTAATTCTATACAGATCATGCAAACCCAAAACATCCTGCGCGTGCTTTCACAAATCTTTCCCCTACCAAGGTAATCGACTATTATTATTTATTGTAGTTTCATTCAGAGAAAAGCACAACTCAAAATTGAACAAGAAAGTTTTATGAAATACATACTTGTTATTAGATCTCGCACAAAGAGCCAAATCGGCCCAGCCTTCCCTACTCATCACTTCATGAAATCTTACAATATTTTCCATAGGTTTGTTCCAACATACAGTTCTGAACGGTTCTAGAACTAGTGCGCATGTCATTTAAGAAAAAGACTGTTCGGACCATGCAGTTCTGGAACTACAAATTCTGAGAACTAGTAGTTCAATGTTCGGTCTTTCAGAACGCGTAATTCAAAAAACGTTCTAAATTACAAGTTCTTCTAGAACTGCATGGTCTTTTTTTAAATGACATGCGCACTAGTTCTAGAACCGTTCAGAACTGTATGTTGGAACAAACCTCATACTAAAGAAACGACGAATGGTATACATATTTAATTGTTCGAGAAAAACGTTTTGTTTTTATAGTGGAGAGCTGAAAATGGTGATCAGAAATCATGGAATCACGACTAATTCATAAAGAGAATCGAGAGTCACATTCCTATTATTTTTATTATATTATATTATTTCAATTATTGATATTTAATACTTAATACAAATCATAGACTTAGGATATACGAGTTTTTCCTTCTTCTTCTTCTTCTTTATTGTGGCTTTGAGTTAGACTACTTAGTCTTTTTCTCTTCATCTGAGTTCATACGAGTTTTTGTTGACTCCGATATATCAAAAGAAGGTTAAGACATAAGCGCCATCTATCCTATAAGGGAGACATTGTAACGGGAGGTAAATGTAACAGATATCTGTAAATAGCATATACATTAATTATGATAATCAATATAACCCTGCATTATGTTCATAATTTTTGCTCAAATAATAAATGTTATATGTTTGCAACGCAGCCTTGAAACTTCTATTTTGGTGCCCAATAACGGAGAAAACCTCTGGGTAATAGTAGGGTACTTACGCCGATTGTGGGACCCCCCCCCACTCCTACTACCCCCCCTCCCCCCTCCCCGCAAGATAGGTAGAACCCTCTACCAACCCAACTGATATGGCGCCCCCTCGCGGCCGCCATCCCAACTAAAAATTGCAGATTTCATCATTACCAACCCAACTAAAAATTGCAGATTTCATCATTACCAACCCAACTAAAATTGCAGATTTCATCATTACCAACCCAACTAAAAATTGCAGATTTCATCATTACCAACCCAACTAAAAATTGCAGATTTCATCATTACCAACCCAACTAAAAATTGCAGATTTCATCATTACCAACCCAACTAAAAATTGCAGATTTCATCATTACCAACCCAACTGATGTGGTGCCCTCTGACGGCCACTAACCAAACTAAAAAATGGCAGATTTCATCATTACCAACCCAAATACCATGACGCCCTCTCACAGCCACTAACCAAGAAATGGTATCTCTCATGATTGCCTACCTAACTAATGCAGCATCCTCTCACGGTCACTAGCCAAACTAAGGTGACGTCAGACAAATGGCGGACCATCAAGATGGTCTTTGCTTCTAGAGAATTCCTGAATAAATTACCAGGCTTGCTATCGCGCTTCTCAATGTACCTCAAACAGGTATAAACATGTTTCCAGCGGAAACCGCAACGGCTGTCTGCTTCTGTGATAGCCGCATGCTTGAAATGTATATCTTACTTATAAAATAAAATAAAACAAACAATATATTTTTTAAGAAAAAAACAATTTATTTATTATTATTTATAAATTAACAATATTATTTTAAATTAACAATATCTCCAAGCTTCATACCATCAAGATGGTCGATAAAAATATAAACTTTACATCTAAGATCGGCATACCATTTCAAAATTATAAAATAAATATACAGTATGCTACTGGACGAGATAGCAACCAAGTATGAATATACAGGACGTTTCAAAGGTAGGGATTTTTAGAAAAGCAAGATGGCGAATCCAAGATGGCCGCCAAAAATCTAATAAACTAAGGTGACGTCAGGCGAAATAGCCGACTATCAATATGATCGATAAAAATATAAACTTTACATCTAAGATCGGCATACCATTTCAAAATTATAAAATAAATATACAGTATGCTACTGGACGAGATAGCAACCAAGTATGAATATACAGGACGTTTCAAAGGTAGGGATTTTTAGAAAAGCAAGATGGCGAATCCAAGATGGCCGCCAAAAATCTAATAAACTAAGGTGACGTCAGGCGAAATAGCCGACTATCAATATGATCGATAAAAATATAAACTTTACATCTAAGATCGGCATACCATTTCACAATTATAAAATAAATATACAGTATGCTACTGGACGAGATAGCAACCAAGTATGAATATACAGGACGTTTCAAAGGTAGGGATTTTTTAGAAAAGCAAGATGGCGAATCCAAGATGGCCGCCAAAAATCTAATAAACTAAGGTGACGTCAGGCGAAATAGCCGACTATCAATATGATCGATAAAAATATAAACTTTACATCTAAGATCGGCATACCATTTCAAAATTATAAAATAAATATACAGTATGCTACTGGACGAGATAGCAACCAAGTATGAATATACAGGACGTTTCAAAGGTAGGGATTTTTAGAAAAGCAAGATGGCCCCCAAAAATCTAATAAACTAAGGTGACGTCAGGCGAAATAGCCGACTATCAATATGATCGATCAAAATATAAACTCAACTTCTAGAAAATACCCAACTCCGTATCACGCATCACAACAACAACCACCCAACATAGTTTCAAAACGCCACAACACCAGATCAACTTAGGAAGATACATCTAGGTCAAACCCAACATACTTTCAAACACCACCACCGAGGATTTATATCTGACATCAGCATACCATCTCAAAATCATAAAATAAATATACAGTATGATACTGGATAACATAGCAACCAAGTATGAATATACAGGACGTTTCAAAGTAGGGATTTTAGAAAAGCAAGATGGTGAATCCAAGATGACCGCCAAAAATCTAATAAACTAAGGTGGCATCAGGCATCAATCTATTAAAACCACATCAAATCATTCTCTTTAAAAGCCATCATTCCAAAACAATACATTCAAATCATACATTCAGTGATAGACACATAAATGAAATGTATTTGTGCAGCCTAACAGTTCAAAAAGCTTGATATCGAGCTTACCAGCATATTTCTAACAGATCTAAACATGTTTTCTAATGGAAACTACAACGTTTGATCGCTATCAACACCTCTATGATAGTAGCCTTATTTAATATATCTATATCATAAAATAAAAAGGAACAACATATTTTAAGAAAAAACAATTTATTAAAAAATAATAACCACATTTTGTAGGCGAATTATAGCATATCAATCATAGGGAAAAACATTAAACGAAATACAACGATAAACAATTATGACATATAAATCCATAGGTAAAGTTATATAGGTAATAAACATCATTCTCTCCATAGAAGACCTAGATATTTAATACCACATACATAAATACATAGACACTCTAATCCTCATATGAATAAATTGATAGACTAATAATAATTATTTTCATCCATAAGTATACATACATACTTTTATATATATCACTACAAGAAATAAGTCGACACCGCTGTGATAGTCACCTTATTTAATATATCTATATTATAAAATAAAAAGGAACAACATATTTTAAGAAAAAACAATTTATTAAAAATAATAACCACATTTTGTATGCGAATTATAGCTAATATGTAGCATATCAATCATAGGGAAAAACAAACCAATTACAACGATAAACAATTATGACATATAAATCCATAGGTAAAAGATATATAGCAATCAAAACCCCTCCTATATCTACCTCTCTTCATAGAAGACCTACTTTAAAGAGCGTTAAAACGTCAACATATTTCGCTAGTAATATTTCATTAATAAAAAAATTAGCAGAAGTCTCACATTAAATGAATACAAAATATAAAATTTATATAGGCACTACATTAAATGAAGATTGAATTTTATACACTGCTTATATCACCAGGAATTTTGTGACTAAGCTTAAACGGACACCAGGCTTTCAATATGTAGCAAAGTTTTATTTTTCATACATTTTCATTTATTTGGATGACATTGTATTTACAAATAGTTTTTATATCATTACAAGAAATATGCTTTTCATTAAATTTTAACCACTGAACAACAGTAGTATACACAAAAAAACTAGTATAAAGACAGCATTAACACTAACCAAAAAGAATTGAAGTCATATTAAATTACACTAGAAAATAATAAATCCCTGTTCTCAATTACATAAAAATGTTTTGAAAAAGTATCGCTTAAAAACAATTAAAAAAATTGATGTTTTGCCAAGCTATTTATCAATATTTTAAGAGCTAAAAATTATCATCATTTTCACATTTACAGATATCCCATGCTTAATTTCAATTTGAATTAACATAAATTCATAAAATGAGTCTATCTTTTACACTTCATGCATTGCACTATCATTAGAAGAAATATGCTTAACGAGCGGCTTTTTAATATGAAATTTAGGGATTTTTTACACAAAAACATAGTTTATGCCTAATAAAACTAATTTTGAAACACAATGTACACATAGTATTAAAAAAAGAGAATAAAAAAAAAAAAAACAAGATACGCTTCACAGCAGATAAAAAAATATATACTGGCTCTCAAAATGCTTCTTTATCTTCTACAGCTTACGTTTTTGTACATCAGCGATTGTATTTACATTTTATAATTTGAGAAAAAATGGTGAAATGTATCTCCAAACATTATTATAAATACATTTTAAAACATGGAATTCTGTTTTATTTGGATGACATTGTATTTACAAATAGTTTTTATATTATATCATTACAAGAAATATGTTTTACATTAAATTTTACGCACGGGACAACAGTAGTATACACACACCAAACTGCATGCAAAAACTAGTATAAAGACCGCATTAACGCTATAACCAAAAAGAATTGAAGTCATATTAAATTATGGACGCAAAAACTAGTATAAAGGCCGCATTAACACTATAACCAAAAAGAATTGAGGTCATATTAAACTATGGAGGAAAATAATAAATACTCGCTCTCAATTATTTAATATTGAAATTACATAAAAATCCATGCAATACACTTAAAACATTTGAAAAATCATGTTTGGTAAGCCCACTATATATCAATATTTAAGACAAAAAATTATTATTAATTTTCCATCTACAGATACCCCTGCTTAATATCAATTTGAATTAACATAAATTCATAAAATGAGTCTATCTTTTACAGTTCGTGTGTTGTACTATCATTAGAAGAAATATGCTTGACGAGCGGCTTTTAATATGAAATTTAGAGGTTTTTACACAAAAACATAGTTTATGCCTAATAAAAACTAATTTTGAAACACATTGTACACATAGCAAATACCACCTCCTATACATTTAAAAAATAACAATTTTTATACATCATAAAAGAACGAAAAAAAAAAAACTAATATAAAGACAGCATTAACGTTCTAACCAAAAAGATTTGAGAATCAACTAACAACCGGGTCATGAAGCGGTTCTGAAACCCCTCTATCAAAAACATGCATTCAAGTCAATGAAATTACATAAAAATCTAAGAAATAGTAGCACTTAAAACGTTTGAAAAATCATGTTTGGTAAGCCTACTATTTAAGACAAAAATTATTAGTTATTTCCATTTACAACAGATAGCCCACTATTTATCAATATTTAAGGCAAAAAATTATTATTAATTTCCCCATTTACAACAGATCTCCTTGTTTAATCTCAATTTTTAAATAACATAAATTCTTAAATTGATTTAGTTAACTTTCTTATAATATTTAAAAAAGGGTGAGAAAGAAAACATACTAAGTCTCACAACAGATAAAATGTATACTATCTTTTTACAGTTCATGTTTTTTGTACTATCATTAGAAGAAATATGCTTGACGAGCGGCTTTTAATATGAAATTTAGAGGTTTTTACACAAAAACATAGTTTATGCCTAATAAAAACTAATTTTGAAACACATTGTACACATAGCAAATACCACTTCCTATACATTTAAAAAATAACAATTTTTATACATCATAAAAGAACGAAACAAAAAAAAAACTAATATAAAGACAGCATTAACGTTCTAACCAAAAAGATTTGAGAATCAACTAACAACCGGGTCATGAAGCGGTTCTGAAACCCCTCTATCAAAAACATGCATTCAAGTCAATGAAATTACATAAAAATCTAAGAAATAGTAGCACTTAAAACGTTTGAAAAATCATGTTTGGTAAGCCTACTATTTAAGACAAAAATTATTAGTTATTTCCATTTACAACAGATAGCCCACTATTTATCAATATTTAAGGCAAAAAATTATTATTAATTCCCTCATTTACAACAGATTTCCTTGCTTAATCTCAATTTTTAAATAACATAAATTCTTATATTGATTTAGTTAACTTTCTTATAATATTAAAAAAGGGTAAGAAAAAAACATGGTAAGTCTCACAACAGATAAATATAAAAACTAAAATAAATATATACTATTTCAAAATGTTTCTACCTTTTATAGCTGTGTTTTGTTATACACAATCCAAACCATTTTGCATGTAAATATCAGTCGCCATTCCGACATGCTTCAGAACTAACCCCATCAGGTTAACTGAAAGAAGAAACACAATCCTATCAAGAATTTTATCTTATATGGTATATGTTTGAATTTCTTTTTCGACCACAATTATAGGAATACAATTAGTTTCACATACCTAATGCGGGTGACAGATTGGGCAAAGTATCGGAGGGATCACCAAACTAATCCTTTCAGAACATCGCTCGCATCTGATTATTTCATATTCTTAAAAAAAATATATACCGAATAATATTTTACATCTCTTTTTTTCATAAAACTCACCTATCATGAGTAAATTAAGCACAAAATGGCTCAGCACCCTGTGTCGATATATTTCCCGCAGAGGTGCAGAATAATAGCACATCGTGCATAATATATCATCACCCCCTTCATGCACTCGCACGAAGCCAGCAGCAATCACGCACATATTATTAATAGGTATCAATTGATGACGTCCATATCCGTCATCTCGGTACACATCAACCACAATGTCACCCGAACCACGAGATTCATAACCATTGTCTGTATCAACAGACGGCAAAGTTAATGTTGAATCTGAATTTTGATCATCCATCACCTTAAACAAAAATTAATCAATATTAAATTCTACACCCCAACCATCTTTAAACATCAACAAAAATTATTTGATATTAAAATACCACTCACAAAAATAAACAAACTAAATAAACACAATTAATAGCCAACAATAAAAGATGCAGGGGAAAAACAAAATCTACTTCGAGGCACACTATCAAAACTAATATAAAATGATCTACTACACATCTATATATAAACAACCCCCACTAATGACCTTAAACGAAAAAAATTCTCACTGGAAATGGATAAAGAAAACACAGGATTACCTAAAACAATCTTCTCCACATCTTCAAATGATTTTTTTTATTATCATCATAAAAATCCAAACAATTGCCAACCCAATTAAAACTAGGACCCTTTAACGATAGACGATTAGCATTAAATTAAAAAAATATAACCAAGTATCATAACTTTCAATACCATAAAAGCAAATTACCGACATCCGTTCCAGACAAAAAGCCCTAAAACTCGGCATCGGTCAAATAACTGATTACACCCCGTACCGTAAGAATTATTTACATAATGAACCCTTAGGGAAGAATGCGATATATATACATATTTAGTAGATAAATTAAGAACAAATTTAGTTTCACCAATTATAGGAACCCCTACATATCACTCGGCAAATGAACAAAAAAGATTGATTTAACCAATTCCAACGTTCTAACAAAGAAACGCACTTTATGTATCTGGAGATGTCTTCAACATAATTGAAATTCCACTTAGTCCGAGCAGATCACAACCCCATCATACCGACAAAGGAATGAATAATTCGAACAGATACCTATAAACCTGTCACAATCAACAAATCCATTAGAAAACGACACAACCTCCCAGCAGCTGTAAATTAAATGCTAATGATGCAAAAATACCTAAAAATATTTCGTAAAACAAGAGTATTTTAGTTAAATATACAATAAATATTATTCAGTATTGGAATACACAATGAATAACACAAATTTGAGTAGAGAAAGATAAATATTTCTAATTACACATGTGTGAATTTGAATTTACATCACCTGCCCGAATAGAGTGTCTTATATATGGATAGTAAAGTCGTCGCGTCCATACAAATGCATTTCTCACATACGTATGTATATAGTCACCGCGCTTATGTGCGAACTACTACGGCGGATACAGCCCTTCGCATACAAACGTAGGGTAGACAGGTAGTCATTTGCTGACCGTCATTATTTTTAGTCCCATCGCTTCGTATATATAATGCCTCATTATTAGAGGTTCCTAATAGATGAATTTTATTCATAAATATGGGGATGTTTAAAATGAAAAATAGGAAGTATACATATTCTCTTTATTTATTAATGTATACAAAATATATTTATTTTTAACATTTTTATATATTTATTTTAGCAATATTTATCACCAACGCATACTCTCTAAATCGGATTTTGATTTTTTCAATTTCGGATATAAACCTCATAATTCTAATGTTCAACAAGTCATTCTTCTGTCTAAGAGCCCTTCGCCTGCTTTAGGAAATTGCCGCAAATGCCAACAAATTGACGAATAGCCTCATATCTTTTTATTTATACGTACATATATTGTGAATTATTACACTAATTATAAAACAAAATTAATTATAGATAGACAAACATTATACAGGTATATTGCAAACATGTAATGCTAAGATAATCAGAGTGATATATACATACATGTAAAGAAATTTATAATTTATTCAATGTCTTATTAAAAGAGTTATTAATATTTTTCAAATGAATACCTGACAGTGGTGGAAAACTGTTGAAATTTGGATAGATTAATAGTTACATATGCGAGCTTCAGAATAGCTTCTGAACATGTTGGGTTATAATTTGGTATACAATAAAAGGCAGCGGGGAACTGAACCGCCTCCCAAAAAAGGTATTTAATATTAAATCGTCGTTTTCCCATCACAAAAAAATAGTGTATCATACAAGGGAAAAAATTAGATTTTAGCTCTCGGTAATTTATCTTACCTCGAGCTAAAATCTAATACTTTTTTCCCTTGTATGATACACTATTTTTCTGTGATGGGGAATCGACGATTTAATATTAAATACCTTTTTTGGGAGGCGGTTCAGTTCCCCGCTGCCTTTTATTGTATACCAAATTATAACCCAACATGTTCAGAAGCTATTCTGAAGCTCGCATATGTAACTATTAATCTATCCAAATTTCAACAGTTTTCCACCACTGTCAGGTATTCATTTGAAAAATATTAATAACTCTTTTAATAAGACATTGAATAAATTATAAATTTCTTTACATGTATGTATATATCACTCTGATTATCTTAGCATTACATGTTTGCAATATACCTGTATAATGTTTGTCTATCTATAATTAATTTTGTTTTATAATTAGTGTAATAATTCACAATATATGTACGTATAAATAAAAAGATATGAGGCTATTCGTCAATTTGTTGGCATTTGCGGCAATTTCCTAAAGCAGGCGAAGGGCTCTTAGACAGAAGAATGACTTGTTGAACATTAGAATTATGAGGTTTATATCCGAAATTGAAAAAATCAAAATGCGATTTAGAGAGTATGCGTTGGTGATAAATATTGCTAAAATAAATATATAAAAATGTTATAAATAAATATATTTTGTATACATTAATAAATAAAGAGAATATGTATACTTCCTATTTTTCATTTTAAACATCCCCATATTTATGAATAAAATTCATCTATTAGGAACCTCTAATAATGAGGCATTATATATACGAAGCGATGGGACTAAAAATAATGACGGTCAGCAAATGACTACCTGTCTACCCTACGTTTGTATGCGAAGGGCTGTATCCGCCGTAGTAGTTCGCACATAAGCGCGGTGACTATATACATACGTATGTGAGAAATGCATTTGTATGGACGCGACGACTTTACTATCCATATATAAGACACTCTATTCGGGCAGGTGATGTAAATTCAAATTCACACATGTGTAATTAGAAATATTTATCTTTCTCTACTCAAATTTGTGTTATTCATTGTGTATTCCAATACTGAATAATATTTATTGTATATTTAACTAAAATACTCTTGTTTTACGAAATATTTTTAGGTATTTTTGCATCATTAGCATTTAATTTACAGCTGCTGGGAGGTTGTGTCGTTTTCTAATGGATTTGTTGATTGTGACAGGTTTATAGGTATCTGTTCGAATTATTCATTCCTTTGTCGGTATGATGGGGTTGTGATCTGCTCGGACTAAGTGGAATTTCAATTATGTTGAAGACATCTCCAGATACATAAAGTGCGTTTCTTTGTTAGAACGTTGGAATTGGTTAAATCAATCTTTTTTGTTCATTTGCCGAGTGATATGTAGGGGTTCCTATAATTGGTGAAACTAAATTTGTTCTTAATTTATCTACTAAATATGTATATATATCGCATTCTTCCCTAAGGGTTCATTATGTAAATAATTCTTACGGTACGGGGTGTAATCAGTTATTTGACCGATGCCGAGTTTTAGGGCTTTTTGTCTGGAACGGATGTCGGTAATTTGCTTTTATGGTATTGAAAGTTATGATACTTGGTTATATTTTTTTAATTTAATGCTAATCGTCTATCGTTAAAGGGTCCTAGTTTTAATTGGGTTGGCAATTGTTTGGATTTTTATGATGATAATAAAAAAAATCATTTGAAGATGTGGAGAAGATTGTTTTAGGTAATCCTGTGTTTTCTTTATCCATTTCCAGTGAGAATTTTTTTCGTTTAAGGTCATTAGTGGGGGTTGTTTATATATAGATGTGTAGTAGATCATTTTATATTAGTTTTGATAGTGTGCCTCGAAGTAGATTTTGTTTTTCCCCTGCATCTTTTATTGTTGGCTATTAATTGTGTTTATTTAGTTTGTTTATTTTTGTGAGTGGTATTTTAATATCAAATAATTTTTGTTGATGTTTAAAGATGGTTGGGGTGTAGAATTTAATATTGATTAATTTTTGTTTAAGGTGATGGATGATCAAAATTCAGATTCAACATTAACTTTGCCGTCTGTTGATACAGACAATGGTTATGAATCTCGTGGTTCGGGTGACATTGTGGTTGATGTGTACCGAGATGACGGATATGGACGTCATCAATTGATACCTATTAATAATATGTGCGTGATTGCTGCTGGCTTCGTGCGAGTGCATGAAGGGGGTGATGATATATTATGCACGATGTGCTATTATTCTGCACCTCTGCGGGAAATATATCGACACAGGGTGCTGAGCCATTTTGTGCTTAATTTACTCATGATAGGTGAGTTTTATGAAAAAAAGAGATGTAAAATATTATTCGGTATATATTTTTTTTAAGAATATGAAATAATCAGATGCGAGCGATGTTCTGAAAGGATTAGTTTGGTGATCCCTCCGATACTTTGCCCAATCTGTCACCCGCATTAGGTATGTGAAACTAATTGTATTCCTATAATTGTGGTCGAAAAAGAAATTCAAACATATACCATATAAGATAAAATTCTTGATAGGATTGTGTTTCTTCTTTCAGTTAACCTGATGGGGTTAGTTCTGAAGCATGTCGGAATGGCGACTGATATTTACATGCAAAATGGTTTGGATTGTGTATAACAAAACACAGCTATAAAAGGTAGAAACATTTTGAAATAGTATATATTTATTTTAGTTTTTATATTTATCTGTTGTGAGACTTACCATGTTTTTTTCTTACCCTTTTTTAATATTATAAGAAAGTTAACTAAATCAATATAAGAATTTATGTTATTTAAAAATTGAGATTAAGCAAGGAAATCTGTTGTAAATGAGGGAATTAATAATAATTTTTTGCCTTAAATATTGATAAATAGTGGGCTATCTGTTGTAAATGGAAATAACTAATAATTTTTGTCTTAAATAGTAGGCTTACCAAACATGATTTTTCAAACGTTTTAAGTGCTACTATTTCTTAGATTTTTATGTAATTTCATTGACTTGAATGCATGTTTTTGATAGAGGGGTTTCAGAACCGCTTCATGACCCGGTTGTTAGTTGATTCTCAAATCTTTTTGGTTAGAACGTTAATGCTGTCTTTATATTAGTTTTTTTTTTGTTTCGTTCTTTTATGATGTATAAAAATTGTTATTTTTTAAATGTATAGGAAGTGGTATTTGCTATGTGTACAATGTGTTTCAAAATTAGTTTTTATTAGGCATAAACTATGTTTTTGTGTAAAAACCTCTAAATTTCATATTAAAAGCCGCTCGTCAAGCATATTTCTTCTAATGATAGTACAAAAAACATGAACTGTAAAAAGATAGTATATATTTTATCTGTTGTGAGACTTAGTATGTTTTCTTTCTCACCCTTTTTTAAATATTATAAGAAAGTTAACTAAATCAATTTAAGAATTTATGTTATTTAAAAATTGAGATTAAACAAGGAGATCTGTTGTAAATGGGGAAATTAATAATAATTTTTTGCCTTAAATATTGATAAATAGTGGGCTATCTGTTGTAAATGGAAATAACTAATAATTTTTGTCTTAAATAGTAGGCTTACCAAACATGATTTTTCAAACGTTTTAAGTGCTACTATTTCTTAGATTTTTATGTAATTTCATTGACTTGAATGCATGTTTTTGATAGAGGGGTTTCAGAACCGCTTCATGACCCGGTTGTTAGTTGATTCTCAAATCTTTTTGGTTAGAACGTTAATGCTGTCTTTATATTAGTTTTTTTTTTTTTTTTTTCGGTCTTTTATGATGTATAAAAATTGTTATTTTTTAAATGTATAGGAGGTGGTATTTGCTATGTGTACAATGTGTTTCAAAATTAGTTTTTATTAGGCATAAACTATGTTTTTGTGTAAAAACCTCTAAATTTCATATTAAAAGCCGCTCGTCAAGCATATTTCTTCTAATGATAGTACAACACACGAACTGTAAAAGATAGACTCATTTTATGAATTTATGTTAATTCAAATTGATATTAAGCAGGGGTATCTGTAGATGGAAAATTAATAATAATTTTTTGTCTTAAATATTGATATATAGTGGGCTTACCAAACATGATTTTTCAAATGTTTTAAGTGTATTGCATGGATTTTTATGTAATTTCAATATTAAATAATTGAGAGCGAGTATTTATTATTTTCCTCCATAGTTTAATATGACCTCAATTCTTTTTGGTTATAGTGTTAATGCGGCCTTTATACTAGTTTTTGCGTCCATAATTTAATATGACTTCAATTCTTTTTGGTTATAGCGTTAATGCGGTCTTTATACTAGTTTTTGCATGCAGTTTGGTGTGTGTATACTACTGTTGTCCCGTGCGTAAAATTTAATGTAAAACATATTTCTTGTAATGATATAATATAAAAACTATTTGTAAATACAATGTCATCCAAATAAAACAGAATTCCATGTTTTAAAATGTATTTATAATAATGTTTGGAGATACATTTCACCATTTTTTCTCAAATTATAAAATGTAAATACAATCGCTGATGTACAAAAACGTAAGCTGTAGAAGATAAAGAAGCATTTTGAGAGCCAGTATATATTTTTTTATCTGCTGTGAAGCGTATCTTGTTTTTTTTTTTTTTTTCTCTTTTTTTAATACTATGTGTACATTGTGTTTCAAAATTAGTTTTATTAGGCATAAACTATGTTTTTGTGTAAAAAATCCCTAAATTTCATATTAAAAAGCCGCTCGTTAAGCATATTTCTTCTAATGATAGTGCAATGCATGAAGTGTAAAAGATAGACTCATTTTATGAATTTATGTTAATTCAAATTGAAATTAAGCATGGGATATCTGTAAATGTGAAAATGATGATAATTTTTAGCTCTTAAAATATTGATAAATAGCTTGGCAAAACATCAATTTTTTTAATTGTTTTTAAGCGATACTTTTTCAAAACATTTTTATGTAATTGAGAACAGGGATTTATTATTTTCTAGTGTAATTTAATATGACTTCAATTCTTTTTGGTTATAGTGTTAATGCTGTCTTTATACTAGTTTTTTTGTGTATACTACTGTTGTTCAGTGGTTAAAATTTAATGAAAAGCATATTTCTTGTAATGATATAAAAACTATTTGTAAATACAATGTCATCCAAATAAATGAAAATGTATGAAAAATAAAACTTTGCTACATATTGAAAGCCTGGTGTCCGTTTAAGCTTAGTCACAAAATTCCTGGTGATATAAGCAGTGTATAAAATTCAATCTTCATTTAATGTAGTGCCTATATAAATTTTATATTTTGTATTCATTTAATGTGAGACTTCTGCTAATTTTTTTATTAATGAAATATTACTAGCGAAATATGTTGACGTTTTAACGCTCTTTAAAGTAGGTCTTCTATGAAGAGAGGTAGATATAGGAGGGGTTTTGATTGCTATATATCTTTTACCTATGGATTTATAGGTCATAATTGTTTATCGTTGTAATTGGTTTGTTTTTCCCTATGATTGATATGCTACATATTAGCTATAATTCGCATACAAAATGTGGTTATTATTTTTAATAAATTGTTTTTTCTTAAAATATGTTGTTCCTTTTTATTTTATAATATAGATATATTAAATAAGGTGACTATCACAGCGGTGTCGACTTATTTCTTGTAGTGATATATATATATAAAAGTATGTATGTATACTTATGGATGAAAATAATTATTATTAGTCTATCAATTTATTCATATGAGGATTAGAGTGTCTATGTATTTATGAATGTGGTATTAAATATCTAGGTCTTCTATGGAGAGAATGATGTTTATTACCTATATAACTTTACCTATGGATTTATATGTCATAATTGTTTATCGTTGTATTTCGTTTAATGTTTTTCCCTATGATTGATATGCTATAATTCGCCTACAAAATGTGGTTATTATTTTTTAATAAATTGTTTTTTCTTAAAATATGTTGTTCCTTTTTATTTTATGATATAGATATATTAAATAAGGCTACTATCATAGAGGTGTTGATAGCGATCAAACGTTGTAGTTTCCATTAGAAAACATGTTTAGATCTGTTAGAAATATGCTGGTAAGCTCGATATCAAGCTTTTTGAACTGTTAGGCTGCACAAATACATTTCATTTATGTGTCTATCACTGAATGTATGATTTGAATGTATTGTTTTGGAATGATGGCTTTTAAAGAGAATGATTTGATGTGGTTTTAATAGATTGATGCCTGATGCCACCTTAGTTTATTAGATTTTTGGCGGTCATCTTGGATTCACCATCTTGCTTTTCTAAAATCCCTACTTTGAAACGTCCTGTATATTCATACTTGGTTGCTATGTTATCCAGTATCATACTGTATATTTATTTTATGATTTTGAGATGGTATGCTGATGTCAGATATAAATCCTCGGTGGTGGTGTTTGAAAGTATGTTGGGTTTGACCTAGATGTATCTTCCTAAGTTGATCTGGTGTTGTGGCGTTTTGAAACTATGTTGGGTGGTTGTTGTTGTGATGCGTGATACGGAGTTGGGTATTTTCTAGAAGTTGAGTTTATATTTTGATCGATCATATTGATAGTCGGCTATTTCGCCTGACGTCACCTTAGTTTATTAGATTTTTGGGGGCCATCTTGGATTCGCCATCTTGCTTTTCTAAAAATCCCTACCTTTGAAACGTCCTGTATATTCATACTTGGTTGCTATCTCGTCCAGTAGCATACTGTATATTTATTTTATAATTTTGAAATGGTATGCCGATCTTAGATGTAAAGTTTATATTTTTATCGATCATATTGATAGTCGGCTATTTCGCCTGACGTCGCCTTAGTTTATTAGATTTTTGGCGGCCATCTTGGATTCGCCATCTTGCTTTTCTAAAAAATCCCTACCTTTGAAACGTCCTGTATATTCATACTTGGTTGCTATCTCGTCCAGTAGCATACTGTATATTTATTTTATAATTGTGAAATGGTATGCCGATCTTAGATGTAAAGTTTATATTTTTATCGATCATATTGATAGTCGGCTATTTCGCCTGACGTCACCTTAGTTTATTAGATTTTTGGCGGCCATCTTGGATTCGCCATCTTGCTTTTCTAAAAATCCCTACCTTTGAAACGTCCTGTATATTCATACTTGGTTGCTATCTCGTCCAGTAGCATACTGTATATTTATTTTATAATTTTGAAATGGTATGCCGATCTTAGATGTAAAGTTTATATTTTTATCGATCATATTGATAGTCGGCTATTTCGCCTGACGTCACCTTAGTTTATTAGATTTTTGGCGGCCATCTTGGATTCGCCATCTTGCTTTTCTAAAAATCCCTACCTTTGAAACGTCCTGTATATTCATACTTGGTTGCTATCTCGTCCAGTAGCATACTGTATATTTATTTTATAATTTTGAAATGGTATGCCCATCTTAGATGTAAAGTTTATATTTTTATCGACCATCTTGATGGTATGAAGCTTGGAGATATTGTTAATTTAAAATAATATTGTTAATTTATAAATAATAATAAATAAATTGTTTTTTTCTTAAAAAATATATTGTTTGTTTTATTTTATTTTATAAGTAAGATATACATTTCAAGCATGCGGCTATCACAGAAGCAGACAGCCGTTGCGGTTTCCGCTGGAAACATGTTTAGACCTGTTTGAGGTACATTGAGAAGCGCGATAGCAAGCCTGGTAATTTATTCAGGAATTCTCTAGAAGCAAAGACCATCTTGATGGTCCGCCATTTGTCTGACGTCACCTTAGTTTGGCTAGTGACCGTGAGAGGATGCTGCATTAGTTAGGTAGGCAATCATGAGAGATACCATTTCTTGGTTAGTGGCTGTGAGAGGGCGTCATGGTATTTGGGTTGGTAATGATGAAATCTGCCATTTTTTAGTTTGGTTAGTGGCCGTCAGAGGGCACCACATCAGTTGGGTTGGTAATGATGAAATCTGCAATTTTTAGTTGGGTTGGTAATGATGAAATCTGCAATTTTTAGTTGGGTTGGTAATGATGAAATCTGCAATTTTTAGTTGGGTTGGTAATGATGAAATCTGCAATTTTTAGTTGGGTTGGTAATGATGAAATCTGCAATTTTAGTTGGGTTGGTAATGATGAAATCTGCAATTTTTAGTTGGGTTGGTAATGATGAAATCTGCAATTTTTAGTTGGGTTGGCGGCCGCGAGGGGGCGCCATATCAGTTGGGTTGGTAGAGGGTTCTACCTATCTTGCGGGGAGGGGGGAGGGGGGGGGGGTAGTAGGAGTGGGGGGTGGTGGTCCCACAATCGGCGTAAGTACCCTACTGGTAATACATATTTATATTAATCAAAATAATACAAAATAGTATAAAAATCAATATTAACAGTAAATTAAAATTTAACAATTATTCACCTGTATAATTTTATTGATTTCTTTTTGTTTATTTTATTATTATTATAATACACAGATATATTAATTTAAGGCAGTAACATTTATACACTTATTAGTAGAATTCTGATGTTAGTAATCATGTAATACGTCGCTTATTTGATAGATGGCACGTCTAATCTAAAACTGGATTCCAGTCTTCAGTAAGAGAGATATACTCTATCCAATATATAGTGCCGTATCTTCATCAATCAGAGGCGAAGGTCAAAGACGTTTGACACGGACCTGAGGCATATAACACCGGCGACCGAGGGAACCCGTACACATGCGTTCCTTTTCCGCAATAACAACCGTACAGACATCGAAACCGGAAATAATTGGTCTCATATATCCACTCGATCGGCCGCCCCGGGTCATACATCATCCGAATTGGGTCCATCCATCAGTTTTAATTGTTATCTTCGACGTCGTGAAATTCTCTCCCGGCGTCTCTGTTCTTCGCCGTTCTCGTAGAGAGGGATTCGTGTGTCATTAATTTATCGCGCGTCAATTAAACGAACGCTTTGCACCAACAGATGGCGTTGCCATGGGGTTTCGTCTCACCACGATAGTCATCTTAGGTTGGTTGCTCGCGGGTGCCTCCGTTCCTGGCTTTTAATTTTCTCAACGCTCTGGAAGTTCGTTTTGCCCATTTCCTGGGCGGGCGTTTTCCATTTTAATTTTCCGCAGCATCAACTTCCACGTCCTTCGGCGTCTTAATTTGATTGATTCTGCGGTGGGGCGTGGAATCCCCTTTGCGGTGTACGACTATATTTTTTCTTTGATTGTTTAAATATTAAGCTGATCAGTAGTAAAGCAGTAATAGTGATTTTATTATCGCACGGATATTACATTTACTAACAGGACAAAAATACATACGTAATATAAAATAAGATAGCATAAAATTAGAAAATGAGATGTCATTACGAATATACTAATCAGTCTCTATACATAAAAAGTAAAGAAAAAGTATTACAGATTTGCAATATGTTTATCCCTTTTTTGATTAGGAGACTTCAGGTAATGTTGATTTGAGCTGTAGCTGTTAAATATCTGCAGTAATCTCTCTCATTATTATATTTACATTGGCTGTATAGATCAAAAGAAATGGTGAAATCTACTATGTATTCAAAAGAAAGGAAAAATGAGGAAACTCTTCTGGATTTCGTAATACAGTAAAACCTCTAAATAACGGTCCCTAAAATGTACTGTAAATATAACCGTTATATGGAGGTGGCCATTATTGAGAGATAAAAAAAAATCATATCATGGACATGTATTTGTTCGTTGCTGATGGTAGTGTCCGTTTTTAATCGATTTACAATAATTAATTATACAAGGTGTGTATAAATTGGCGGACCCACCACACGCGGCGATATTCTTCGTTAAATTCGGAGTCCAAAATCCTAATACGAAAATGTTGTACCATGCTCCATATCTTTGCACGAGGTGCCTAAAGTTCGGACTTTCAGTCTTGAAATAAGCATTATTACTTGATATTTGTTGACAGAAAGAGCTACAATTTAGAAGAAAGAAGAATTGTTGTTATTATCCTTTCGTTAAAGTTTTCTTTTTGATTTTAAAGTTTGTTTTTAATATTTGTTTATTAACTTATTTTGACGAAAAACACATCCGACAACGTTGTAAAACAATAAGTAGGCAGCCTAATGTTGTTCTAGTCAAATACATTACTACTGTCAAATTTTGACACTTTGTAATCTACCTATTTCATTCGACGTGCTTATTCTTCGTGTTTATTTGTATAGTTTTAATCAGTTTTCGTGTTTACTAGTTGTTCTGTTTGTTTATTATGAATTTTACGTTCAACGAATATGTCGATATGTACACGATATACGGTTTCTGTCGTGGAAATGCAAGCATGGCAGGGCAGGAATATCGAGTGCTTTTCCAAATCGGAGGCATCCAAGTAAAAATGTATTTCGAAGGCTGGACCAACGACTTCGTGAAACAGGTTCGTTTATTCCAAGAAATGCGAACGCAGGTCGACCAAGGCAAAGGCGTTCTGTGCAACTAGAAGACCAAGTTCTAGCCACAATACAGGAAGATCCCTCTGCGAGTACCCGTCAATTAGCTTCTACACTAAATATTCCCAGTAATAAGACTGTTCATTTGGTTCTACGAGAAAACTTGCTTCATCCATACCATGTTTCTGAAGTTCAGCCTCTTTACGGAAATGATAACTTATTTCGAATCAATTATTGCAATACAATCTTAAATAGAATTCAGGAAGAAGGTGACTTTTTAAGACGTATTCTTTGGAGTGATGAGTGCATGTTTACCAGAGATGGTGTGTTTAATACTCATAATTTTCATCATTGGGTAGATGAAAATCCACATGAATTTCGCGAATACGGTCACCAAAGAAGGTTTTCTGTTAACGTTTGGTTGGGCATAATAAACCACATGGTAGTTGGACCAATTTACTTACCAAATCGCCTAGATGCCGGTGAATATTTAAATGTTTTAGAACAAGTTATTGATGAGATACCGCTGAACGTACGCCGTAATATGATTTACATGCATGATGGAGCTCCTGCGCACTTTGCTCGTAATATAAGAGACTGGTTGACTGAACACTTCCCAGACAGATGGATTGGTCGTGGCGATCCCCTTTTGTGGCCTGCGAGATCACCCAATCTCAATCCATTAGATTTTTTTGTTTGGGGTTTCATTAAAGGTAAAGTTTACGCTACACCTCCACAGGACGCTGACGAAGTTAGAGCCCGAATTGAAGCCGCAGTATTAGAAATCACACCAGAAAGACTTGAGCGAATAGTATAAACGATACCACAAAGATTGCAGCTATGTCTACAAACTGATGGATTTCAATTCGAACAATTATGTAGGTAATAATTACATTGATTTCTATCAAGAAGATGTACAAAAATTAGTCAATATTATCAAAAATTTTTTAAACTTTGTAATATTTTCGTAATAAATATGTAATCTAAGAAACCAATTTTATTTCGTTTGTTTCTGTTTTAAATTTAAAATGTAAGGTTCACATGACGACGTGTAAAAATGTTCCGAAGATTATAACTAGCACATGCGTGTTCAATGTTGCCAAATGTATGTTTCTTTCAAATTCATTCTGAAGACAAAGGAAGCCTGATACATCGTTTTAGGATTAGGACTTTTAACTCAAAATTTGACCAAGAATGTCGCCACGTGTAGTGGGTCCGCCAATTTATATACACCTTGCATAATATATTAGTTGTTCGATTTGTCGCTTGCATTTTATGAACACCGAAGTGGACTTCCACGCACCATGACGTTTAAGACTTAGTATGTTTGCCGTAGCATCCACTAAAAAAGTAGCCGACGTCCATCTTAAACAATGAAAAGTAAACGCGCTAGCATTTGGTTTTGTCAAGAAATTTGCAACATTGTAAGGAATTTTTAGTTAATAATAAATTAAAAAAGAGCGCTGATGTGAACTGTGGGAAGGTCTGAGAGCAACATATTTTATGTATATTACCATTACGTTAACTCCATTAGATATGTCACCATTAAGAACAATAGTGCGTTGAATTCTTGTTTTTGAATCTGGGATTTTAATTATCAAGATTCTTTCTTTGGCTTCAATATCGCTGATATTTATTTTGGCGAGTTTATTGCACTGTCAAGCACCTGAGCTATCTACGACCAGAACAAGCTATAACAAATAAAAATTATTTTAAAACATTTAATAAGTGCTTATAACAGTTTTTTTGAATTGATACGTTTTCATCAGATACTTATCTTCTTCCAATAAAAAATTGTTGAGGTCTTCTCGCGTGAATGCTTCGGATTTCTTTGGTCAGTAATCTGCATTCTCGCGTTTCAAAAGCGCAATTAAATTTCGGATTCTTGATATCAATATTTTCCTTGATAACAAGATTGGTCTTCGACATGGAATATTTAGACCAAAAGGATGATGATTTTAGAACATTTGACAATTTGCAAAATATGCAAGTAATGCAATTTCATGCACCCCTTTCACTTTTTTTTGGCTGCATCATTGCTTGAACACTTGTTTGTAACACTCTCAATAATGACGCTTCACTTTTTGACAGTTCGTTTTGGTTTGTTCATTTGACATATAGCTTGTTGCTTGGTAACCGTTTGTATCGTATTGGTGTATTTCATTGAGAAATAATAGGTAGGAGACGACGTCACATGATCAAACCGGGTACAGGTCCGCCATATTGATACTACATTTACGTCAAACAGGTAGTGTTAGTAAAAAGTGGAGTGTTTGTTAAGTGCATCGTGTACTAGAGTTATACAGCATGTGTCAATTTTCATTAGTCATAGGCGATTAATCCATACAGTACGTGGCAACATAGTACCCCTTCATTCCTTTCCAATGCCAGCACGACCGATGCATGCTCGTAAATACAAGTTAGCGTGGTTAGCAGTAACTATTTGACCACCGGCTTGGGTGTTTGTAATGTGCTCAGAAATAATATTTACGAGTTGCAAGGATTTGTTTTTCTTTTTCCTTTCAGTAAATGCAGAGAATTATTAAGCTGCGTTCACGCTGCATGACACAAACAAAAGCGTAATTCTAATAAATTAAAAATAAGGTAAATAAAAAAGGATTCTGAAAATAATAATATACTACTAGATCAGGACATCGCGGCGACCATTTGATTTTTCCCGTTCCAGTAATAAGACGGCTTTTATTGCAGACTAGATCGCAACGTGTTCGCAGCTAAACATTGAATGTAAAATCTGGTGGAGAGAAGTGGGAAGATCGGAGAAAATCGTTGTGATGTCAATTGTTGCCGGGATTGGTGACGGACAGTAGGGGTGCCACGTTGCCACGTATTACTTGTATACGTATAAATCGCACGTAAACATTGAATTCCTATATCAAATGAAAATTGACACATACGGTATAATAAGTTAAATATTAAAAGACATGGTTTCTTGTGCTTTACGTAGCTGCAACAGCAGAGACGGCGTTGATAAGAAGAATTTGTCTGAAATAACATTTCATAGGTTAGTCTAGGCCTGACAGGTGTGGGATGACAGATTATAATTTTGAGTAGTCCGGGCTAGGTGGTCCCACACTTAATACTGCCCAATGCTCCCGTTTTGACAGTACAGCAAAAATGCTTTACAGCGTCTCCATAGTATTTTTCCTCAATGGTGTATTTTCATTGTACTGAAGTCAAATTTTTAAGGTAAGTTTCGATGTACTTTTTTTTCTTAAGATTTAACTAATGTGTTTTTTAATGTATTTTGCATGTAGCCTAATATATTAGCTCTGTTTCGGTAAAAAATTTCAACATATATTTGATCACTTAAAATTTTGATACGTGATTTGGTCGTTGCAATACAATTTTTTTGTGTCTTGTGTTACATTTATAAATTTGTCTATATTGATGTCATAGCCCGATGCTAAAGCTCTAAGTAAGGTGTCAAATTTTTTTATAAGGTTTACATCTAAATCAGTAATCTTTGCACTTAGCTCGGGATTCGCAAAAAATCTGCGAGCACATTTCCGTCATTGGTGTTGCCATACTCTGCTTTGGGTTTGTCTACAATTAAACCCACCCCATTTTTGAATCGTTTCTGAATATTGGTGGAACGTTGCTTCACAGTACTTTTATCAGCCGAATCTCGCAGCTGCCATTTTTTAACTTTGCGACCATAACTTATATGAAGCAAGCATGCGAAACAACGAATCCAGGCGTGCAGTATTGATAAACTAAATCCAAGGTTATATATATTCGCAACATACTCCCTGGACACATCATTAATTAATTTTGGAGTAGCTCCACAAATATAGCACATTTGTGTCGAAGAAGTTTCAGTCAAAGTATTGCACACTTTACAATCATTGTAAAAAGTAATTTATGGCTCATAGATACCTCATGAACATCATCATTAGGCATTCTCGGCAGCAATCCGTTTCTTTCATCCAAAACTCTATTTGTGTCAGACACGGTAAATTCAGTAGTTTCTTTGTAGAAAATAAACTTAATTGGACGACAATACATAGTCGACGAGGGCCGCGGATTCTGCCATGCAATGTTACCACTTTCGTCACGTAATTGCAGCGGTACAAGTGAAAGCACAAATAAAAATTCATTAGTATCGTCACTGTTGCTGAATTACAGAGACAGATTACTTAAAACTTCACGCTTAGCGGTAACTAAATGTTCAACTGTTCTATCTAAAATCGCCGAAGTTTGATTTCTGCACAACAATTGATCCTCATGAAGAAAACATGCCGCCTTAGCTTTTCTAATGCTATAAAAAGAAGGAAATACTTGATGCCCCGCTTCATGCCCCTTTCCCGAGTCTATTTATAGGAGTGGTTAGTTGATTTTGAGTCAACATAATATGCCAAAGCCTTTTCTATGGTTAAATATCTCTGATTGGTGCTGTCAGTGGATTTTTTTCATTTCCTTGCATTTTTCTGGATTTTCACTAGCGCGAGCTTATTTAATTACTGCAGCCAAGTCTCTATGACCAGATAATCGCGCGATTAAGTCCCGAGGGCGTCTCCTTTTTGTCGTGTCGCTTGATTCATCGAATATCTTGCGAGGCCGCCCAGGTGCATTAGAACATCCTGATGTGGATGGTTGAGATCGGCAAAGGGAAACACTAAAGCGTAAATGACGTGCCATCCATAATGAATTTTTCAACAGAAAGCGTTTCCGGTTCTTTCCACAATTCGTCCATTTCTCAGATAATTTTGAGGGAAATCTGCTGAGCGCATTTTTGGTTTCGCTCAGTGAAGCTTCGGTGACACAAAAAAAAATCATATTTTGAGGACAAGAGCTGGTACAATACGCTGTTCTGATCTTTTTTCCATGTTTCAGCCATTCTTTAAAAAGCTCTACTTTCGAAATAGTGTAGACGTAAGCTTAAAAATAATAGAAAAAAAAATAGTTGTAGAAAAATGTGGAGTTAAAAATAATTATATTTTGAAACCAGAAAGTAGCAGCTATTACATAAATAAATTTTAGCCCGGGGGCATACAGGGGCATTTGGTTTCTGGACTTATAAATGCAACAAATCGATGAAAGCACTGTGATGTTAAGATTTCATTTTCCCCCCTAATTACTGATCTGTGTTTTATATAGTTCGTAGAAAAATTAAAAAGTACTCACCTTTAACTTCATAATCCATAACTAAAATGTATTATACATAATAATAAAAAGCACCGTAGCAAATTATCGCAAACACATCAGAATAACCAATAATGCAAACCCACTTTCTCCTTTGCTTACATATGCACCTTAATTACCCCTTCCGCTTAATGCGGAAAAAACCAAATTTTGGAATCATATCTATCGAGGAGTTGCTTATCACATTTTAATGACATTTCTCGGAAATTCGCTAATGACTTTTGACCAGGTAGCTACGTTTGATAGGAACACTGTGCGTCGTGGGCAAGTTCTTTACAATTTTAACAGAAACTTATGACAAATACAAGTTTCCCCCTGATCGAGTATAGAACGTAGATGTAACGGGAATTACAACTATGCCCAATAAACAGTCGAAAGTAATTTCTATGAGGGGAAAAAGACAAATAGGAAGTCTTGTTTCGGCTGAAAGAGGAACTTTAGTCACGGCAGACATTTGTATGAGTGCAAGTGGTTTCTATATGCCTACAATGCTAATTTCTCCAAGCAAATGATCAACCCGTGACTTTTAGACAACACGCTCCTTGAAACGTTCGCTGAATTTCACCCATCTGGCTGGATTAAAACAGAAGTATTTATTAACTGGTTTAAGAAATTTGTGGAATTTACTCATCCCACACCCGAAAGTCCTGTGCTTTTGATGTTAGATGGCCATGCTGTCCATACGAAAATTTAGAGTTAGTGAATCTTGCGCGAAAAAATCATGTGGTTGTAATTTGTTTACCGCCGTATTGCACTCATAGAATGCAGCCGTTAGATGTTGCTTTTATGGCTCCATGAAGCAATTTCTATGGAGAACTAAGAAAATGGATGGGTCAGAATGCCGGGCAACGTGTTACAATATACGAGATAGGAGAACTCTTTGGGAATACTTTCGTGAAAGCAGCTTCTACGCAAACCGCTATAAATGACTTCAAGAAAACAGGGATTTATCCATTAAATCGTGGAGTTTTTCAGAAACCACAGAACGGGATCTAAATGACCAAGAAAATAGAAACCCTCTAAATAATGAAGACCTAAATCGTAATTAGGAAGAGCTTCATGCATGCACTCCTACAAATACCACCTTCATTCGTGACGCCTTTGTAACGCCTTCAACGCTACCAGCGTCTTCGCAATCAAGTTGTCGAGCAACTTCTCCATTACCAAGTTGAAGTTTTTCGGTGTCTCCAAGTGCAATTTTTCCAATACCCAAGGCAACAAGAAAGGAACCCAACAATAACAGAAGAGGAGGAAGGGCTGTGATGATAACTTCGTCTCCCTATAAGAGCGAGTTGGAAGAAAGTTTCAAAAAGTGTCCAGTTGTAAAGGAATTAAAGATTAGCGAAAAAAACAAAAATTAAAAATATTCAAAGAGAAAGATTACACAAAAGCCAAAACCAGGCTTTAAATTACCTATCGAGGATCCAGAGAGTTCAGAAGAAGAAAGACATGGACGAATCATGTCTTTATTGCAATGACCTCTTTTCAAATTCTAAGACGTGTGAAGGCTGGATAAGATGTCTGATGTGCCAGAAATGGTCTCATGAGCTTTACAGTGTCTGACACAGATGAAACTTTTACTAGTGACTGTCGTTAACTTTTTGGATATGTTAGTTTTACGTTCGTATTTTTGAATAAACAATATCCCTTCTTGCATATTATTTACTATCACTACCCGGTTTTATCATACTGGTAGGATAAAATCGGGTATTTTGACAGGTTTCACTAAGCTTGTTATTTTGAGTAACTCTTGGAACATGAATAATAATTGACCAATATTGCGATAGAGGAGGAATTTGGTATTTCGTTGACGTTAAAAGTATTTTAGATACCGTAAAATAGCTTACTTTTACTGCCAGTTTTAAACTCGTACCCGGTGGTGTCCGACTCTCCCCTATTTTATTTTTTAGTATGCATGCATCATAAACCAATCAAAAGTCACCCATAAGCGTGCATAATCGGGCCTTTATCGCACGGCGTGCGTATAAAGGTTGCTTGGTAACAGCCAATCCCAAGCGTTTAATAGTCCATTGAAATGTCAGGAAATGTCAAATGACATATAGGTAAATGTTAAATGACATATAGGTACATGTCACTCGATAATATGTATTTGAATTATTGATTTGGTATATTTGGTTTGTACCGCATTTAATATCGTATAACACATTATTATTTTATTGTAATCTATCAAATTAATCAACAATTATGGTCTATTTTATTTCAAAACATGTAACATGAACGGAAAAATTATTTTAAATGAATATTAAACGTACAATTTTGCTTATTCTATATTATTAAGTGACTTGCAGCATTGCTTATTTGTGTATTTTCAACGTTCTTATCAGTGTTAACAAATGTGTCAGATCCAATATTGCCTCCTTTCTGAACAGCCCAGCAATTAATTTTGAAACGCCTAATTTGTTTGTGATAGACTCTTCAATATACCCACTCGCTGTCGATGAGGATTTCCAACCCACTTGGCGTTTCAACTCATCGACATTCATCCCTCCATTAGCCATAATCCTGGCAGATGTTCGTCTGAAGGCATGACCTGTGTATTTATGAGCGTTTATGAAATTTAGATAACGTGCTATAATGGAAGGGCACTTTCCAAAGGTATTAATCCCAACAACTTGTTTTATACATAGTCCTTGAGAATATTTTAAGAAAACTCGATCTGTACTGATATGCTTTGGACGTAGTGCAAGATATTTATTAAATATCTCGGCATACTTTATATTGGAATTATCTACTACAGCAAACGTCCGGCCTTTTTCTGTTTTTGACGGACGAATACAAATTATCAGGGCAGATCCTTCTTTTCTTATATCACGCATTACCAGATTACATATTTCGCTTCTTCTGCAACTACCAAACACTCCATAAATTGCTACAACTTTTAAAAATAAAAATATATTATCTGGAGCCTGACTAAAAAACTTGCATAAATCTTCTTCCGTAAAAACCAAAGATTTTTTAGGTTCTTGACCTTTGCCCACTCCTTTCATAAAGGCATGGAGTTTGTGATAAGGTGCTAAATCGATTCTGTTTTTAACCCTTAGCATAGCTTGTAGTTTGGAATGAATGCACCAAAGTGACGAAGCTTTATAAATTCTGGACATTTCCAATATATACGCTAACATTACTGATTCATCAATATGTTCAGTCTGTTTCTGCTCCATCCATAATAATAATTTTTCGTACTCTTTATAATATAAATGCTTGGACTTTGCAGGTATTAAACTTAATTCAGCTTCAGCAGCTAGTTTTTGAATTTCTGTCGACATTATTAATACAACCATGATGTTTAATAATTAAGTGAAATGTCAAATGACATAATATAGAGACACATGTCACTCGATAAAATGTATTGAAATTATTGATTTGATTTCTTCTAATTAAAATTATTGTTGCATTTATACTAAAAAATATCGTATGACACAGTGCATAATTAGCTTTTAAAGCACTCGTAACTTTAAAGCCACTCCGCTTCGCGTCGTGGCTTTAAACTCGTTACTCGTGCTTTAAAAGCTTGATTATGCACTAGTGTCATAATATACTGTTATAGTACGATAAAGTGTTTGTTTACTTCCGTAGAACGCTATGGTAATGTATTGTTTTATTGACGGTTGGCGATAAATAATTGTTATTTTACAGTATGATATTGTGTTTCTTTATCTCCGTAAAACGCTATGGTAATGCATCGCTTTATTAACGGTTGGCGATAAAACTCTTTAAACTGCTCTTATGGTATTCTAATGTCAAATTGTCAATGAGTTTGAATTCACGTAAGGATAGATATTGTAAAACGTATAAATCGCTAAAATGCAAATGGTGGAGGCATAAATAAATTACAGAGAAATGATATGTGATTTTAACGATATTATTATATTCTTAAAATTTTTAACCTTATTTCGTAACTCAGCGATTAAATAACACATGCAGAAAGAAACACATATATTACTACAATTCGTTCGTGTTTACTGGATTCAAGTAATTGCATGAGTTCCGTCAACGCGGGCAGACTCTCTCACAAACTAATTCCATTCGCCATAATCGACAGTTTCCACTCGAGTTTGAATCCAAATGCGAGTTCTCCAACGCCCACGTTCAATTACGGAATATTAATGGCCAAAGTGTAAGGCGACGGCTTCACCATGGGGAGATTTGTGGGGAGTTCGACGAAAGGCGACTAAATCCGGATTTAACATTCACTCCTGCTTTGTGCAGGCATACTATCTAACAGCACGGTCTCTGAGGTGAATTGCGAAATAAGTGCGATCTATCGAGGTAAAATGGGAAATTTTTCGCCTTATAGTACCTCACAGATGCGTTAACTATTAGAATTTACGGATCAGAAAAGATGTGGAAAAGTCGTGTTTCTCTTTTATCTGTAACTACGTATTATCTATCAGTGTCTATTAGTTTATACAATTAGTACTTAATATAATTATTAGATTGTCTTGCAACTGTTTTACTTTTAATTTTGGACATTTCGGTTTACTGAACTGCTACGTACATTTTTAAACTAAAAAGCATGACATGCGAAATATTCGCAAAAAACTGATTTTCGATAGGAGTAAAAGACCTACTTCCGGTAGCAGCTTCGAAAAACGTTTTAAATAAAATTGTTCTCAATTTTAATTTCAAGTACATATGAATTCTTTATAAATTTGTTTAAATTTAGTAGTTGACGAAATATTGGCAAAATTTAATTTTTTCACTGAAGTAAACTGCTACTTCCGGTCTACCGATTTTACTGAAAAACTACTCAGATCTCAAGAGGGAGATTAGACACGTAAATACAAAATTTGGAATTGATATCTACAGCCGTTATCGTGGTCACATAGAGACACACAGACATTTTTTAAAAACATCTTTTTCGGTATCAGGGGACTTCAAAACGTGGACATCTGCAAAAATCTCGAAGTCGAAAATTTCACATTACTTCCTTATACTACGTATAAGAAAGTAAAAGTGGATTAACCACATTAGATGTGGCTATTAATAATTCCAAGTGACTTAGACACAGTTTTTAATAGAAATCCAGGTTTAATAATATTGCGGCAATTGTGTATGCTAAATACGCTGAAATAAAAGAATATTTCCATTACGTAAATATAACCAGTTGCGATGTAGAAA
Organism: Amphimallon solstitiale; assembly: GCA_963170755.1. Taxonomy (NCBI): domain Eukaryota; kingdom Metazoa; phylum Arthropoda; class Insecta; order Coleoptera; family Scarabaeidae; genus Amphimallon; species Amphimallon solstitiale. The sequence continues at coordinate 98,792,163 of OY720682.1, read as the reverse complement.
AGACGTTTTCTATCTACAAGGATGTACTTAATTCAAAGAGAACAAGTCTTACAGAAGAGAAAATGAACAAATAGTAGGGTATTTTGTATTTTATAATCACCAGCCACTTGTTATTCAATTATATAAATAAAATTAAAACCTCTTTAAAAATACAACATTTCAATAGCGCGCCCATGGGCGAAGAGTCATGACTCGCTCGATTCCGCTCCCTAGTAATAACACCGGTAAGTTGTAAATTATCTACGGCCGGGGGTTCTTAAACCTTCTTCAATCCACGTAGTACGTAGCCCTGTTTTTGTATCGTTAACTATGCGTTCTCCCAACAAAAACACTTTAGTTATATTAAAATGTGTTGTATTAGTTAAATAAACTGTTAAAGTTTAATTACGAGTAGGTAATTTAAATTAAAAACAAAATTTTTTTAATAGACAACTTAATAATCGGACATAAAATTGTATAATGAGGTGTGGTGTATCAGCGTTTCAAATTATACAATTTTGAGAATTTTTTATACAAAAATTATTCAAAATCCTATTCTAAGTATGTACTTCTATTCTCTTAATAAATTTTTATAGAATCCATACTTTGCAAGCTATTCGAAAAAAGTGCTACTTTAGAGTAAGAGTCCTACTTCCGGTGCGAATTTTGAATTTTTTTTATACAAAAGACATTGAAAGGTATGTTCTAAATACTTTTATACTCGTAATGTACCTGCTTAGAAAGCATGACTTGCGAGATATTCGCAAAAAACTGATTTTCGATAAGAGTAAAAGACCTACTTCCGGTAGGAATTTCGAAAAGCTTTTTTAATACATGTTTTCTCAAATTTAATTTCGTGTATATTTGAATTCTTTATAAATTTGTTTAAACTTAGTAGTTGACGAAATATTGGCAAAATTCGGGTTTTTCACTAAAGTAAACTACTACTTCTGGTCTACCGATTTTACTAAAAATCTAATCAGATCTCAAGAGGGAGATTATACTAGTAAATACAAAATTTGGAGTTGATAGACATTTTTAAAAATAAACACGTATAAAAAGGTAAAAAGCAGATTACTCTCTTTCCTTCTATTAGAAGAAGAGGATGGCGATGGCATACTCATTAAAACTATGATAACAATAAGAAGACAATAAATTAATTTATACAAAACCCGTAGCGAAGATAGGTGTTTAAATATTGTGTTTCAACGTCATTTAAAATCCGATGATGTTAAATTTAGACACTACTTTAGGTTAAACCATGATCAATCCTACTTTATATTAGATATTCTCAGAAAATATTTGACGAAAATAGGAGCCAATGTAATAAAGTACCCGATATCGGTTCCCAAAAAATTAGCAACTTCCCTGAGGTAGGATTTTTTTTATTTATTTGTTAGCTGTAATGAGTTGAAAACATAAATAAATTAAAAACAAAGAGGGACATTATATCCGTAAAAGGAAAATTTGGAATTGCCGTTTTACCGCTATCGTGGTCACACACACAGAGACACACTGACACACACACAGAGAGAGCGAGAGAAAGAAAGAGACATATTTTGTAAAAACCACTTTTTCAGTATCAGGGGAATTCAAAACGTGGACATCTGCAAATATTTGGAGGTCGAAAATTTTCGTCATCACAATACTTCGGCTGCTCCATGCCAAAACACAGTATGTGAAAAAAACAATATTTTGCAGGAGACGAGATCTAATGTTTCGGCTTGATCTAAAGAACTTATTCAACATATCTGAGTGATTTTTGGCATAGTACCAGTGCAGTCAGTTACGTTTTTAATTATACTATCGAAATTTGTGTAAATCCAAAATGTCGCCTGTTTCTGCACATACTGTGTTTTCAAATACTGTAAGTTGCAACATTTCTATTACAAAACACAGTATCTGTGTTTATATCCTAAACAAAATAATGTTATACAAGAAAAAATATATTTATTTCTCTAATCGATGGGTATTACAGAATAAAACAAAGTAAAAGAAACTTAAAACAATTAAAGCACGTCTTCTGCATCGTCTCCAAGGTCAGTGTTGTCTGTTCCTAGGTCCAGAGCAGAGTTGCTTTCAATCCGGCGTTGGTCAATTCGACCACCAAACAAAATTTATCTCCTAATCGTTCATGTTGCGGATTACCTGGCGTTAATCCGACCCTACAGTTCGACCACGACCTGTACTCGTGATCGAACTGACTGGCGTCTGAGGGGGGGTGGCTAATCAGGTTAAGAACGAGGTAATAGAGTGTAGTTATCTTTGAAAGGGTGATCACTTCTTATCTTACTGCGGTTAGTGTAAGTTGTTTGAATTTGGTGTTTGTGATGGCCGGTGAAGAAGTGAAGACTGTTTTAAGTGAAAAAGGTCACGCAATGTTATTGCACAATTCATTTAAATATTCAAAAGCTCATACGAGCAAAAATGGTGTTATTCGGTGGCGATGTTATATTCGCACTTGCACTGCAAAAATTTATACAAGTGTTGCAAGTGCAAATGTTATCATGGACCAAATCGGCGAGCATAACCATGGACAATGTACCAGTATTGGAAGGCAGGCACTTAGCACCTCTGTGAAAAGAAAAGCAGTTGAAAACACCAGTGAAAAACCGGCAAAATTAATCCATAGTGAGCTAAGACATAATCAGTTTAAAATGGATGTCACCACTAAGGACATTGAATGTGTTCGGAGAAATCTATACATGGCCAGAAGAAAAATTATGCCAAAGCTTCCTAAAAATCGCGAAGAAGTGTTGACGGCAGTGAAATCTTTAAAACTGAAAACTGACATGGGCGAAGATTTTGTAATGGCTGTAAGCGAGGCAAACAATATTATAGTGTTTTCGTGTTTTACTAATTTACATTTTTTAAACTCAGTGGATACGTTGTACATGGACGGCACGTTTCAGTTTTCTTCTAATTTTTTTTATCAAATGTTTACGATACATGCTTTCAAAAATGGGCATTACGTACCAGTAATTTTTTGTTTGTTACCGGACAAGAAAACGGAGACATATGTGAATGTTTTTAGAATAATAATAGAAAGATGTAACACCCTAGATATTAATTTTAAGCCCAGTCAAATTGTTATCGATTTTGAGTTAGCGATTCACAATGCTTGTCGTTTAGTATGGTCAAGTGTCTGTATTGTCGGCTGCAGATTTCATTTGTCACAAAATTGGTTTAAAAAAATTCAAAACTTAGGACTTGTAGCTGAATATAAAGATAGTACATCTGCAATCGGTAATTATTTAAAGTTATATTTCGGGATCCAGTATTTGGAACCCAGCCACGCAGTAGACTTTTTCAATAATGAATTACATTATTTAATGCCCCATGATAGGAGAGTTGTACTGTTTCGAAATTATTTACATAACAACTATTTTCATAACGGGGCTGCATTTCCTCCTAGCCTGTGGGCTGGTGGTTGTCATTTTCCACACAGGACCACTAATGCCTGTGAGTCCTTTCATTCCAGATTCAACGCGTCGTTTTATGGGACACATCCAAATATATTCGTCTTCACAGACACTCTTATAAGTTTTCAAACGGAAAATTATGTGAAAATTAGAAGCGTTCAGTCTGTAAAGTGCCCACGAAAGAAAGTTCAGGACAAAATTCTTTACAGACTTGAAAGATTAGATGAACTCAGTAAAGGGACCATATCTATATACTTTCACTTTTGTCAAATCTATTTGTTATAATTATCTACCAAAAACAATCTAAAATGCACTTTTGTGATCTCTTGGTTTAATTTTTTATTAATAATAATCTTATTATTATTTGTACACATATCTGTATATTTTATATTTCAGTTATTTTTGACAAATTTATGTATGTAAATATGATAATGGATGAAATGTTAATTTTGTATTTTAAATTATTTTGTAAAAACATATTATTGTGTTGACCTATTAAATTTTATTTTAAATCATTCTGTTTACTTTAATCAAATTTAAGTCGTATGGAAATATGATAATGGATGAAATTTTAATTTTGTATTTTAAATTATTTTGTAAAAACATATTATTGTGTTGACCTATTAAATTTTATTTTAAATCATTCTGTTTACTTTAATCAAATTTAAGTCGTATGTAAATATGATAATGGATGAAATTTTAATTTTGTATTTTAAATTATTTTGTAAAAACATATTATTGTGTTGACCTATTAAATTTTATTTTAAATCATTCTGTTTACTTTAATCAAATTTAAGTCGTATGTAAATATGATAATGGATGAAATTTTAATTTTGTATTTTAAATTATTTTGTAAAAACATATTATTGTGTTGACCTATTAAATTTTATTTTAAATCATTCTGTTTACTTTAATCCTTTACCTGAACTAATCCCCCCGAACGAAAACCGTGGTCGAATTGACAGGTGGGATTTAAGGACCCCCTGTGGACGTGGTCGAATTGACATACGCCCTTTCAATCAAGTTGTGCCAAAAATTCAATCGGTTTCTTGGCATCGAAGGTCCTAGGACTGTTATTATGGTATTCTTTTTTGATGGCAAAACGCCCCGTTCTGGTAAAATTTCGGGTTTATTATTATTTTGAGATATTTGATTCTGGAATTTCTTTTGCAGAAAATCAAGTTGCGTATACTCATTATCATTAAAATCAGTTTTGTATTCCATTGATGTAGAACCTTTTGTGAACCGCACCTCTACCACATTTTTCAACAAAAATCCTCTCAAAGTCTCGTCGACAGCGCTTTTTTTTGATGGCTGTCTTCTCTTCTTGGTCCATTTGTGAAATGTGGTCACATCCACAACTTGAAGATTCTTTCTTGAACTGGCCACCGCTTCTTTGAGATCATTGTAGTCGTACACATTTCTAATTTTTTTAATTCTTTTTTCGATGTTACCGTGAACTCCGTCCGCACTCATATGAGTGTGACCTTTGGTGAGATAACGCAAGATTACCACATCAGGACCGGTATCTTCATTTACACAAACAACCAGTGAAGTGTACAAAATCCAATTTTTGTTTTGGGCTGTACAGTTGTCAGTCCAAATAATAAATTCTTTTACGTCTCTCTCAGCCTCAAAAACACGGAAAATGCCATCAGCAATATTTTCCGCGTTGCGTCCGGCTACCCCCTCGTGCAACATAGCACAGTAGTTTTTGTATTTTGAGTCAGGCTTAAGTGCTGCAAACGTCAAATTAAATGCAACTAGGCGGCTTGTAAAATAAGAGTCCTTTATAGCAGGCATGATAGGAATTAAAATAACCTTCTGTAAATCCATTGAAAAAATTCTGGCTCCATCCTTGTCTTCAAGTTCACTGTCTGATTTATATTTGTCGTTTGCTTTTAAAGCTTTCTGTTTGTGAGAATTATATTCTTCTTCTGTTTGAAAGGGCAGTAGTTGTTGGTTATCGGTTTGTTGATCAGTTTTTTGGATTTTATAAGACAGGCAATCGGCACAGGCGTCCGATTTTGGCATATAAAGCGAAACATGCATTTTTTTCAACACTTGTCTGTATAATTCTCTTTCACACACCCCTGGATATTTTTCTTTGAAATCATTGTACATGTCTTTCACAGTCAATTCATTTGGTAAATATTTCAGACATTGAGACATATTTGGGGCGTTTTCACGCCTGTAATGACTGACGCTTGGGTGGTAGCTGTTGATGTGTTCCACCATCAGCGTTCTGTCTTTCATTCTCTTTGAGTTGCCGGTTACTCCTCTATTCTCTTTTACAGCAGAACACATTGGCGCTCTTTTTATAGATTCACACAATGCGGTGATTACCGAGTCGTTTGAATATCCCAAAGTTCGCAAGAAGAACGTACGACAAACACAATGACTTCTATTTTCTTTTGGTAAGAAATATTTGCGAGTATCGTTTTTTTTGTACCTTACATTTCGTTCCACAGTTCTTCTCTTGACTACTGTAATCTGTACATTTTTAGCCATCCACTTCCGCCTGGAAGTGTAGTCCAATGTCCAGTAATTTTCATGAATTTGTGTGCGCTCTTCCTCGGTGAAACTTGAATTGCACTTTTTCTTACATTTTTGAGTACAGGGTTCACGCATGGGATGCTTCTTTTTATCTCGATCCATTTTTTGCTGCGATGTTAAACGCTTGTACTTAACGTGCTCCTTAGTTCTTCTTTTTACCGGGTGCAAAGATTTAAAAATGTTTTCCTGTGCCGTCCCAGGAACAAAAACTGCTGCATTATCTGTTATTTCTCGCTCGTCAACAGTAACAGCTTCAGCAGCCGCAATTGTTACTAAAAATGGTTCCTTAACTAGAGCAGTTGGAGCTTCTAAATCATGCGAATGCATCATCTGCCCTTCTGCGTCTTGCGTCTCTGCTATTAAATCATCTTCGCAGGACTGATTGATTGATGCGTTATCGTTATCGCTGATCTCAAAATCGGGATCAGCGATACTATCGTCTCTATCTTCACTATCGTTATCTTCCTCGTTACTTTCTGTGTCATTTGGCGCTGGCCTAAAATTGAAGACACAAATTTAAAATCAAAATAGGTACCTACTTATATGTTAATACAAAAAGTAAGGTTATGAAACTCACTAACTGAACAAATTATTGGGAAAAAGCGACAATTAAAATAGTACTCACTGATTTCTGAAGCACATGGACAGCAATCGTTCCGTACGAGTTAATCCAGAACGTCCACACATTTTAAATATTATAATATTTACTGCACTAACAAACTTTACTAACAACAACAAACTACACTTTACTCCTTGTAGGATAAAATTTAATGAAAACCGACATAAAACACAGTATCTACCACTTACTATGTTTTGGAAATTATAGGGTATAAGTTCTAAAACTCATATAAAACACAGCATCTACCACATACTGTGTTTTGAAATTCTAAAAGATATATACTGTGTTTTGGAATGGGTAAGGTAAGATTTATAAAACCGTTACAAAACAGTATATACCATATACTGTGTTTTGGTAAAGTACGAAATGTATACTGTGTTTTGGGATGGTTAAGGTAGTCGGCAACTACAGATACTGTGTTTTGGACATACATTTACGTCTAAACCAGCTGAGATATAACCACAGAACCCTGGCAGAAAGTTGCAGACAAACACAGTATATGCATATTCATGAAAAACCTATTTTTGCAAAAAATGTTGGATACTATGTTTTGGCATGGAGCAGCCGACTTGCTTATGCTACATATAAAACAGCTAAAAAGCTCAGAAGATAATTAATGGGAATGCTGGGCGTGTGTTTCATTAATGTTTGGCTCCAGTTTGATCAAATACAATCGTAAATCATACTAAACATTAAGAATGTTTCTATACTTGTTCTTCAGATAAGTTAAAGTAGAAAACCCTTTTTCGCACAAGTAAGTTGTCGTAAATCCTAGAAGGTACTTCACAGCAATGTCTGCTAGTCCCTTTCCAATACCAGTCCATAAGTTAATTAAAAAAGTATTGCAATACTTTTGTTTCAATGTAGGATTACAGGATATTTCGATTAGCTGTTCCTTTTGCGAACAAATCAAGTTGCTTAGATTTTCTGCAGTATGTACCATCATATTGGCATGAAAACTGCCTATTTTTTTGCACAGAATTTTAAAATAGCCGCATTCTTGAGAGCTTGTTTTAATGAAGTTGACAATTTTCACACTGTGGTCAAGAACTTCTTTTAACTGTCTAGGTAGGTACTTAGCTGCCAACGCTTTACGGTGAAGAACATAATGAGTAAAATTACAATTGGCAACAATCTTTTTTATCTGATCTATCAGTCTTGTGATGTGGCCACTCATGGCCTTGGAGGTATCTATGCAAACTGAGACACAGTTTTCCCACTGAAAATTGTTTTCAGTAAAAAAAAAAATATCAATCATCTTAACAATATCTTCGCCTTTTCTAGAAGTTGTAAGTGGTTTATAAAGTAATAGGTCCTCAAACACTTCACCTTGATATATTTCACGTTCAAAAACTATTAATTGTGCTAGACCAGCGACACCTGTTGTTTCCTCGATGTGTATGGCAAACCAAGGCGTACATTGAATGTATTATCAGCTGATTTTTGTGTTATGCGCCAAATCGTCAATTCTCCGAGAAAAAGTGTCGTTTCAGAATGGATTTTTTTTTTACGCGTGCAGCTTCTGTTTCACCAAACATACAAGAGACAGTTTCCACTGCAGCCAGGAAGATGGTAAGATTTCCACCATAGATTGGTTTGTAAGAAACTTTTAAAGTGTCTTCATTTTGTTCTTTACCAGAGAATTGTTTAATAGTATTTTTTCTGCTCTTAAGATCTTCTAAAATTGTTCAATATAAGATTTGTTTTTTTTGTTAGGTGTTTTGCTTCAAAATGACGTTTTAAAAGAGACGGTTTCATAGAATTCTTTGATAAAATTTCCGAATATACAAAGCACGGAGAAGCAGGATCATCTGAACTCCCTTTTCTTGGATTTTACATCTTTTGCTTGCATTTAAGTTTCTTACCTTCAAAAATTCAGAAGTTACATTTATAGGCCTACTTAACAGTTTGTAATGTTCATGCTGGTCTCCATCACACCTACTTTTCTTTCCGAAAGTAAGCCATTTATCCATCGTCTTAAATTAATAGATATAAACAGATATCGTTAAATATATAAACACTTTTCAAAGTATGCGACCTTTAACTATTACTGCTGTAATAGGTCCACGCAGAAAGTAAGTTCGGAAACTGGAAAGTTAGAGTTTGAGCAGTTAATAATCACTAAACAGACACAGGCAGAATGGTGAAAAAGGGAAATGGATGCACGGTGGCCGAAAGCGCGATAGAGGTGTCTCGTCGTTGCCGCAGTGTGCTGGTAGCCAGCGCTGCTCTCCCTGTCTGTAACTCTGTGTTTCATACTTGCACACTACTGTTCTAATTAACTCTAGCCACAAATACAGTAGTAACGAGCGACGTGTCTGTTTGCTGCTTTACTTATAGTTTTCAGTTTTAAATCGTTACTCAAACTTTTGTCACAATTAAATTCTAGCATGTATCAATATAATTTTATATGTATTTCTTTCTTTACCACTATTTTATATAAACTTATTTTCTTTCTTGGGTTTGTGGTATTCCTTTTAATTAAAACTAATATATTTTACTAACGTTTCGATGTATTTAACATCTTTTTCAAAGTTTATAAAACATATAACTGTAAAAGATTACAAAATATCAGTCTACAGTACAATATGATTTATACTAACAATAATTATAATTTTTTTATTTTTATGTATGGCAACTGGCAACCTACCTTAAAATTCATTTCGTCAATCATTAATATTTTCTAGGGTACTTTTTTATATATTCATTGCTAATTTTGTATTATTGAAAAGTATAAATTTGATAGATTTACAATGTCAAATCTGTCATTTATTGAGTATTTTTGCTTTTTAATATGAATCATTTCTAATATATATCTTGCTTTTTGGTTGTTTTTTTCCAGAATTTTTACCCGATTGAAATCAAATTCATGCCCAGTATTAATAGTATGTTTTTTCAATGCGGTGTTATTTTTACAGTATTTATGGCCATTCATTCTGCTTTTTAGGTGTTGTTTTGTTTGTCCGATATACACTTTCGCATCCCTTACATAGTATTTGATATATTAGGTGTGTTTGTTGATCTTTCGGTATTTTAGCTTTTAAGTAAGACCGAAGGTTTTGTAAGTTGTTATTGTTTTTATTTGCAATTATAATATTGTATGGTTTAAAAATATTTTGTATATTTTGCGATAAATTTTGCACATATGGAATGGCTATGTAATTTTTGTTATCATTATTGTTATTATATTCGTCTAACTTTATTTAATATTTCGGTTCTGTATATGGGGGATGTTAATTTTATTGCACGATCTACTAAATTTATAAACAAACCCAAGAAAGAAAATAAGTTAATATAATTTTATATACTTTTTGGTAGTCAATCGCGTACTCCTTATAGATTTTCGCTTTCCCCTCGTATCCATTTGCTACTTGATAGGATTCAGTTCGATTTAAAACACTCGAATTCGTCCACCTGCAGTGGCACGAAGGAAAACGAAATGTTTTATCATTTAAATGTTATAATTTGTCTAATTATGCTGCAATCCAAAATAATTGCTATGTTTTACTGTTAATATATTTTTTCTAATACGTTAATTATTGTATCTAAAAGTACGTTGCAAAAATTTACCATAAATAAATCTTTTGCATTTTGTGGTGTTTCGTCAACATGTTCTTGATCGAATTGTATTAATTGCCATTTTCGCACAGTCAAATCATTTAAGGACTCAAATTCTAATATTTACAAAAGTTTTATTCAAGAACTGCATAAAATACGGAAGTATTTTATTATTTCAATAATACGCTCTAAAACAGTTCGCCATTGCTGTTTTTCCAACTCAAATAATTGTTTATGTTCTTTATCTAGCTTTTAATAGGTTTTGTCAGTTTGGGTAACCTGTTGTAATTAGATGGTTTAAGCCAATTAAGTCAGTATTTTCGACTGGCCATGAAACAAAAGTAAGTAATTTACAACAAAAACAATATACGCTATTAGATTTTTGCAAATAAACTAACCAATTTCTAAGCACACTTTCTAAATTTGGGATTTGAGGATAATAACTAAATTGCTAAATGTTCTACCTTAATCATCTAGTGGAGAAGTTATATCTGTTTCTTTACAGTTTACAATTTCTATTAAGAGCGTTCTGATTTAGCGTTTAATTTAGGGCAAGCTGAAGAATCATCAAGTTTGCTTATATGGTGCAAGAACGGTAAACAACTATGGACGGTTCAATCCCTAGCCTCCAACGTTTGCCATTTCACTGACGACCGAGGCGTTCGCTGTAGCTTTATATTATATTAGAATTTTATGTGTTTAACGTGTATGTTTGTAATTTTAATACAGAGTGTGTTTGTGCACTTTTTTTATTATGTGTTTTGAGGTGAATTTTCTAAAATAAACTATTTATTTGTGATTTTTATACGTAGACAGGTACTGTAATAATTATACTAAATTTTAATAACATAAAATTAGAGACATTAATACTAAAAGCTCAAAACAAAGAAAATCTTGTATTGATTCAGATGCTATAACTAAGAAAAAAAAGAAAAATTAGTAAAATTTGCTAATTAATTATTATCATTAAATGTTGCATATTTTTTGAGTGTGTTTTTTAGTTTATTGTGTGTGAGATACATTCTTAGTTTTGAAATATATAGAATGAACTACATTTTACACATGTTCACTTTGTCAGTACAAATTTAAGTTAAAATCTGATAACTCTCAATTCGAATAACATTATATGTATTTTTAGACATTCTTATAAATATTATTCTAAACACATTCTATTATTTACTCTCACAAATTGCGTAAAAACGGTAAATTCGCCAAAAGTAGTAATATCTTTACTTTTATATCCATGAAATTCTACAGAAACATGTTCATGGGTGATCCTTAGATATATACCGTCCTTGGATATGTTGGTACTTTATATAAAGTACTAGGTTATGGATATTCAAAACTTCACCATATTCTTTTGTAATGAACTTCATTTAATTCTTCCTCACTCACTTCAATATCTTATTTGCGTATTCAACTTGGAATGACTGTCGTTCTTCAGTTTTTTCACATATGTTAGAATGTTTTGAAGTGGAAGCATTACCATATGATTTCAATTTTTTTTTGTTATACATTTGCTTCTCGCATTCTTGTACTCTAAGTGCTTTACATTAGCGATTTTTGATTTTTTTTGAAAACATTACTGAATTACTGTATTAGATAAATTTAAATAAAAAATAAATTTATGTATTTAACGAAAGGTATTAAATATGCTTAAGATGTTGTTTTGCGAAACTGTAAAAACTGTAAATAATTTAGAAGATCAGAAAGCTATCCGTATTTTCTACTAATATCATTCGGCTATCGACACCCCGTCCTAGATCTAGACGAAACAATAGAGGATCAATCGGCTGAAGATGCGCACGCGCGCAAAACTCTAAAAACCCAAACGATCAAAACAATACTTACAACTTACAAATTAGTCTAGACGCAAGAATTCTCAATTATTATACGACGCATCTGTACAAACTGGAGTTGCCAATGGGCTTAAGTTAAACTGTGAAAGTATAAAAAGCAAGAGTCGTTATGAGTGGTTTTTTTCCTTTTGTGTAAGGATTTCGCAGAAGTTTACTAAAAAAAACGTGTAGAAATATCAATCAAATACATGTTTGACACTTGATATATATTTTGATAATAGTAAGATTTTGGTATTAGATAAAGACACAATTCAACCGCTCAATCTCATTCGTTTAACAGGGTATCAGGTTTCTTAAATATTGAATTTAATTTAGTTGTTAATGTTGCAAAACTATTGGAACATCGTTTACTGATTTGCTGTTAATGAGATCTTGCTCTAACGTAGTGGCGGCCCGTGATTTTTTGGGACGGGAGGGCACCGGGGGGACTAGCAAAAATTAAGTACAGACAAAAAATAAACTCAATATGCTATTTAATTAACTTGTTTGAAAATAAAATCCATCCGCCGTTCCTAACGATCAGCAAAATGATTAATAACTAATTCATTGAAGTTTGGTGTTTATGTCAGTAATTGTTTTTCAATGGAACACATTGAAAAACAATTACATAGTCTGCTGTACCGCATGGTATTTCTAGAAAATGCTTTTATTCTCTTCAAAGTAGAAAAACACCGTTCACTTGATTTGTTCTATTTTGGTTATTAAAAGTTCAAAAAAGCTTAAAATGACAGATGTTTCGTTCGAACATTTTGAGTATTTGAATATAGGCGGTGTTATATGTAATTATGATTAAAATGTCTATGGAAACTGTAGCTTCGTACGTGTTCGGACGTCTTCGGAATGTCAGTGGTGGCTTTGCTTTGACTTCGGCCAACTTCACATGGGTTCGGACGTCTTCGGAATATCAGTGAAGGCCTTGCCTTGTCTTCGGCCAACTTAGTTTGTGTTCGGACGTCTTCGGAATGTCGGGGAAGGCCTTTCCTTGGCTTCGGCAAACTTCGTTTGTGTTCGGACGTCTTCGGAATACCGGTGAAGGCCTTGCCTTGTCTTCGGCCAACTTCGTTTCTGTTCGGACGTCTTCGGAATGTCAGTAGTGGCCTTGCTTTGACTTCGGCCAACTTAGGATAGGTTCGGAAGTCTTCGGAATGTAGATGAAGGCCCTGCCTTGGCTTCGGCAAACTTCGTTTATGTTCGGACGTATTCGGAATATCGGTGAAGGCCTTGCCTTGTCTTCGGCCAACTTCGCTGTATTCGGACGTCTTCGGAATGTCGATGAAGGCCTTGCCTTGTCTTCGGCTAACTTCGTGAACATTTTAAATATTTGAATATAGGCGGTGTTATATGTAATTCTGATTAAAATTCAGACTGATTTATCCAGTAAATTATTTCAAATTATCAACAAAAAGGAGGAAATAAATAATTGCACACCCCCAGAGATTCGCAAAATAGCAGAAGACAATTTACAAAATCTTTCGCCAACATAGTCTCGACATATTATCAAAAATGAACTTTTATAACAGTTGTACTATTCAGCATTGGAAGTAAATTTCAATAGTAGCATCAGAAAACTTATTATCCAACTCTGCTTAACAATTTATATTGTTAATTAGTAAATAAAATGTTAGCATGTGTGCTTTTTATTCTTTGAACAACTTCTATTGCACATGTTTGTTACATTAAAGGCTTACATTTTGACATTTAAATATAATTTGCTTCCATTTTTTTTTGTTACCAACGTCAAAACAACAAAATTAGCGTGCGATAAAGAAATACTTTTGCAACCAAAACGGGTGTCTTAAAGTGAACTTTATAGCACCGAAATAGAAAAAAGCATTTTGCACATTACAATCACACAACCAGTCTGATAAACAGTAAGAGCTTCTATTGAATTTTCTCGTCACGGTTTTATTAGTTTTCGAATTGTGATCTTCTAGTTTAATCAATAAATCTGGTCTAGGGAGACCTAGATTTTTTAATTCTATCTTAATATCATAGTTCAGTGTGTTATTTTCTATCATTTCGATTATGTTACTAACGCAATTCATAGTTGCATTTGCACCGATAGAAATTACAACATACACTCACCGCTGCGCTCCATAGGAGTAGTGCCCCGCCGCCTGCATATATACGCGCGCTACCCACGTCAGTTTCATCGCTTGATTTCTAATACAGACGGAACAGTCGTGCGAGATGCCCCGGAACCTACGCCAGACTGCGATTTTTAAACGCGCTGAAAAGACGGATTGTTACTTCCGAAAACATATTATTTGTTATCAAACAAATCAGAAAAATTACATAAAAATTAGGTATTTATAATTAATTTATTACGGGGTAGGGGGGAGGGGGCAGTGCCCCGTTGCCCTCCCTACAGCAGCCGCCACTGCTCTAGCGTCCTTTACATGATGCGCCAACCTGTGACACTTAACTCACTTACCGCCTAGCACTGTCATCGGCTATTATTTATTACGGTAGGTAAGCAAGGTTATTTTATTTTTGTTTTGTGTACTTGGGCGAATTACTAATTAGTTCAAGGAGTAGTAGCAATTAAGACTGTCACAGGTATTCTTCATTTGTCATCAAACAACGTACAAAGCAAGCACATATTAATCTAAGATTAATATTTATTGTATATATCGCCTATGATGACGTCTCAAAGTGATTATAATGTTGCTGAAATGCATAATTAAATACACATACCTGAACTCTGCGTGGCTGCCCCAACCAGAAGCGAATCCCAAATTCTGAATTTTTATCTTCTTGTCTATTCGCCACTTCAACAAAGTGTTATTGTTTGGAAGATGACCTTTACCCAAAGCTATCGTGTTCTTTTCCCAAGAGATCCAGAACGTATGCCACTGATCTTTCGATAGTATATCTGGTGTTCTCGCGCTGGCAAGTTGAATGCCATAATCTGAAACACAAAGTTAATAATAAAGAATAAATAATAAACGGCAGTTATAATATTGCCCAAACTAGTTGGGTATATAAAAAGCGCAATATCAATCTAACTAAGTATTTTCAAAAGAGTAATTTACGACAGTATATACATCAATTCATTGGTAATTTAGTTATGACTTAAGATCCAAAATTGCTTTAATTAACAAACTAGTATTACTTTTGCCAGTCATTAAGTTAGAACAAAAGCATTATATTATATAATTCTTTGTGTTAAAACCTCAAATTTAAAACGAAAAAGCTTATAAAAAATGTTCATCTACGAGGTAGGCGCCATAAATTCTCGGCCTGACAGGCTTATACAGGTTCAAACGTGTTCAAACTCCGTCACGTCATGCATGCACATACCCAAAGTGTATACTATAAATATGACGGTTCGAAGCCTAGTAGTTTTTAGTAACCAGCCAACCAACGCACACACTGGTATTTGCACGATCTACGCGGCCAAAAGTCCCGAAATCCAAATAACAAAAACATTCATAAAAACGAGTTCCACCAACAGAGTACGAACCTGAGAACAATACCCACGCTCGATGTACCTGCCATCGAGCACCCAGCACCTGTAGTGTCAGTCGGAATTAGACTGTTTCACCTAGTGTACGTATCTGGTCTCGGCGCTTTTCTAAACCTTAAACTTCGAAAGTGTTTTTTTTATGTTTTCAAGTTCATCTTACGAATTGAAAGTGATGGATTCTGATAGAGCAGGTAAGAGACTTACAATCAACATTAATAAAGTTACAATCAACTAATAAACAACGATTTATTTTTAATAATAAAAGAGCTCGTTTCTACACTGTGATTTATTTTAAAAAAATTTCTTTATTAGTGTTTTTGTTTGTGTATCGGGATAGATCGGGCTATTTTTATAATATATAGGTTATTATTTGAACATTTTTCTTTTAACTACTATCAAAAACATCTCCGGAAACGTCCGGATAAATTCAGTTTTGAGGGACTGAAGATATTTAGCAATAAAATGTATAAAATATGATTTTTGTTTTACATAGTGTACGTTTGTTTTAGCTTCACAGGGTGCGTCAGGAGTAAGGATTGTGACCCGACAATACTTGTTTGACCGCATGAAGGAACAAAATTTGCCTAATTTAGATACAAAATTAAGTCATCTAAAAGATCAACTTTTATCATGTAAAGATTACAATGAAGACCAAATTGTTAATTTGAAACGTGGTTTTGCTCATTTCAAATCGGAAATCAAACAAAGGTGGGTCAAAGCACACTATAAGGAAGACAATTTTCTAAAATACAGTCGGTTGTGACTGGAGGGTACGTTTGAAATCCCTGTTGTTGACACTTCACAAAAACGGCCAGGTCGACCGCCAAAATTGTTTGATGAGGCAAGTGAGAGGAGCGAAAGGCGAAAAAGTGAAAATCTTCGTTCTGCTTTCGAAAAGGAGATCATAATACATGCTGCGCAAGTTGAGCTGGGCAAATCTGGTAAAAGGGATGCATCAAATGTCCTTAAAGATATCACCAGTTCTCCGACCCGCGCAACTAAATATAAAAAGGCATTTTATCGTACGAAATCAAGTCAAGAGGAACCCCCCCCCCCTTGACACCTATGCAAGCGTTGCAAATGTGTGTGGATGCCGATTTGACACAAGGACAGTACGAAATTATACGAAAGACCAATAAGAAGTTTTTTCCGTGCTACAGTGCCTTACAAAAAGCCAAGAAGAAATGGTACCCACCTCAAGAGGTATTGATAACTTTAAAGGAGCAAGAGCGTGAATACTTAACTTTAATTAGTAAATGGGGCTGCGATGGGTCCCAACAATCACAATTTAAGCAAAAACTTGAAAGTTACACCGATTCCGATGCAAACATTTTTCAAAGCTGCTTTGTGCATCTTCAATTAGTTTGTGGAGATAATAATGAAAAGGTTTTATGGAAAAATCCAACGCCCTCTTCACCGCGATTTTGTAGACCTATAAGGTTCCGTTTTATCAAAGAAAATAATGTTGTCACTGAAGAAGAAATAAGACATGTTAAAAGCGCTATTAGCTCTTTAGTCCAAACAGAGGTCGACCTAGCAGGGAAGAAGTTCTTTATTAAGCACAAATTTATAATGACAATGGTAGACGGAAAGATCTGCAATGCAGCCACAAGCACAAACTCTACAAATAAGTGCTACATTTGTGGAGCAACATCAAAGGATTTTAATACATTGGAATATACAAGAGAAGTTAATTTTGCAGCCCTTGAATTCGGCATATCAGTGTTACACGCCAGAATTCGTATATTTGAAAGTATCCTACATTTAGCCTACAAATTGCAAGTAAAGAAATACAGGGAAAGAAAAACGCAAGACGAAAAAGACCAAGAAGAACGAACAAAAAGATACATACAATAGATGTTCCGCACTGAAACAGGTCTAATACTAGATATGCCTAAATCCAATTTCAGGAATACAAACGATGGAAATACCAGCAGAAGGTTTTTTGAGAACCCGACATTAGCTTCACAAATAACAGGCATTAGTTATCATCTAATTTACAGGCTAAAAGTCATATTGGAAACAATTTCAAGTGGGTACCAAATTGATCCTGTGGAGCTGAGGCTCGCAACAAACATTTTAGATGTTACCGCCTAGATTTTGCAAGGAAATTTTCCAGAGAAAATTGCAATCAAGACATTTTTAACCGTCTTCTGCTTAGTTCAGATCCTTTGCTAAGTAGCATGCGAGCAGTAAATAATAAGAAAGTAAACACATTTTTGCCTGAAACCTTGGCCATGTTCGTATATGCAGAACCAAATATAATTCAAAATTCATTAGAGAGTGATGAAGAAGAAAGTTAGCATTTTTTTCCTTTCGTGTATGTACATACCTACCTAAAGTTTAATGAATATATTTTTTGCAAAAATAGGTATTTTTACTTACTTGCGTTGTTTAGAGATCATAATTAAGCATTTTTTTCCTTTAATCTACGTACCTACCTAAAGTTTTATGAATTTTTTTTAAAAAATAAATATTTTTTCTTATTTGCGTTGTTTAGATACCAATTAAGCATAAACATAATTTTGGCCGCGTAGATCCTGCAAATACCAGTATGTGCAACGTGACTAGCGCACGAAAATGTCTGAAGTAACGAAAATTGAGTACCGCGCGGTCATTAAATTTTTATCAAAAGAAGGGTATACAACTTATCGCATTAAACAACGTTTAGACAGCGTTTACGGTGATTCATCTCCTTCGAATTCAACTGTAAAAAAGTGGGCAAAATGTTTCTGTTTGGGACAAGAATCCTTGGAAGATGCTGATCGGTCGGGTGGGCCAATTGAAGTGATAACGCCTCAACAAATATCAATTATTGAACATTTAGTGCTAGAAGATCGCCGTTTAAAAGTGAACGAATTAGTAGTGATAACAAACATTTCCGAAACAAGTGTTCGCCGAATTCTCCATGACCATTTGTGTATGAATAAAATTAGTTTTTAAACATGTGTGGAGACGACCCAAACCGAGTTTGGAGTCCATTGTCACAGGGGATAAAACAATGGTTCTGTTTTACGATCCTCTATCGAAAAAGGGCTCCATGGAAGAGCGGCCACCTGATGAACCTCGTCCCAGAAAGGCGAAAGTCATTCAATCAACGAAAAAGGTGATGGCCACAATATTCTGGGATTGTGAGGTCATTTTACTAATTTATTTTAAAGGGCGCAATGCAAGTGTGAAAGGCACATATTATGCGTCTTTATTGCATAAATTAAGGGAGAGTATTCGTGCAAAACGTCGTGAAAAATTGACAAAAGGTGTGCCATTATTGCACGACAATGCTCCCCCATACTGTCGTCATTTCACAAGCTGCCATTCGCGAATGCGGCTTTCAAGAATTGGAACATCCACCGTATAGTCCGGATATGGCTCCCTGTGATTTTTTTTGTTTTCTAATTTAAAAAAAGACCTTATGGGACGTACTTTTAACGACGACAGTGAGTTACAAGCAGCTGTTATAGAATATTTTGACGGAAAAACTTTAGATAATTTTTACAAGGGTATCGAATTATTAATTAATCGTTGTAATAAATGTATAGAAGTTAGGGGAGATTACAGTGAAAAATAAAAATTCTTATATTGTTCCAAATTTCTTTTTTGTAAATCAGGCCGAGAATTTATGGCGCCTACCTCGTAGAGTCAAACATGGCGTCGTTGCTACAAGTTCTTAATATTAGCAGTTCAACAATAACAACATTCACAATTTGGTGGAATTAGGGTAAGCGCTGAATTACAGTACAGGAGATCCATCTTTGGAAAAATGAACTCCCTTTCTATGAATGTGTATTTTCTAATAAAAAATGATAAAGGTGCTTATTACTACTATATTTTGTATATTCATTGATGAGTAGTAATTAGTGGCCAACATATGAGAAAAATATAACTCTACTTCGTTTTTCAGTCACTTATGAGCGCTCTGTATTAGTTCTAGAAACGTTCCTTGCTCTTGCAAATCGATTTCATTTCTAGGAAAATAGTAAATTTTGCTTTTATTTGTCTCCACGGATCCAGGAATCTTCGTTCGACTTTCCTTCCTCCTTACGATTTAATTAAAACTTTAATATAGGAGATATAAAATTTGAAATGGTACCAATTTAAACGAATACTATCGAAATTGATTCGTAAATTTTGCAAGTAATATAATTGTAATAAAACCAAAAATATCTAGTGGTGAAACTAGTGCAATGGAGACGAACTCTATCGATTCTTAAAAATTAAATTGTGAAATTGTCCTTCGAACGTTTGTTCTGTTTATTAGACTGTAGCGGGGTAAATATAGAGATAGAGATATATGAGATAAGTTTATAAAATGGCAATGTAAAGAGAGACATGAAAAAGAAGGTTGCATTTTGTCTGTAAATTGGAAGTATGATTTATTTCTTTTAGCTAACATTATATAAGGAAAGGTGGCTATAGGCTCAACAGTTACGTAAATATATTCAAAAATAGTGAAATTTACAAAACCATACTTTTGAATAAATTGTTGTAATAAAATAAAAAAATTAGGTGTGGCCACCACACGTATTTCTTATACGTATGATAGTGTTACTTCCGGTCCGAATTTTGAAATTTCATTTATACAAAAAATATTCCATATCAAAATCTAAATACTTTTGTACTCTTCATAAATATATATAGAATGCATAATTTACGACATATTTCCAAAAAATCGTTATTCGGTAAGAGTAAAAGTGTTACTTCCGGTCCGAATTTTCAAATTTTTTTTATACAAAGGATATTTAAAAGTACGTTCTAAATACTTTTATACTCGTAATGTACCTGCCTAGAAAGCATGACTTGCAACATAGATGAGATATTCGCAAAAAACTGATTTTCGATAAGAGTAAAAGACCTACTTCCGGTAGGGATTTCAAAAAACTTTATTAACACAATTTTTCTCAAATTTAATTTTGAGTAAATTTGAATTCTTTATAAATTTGTTTTAACTTAGTAATTGACGAGATATTTGCAAATTTCGATTTTTTCACTGAAGTAAACTACTACTTCCGGTCTGCCGATTTTGCTCAAAATATAATCAGTTCTAAAGAGGGAGATTATATTCGTAAATACAAAATTTGGAATTGATATCTGTAGCGGTTTGACCGCTATCGTGGTCACAGACAGACACACAGTCAGACAGACAGACACACAGACATTTTTTAAAAACCACACACAGAGACACACAGACATTTTTTAAAAACCACTTTTTCGGTATCAGGGGACTTCAAAACGCGGACATCTGCAAAAATCTCGAGGTCGAAAATTTTCATCATCACAATACTTCCTTATACTACGTATAAGAAAGTAAAATGTGTGTAATTTTCCTTATATTGGGCGACTAAAAGGGGATAATTTCACGACGAGTGTAACTCATCAATCAAGAGATGTATAAATTAACTTGTACGAATGGAATTGAAGATTGCTTTAACAGAGATAGCCAATAATAATTAATAAAATTACATTGTAGGCTCCCTGTTTAACAGCAAACCTTATCCAAAATTTACATATTCTTTCGTATATTGCTTGTTTCAAAATAATCAGTTTGCCACGTATCACCTATGCCTGTGCCAGAAAACAAAATTCTGTCAATGAGAATTTTGTAAAAAACACCAAGAATCAGGTCACTACTAGTTCAACTTCTGAGAGTTGTCAAAGTAGGATGCGTTGATGCTGCTGATACAAGGCGCATTTGTCGCTTTGTTCTTACTACAGCAATATCTATTTCAATTGCTATAGTGATGTACCTCATCTTTCTTTTAGGATATATGCCTACTTGATTATTTTCATGTAAATTTGTGAGTTAGCGTTTTTCTTTGATATATTAAGTGTAGCGGTGTTGGTCTAAAAGCTCGACACTGGCTTGTTAACTTATATGTCCCGTATTCGATTCTAACCACATCATCTTAACACTTTGATTCAGAAAAGTTCTATTTTCTGCTACCGTCGTTCCAGTCATTTTGGTAGTCGTTAGGCCATGTTAGGGGTAATTGCGCGATCTAAACGCGACTAACGCTTCTAATTCATACTTGGCCGGGAATTTATTATTTCTAAAATTGTAAAGTACTTTTACTTCTTTATACATAGAATGAGTAAGTATTGTGATGACAAACATTTTCGACCTCAAGATTTTTACAGATATTCACGTTTTGAGGTCCCTTGATACCCAAAAGTTGCTTTTAAGAAGTGTCTGCGTGTTCCTGTGCTTTACATTTATGAACATCATTTCCCTTTTGGGACCTGGTTAGATTTTCAGTAAAAGCGGTAAACCAGAAGTAGTAGTTTACTTCAGCAAAAAAATAGAATTTTACCAATATTTCATCAACTACCAAGTTTAAAATTTTTTATAAAGAAATCAAATGAACTCAGAACTGAATCTGAAAAAAAAATATTAAAAAGTTTTCAAAACGCTTACCGGAAGTAGCTCTTTTACTCTCATCAAAAAGTAGTTCTTTGCGAATATCTCGCAAGCTATACTTTCTGAACAGGTAAGCGTATGAACGTATTTAGAGCTGGATTTTGGATAATGTTCGTATAAAAGAAATTCAAAATTCGGACCTGAAGAAGCACTTTCACTCTTATCTAATAACAGTTTTTGGCAAATATTTCGCAAATTATGCATTCTATGCAGAATTATTAAGACTATACAAGTATTTAGTGTTAGACTTGGTAGCAATTTTTATAAAAAAAACTTTTCAAAATTCTTGCTAGAAACTATACTTTTACTTACAGGTTTATTAAGGAGATAAAAGTATTTGAATCCCAATTGGGAATAAGTTGAATATAAGAAAAATCGGAACGGATGTACGTATAAAAAACTCGTGTAGTGCCCACACCTCATTTTTTACTTTAGTAGATATTGTAATTTAGAAAATAGTTGACCTCGAGATTTTTGCAGTGTTTACATTATGAAGACCTTTGATATCAAAAAAATAAAATAAGTGAGTGTCGCCACGATAGCGGCCAAACAGTTAAAGCTATCAATACCAAATTAATAGCAGTTTACTCCACTGAAAATATTAAATTTTACTACTAAGTATAAACAAACTTATAAAGAATATAAATGTTTATTAAGAAAGTTTTTCGAAATTCCTACCGGGAGTGGGTCTTTTACTCTTATTAAAAAGTAGTTTTTTGTGAAGATCTCGCAAATTAAGTATTTTGTATAAATTTGTCAAAACCACAACAATATTTAGAGTTTGAGTTGAAATAATTTTTGTATAAAAAAATTTCAAAATTCAGACTGGAATATTTTAACTCCTATCGAATAACGGTTTTCTGCAAATATCTCGAAAGAAAAGAGTTGAGAATTGAATTTAGGTTAATTTTAGTATAAGAAAAACTTCTGACAACTTTAAATTAAGATTTTCAACGTATAGTGAAATTGAGAAAATGACCCCCCATCTACTTAAATAAAAAAAAGTAATATTTTCCAAATTAATTAAGGTTGAAGTAAAAATAATTTACAACTAATTTCCAGTATAATTAAATTATATATTAAATTATACTGGAAATTAGTTGTAAATTATTTTTATTTCAACCTTAATTATTATGGAGTTCCAGCAAGTAACGGCCGATTCAATCAATATTTTCCAAATTATTAATTTTGAAAAATGTCAATTTTAACACGCATATTGGATAAAAGAATAGTATATGCTTTATCAAAATCTATTGGGTTTTATTCAGGAGCAGCTAAAAAGCAGGAGGATGGATTTTGTCTACCTAACATAAAACCGACCAAAAGTCAAACTATGCAAAGAAAAAAAACAAAAAGAAAGTTTTACCCCCTAGCACCGTGCAAATGGTTGTAGATCAAGATTGAGGAAATGTTTGGCCAGGATCCAGAACGTTCCACGACGACAGCAGTCGTTTCATTACCAGTGAGGCAAGGTTATGTGGAAAAAGAAAGTATTCCAGACAAATATGGAGATGCAGCATTTATGAAAATACCTATTTTTTTGCGTTTAACTCCACTTGATGTTAAAAGACAATGTGAAGCACTCAGAAAATTCTGCACTTCTTGGCCAAAGAGCATTAGATTTTGATGAGAAATGTGAATAACATTTTCCCACAGAAATGATCTTATCAAATTATTGTCATTCTTCTCCGACAATACGGTATTCATTAGCCAGAATTGTTACTATGAAAATTAAAGTGTCTTTTATAAAATGAAATGATTATGCCAAAGATAAAGTTTCAGAGACTTGTTGGTGATAGATATGATGAAGAAACTGATATACTAACATTAATAACGGATCGACGTCCAACTAGGACACAAAATTATGATTATGCCATGTGCTTACTAACATGTTTGTATCATGAAGCATAGGAAGTGGAGCCATAGGAAAAACTAAAAAGTGATGCGTATATGGAATTTTATGACTGGAATAATAGCAAATCTCAAGAGACTATCGAAAAATTATTTAATAAGAAAAGCAAAAACATTGATGGGATGCAAGGTATATATCTGATATAAGTTTTTTAATGAAAGAAGGAGAGAGCGAATAAACAGTTCAAAATTACGGAACAGCTGCCAGGAAACTATTAAATTTACCAACAAGAGCTGGTTGATCATATTTGTAAATTTAGTAAATAAAAAATGACTATATAAGAAAGTGGTGTTGTGCCCACGCCTCATTTTTACTATAATAAATGTAGATTTGTGATTGGTGCATTTATGACAGTTAAAGTATCAATCGAGAAAAAATCATTCTATAAATATATTTGAATAAGCGTAGCAGATGCTTAGAGAGGGTTAAACAGAAAAATCGTCGCCAAAAAAAGAAGACTATTATTCATACTTATACTAAAGTATACGTTTGTGGAAATCGTTATATTTAATTTTGCTAGCTAATAATTAAAAAAGCTTAAAGAATTTATTTATGTTTTTCTTTTTATATTTACTTTCAGATGCTGCTAACCCATGTAATAGGTTTATTTTTAAATCTATTCAACATTGTTATTAAAAACATAGTGAACTTGTATGTATCAAAACTTTAAAATTTACGAGATAGGCGCCATAAATTCTCGGCCTGACAGGCTTATATAGGTTCAAACGTGTTCAAACTCCATCACGTCATGCATGCACATACGCGAGGTGTATACTATAAATATGACGGTTCGAAGGCTAGTAGTTTTTAGTAACCAGCCAACCAACGTGACTAGCGAAAATTGAGTACCGCGCGGTCATTACATTTTTAACAAAAGAAGGGCATACACCTTATCACATTAAACAACGTTTAGACGACGTTTACGGTGATTCATTTCCCTTGTATTCAACTGTAAAAAAGTGGGCAAAATGTTTCCGTTTTGCGACAAGAGTCCCCGGAAGATGCTGATCGGTCAGGTCGACCAATTGAAGTGATAACGCCTCAACAAATTTCAATTATTGGACATTTAGTGCTAGAAGATCGCCGTTTGAAAGTGGAGGAATTAGCAGTGATAACAAACATTTCCGAAACAAGTATTCGCCGAATTCTCCATGACCACTTGGATATGAATAAAATTAGTGCTAGATGGGTACCGCGACTTTCTTCTGGTCTCCAACGTGAACGTCGAGTCGAATGTGCGCAGTCGTTTTTAAACATGTGTGGAGACGACCCAAAACCAATTTTGGAGTCCATTGTCACAGGCGATGAAACAATAGACTTTAAAGAGCGCAATACAAGTGTAAATGCCATCCGAGAATGCAGCTTTCAAAAATTGAAAGATCCACCGAAAAGACGTAGTTTTAAGAACGACAACAAACAATTTAAAAATCAATTTAAATCAATTACCAAATCGTCATTAGACATATAAAAGAAACATTTGATTGCATATAAAACATCAAGAGAAAATTAATAAAGAAGTTATACATATCGTGAATAATTATCTATAACATGAAAAATATGTACAATATTGATTTATTTATTAATTTAACGATGCAACATCGTTACAATTTATTCAAAATTGGTAAACACTTGGGAACAACGTACATATCAGAGATATAGAGAGGGGAGAATGCTCTTGTACCACTGCGCAATTATTACGCGACGCAATGACCGCCGCCATTTTGATCCAGGTTTGTTGTAAGTGGTTTTGTTTATATTCATCTAGGTTATGTTTGTTTTTGTGGTGCATTACTAAATTATTGTGTTTTTGTTTTTGACTTTTAAATGTAGTTCTCAGACATACTTGTTTCTGGTGAATCGTGTAGATATAAGTTAGCTGTGGAAGTAATATTTGTTTCATGTGCTCAAGTGTGTGGATTCATTATTATATAAAACTTTTAGATATTAAATATGTAAATATGCATATAAACATGTCGTGCAGTGCTAAAAGCTGTCCCAATATTAAGAGGTTTAAACCTGAAGGATTAAGTTTTCACAGGTTTGATGGCATAATCATTTTAAATTTGTTGAAATATCAAAATTATTTGAGATTTTCAGAAGGTGCCTTGTTACCGATATGGTTGAAAGCTTTGAATATAGCAACTGATTGGCTATGGTCAGAGAATAAATGTGTTTGTTCAGAACATTTCATAGATTAAGACTATGTGCCAATGGAACACCAGCAATTTCGATTGTGTAACAATGCTTTAGCATCTTTGAAAATAATACGGGAAGCATCTGCTGTAGATGAAGTTTCAAGAATTAGTTTTGCTGGTGTTAGTGGACAAAATTTCACTGATGAATCGTTAGCAGCAACACAGGAAGTTCCTTCATTAAGTTCTGAAAAGGAGAGAGCTTGATCAGATGATCCCATTAGACCAAGATTAGATAGGAAATTGAGAGCACCTATATAATAGCACAGCCGCAGGAAAAGAAGGCAAAGTTGACAAAGACTTTTCATAATGTTGCATAAGTTTTAATATTATATTTAAGATATATTATGTAAAATATAATCAATTTATTTTTAGGGTATCTCCTGGTAAATACAATGGAAAATGTGAAGCTTTGAAAAGAAGTCAAGCAAAATCAAGAAAGAAGCTTTATGGCACAACACGAACTATGAAAAATCTCAACTCTTACATGTGTTGCAATTAATATTTTGTAATTTCTTATTTTATTGTTGTGGATTATTGCGGCTATTGTATATGGATATATGCAGGAAGTATTTAATTGCAGTGTAAAGATAAAATGTTTAATACCTCAAAAGAAATATCTTTAATAGATATAATATTATTTGACGGAAAAACTTCTGATTATTTTTACAAGGGTTTCGAATTATTAATTAATCGTTGTAATAAATGTATAGAAGTTAGGGGAGATTACATTGAAAAATAAAAGTTCTTATATTGTTCCAATATTCTTCTTTGTATATCAGGCTGAGAATTTATTGCGCCTACCTCGTATATTTAGTGAGAATATTGTTAAGTTGAAAGGATTAAAAACAATTAGAAAAAAACTGTATCTACAAATTTTAACAAATTACAACTTGCCACCTTACCATGTTTGCCCCTGCCTATCCATGTCACAGTATTATCGGAATCCCCGATGGTAATCCGATACATTTTGTCCGTGGAGGATCGATTTTCTGTTAGGGCCACGTGAACCGGTCCTGCTCTTTTTTCCGTCTTCATCTCCAGTATAATGTTGTCCTTGTTGCGTGGCGCCCTCACCCATTCGTATTTGTAACTGTCCGCGGTTGATATAATCATGTTCTCTGAAACGTTAGATTTTGCACGGATTAAGTAATTCCCTTTTCAAGGGAGATAGAAGATCTGGTTGCGCTACGTATAGATTATCCATTTTACTTGCGGATAAACAACAAGATATATGTCTTTCGAAACAGCTTTTTTTACTGCTTTCAGTGGCGGGTGATCTATTAAGAAACAAAGGAAAAATCATCTGGGAAAAGTAATTTTCTGGAAGAAAAAATGTTACAAAGCACCAAAGATAAACAAAAGAGAGTTTCTTTTATAACAAGATATTTAATAAGAGCATACTTTTTCCGAAAGTTTTATTTTCAAACCTTAATTACGGGAGAAAATTTGTATGCATATTTTTCTTAAATAATCATTGGGGAAAGGAAAAAATATTTATTCATGGAAATGTACTATAAAAGAAAAAAGAGAAAAAGATTCTTGATAAGGCTCCTGATTAAAATTCATTTTCATTGCAATATTAGATTGGTGAAAAAAATGAAAAAATGACAAAAAATAATGTCAACAGATTGTGGTCTCGGAATTATTTATTTATGTATTTATTTCCACAGCAAATGGAAACATCGTATACAAGATGATACTTTTAAGGCGGCCGTTAGAAAATTTGTATTTGCCATCAAGCTAGACATTTTAAACTTGGCATAGGGATATAATCCACCATTGTGATTCTAAGCAATATATTTCCAACAAGCTCAGGTCATCTTCCATATTTTAAATGGGATTTTATTTTTATACAACAGCTCCAGGTTTTCAATACCTACTTGTTATAATTTTTCAGAAATGACGGATTTGTAAAGGTTTAAGCAGAAAAATAATAACGTTCAAACAATTTAAGATAATTTTTTTTCTGTTTTTGGTGGATTCCTTATGATTTAGGGAAGCCGATGAAGCTAACCTGATGTGTTGTCGTTTAAGTTTTCATTGCTTGCTACGATTGCTACATGCTTAACAAAAAATTGCAAAAACCGGATTTTTTCAAATGGCACATGTGAAATTTTATTTCAGCAGTGGATAAAATCTAATTTATTAAGAACAATATGAATTATTTTATGTTTTCATTGCCAGCTTTCGATATGTGCACCTCTCTGACTTAAACATACAGTAATGCAGCGATGGGCGCCTGTCGTAACTTTTCTTATCCATGTACATCTACAGGTGTCCGGGAAAATGTGGGAAATCTCTTGGATGCAGATAGAACATGAACAAATAAGATGACAAGTTCCTATAAAAGAATTTTCCTACAGGTCCCTCCTACGGAGATATGTGTCCCTGAAGGACGCCGCTGGAAATCGGTTTTTATTGAATTTCTTTTAAAGTAATTAATATATTAAATATAAACGTAGTGGTGTCTCCGGAGACACCTTAACGGAATTATTGAAAAACTTCGTAAGAGGGTTCAACATAAGCTCCGTGAAGTCTGATACACTCGCGAGCACGACGAATTAAGGACTGTTGTACCCGCAACAATAACCCAGCCGTGTTCCTTATCACAATAAAACGTGATTCTCTGTAGAAGTTCCTTCCTAGTGTCGACTGGAGTGGAATACACCATTTTTTTAGGTGTCCCCACAGGTAAAAATCCAACGGCATTAAGCCAGGAGATCGAGGAGGCCAGGCAATTGGTCCTCCTCTACCTATCCAACGGTTTGGATAGACGTTATTCAGGTGCTCCCGCACACGAACCCTGAAATGAGGTGCCCCATCGTGCATGAAGTACATGTTTCGGCGGGTTTCAAGTGGTAAGTGCTCTATTAAATCTCGAAAAGCGTTCTGAAGGAACTCCAAATAAAGTTGTCCATTCAATCGTTCTGACAAAACGAATGTTCCAATCAAAAAATTGTCAATGATTCCTGCCCAAATATTAAGTGATTGTAACTGATGTTGATAATGCGAAACAATAGTGGCATGAGGATTTACATCAGTCCATACATGCGTATTGTGTAAATTGGTGATACCATTCTTGCTTCATCCGTGAAAAGAATAATGCCCATGAAGTTAACCTTATTACGTTGCTGATCCAATATCCTGTTTGCAAACTGCATTCAACGAGGAAAATCTTCAAGAATTAGTTAATATATTTTTTGCAAATGATAAAGATATAACAGCTGTTCATGAAGAACTTCATGTACTATTGTTTTCGATGTATTAAACTGTGCTGATAATTGTCGAGTGCTCGTTGATGGATTGTCATCTACAGGATTTAAAATACGTTCCTCTAATCGCGGCATACGTAGGGTTGTTCTCACACCAGCATCAGTACTACTTTTTCCAAACTTTCCCAAAATTATGAAGATAGTTAATAATATACCTTATTAACTGGAATCACCCACCGTTCTCCCTTATGATTTGGTAGAGCACGATTAGGAAATATTTCGTGATATAATCTTTTGGCTTGTAAAGCATTGCAAGACGCAAGACCATACTTCAGATGCATATCCGCATACTCAATAAACGTGTATTCCATACTTCGAATAAATTCAATGTGTCAACGATGTGATGATAAGTTCTAAAATGCCGGATATTTTATTTATTTCGTACCATGGTAACGTTTGCAATAGCAATAGGTTTTTTTGGTGCTGATAAAAACTAAAACGCACATTTTTTGCAAACTTTTTCTCGTAAACGGTTCATTTTAACGACAATAAGCAAGAGTACCTTTTTTAAAGTCTATGGTTCAAGCTATCTAGTTTAACATTTTTAAAGTCTTTATCATAGAGGGTGTTAAAAATTTAGGCATTAAGTTGTAAAGATTAGCTCGCCCCTGGTAAACTACAAAAGCTAAATATGTTTCAAGGACACTATTTTAAGAGGTCCTTAATACTAGTCCATCACATTAAATTTTTATTAACTTATATTAATTACTTAAAAAGAAATTCAATAAAAACCGATTTCCAGCGGCGTCCTTCAGAGACGCATATCTCCGTAGGAGGGGCTTGTAGGAATTTTTTTTATAGGAACTTGTCATCTTATTTGTTCATGTTCTATCTGCATCCAAGAGATTTCCCACATTTTCTCGGACACCCAGTATATTGTTCATTGCACGTTCTATTTTTGCTCGTAGATGTCTCCTTGTATCTAATAAATTCTGATACAGCCTATCTTTTACAAGTCCCCATAAATAAATGTCCATCGGTATTAGATCCGGTCATCTTGGTGGCCAAAGCCATGGACCTTTATTACCCCACCACACTTATCTCCAAATAAGTTGCTTAATACCATATCTACACCTTTTGTCGCATGAGCTGGGGAAATTGGTACCATATATTAATTGAATGCGACAGTGGAAGATTATCAATAAAAGTTTGTATAGGTATGTATTTCCCTCTATTGAAATTTTCGTTATGAACGTGCGATTGTAGCTGGTTATCCAGTGCCCAGTATCAAGCGAGACACATTTATGGAAAACTGCAACTGTGCCTTACCTCATAAACAGATTTTTTACATCCCAAAAATTATTGTGAAAATTGTGAAAATTGTTGCCTCATCTATTCAAACAATTTGTTTTTAAAAAATTGCATCAGTAGTAAAGGAATGCGCTCTCGGTCAGTTAGAAGCTATTAAGATATAGAAAAAATACATGCTTTTCATGTCACATCTAAAGTCCCTAGATATATAAAGTACCGCAATTGGTTTGTCCCATTATAACGGCGCCAAAATGGCGGTGATTTGTCGACTTTTAGTAGTCATTTAGTAATTCGTACGCATATATACAAATACACGATAAGACAACTTACATTCGAGTACCCGCGCTGGTCTAATGGTAAGATGTTCGCTTCACACGCGGTCGGCTCGGGATCGCATCCGTACGGGACAAGAATTTTTCAGAAAATTAAATAACAATATTTTGCGTATTAAATTTGTAAAGTTAAAAAAACGGACAGATTTTTAAATTTGCCACTTCTTTGGCGCCAAAATGGAGGTAATTGCGGTACTTTATATATCTAGGGACTTTAGTCACATCAAACATGTTGCGACATCTATGATTCATTTAAAGTGATCTGTCCATATTTGACTAATACTTAAGTCTTTATAGCCTTACAGTTTTATTTGTATAGTGTTAGTATTTCATGTAGCCTATACCATCATTTGTCGAAACGGTATCGTTCATTAGTATGTTTTAGAAACGTTGTCTAGGGTTTAGGCAAAGTTATTGGACGGTGGTACCGTATCTCGTAAGGGGATATACCGTTTAAAATACTATTTAAACTTTGGAATTTTTGTGTTACATGTGAGTGAGTTTAATATTGCCAATATTATAAAGTTTTATTTTAGTTTTAAGGCATCGTTAGAGTAACAGGACTAGAAATTAGTTACCGTTAGCGCAAAAGTATGCACTTTCCGTGTCAGAGCGTATAATTCCTTCGGGAAGAACATTCACAGTAGCTGATCTGACTACTGCTCCGGCTAATGTCGTGTTGTTTATGCCTTCTGAACCTTCGCACGTTATGCTGCTGTATCCGTTTACTTCAACTGTAACAAAATTAATTTTTAAATGAAACAATTGTGGCATTTATTTATAATTACTTAAAAAGATAATAGGCAAATAATCCTTGCAAAAGAATATATAATATTATGTGTTGCAATTAGGAAAAAAATGAGGTGTGGCCACCACACGACTTTCTTATACGTATGAGCGTTTCAAATTATAGAATTTTAAGAATTAAGAATTCTATTCTCTTAATAAATCTCTATAGAATGCAAACTTTGCAAGATATTATCAAAAAAGTGCTACTCGCTAAGAGTAAAAGTGCTACTTCCGGTCCGAATTTTGAAATTTCATATATACAAAAAAAATTGCAAATCCAGTTTTAAATGCTTTTATACTCTTGATAAATATATATAGAATGCATAACTTACGACATATTTGCAAAAAATCGCTATTCGATAAGAGTAAAAGTGGCACTTCCGGTCAGAATTTTGAAATTTTTTTTATACAAAAGATATTGAAAATTATGTTTTAAATACTTTTATACCCGTAACGTACTTGTCTAAAAAGCATGACTTGCGAAATATTCGCAAAGAACTGATTTTGGATAAGAGTAAAAGACCTACTTCCGGTAGGAATTTCGAAAAACTCTTTAAATAAAATTATTCTCAATTTCAATTCTAAGTACATATGAATTCTTTATAAATTTGTATAAACTTAGTAGTTGACGAAATATTGGCAAAATTCGATTTTTTCGCTGAAGTAAACTGCTACTTCCGGTCTACCGATTTTACTGAAAAACTAATCAGATCTCAAGAGGGAGATTATACACGTAAATACAACATTTGGAATTGATATCTATAGCGGTTTGACCGCTATCGTGGTCACACACACATACAGACACACACACAGACACACAGACACACACAGAGAGAGACACACAGACATTTTTAAAAACCACTTTTTCGGTATCAGGGGACTTCAAAACGTGGACATCTGCAAAAATCTCGAGGTGGAAAATTTTCATCATCACAATACTTCCCTTATACTACGTATAAGAAAGTAAAAGGAAACACAATTTTTAGTACATGCGTATGAAATGTATTGTAATTTGTAAAAGTTTATTACATTCAATGTTACGGTCATATAGTGGCAATTGGGAAACAGTTTCGCATGTTCTTGAATTAACTTAATCCTCGACGCACAGTGGTCAAAACCGATAAAAACGTGATAGTAATTATAAAAGTAAATTTTTTGATTATGCTGTTACTTATGTATTTGTTTGTAGGCGTTTTCATACAACTTTTCACCTAGAATTGCTGTTTTATCTTTGTCAGAACCAGAGATATTAATTATCAAAAACTGCAAAATTAACAATATTTCTATAGGGTATATTTTAGTACCCGAAACTTAAGTTGTGTTTGTTATTACCTAAAGTGTCTTGGTCGATTTTAAAGTAATTATTGCAGGTGAAAGTACTTCCTTTAGGGATTCAAATGGCAGCATTATTTTCTACGAAACTGTTTTAATTTCCAGGTAACATCGGCTGCCTATAATCCTATAACAGCTATGTATAAATGATTTTGTAAGGAGGAATAACGTTTATTGCCAGTACTTGCTAGTCCGTAAATTTTTCATAAAATGAAAGACTATTGAGTAGGTAATTAAAAATGTTATGGTTTTACCTGCGGAGAGGTGCGGGACAGGACCTAATATATATAAATGTGCGTCGGTGCTGTACATATCTAGTGTTTTATTAGAAGTAGTTATGGGCGATATGGTGATTTTCTGATATCGTCGTGATGAGTGAGTGCTACTTTTCAATCACGATGATTTTAAACGGTGACCATGATCACGTTATTGTAGTACAAATCCCGATCTTGCGCCTAGAGAATTCAAACCTAATCGTTAATCACTGCATATTGCAATATAGTCAGCAAAGATGTAGTATTTTTTCAACTACATATTGCTGTGATACCAATTTATTTATTTAGTATTGTTTGGGATAAGGTGAGGAAATTAAACACAATATTTAAATTTCATATTAGTGGTATATCTATATTTTGAATAATAGTTGCTGACAATATCAACATTTTATAAACTCTTGTTTTAAATTGAAAATATCTAGACTCTCTTTAGAGTCATAATTACTCATAATGTTTTGGAAATACTTATATACATATATAATGATAGCTGAATGAATATTCACCTTGTTCTTTTAACTTTAAAAATATTTTGATTCTTGTTGAATTTTATTAATACGATGCCGTCACTATTTTACTAAAACATACATTCTCACTTAGTGCTTTAGTAACCTAGAATCTTGCTGCTTAAATGCTTTGATATTGGCTCATACTAACTGCTAGCCGCTAATATTCTCACATAGTACTTCTAGCCATTTAGTACTTGCCTATCAAAAGCATCCTCGCATATTCGTATTAATTTGTTTGAATTTTAATTAAATGATCATTCATTACTTAATAATGCCCAACGATCCACTAAAGGCAAATATTCGCACATAGTACCTTTGTAGCATGTTCAACACTATTAAATATTTTATAATTTGAAATGACTGAACATAATATATATAATCAAGTGAATATTCATTTGATATTCGATAATTTAAAATATTTCTATATAATGACCATTTTTATTATTATAACAATAAAAAAAATTAACTTAATGAATTCGTTCAAAAGAAAATCTTAACTAAAACTTAAATTCTAATTTTGAATATAAACTACTAAATTGTGAGTTAATAATCAGTGCTTATATGCCCTACTCTCACTTTATTTTTATTGTCTAGGAGTTTCGCTTTCTAAATTTCGCGTCTTTACAATTCAAATTGCGGTCGAAAACTCTGCAGGTGCTGTTATGTTTTGCCCCATATATAGTTAAAAAACGCCGCTCATTCAAATTTTAAGTTGGAATCTTTCAAAAATGTTTACAGTAAAATTTTTCTTTGCCCCTTTTTAAGTTGTTACTCCCACTCCAATACGCCTGAACCACATTGACAGTTGCGCAACAATGGCGACGCTTCTAAACTATTTATTATTGAAGTTTACAATTTTGTTGCTTCTTGCCTTAGGTAAGTGTATCGTTTACTTCTTTTCTTCTTAAATAATTTACGTAATAATGTAAAACTCTTTTTACAACTAAACAACAATTCAATTTCAAAATAACTTCTCCTCTTTAATGAAAATCACTAATTCAAGAATATAGATATGACTATTCAGATAATATAAAATAGAATCATTTTTTACAACAAAGGATAGATTAATTCTATTATTCTTTTTATCTCTTCAAAATTTCACTTCATTGCTTGATTATAACGATTATTAAATAATTGACTTTTAATAGTGTTTAAAAATTTCCTTTACGATTTTTCTGTTTTCATCATAAGACTGATGCTCTTCACAAAATGCATCTATCCTGGATTGCAGGTACAGCCTTTAAGGTCCTGATAATACGTCACATAAGGTCCAAATTAACTGCATCCAATATCCACGTATTGGCACACTCGTTATGGAATTCTTCTATTACAATAAACGTCTCCTATATGTATTTTTCTCAGTCTATAAATCCAATTCCATTTATTTTATACGTAACATTAAGATAATTCCGGCTTAGTAAGCAATTTAATCCAATATATGAGTTTCACAAGTCTTACGACTTCCCAAAACACGCAGATGATGATAATCAACTTGTAAAATTAAGTATGTATTATTTTTATACCAAAATTTCTATATTAATTCTTCTTTATTCCAAAATTCTCGTCTCATTTAACATTTTTCTACCTTTTATGTCAAAATTTACAAATCATCTATTTTTGTTGATAAGTAACCAGGATATTTTTCTTAGTTTCCATATACGTATTTGATTTTTCATAATAATGACATTTTTTTTCTGTATAGTAATTAAAGTTACCTATCTTATCTTGACAATATTTCAAACATTGTGATTTTTTTAAAATCTTTCATTAAGAAGTGAAATTACAATAGATTTAGATCCTATCTAACATTTTATACATTTCACTACTATACTAATAAAATTCTTCTATTTTATATACGAATGATCCTTTATATGTATAACATAAATTAATTTTCTTTATACTATAAATGTTGACAATTTAAATCAATATAATATATATCTGCCGGTATATTTGGGTTCTCATTATTGGGGTTAAGTGCACTTACACTGGGTACTAAGTAATTTTGTAGTAGGTTTAAATATTTTTCAGAATTAAGTGTTCCCTCAATAAAAAAGAGACCCACAATTGCGGTACCCATAATTCCGGCCCAATCGTTTATTTTCTGGGGGAATGTGTTTGACTCTCCATTCTCCAATGTGGATTGTCTGATGCCCAATATCGAAAATTTTGCCTGTTGACCGAACCATTCAAACAAAATGTTGCCTCATCGGAAAAAACTATATTACTTAAAAATTGTGGGTTAGCATTGCATCTGTTAAGTTGGGTAATTCAAAATGCCATATGTGTTTTATTATACTTTAATGTTGATGCACAATGTTATAGAGCTGGTGTCTTAATTACTACTGATTTGTGTAATGCTATAAGTGGGGATGGTAGATGTCGCGCAGGCGCAATACAACAAATACATTATGTTCCTCTAAACGCATATACAACAGCTTCTATCCATCATTATTTCGCAAAATTCTAATCTGCGGTTGAGATCGTCTTCAACAAGTTCCTGAACTAAATGCACGTTGTATGGGTGGTATTTGTTTGTGTGTAAATATTTTAAAATAGAAGATTTACTCACTCACAGTTTTGCAGCTACTTGTCGACTTGATTTGTGAGGATCTCTCTAAACTTTTTTCTATCTTACTGCTACTGATCGTGTAATAGGCCTCTCCGGGTAGTTATCATTTAGTCCAGTCGAATTAGACATGAAATCAAGTATGCTCTATTCTGGAATATGGTTTTGTCGCCGATTTTTTTATAGGTACATTAGACCCCCACGAACATACCCTGAAAAATACCAAATGTTTAAGGTCCGGGTTTGGCCGTGACAAATTGTTAAATAATTGAAAAGTGACATTTTCCGGTTAAACTTTTTTCCTGTAGGTTAAATGTGAAAACTGTCCGTACAAAAGTTGTTCGACCCATCATTCTCTAAAAAACAAGCCATTCCACGATCGATTATCATTATTTGTTTAGCTGCAAAATGCATAAAACCATGGCAATTTTGATTTTTATTTTTTGCATTCAATCGATGAATAATCAACGTATGGCTTTGAACCTCATGGTGCAGGTAATATAAAATGTCCCCCAGAGAACAGTGCAAAGTTCACTCACCTGTGTTGTATAGTTGAGCTACAATAAGCGACAAGCCAAAATTCCTAAATTAACTGACCCTTCCTTACATATTGTCGCACATGGTTCAAAAAAATCCTGGTTTTAATTCATTGAGAGTACTAATTTTTTTTTTATCAAAAATTGCCATTTTTTTGGAGGTTCTCCGACAATTGACATATTATCGGAAATATTATGGCAGATTCTGCTTCCTTTCTCTTCAGCGAGTAATTTGAGACTAACTTTATGCGAATATCTTGATTAGAACTGGAGATAACAACGTTCTAGCTTTATATATTTGTTAAATAACCACGCCGCCCGGCCGCAATTTTTCCCACCGCCAGCTCGCGCCGAACTTCATTAATTTCTTTGACTTATATAGAATGCTCCTACAGATCTGAAAAAAAATCACGGCATTGCTTGAGGTATTGAGAGAAATTTGATATTTTTTTTCCTTAAATATCCACCAGAACGATAATAAACGTAATAAAACTAGAACGTTGTTATCACCAGTTCTAATCAAGATATTCGTATAAAGTTAGTCTCAAATTACTCGTTGGAGAGAAAGGAAGCAGAATCTACCATAATATTTACGATAATATGTCAATTGTCGGAGATATTTCATTTGTTTATAAGCAAATAATTTCGAACCTCCAAAAAAATGGAAATTTTTGAGAAATAAAAATTATTTTTTCCATTTTCGGAAAGTACTCCCAATGAATTAAAACCATGATTTTTTTGAACCATGTGCGACAATATGCAAGGAAGGGACAGCTAATTTAGGAATATTGGCTTGTCGCTTATTGTAGCTCAACTATATAACACAGCTGAGTGAACTTTGCACTGTTCTCTGGGGGACATTTTATATTACCTGCACCATGAGGTTCAAAGCCATACGTTGATTATTCATCGATTGAATGCAAAAAATAAAAAATAAAAATTGCCATGGTTTTATGCATTTTGCAGCTAAACAAATAATGATAATCGATCGTGCAATGGCTTGTTTTTTAGAGAATGATGGGGCGAACAACTTTTATACGAACAGTTTTCACATTTAACCTACAGGAAAAAAGTTTAACCGGAAAATGTCACTTTTCAATTGTTTAACAATTTCTCACGGCCAAACCCGGACCTTAAATATTTGGCATTTTTCAGGGTATGTTCGTGGGGGTCAAATGTACCTACAAAAAAATCGGCGACAAAACCATATTCCAAAATAGAACTTAATTTAATTCGACTGGACTAATTAAACAATTTACAAACTTCAGCTTGTGTTCGAGTCCTGTCGCCATATCCTACCATCACCAAAATTTCTATACGTTGTTTCTCAGTTAAATGCGGCATTCTGTCAAACTTTGCAACTGCACTTGACAAGTACAAAAACATGTTTTCATTTAAAAAAGAAAATTTGATGGTCGTGAGTTATTTTTGGACCAGCCTTTGTACATAATTTACCATCAGAAAAACCGCATCCAAAAATAAAAATCGACCTATCCGAGCGTTTTTCCATAAAACAAAATATTATATATATATTATAAAACAAAACCGATTCGCGCGTCCTCACTGTATATCAAACTTATTAAACTACCCTTGTAATATTCTAATGGATTTCGTGCTCTTTATTACGGAAACGATAATACATAGTATAACGTATAACTTCAATCTTATAAATATATTAAATTTGATGCGAATTTGAAATGGAAAATTAGAGTTTCCTTCTTGGTTATTACCAATTCAAACGTGTCAGATATACATGCCTAAAATAAATAAGAAAATAGGCGAAACAGAAAATTTGGCAACCTTATTTTCTCTAACGAAATAAAACGTCGAGCACTACCAAGACAAACAAGCGCAACGAAAAAATAAACAAGGAGGAATCCGACATCTGACTTGACGTTGACGCGGATTCGAAGTAGACCGGGAAACACCTTTATCCAGAAGTGACTACTGAACATTTCGTGTGAGGGAGAGACGAGAGATTTACAATATAAATGCCCGAAGTTAATCCTTCTCCCTCACCGTCTACTAGGCCGTTCACGATATACCTATATACAAAACCTCAACGTAGAACATCTGGAGTTTTCCAATTTTCGTCGATACTCTGGTGTTTTGTTATGATGTTGATTATTTGTTGAGATACTTTATTTTATATATAGACAATGTGCTGATAAAGTTTGGAATATAATTCATAAAAGTGTTCTATATTGTTTTTAAGGAAATTGCTGGAACAGATCAATTTTTGTTTTTAAAATGTCGTCTTTTGATGAATTTTTTTTAATGACGTCATTGGTTTTTGCACAATGACGTCATCATCATCTTTTTAAATGACAACCATCACTGGTTTTTTCTGTTTTTAATAGACATTCTTACTACTTAAACGGTGATGTAAAAAATTGGTACCTTATATTTTTTTTAAATAATTGACACATTACTTAACAACTTCATTACTTATAATTTAGTAAAAATAGTAATAATAAACATACAAAAAATATTAAACAAATTAATCAACAAAACTTAACGCAAATGTTCAAAGTGCCCCCCCCCCCCCATCCATTTGGCACTGACTAGCACGCTAGTAAACACTTTCTACACTGCACTCAATAGTATGTGGCTTAATTTGTAGCATTGTATCACGAATTTTCTGTTGTAAATCTTGCAAGTTGTTGGGTAGATTCAAATAAACTTTTGATTTTAAGTAACCCCATAGAAAAAAAAATCTAAGGGCGTTAGGTCGGTGGAATGCGCTGGCCACTCAATTGCTCCCCGTCGCTCTATCCGTCTTTCTGTAAATGTATAGCTTCAAGGTAATGACATACCTCTATGCCAAAATGAGGCGGTGCCCCATCTTGTTGAAACCAAATATTTTGATGAGGTACGTCGCCATCTTTATTATTAGGAAAAAAGTGCGGTCACTGCTGGCGCCAAATGAAATTGCAAAATAATTAAATATCGGGCAGCAGGCACTTTCCTTCAAAAAGAGTGAGGACCTAAAAAAACGCAGCCCTATCATTCCCACCCATATATTTAATGGTGTGATTCCTGAATCCAGTGAGGATTGTCCCGTGACCAGTGTTGTGCATTATCTGGATGATTTTATCTAGATAACAAGTTTGTTATCTATCATCTTATCTAGATGACATGACAACCATTTATCTATCATCTTATCTTAGATAAAAAAAGCAGATTATCTGAAGTTTTTAGATAACAGATAATTTTATTTTGGGGGAAGAAAACAATGCTCTTACTGATGAATTCCATAATGCTGATTACTACTGCGACGAAGGAACTTCTGAAGGTATTCTTATTTTATAATAAGACTGCTTTCCCAAAGAATTGATTTATTTTTGTTTCATAGTGGAACAACGGCTTTTCTTCAGGAAGAGTTCACTAGTTTGAAGATCAACACTATACAAAGGGAATAAATTCCTTTTTATTGGCTATTATACTGTCACATTATAATGTAAAAAAACACATGCTTTGGAGGAGCATACCTTTGATTTTCAACCTATTAAGATGTTATTTTACATATATGATCCTCTTTTATGGTTTCAAAGAATGTAAAAAGGAAGGTGTGGATTTTCGCTGACAGATCTACTCTTTTGAAACATATCTTTTTAACTTTATAATGTGTAATGTAATGATTAATAAAGAAGATTATTTCCTTCACCTGTCAAATTTAAATTTTGTCCAATCACAATCAAAACTGAAGTTGAAATTAACCAATGAAAGGTACCGGTTCTTGATATCAGCGACTATTACAAATCGACTATTCAAATGTAGGTAACAAATCAGGTATGTATTTTTTCATTAAGTGGCAAACGTGTCAAATAGATGAAAATGTCCGACAAAAAGAGATTTAGCGATGTTTCGGATGAAATTATTGATAATCACATCGATTTGACAACTCATTTTTTATTATGAAACTTGGTTTAGGAAATAATCTTAACAAATATAGCTCGAGCTTGATAAGTAGTCGACTATTACATTGTTTCAATTTTTCTCGTGTGCCTCCTAATTTGACTTAACCAAAATTGGCATTAATAATTAAAGACTAAAGCCCTCGAGCTAAAGCTCTCGTGCTCTAGTCAAATTATTAATGCCAATTTTGGTCTCGTCAAAATTGACCGTAGCGCACACTCGAAAAATTGATCACAATGAAATAGTCGACTATTTGTCAAGCTCTCGTTATATTACCTTTGAATATATTACCGTTGTGGAATATCTGGAAACTGGTCATTTTTTTCTGGAATAAATTTAGTCAATAACATTACTCCTCTTATTTAAGATGTAGATGTGCAAGCAATAAATTTGGAGCGCCTTCTTGCTGAGCCTGACCTTATAGCAGCAGATGCTATACTACAAGGAATTATATTGTCAAGTCACATCATGTGTCCGTGCACACCCTCAACTTAGTTGCCACTACTGATGCAAAGTTTTGGAAAAATCAACCAACTGCAAGAAAATTTAACGTTTTACATTTGGGAAACTAGGCTTTTTGGAATTAAAGGAGCAGAAGCACAGTGGCTACAAACTTAACGTATGAAGTATGTAAATGCAAATTTCCTGTGCCCATCATGACTCGATGGAATTCATATTAAGATGCGACAAAAAAAATTGCAAAATAAGGAGAAAATAGAAGAACTGTTCTCAAAGTTTAAACTCCAAAGACACGCTGACTGGAAATTCATTGAAAAGTACTGCAGTGTGATGGAGCCCACTGGCTTGTTCATTAGAAAGTCTTCGAAGGGGAATTAGAATGTTTTCTGGATTTTGTTGCTCTAAATTTATTCATTCTGCACATCAAGTTGATTGAGATATCATCTCTTGCGAACTGTAGTGCTTTGAAAGTGGCCATAATCAAAGAGTTTGAACTGAGATTTTAACACTTGTTTGACATTGGAAACCTACCCAGCCGAAAGTAAAGCTTTCATTCTGTCAGCAATGAGTCACCCCAAATTTAAAACCAAATGGATTCCTATGAGACTTGTTAATTATAATCTAAATTGTAAAAAAATAACTAAAAATATGACATGCATTCCCAACTATTCAAAAAATACTCTTTAAATATAACACGACGCTGCCATATTCAGCACCGGTCAAAAGACTTTTCAGCACAGGCGCCCAAATCCTACTTCCACGTAGAAATCGACTATCTGACAAACATTTCGAAATGTAGTAATTTGCCGAAGCAACCTTAAGGCCTGATTTCAAGGTATACCTGTACGGTCGCAACTTTGCATCACTAATTTTTGTATTCGTTATTTTGCAATTTTTTTTATCTGTTTTCAAAACCCAAAAAATTGAAGACTGTAGGAATAGCATAAATGTTGTAAATTAGTCACTAGTAATACGAATATGAAGATTAGTGACGCAAAGTTGCGACCACACAAATCCAACTTGAAATCAGCCCTTAAAGCATTAATAATGTAAATAAACATAAGAATCTATATTAAATTTGTTTATATTTAACGCTGTGCATTACCTATATCAAAAAAATCTCATCCTCATCCTTCCTATATCAATCGATACCTATACCACGTTGAATTCTAAAATAAAATTCTGAGTTCTAGATTATCTATTGACTTATCTAGATAAATTATACATTATCAGTTATCTTTATCTAGGTAATCATTTGTAAAATCATCTTTTATCTGTATCTAGATAATATTTTTCGGAATTATCTGTTATTTTATCTAGATAAAAAAATGGTTATCTGTGTACAACACTGCCCGTGACCAATACCTACAGTTATGGTGATGTACGGATCCGTTGAGGAAAAAAGTGGCTTCATCCGAAAAAACAATGTTGTTTAATAAATTGGGATTTTGTTCACATCGTAACATTAATTCTTCACAAAATTGCAATCGGCGGTCTGGATCATCTTCGTTAACTCGTTAATTAGGTGCACTTTTTATGGATGATACTGTTCCTTTTATATAATTTTACAACAAGACTGTGGTCCGCGTTGTTATCTAGGGCAAGTTGCCTTGTAGAAATATGATGGAGTTCCTCTGCTTCAAGTAATACTTTTAATTTTGTTTCATCACTTATTCATGGTCGACCTTCCCGAGACAAATCTTTTACATTTCCAGTTTCCGTAAACAGGCGACCAATTTACTTACTGTAGATATTGCAATTGAAGGCCTATCAGGATGTGCTTGATTGAATAACTCACAAGCTTCCGCATGAGCAGAGTTGTACATAGATAAATAAAAAAAATCAATCTAAATAAGATAAGAGATAATTCCGAAAAATATTATCTAGATACAGATAAAAGATGATTTTGCAATGATTATCTAGATAAATTGTTACGCTGTAGAATTCACTTTTGTATATAGT
Organism: Amphimallon solstitiale; assembly: GCA_963170755.1. Lineage (NCBI taxonomy): Eukaryota > Metazoa > Arthropoda > Insecta > Coleoptera > Scarabaeidae > Amphimallon > Amphimallon solstitiale. The sequence goes on along the minus strand of OY720682.1, from coordinate 98,748,981 downwards.
TCTCGTAAGATTATGTGTTTTTGTTTAAGTGCGTAGGATTTGTCTGAGCGCGAGACTTTTCGAGCGCACCTTGTATATCTTTTGGTTTACTGTGTGAAAAAGATCGTTTGCTGTATATCTGAGCGTGTGCTAAACCTAATATTGTGCTCTCGGAGCCCTGAGTCTTGAACCGTGTAACTGACAGATAACTGATGTGTGATATCGGGCAAATACACTCTTTATGTGTAATATTGCTGTATCTTATGTAACTACTTCTAACTATCTTATCTCTAGCTTATTTTAACCTACCTGTAGACTCGAATTATCTGCATTTGCAGTTACTTTTTACGCCTTGTTTAAGCTTTATCAATATCTGCTTATTTATTACTTCCGAACTCTACGACGTGCATTTATTGTGGCTTTAAATTCTTCGAGACAACAGTCAAGCTCGTTGTATTTACTGTCTCACGTATTTATGCGTATTTCCAAACACGGACTCTCAAGCATGTCCGATTAATATTCTTCCTTCGTAGTTATGTCACTAAAATGTAAGGGATATTAAGTAAGGAAATCTTGTGTATTAACGGGCATACTTTAAATTGTTATCGTGAACTGATTTGTTCACAGCAATCATCCACCTTTCTTGGTTGCCTTGTTGAGCACCTGTTGATATCTTTCCTTAGGAGGTTATGGCTTCGCGGATTTAACCTGCAAAATATTGCGAGGTCGGTTCTTTAACCGCCTGCTCGGAGCACGAATTAAGAGTTTGGAAATTTCAATGATTACCTGCAGAATTCGGGGTTTCTTCTGTAATAAATTGTGTCTACATCTTAGGTTTGTTTTGTTTGCTATCTGTCAAATGTGAGTTACTTCGTCGCGGTGTGACGAATGTTTCACGCTTTGCCAACTGTCTAGTATGAATATTCCTCTCGAATTGCCGACTTTATTAATTCTACGTACATTGTAGGGGTGTTCTGTTATTTTATCTTCATCTAAGTTATGTTCATGTTTGTGTCTAATTATATAAGTCCCATTATCGACTCTCTCATTTGTAATTATGTTCTGTGTCTGTCACTGTTATTTGAATTTTCTCGCCTTTCATTCTGAGGTATTTCCGTGTTTTGATACTTTTGGAAGGATGCGTGTAGCTGACGCGCATTAGGTAGGAGGAAGTTCTGGTTTTCGTCTTCACTTACGTAGTCTTTTCTCGTGTGAGAACATTAGTGCAATCTGCTTTCCCTTTTTGGTAAATTTTTATTACTATGTCTATGTAGATATTTCGCGTAAGCGGCTTTAATGGAATAAGCAGCGAATGTCGATACCTTAGTTTTGGTAAATTATCGTGAATCTTATCGAAATACCGTTACCTAATTTACGAATTACCACGTGTTGGTCTTTTGAATTCAAATTTTGCACCTTTGAGTGACTTGTGAAGTCGTTTTGCGAATCTCCATTTAAAACTGGGGTGAGTTGAGTGAATTTTTGTGTTAATTTTCGGGATTTTATTTTTGTTTCTTTTCTCTACTAATTTAATAGGATTTTATTGACGGGCACAAGATAGCCCTCAGTAGCCATTTTCTGGAATTGTCACCCCACATTACGGTTGAAGAACGTAGTGGTTTCCATCGTCGCTGCAATAGTTGCACCTATACGTCCATCTTGTCTTTTGAAGTGGAATTTTCATCGTCCAACAAGGGGGCCTCCGCAATCTTGACTTCCGTTAGCGTGCCTACCGGCGTCCTGTCTTGACAGCTAAGTGCAACTATATTTGTAGTTTTCAACGTAACTTTCGACTGATTGTCGATATCTTTGTGCCAGCGTTCTGGTCATTATCTTACCTTTATTTGACCTAAGAATATTTGAGTGGTTAAAATACCTAATGCACCACTTAGTTAACTGCAAGGTCACGTGTAATCCTAATTAAATTATCGTTATTTTTTTTTGTTATTTTATGCAAATTGATATTGCTGTATACGGAGTGACCCTAAGAAGATTTGATAAGGGCTCTCATTGATGTGTTGAATATCTGAATTAATAAGAATTCTATTAGATACATTACCGTAATTTTTCCTCTTTGTTGTGTTGAATATTTTTGATTTAATAATAATAATTCTAGTAATTTCATTACCGTAATACTATTTCTCTTTGAAGTGTTATATATTTAATAATAATAATTCTAGAAATTTCATTACCGTAATAATATTTCTCTTTGATGTGTAGAATATTTAATTTTATAACAAACCTAGTAAATTCTATACCGTAATAATATTTCTCTTTGATGTGTTGAATTTTAATCTTTAATTTGATAATAATTCTAGCACATTCGTTACCGTAATTTAGAAATTTGACTTTCATGTATGTTTTTTTAATTTCTGAGCTATTGAAATTATTTAAGTAATTGTAAAATTCTATACCGTAAGCTCAGTAGAATCTTTTGTGCTAATACTGGATTTTCCTTTGAATCTTTTGCTAGCGTCATTTAATAGATTAATAGATGTAAACAGTTTATTTAATTATTACGTAATTTTGATTTTGTAATTTCACGTTTTATCTTTCACTTAATTAATTACTTATTTTAAGTCCTGTGCGCTAACTTGTATCAAATTTTTCTTGTAACTATTTAACTTAGAACATCGCCGTTGGTGGCGCTTAATACCATCAAATGTATATTTTCCTGTAAGGCAAAGAAACGTTTCTGACGCCGACCAACCTCCTGCCGAGGCGCAGAGGTTCTATTGTTTTTTTTTGCCTTTAAATTTTCATTACTTTTTTTTTTTTTTAAAAATATATTAATTCATACGTTCTAACTGTCAACATTTTAATTATTCAAAAAAATAATGTTAATAATATAGCACCTTTCTTCACATCGTAATTTCTTTTTTTTTAATACCTCAACATACCTTACCTTCATCTTTTATATTTGTGACAAGCAGTTGAATAAGGTTTGGCGTATAACCTATACAGGGTGATCCGTAGGAGTTCCGCTGGAGGGACACAGCCAGTGGCAGATCTTAGGATACGCAGGTAGGTTACCAAAAGGTAGCATAGTGTCCTGGTGCCCGGACAACGTCGCTTGCGTCGTCGCCGACCGACGCTCATATCTTTAGTTTAGTTTATCTGAACCGACACGCCATCTGCGATTGGAGCTAGCTCGACCCTGCGTTTTCCAATACATTCTACCTCACTATAGGATCTCCTGTTTTAACAACTTCCATATCTTATTAATAAGTTTCGACCTTGTTGCGGGTGTAACAAAATATGACAGATAAAGTATAATTTATTTAGATAATTCAATAGATAATTTTTCAATAGAGAATTTTATTCTAGAATTCAGCGTGATTTAGGTATCGATTGATATAGGAAGGATGAGGATGACATTTTTTGATATAGGTAATACACAACGTTAAATATGAACAAATTTAATCTACATTCTTATGTTTATTTACTATTATTAATGATTTAGAGACAAGTCGGATTTGCGTGGTCCCAATTTTATGTCACTGATTTTCATATTCGTATTGCTAGTGACTAATTTATAAGATTTATGCTAACCCTACAGTCCCCTAATTTTTCGGTTTTGAAAACAAATTAAAAATGGCAAAATAACGAATACAAAAATCAGTGATACAAAGTTGCGACCGCGCAAGTATAACTTGAAATCAGGCTGCTTCGGCAAATTAATAACATTTCGAAATGTTTGTCGGATAGGCAGAAAGCGGTGTAAAAAAATATCACCGCTGTCGTCTGTTTCGGATTCACTATCTGTAATGGACTGTGAAGCCAAAAAGTAAATTTATTAAGAGGGGCGTTTGCCAACAAATAGAAACTTATGCAACTTATGTTACTCGCGGGACGGGGGTGTGAGTAGGTGGAGCTAGACGATATTTGGTTTCGATCCCAGCACTTCGGTTTTATTCACAGATTCTGTCATAGATAAAGGAATACTATAGATGGGAAACATAACGTATAAAGAATGAGTACTTACGGAACTTCTTTGTTTGGTTGATCTTTTATAATAAGCCAATTTTCGCTTATATTATTATACACTCGAATATTATAGGTATATATGATATTTCTTTTTAATTACAAACTGTAACTGTGATTTAAGTCTGGAATAGCCGATCGATTCCGATAGATTTGCGTTTTTGCTAGGACCGGTAGAGATACCGTAAAGTGGGGATAGACGACGCAATAGCTTCGGAAAACACTCGTGTGAAATGTGTGTGATAACGTTTACTATTTAATGTTTTTATCTTCAAAAATAATTACATAAAGTTTTTTTTATATCGTTCATCAAATGTGCAGCTGGCGCATAGAGGTTGTTTTTTTCTTTTGTGTACCAGCCTTAGTTAGTAGACATTAATTAAATTCATGCATTTTTGTCATTATTTCTAAAACACATAACTTTTTTAAGAAAATAAATTAGTACAAAAGCTGGCCGTGACATTATAAATTTATGCCTTTTGCATCACTAACCCAAATTTGAGATTCTAAAATTCGAAATAAATTTAAAAAACGCAAAACGGCGATGCCTTAATTTTCGATAGGTAAACGCTCCTCTTAATGAATATTTCTTTACAGTAATTAACAAGTCTCTCAGGAATTCATTTGTTTTTAAATTCGGGGTGACTCATTGCTGACAGAATGAAAGCTTTACTTTCGGCTGGGTAGGTTTTCGTGTCAAACAAGTGTTGAAATCTCTGTTCAATCTCGTTGATTATGGCCACTTTTATTAGAAAATTTTGCATGTTGGAATTAGCTAACGAAATGTTAACGTAGTTATTAACTTATCAATATCACATACCTACATATCTACATATGCACTCACTAACATGAAGCATGAGTAAACTACGCACTACACTAGCTATATTTATTTATAAACACATCTATAAACTTGGACACTTGTGATAAGCTCACAAAATATGACAAGTGAAAAGTGAAAGTGACAATGACAAGCAGCGCTGCAACAACACATTTTTCAAACGTACCAGTACCAACGTTACTGCGAAAAATGTACTACATTGTACTAAAGTCGAAAACCATATAGATATAAGTAGAGTTACAGGGACGGCGATGGTTTTATTGGTTTCACGAAAAATATTATCTATTATCTAAAACATTCAGATAATCTGTTTTTTTTTATCTAAGATAAGATGATAGATAAATAGTTGTAGTGTCATCTAGATATGATGATAGATAACAAAACTTTTATCTAGATAAAATCATCCAGATAATACACAACACTGCGCATGAGTTCCTAGTCTATCGCCGTATCCAACCATTATTTAAATCTCTATTCTTTCCCGTTCAGTTAAGTGTGCCATTTTTTGTTCTTAACTTCAAAATTTGGATTGGCTTTTTACAGTTTAGATAACTGTCAAACTTTTACCAGTTGAGTTTATTTGAATTAAGATTTTTGTTACAATAATTTTTACTTTGTAAATGTGTTAATTATTAAAAAAAAAGTTCTATAAGGTACCAATTTTTCTTCACCACCATTTGAACAGTAAGATGGTCTATTAAAAACTGAAAAAACAGTGAAGGTTGTCATTTAAAAAAAATATGATGACGCGAACCAAACATTCAGAAAGAATTTTGTCAAAAGACGGCACTTTAAAAACAAAAGTTGATATGTGCCAGCGATTTTTGTTTGAATTTTGTTCCAAACTTTATCACCACACCGGATATATGGAAGTCCACCGTTTTTTCTCATTGTTATAATAATAAAAATATATTAATTAAATTAATGTTTTCTGTAGTTTCATTGTTTTGTCTCTGTTTTTTACAGTTGTGGTTTTGACATTATATGTATATCTATGTAAACTTTTTAATATTTTTGAAAAAGACTTAATAAAAGTCGAAACGTTAAAGAAATTTTGTTGTTTTAATCCAATTCGTAATTTTAATTGAGGCCGCTACACCAAGAAAAGTTGTTTAAAACAAAGAAATTCTCAATGGATTTCTTTTAAATAGTAAATACAATATACGGCCAAGAAACTAATATAAATAATATATATATATATATATATATATATATATATGGTATCGCAGGTTTTCGCGGGTGTAATGTGTAATCGCGTTGTTTCGGGTTTCTTCCCGCGTGGAAGTTCTGGTGTCCTGAGAAGGACCGGTGCAACGTTTCGATAAAATCTCATTTATCATCTTCTGGCGTATGTTACTCTCTAACGATCTTCGTCTGACTGCGTGTTATTCGTTTTTCGACATTTATTTGTATAGTTGCGTTGGTAGTTGGAGTGGGTGCAACTCTGCATGCTGCGTCCCTATTGGGTCGTCGAGTCGGTGGTGGGGGAGCGTCCTCGTTTATTCCCTCCAGCGGTGTAGATGTTGTTGGGCGACTGTGATGAATACGTCGCTCCCTTAGTGCCGTTCTCCAAATGTCCGGCAGCCTTTTCGCATCATCCCTTCTGTTGAAATTATCGGGTCGTTTTTCTATCTCTACAGCCTCACGTATTATCCGCTTATTCATATGTTCGACTCTTGCTAACATTTTTGTACCGTCAAAATCGATGTCATGTCCTGTTTCTGCATGATGTTGGAACAGCGAGGATGTATGCTCTTTCTTTGCAACCGAGTTTATGTGCTCCTCGCGTCGTACACTTATTCGTCGGTTCGTTTGGCCGATGTAGCTGCCATTACACATTTTGCACGGTACTTCATATACACCCTGTTCTTCTAGGTGTATTTTACTTTTAGGTGTTTTCAGCACATCTGCGATCTTGCGGTCCGTTGTGTATACTGCTTTCATTTCAAACCTACGTAGGCTCTTGGCAATTTTGTCCGTTGTTCCCTTCACGTACGGTAAGAACATTTTAGGCCAATTTTCGTCTTGTTTCCTGTTCTGTGTCATTGTGTCTTGTGCTGTCTGTTGCAGTATTCTATCGACTGTTAGTTAGTTTCGATGTCGTCTCTTTATTCACAAAAGTTCCGGTCAAAGAAGCGCTACAGATAATCAAGAACAGATACAATCCACCGAGCTACTTAACGGACCTTTTACAACACTGCCTTTCTAACACGTATTTTATGTACGGGAATCAGAGGTACAGACAAATAGAAGGAGCACCGATGGGTTCCCCTATTTCCCCTGTAGTAGCGAACCTATTTATGGAAGACTTTGAACTTAAAGCGCTGGACACGGCACCGAATAGACCGAAACTATGGTTGAGACACGTGGACGACACGTTTGTGATTTGGCAACACGGTAGAGAGAAACTGGATAGATTTCTAGAACATCTTAACAGCGTACACCAAAACATCAAGTTCACTATGGAGGTCGAAGAACAACAACAATTACCCTTTCTAGACGTACTCGTATACAAAAAGCCTAATAATACACTGGGTCACACGTTATATCAGAAGAAAACGCATACGAACCGATATCTGAACGGAAGATCACATCATCATCCTGCACAATTAAACTCAGTCCCGAGAACGCTAATGACAAGAGTGAAAAGACTAGCGGATGACGACCATGTACACACTGAAATAAGCAACCTACGACGGGTATTAGTACAGAATGAATTCCAACATAGAACAGTCGATAGAATACTGCAACAGACAGCACGAGACACAATGACACAGAACAGGAAACAAGACGAAAATTGGCCTAAAATGTTCTTACCGTACGTGAAGGGAACAACGGACAAAATTGCCAAGAGCCTACGTAGGTTTGAAATGAAAGCAGTATTCACAACGGACCGCAAGATCGCAGATGTGCTGAAAACACCTAAAAGTAAAATACACCTAGAAGAACAGGGTGTATATGAAGTACCGTGCAAAATGTGTAATGGCAGCTACATCGGCCAAACGAACCGACGAATAAGTGTACGACGCGAGGAGCACATAAACTCGGTTGCAAAGAAAGAGCATACATCCTCGCTTTTCCAACATCATGCAGAAACAGGACATGACATCGATTTTGACGGTACAAAAATGTTAGCAAGAGTCGAACATATGAATAAGCGGATAATACGTGAGGCTGTAGAGATAGAAAAACGACCCGATAATTTCAACAGAAGGGATGATGCGAAAAGGCTGCCGGACATTTGAAGAACGGCACTAAGGGAGCGACGTATTCATCACAGTCGCCCAACAACATCTACACCGCTGGAGGGAATAAACGAGGACGCTCCCCCACCACCGACTCGACGACCCAATAGGGACGCAGCATGCAGAGTTGCACCCACTCCAACTACCAGCGCAACTATACAAATAAATGTCGAAAAACGAATAACACGCAGTCAGACGAAGATCGTTAGAGAGTAACATACGCCAGAAGATGATAAATGAGATTTTATCGAAACGTTGCACCGGTCCTTCTCAGGACACCAGAACTTCCACGCGGGAAGAAACCCGAAACAACGCGATTACATATATATATATATATATATATATATATATATATATATAATAAAGTATAGAATTTCATGGGGTAACTCCCCTCAAAATGCAACTGCGGACACGTGTTTCGAACTACTTGGTTCTCGTCAGCGCAGTGTAGCCAAGGAATAGGATGGGATAACCTTTGAGCGGCGACGTTAGATTCATTCTCAGTATCGAGGACACTCTAGCTGAAGCCTCAATTGGTAGGCTGTCCCTTGTGTATGTCTCTGATTGATGTTTTTCAGCTCCAAGGTTATCCCATCCTATTCCTTGGCTACACTGCGCTGACGAGAACCAAGTAGTTCGAAACACGTGTCCGCAGTTGCATTTTGAGCGGAGTTACCCCATGAAATTCTATACTTTATTATTCTATAATCCGCAATATTTCTTTTCTTTATATATATATATATATATGGTGTTGTGGTAAAATCAAGTGATAATCTGAATAATGGATTAATTTACATAGTTTATAGTTGGATTACAGGGATGACTAAAATACAGATTTGATGGATGGAGGTTTTTGATAAGTTAACTGAATAATAATAGTAAATAGTAATATAATTTACTTGCCATTGCGTCCACAATGAGAGATAAATGAAATACAGTGCAACACAATAGATGTTAATTAGAATGTGTTTATTTGTTTAAATGTTTGTTTGGTTATTGGTGTGTTATAGTTGGGAGTTCTACAAGTTCAAATATTAAATAGAAAAGTTGCGACGTCTTCACCTCTAAACGCTATATTAGTTTAAATTGTTCATTTATTTAAAATATCGTTTATTTATTCAAGTGTGTAAACAGTTAGTATTTAGTTTGAAATAAATAATTATTTCATATTGCCGTAATTATTTTTAGATTAGATTAATAATGAAAAATGGAATCTTTACATGAAAAAGAATTTCAGAACATGTGGAACTGTAAGCAAATATACATACCATTTACTTTTAATCAATAAAGGATCATAAAATTTCATGCATAAGTTTTTGGTTAATAAAGATTAACTAATTTTTTGTCATTTATGTTATTGTTTATATGCACCATACATGTCACCTCAGATGTGAAAGTTTCTTGAAGTTTTGCCGTCTATCGACAGTCTCTCACCTGCCTCTCAGCAAATTCTCTTAAAATTTGCACTGTCTTTGTCAAATGTTCAAGCAAAGATTTAAAATCCGTAATATTTAAATATTCGGCGTTTCCAAAGCTTTTAATTTTATTAAGGTCCAGATATTGAAATGTTTTTATATCCAGCTTTACAAAACCAATTGTAAAGTACTTGGTCAATCGCCGAACCTTCAGTTTTTGCAAATTTTCTCTTTCGCGCTTTTTAGGTGTTAGCTTGTGACCTTCCAACATGAAACTTTTCAGATAACTGTCTCGCAGTGGTACTAAACTACTACTAAACAATAATATCACTTTTCTCTTTGAGATACAAACGTTTTATTTTTAATGACATGGTAATTGTACATATGTAAAAATACCATAGTTGAACATAAAATAACTCAAAATATGTGCAGTGAAAGCTAAAATACATAATCTACTGAAGCAAATGCAGCGTGTGCAAAGAGAAATAGGGAAATCCCCTTAGTACGTTTGCTATACGTCCCATCTAACAGAGAGTATTATATGTGAGCTACTGTTGCACTGAAGAGGAAGGTAATTCCTCGACAATAATATGTACTCCATGATCCTTTATGGGTGTATTGATGTCGCTCGAAGTATACACACGTGTTACAGTGAACGATCCGAGAAAATTGTAAAAACCTGAGTGTAAAAAGCTAAGAAAAAAACAAATTTAGTATAGACAGACGGCAAATTTTATGGCTCTTGTACTGTGACAAAGTGTGCAAGAATAATATAACCTGGAACAACAACTGATAAACAGAAGAAATACTAAAGTAAGTTTTTCGTTCATGTTTTTAAAGTGGATATTTTTCAGTGTTTCTCTCTATAGAGATCTTTAACTTTTCTTTCAATAGTACTTTATAACATACAGAGTTTTGCAAAATAAAGTAAACAAAATAATTCCTTCCAAATATCTATTGTGAAAACCCAACCGGGGTCCAACATTTATCTGTGATTAGTCAAACACAGCGAGGGACCCCGCTAGTGCGAAAAGTATTCCTGACTCTAATTGGGTAGTATAGGAAAACAGAAGGAGTAAAATCAATACAAAAATATGGGACCTGAAAATAAATGGAAGAAATAAAAAGAATGTTTTCACAATTAAACACAAATATAATCGAAAAGAAATTAGATAAGAATGCGGAAGCAATTAGCGAGCTGCAACAGGAAAACCAACAAGTAAAAATTACAATCAGGGAACATGAAGAAAGAATGGAAAAAGTTGAAAGAGAGATAAGAGGGAAGAATGTCATAATACAAGAAATATCAGATATAGAAGAGGAAAACATAAGGAGATACAGGAGAAGGTGGTGGGATTATTTAGAAAAATTGGAGTAGAAATTAATACAGAGGTAAACATCAATAAAATCATGATGTCTACCTTCAAGTCAAATAGGAAGAGACCAAGCCTTGTTAAGCTGCAAACGTGGAATAAGAAAATGGAAATATTTGAACAGACGAAAAAGTAAAGGAAAGCGAAGATTAACGGAGAATACACGGAAAAAGTTTAAGAGGACAAGAAACGTTCGATACCTCACTTAAAACTGGCAAAGCAACAAGAACATAGAGCCTCGCTTATATATAATAAGTTGATTGTAAATGGCGAAGTATACGAACTAGAGGGGGTGCAAAATAAAGGAAAGGAAAACCACAGTAACAAAAAACGTACGACGAGTGTAAGATCTACAGCGAGTCAGGAAATTAATCAACAACTGAGGAAAATCACTAAAACTGCATCAAAAAACTAGAAAGCGAAGAAAAAGGGACAGATCAAGAGGATAATGACAAGGCAATGGAAAGGAAAACGAGGAAAATCATAAAAGAGTAGAGAAAAAAGACAAAATTAAATAATAAGAATAGAAACTTGGAATATAAGAAGTATACTAGTTATAAGCAGAGCGGAGGAACTTGCAAGATAAATGATACAATATAAATACTGGGTTCTGCAGGAAACAAGATGGAAGGGCGAAGGTAGAATTGATAAAGAAGAATACACACTGTTTTATGGAGGTGAGGACGAACAAGGACAGAATGACACAAAAACACTAAAACACCGTCACCACACTAAAGCACAAAAAGGCTAATACGTATTTCGACAACTAAGTTGTCATCTTCAGTAGCACTGAATTAAAAATCGCGTTGTATACACACGGTAGCGTAACAGAACAACACTAGTGGCTAAGTACGTATTTCGAACAGAACAACACACTATACTTTGTTCACTGAACGTATAGAGTAGCAAAAAACGCGTGATCAATGCATGATTTTTAATACTGCTTTTGTATTGGCTCTGAGAGCTACATACAAATCCTAAAACACACGATATAAATCATCTGCTTTCTGTGATTTTGTCACATGATTGTGACTACACCACGCAGCAAAATCACAATTTTAGAGAAGGATGAAAATACGTATTTGCTAATGTAGAACAAGTGAGCATATAGTGATTTTGCTAACATTGTCTGTTATTTTGAAATATATGTTATATATGTATACTTTTTGCTTTTTGCCTTGGCTATATAGTATTGTGTATTAATTGTATTGTTCCTTGTATTTGCGCTGTTTGTATTTGTTTAAGTTGTTATTATTATTATTCTCAGTCTTTTTAAAGACTCTATTAATGATTAAAGGTTTATTGAAGGTAAGATCTATAAATCGTAAACAAAGCAAATGGTTTATAGGTTAATTATGTTTCAGCTTTCCAGAAGTGTTGAATTTAAGTTAGTTTTTACCTGTTTATACAGTACTGTGCAAAATGCAGCTAGAACTGAAGAAACGAGTAAAGAGACATTTTACAGTGCTAGAAAAAGAGACTGTACTGAATATATTTACCAAACGTCAACAAGAATGCCCAGCTGACTCTAAGACACGAATTGTTGACTTTACAGCCGAAGCTGCAGGTATCTGCTCTGCAAGTGTTTTTAATATTTTGCAAGAACACAATGCACAAGATGTGAAACCTCCAAAGACGTATACAAGAGCACAATCTGTCCTGGATAATATTGATGATGATATGCGCAATATTATTAGACGTATAGTACACTCATTTTTCTATAAAAATGAGGTGCCAACTGCGAATAAGGTTTTATTTAAAGTAAATGAAGATGAGAACTTGCTAAACCTCAAACGTACAACAGTGTGGAAGTTGTGAAAGAAATGAATTTCTCTTTCAAAAAAAGAGCTCGTAATAGTTTTTTAAAGGAAAAATGTGAAATTGTTACATGGAGACGGCGCTACCTTCGTCAAATAAAAGAATTTAGGGAACAAAATAGAAAAATTTACTACCTAGATGAAATATGGGCCAATCAAGGCCATACTGTGCAAAAAATATGGGTAGATGAAACGGTAACAAGTCCGAGGCAAGCATTATTACAAGGGCTCTCGACGGGTCTTGAAAATCCAACTGGAAAGGGAAGACGATTGATTGTTCTTCATATTGGTTCAGAAGATGGATTTGTAGAAAATGGCTTATTGTTGTTCGAGTCAAAAAAGACCAATGATTATCACGAAGAAATAAATGCAAATATCTTTGAGGAGTGATTTGAAAAGGTATTACCAACGTTGGAAGAAATATGTGTTGTGGTATTAAATAATGCTTCCTATGACAGTAGAAAAATTGAAAAAGTTCCAACTACAGCCACACGGAAAGGTGATATTCAGTCTTGGTTGCAAGAAAAAAATATATCCTTTCAAAAAGATATGGTTAAAGATGAACTATTACATTTAGTTAAGGTGCACAAAGAACATTTCAATAAATATGCGATTGATGAACTTGCAAAAACTTACAATAGAACTGTACTAAGACTACCACCCTATCATTGTGAATTGAACCCGATAGAATTAATATGGGCCCAAGTTAAAGGAGAAATTGCAAGGAAAAACACTACATTTAAATTAAAGGAAGTCAAAGAGCTGTTACACACATCATTGAACAATGTTACAAAAGAGAACTGGTTGAATGCCATCAAACATGTTAAAGAAGTAGAGAAGAATATGTGGGAGTTAGACGTAATTGTTGAAAATTTACAAGGGAGTTTCATAATTAATTTGGAAAGTTCTGAAAGTAGTGAATGTGACAGTGACATTCAGGAATAATTTTAATTGTCAACACAGAAAAATTTAAAGTATACGAGGTGTGGCAGAAAAGTAATAAGACTGATTTTTTATTTGCCAAAGTTTATATTTTTTTCAAACATCAATGTTATCCCCTTCAAAGTAGTTCCCTTGGGCAGCTACACACCGATGGAGACGTTGTTCCCACTGTTGGTAGCAGCGCTGGAAGTCTTTAATCGGTATGGTCTTCAGCATGTTCGTTACACTCTTTTGGATGTTTTCTAAAGTTCCGAAATGACGTCCTTTGAGGACATTTTTCAGTTTAGGAAAAAGGAAAAAGTCACACGGACTGAGGTCAGGTGAATAAGGGGGCTGGGGAACCACAGGAATGCCTTTTGGGGTCAAAAATTCTGTTATGGAGAGAGCAGTTTCACATGGGGCGTTGTCATGATGGAGCATCCATTTGTTTGCAATGCCTGGTCTCACGCGAATGACCCTTTTTAATTGTTCACTCAACATTCTTATTGTTAAACGACGGTCTGATATCACAAGAGTGTTCACACGTTCGAAGTTTTCATTGGTTTTCGAAGTTGAAGGCCTCCTTGAACGGTGTTCATCTTCAACGTGTTTTCTGCCTTCCAAAAATGATTTGTGCCAGCGAAAAACTTGAGCTCGGGATAAAGAATGTTCCCCGTGGGCCTGTTTTAGCTTTTCAAACGTCACACTTGCCGATTCTCCAAGCTTAACACAAAATTTAATGGAACAACGTTGCTCCAAATTCCGCTGTTCCATTTTCCGTGACGAACAACCACAACACAACTTCGCTAATAATAGTCACAAAAATCACGTGCTTCACGGACAGAGTTGAAACTCGCACTGAGCTATGGGAGGGTACTGATATACGTGCTCTATCAAGAACAACAGCGCAGCGTTGCCAGATAGCTTGCAGTGTTGCCAGTCTCTTTACTTTTCTGCCACTCCTCGTATGTTTACATTCATAGCTTCTTTCGCTCTTTCCTCTATATATTTTTTAAAAATAAAGTATATTCTGTATGCATTTTATTTATATATGTTTACTATGTATGTACTCTATTTATACACGTATAAAATACCTTATAAATTTATAATAAAGTAACTACCTATGCCCTATTTAAACTTGTAATTTATATTATATACACATGGGAATAAAGTCTTTAATATATTTACTTCATTTTTAAATACCTATATTGCTTTTGTATTATTTGTTAAAATGCCTGATATTGATTTTGACAAATGCATATTAAATTTGTCTTAAATTGTTTACAAAATGCGCATTTGCGTATTTTTTTGTTAAGTCAATTATTTTAAACAATTTGCGAATGTTTTGTTGATATAGGTTATGTTTGAGATTTACGTATTTTAGTTATCTAAAAAGACAAAACATGCATTTTCTGTAAATTTAAATCTGTTCAGTATTTTATATAAACTAATAAATTGTTGTTTTCGAAAATTTAAACATGTAAACAAAAGATTTTATAAAACTTTATTGTTAATATGAGTACTCTATTGTAAATTGAGCTGTGCACGTGATACAGTCGTGAACAGCTCGTAATTACTCTATATGTTCAGTGAATGAAGTATAGTGTTGTTCTGTTACGCTACCGTGTGTAGACAACGCGATTTTTATTTCAGTGCTACTGAAGATGCCAACATAGTTGTCAAAATACGTATTTAACCTTTTTGTGCTTTAGTGTGGTGGAGGTGTTTTAGTGTTTTTGTGTAGTTTCAAGCCACAAACTCCAAGTTTAGTTTCTCAAGGACAGAATGGAACAGGATTTATAATATGTAAACAAATGAAGAGGAAGTTATTAGAGTTTAAGAGAACAAATGGAAGGATTTCGTACATAAGATTGAAAAGCGATATAGCGAATAACATATTCATAAAGGACGAGTTCTATGAAAGGATAGAAAAGATTTGTGACGAGAGACCAAAATATGACACATTCATTCTTCTGGGAGATTTAAACGCAAAGACGGGGAAAGAAGAACACTGGAGGTCAGTGTCTGGAAAAGAAACGGTGCATGATAAAACGAATAACAATGGAACGAGAATGGGAAAAATAGCAACAGAAATGGATATGTTCATAGTCAGTGCGAAATATAGTAGATTATAAGAAACTAATTAATATACGGGATTAGAGGAAAAGTAGAACAACAGTTTAGAGTAAGGCAGGAATGGAAAAACAATAAGCGTAATATCATAAATACAGTAATAAAATAATTACAAATGTTTGGAATTGAATACATTAATATGAATATATACCAGACGGTTTACTATATTAAGTTCTTAGGTAATATTTGAGTTTCTTTATTATCGTGTAAATACTTGCTTGCACCGTATTTCACTCTACTTCTACCTAATACGTAATAAATTTACGTCACATTTAGTAGATGATTGAAATTGTTACAGGAATGGCTTAGAATATATCAATGATTTAGTTGCTGCCCTGCATAATGTTAAAATATGGTATGTAAATCGTAAAGCCGAAGTGTTTAAATTATGTTTGTCTGGGTATTATAAATCGATTTACGTACAAATTGAACACATTGATATAGGTAGCAACTGCAATACATAAATAAACACAATAAGACAATATATAAAGTAAATGTATTTGCCGCAATTTCTAATCCGGTCTCTAGGGCTATATAATATATTTCTGTGGGAATTGCATCACGAACCTGTCAAGCCGTCTAGATTAGGATATGGACATGTCGTTTTATGCAAGGATTTGTATTACCTTTTCACATCTCACCTGTCATGTTCTTAAGTCCGGGAGTTGTCACGAGAAGTCTTACTACGAGGGACGTCGCACCGTGGGGACCTAATCTCAATCTTTCCGTTACGTAGAGGAGACCGTTACTCAAAAATTGGGCGCCTTCACTTAATGCCAGTAAAGCGGTAACCTATAAAAATAGTTTGAGTTTAGATTTTCAGGTAAGTATGATAAATTAGTCGCAAAAACTTGAATTTTATTTGAAATTTTAACATTTACATTTAATAAAGCATTTATAAAACACCAAGAATTCTTATTATATTCATAAACTACATTCTTGTGGATATGTTAGAGATAATATGCGAATTCGGTTTAATACCCAAAAAAAATGCTCAAAACTGTATAATAGACCGCATGAAATTATCCACTTTCGTCATAAAGGAAATGTGTTATTTATGTTATAGTATATAATAATAACAAGAATAATTACAAGATTATTTTAATGATTAATATTAGTTAAAAATAATAATGTAGCGTTATTTTAACCAGTTTTACTAGAAATATTATCATCAGACGTTGGTGTACATGAAACTTCGTTTACACTTCGCTAATGAATCATTTGACAGTAGATTTACAGCGTTTGGTTTCAGTAAACTTCAAAAATCGTAAAGTTTATTCGTCTATCACAATTCTCACATAGACGTACTCAAAGTATTACGTTATGGATTTTCATGACTACCGTGGATTTTTTTGTGAGCTTTAGTATAGTCATATTCAATACCCGACGCATCTATTTTCATCTAGTATTGCACGTCATAATTTGCCCAAAACTGGATTTAAGAAATGTAACTGTATAATTACTAGTTGTACAGATGGAAAATGTGACATGAAAAGCCATCGACTGAATGTAAAGAAACTTTATTGTGAGGAAAATGTATGAAAGAAGAAATGAAAATTGTTGTAAAAATAACTGTCTAAAAATATGTTGGACGTAAAATTTATTTATTAAAGCAATGGTATTTAGAATTGCAAAGTAAGTTCTTTTTCACACTTGAACGTGCTTTTGTGCATTGATTATTGTTGCAACCCAAAATATAAACCCTCGCGGAGATCTACCAGTGCAACGCTGAATCAGTGTCCATCATCTAGTTTTAAAAATGATGAATTTCTGAAATTTCAAATTTGTTTCAGGCATATGACAAGGTGCGTTTTTTTGGGCCCCTAACTTGTAGACTCTTTTATCAGTGACATATGTTACCACTCTCATTACATTTATAGGGACTGCTTTTCTTTTATAAACGTCAGGAATTCACACTAAAATATTGTCGATTATAGTCGCCGCTTTAAATTTTGGTTTGATACAACTAACACTGATTCTACATGAATGTCAAGGACCCCATTTGGAGTTTCCACGATATTCAGTAATATCTTTTGTTCGTCGACATTTTTCGAATACGACTACAGTTTATATGCAGACTGTCATTGCAAAGCCTGGGTACATTTTAACGACGCATGTTTGCTGGTTATTGGCCTCAGGTTGCACAGCAACAAAGTCCTTAATTAGATAAAGATCTTTGGTAGAGATCCTTTCATCCACAACTATTTCCACAGATTGTTCAGTCTTCATAGTTTTATTTTCTAGACTCATTCTCTTGAGTCTCAATATTAACTTGCTTATCTTGTATATTGTATATTGTCCTGGTTCAAAACTTCTTTGTCTGTAATATCTGTTCCACTTTCAATGCGTTTAATTCCGCTTACAAATTCTTCTTTGGTACTTAACCTCTCAAACACTTCTTGTGAGAAATCACTGTCCTCAATGGAAACTTTTTGGGGTAGTCCAAACTTGGTCTCTTAAGGGGCTTACGCAGAGGTGCCGACTAACTGCCGTGAGGTAGGACGTAAGGGGTTGGCGCTATATGCGCTAATGTAAATTCCGCCGATTTAAGGTATTCGTTAAAATAAAACAAAGAGTAGAAATTTTTGTTTTTCTTAATATGTTTTTGCATTAAATTGAATACAAAATATTAATTAATGCTTCGTTGGGAGTACTTTCGTATAATTCAAATTATTTACTACTACATTTCACTCTCAAAGTTGGTAAAATTTACAACATCATAACACAGTTTCAGAAACTTTATTTTAAAAACTAATTCCAGTCGAGCATGCATTGAGCCTTTGCTTATTTGTGTTTTAAATTTCGTTTTGATATTTCGTAAATAAACGCGGTACCATTGTTTTAACGAAACCTTGTAAAGTCCAGAATTTACATTAGCGCATATGGCGCTACCCCCTTACGTCCTCCCTCATGGCAGTTAGTCGGCACCTCTGCGTAAGCCCCCTCCGACATGCGCCACTAAATTAAAATGGCCACAAATTTGGGATGTTGCAAAATTTTACTTGTCAAGTAATATAACCTACAAAAGAAATTTCAGGACTGACATAAATAATAATATTCATACACCTTTTGACATTTGTTATAATTGTCATCTGAAAATTTAAAATTTGTCAACAGTGCTTGCCTCCTAAACAGTATAGCCAAATGTTATATAAAATATTGGTGTAGAAAAAATAATATTTAATAGCTTTATTTATAATATTTAATTTGTAACTGGCTTTCATGTAATAGTATTTTGCTATGGAAAGGTATACCATAGTCGTCAAATTTTAATTTCGGTTTACACTTCTATCCCATGCAGATGACTTTATAATATGCAGCGATGCCTGCTTGCTAACAGTGGTGGGAGAGCAACGCAGTGGCGGGGGACCCTCACGCCTTACATTTCATACGAAACGTTTGTCGAGTCTTGGCAGCCTCGCTTATGTTTATCTTTAGTTTATTTCGTCACGCTCTTTTCCTCTTGCTACTTTCGTATGAGAAATTAAAATATGTCGACTACGGTATATCCTGAAATATTAATGAATTAGTTTAATTTTATTGTTTTGAAATTGTTGTCTTTAGTTCGTACTTTGGCCGTGTCGGTTGCCAAAACGACTCGACTATAGATACTGTTTTTCTTTTCTGGCACAAACTTAAACCGACCTGCCCATCTTTTGTTATTCCCATTGAACATCCAGCAAATTAATGCATTTCTCACATCTTGATTACACCTCTTCACCGATCCCTAACTTGGAGAATGACGTGGTTTGCCGTGTACAATTTTAATTCTGGCCATTTATTCTTCAAAATGTTAATTACAGAATTACAAATAAACTCAGATCTGTTTATTCCAGGTGGCATCACTCACTTACGTCAACCTTTAGAGGTTTATGTTAATAAGCCGATGAAAGAAGATCTCCGTCGTAAATGGAATGCATGGCTAAGCGACGCCGACGGTAATCACACATAAACGGTAGGGGGTCATATGCGTCAACCATCTCTTTTAGACAATGCAGAATGTGTGCTTTCGACATGAACTGAATTAAATCCGGCTTCCTCAAATGTTGCATAACGAATAATTTTGACGGCAGTGAGGACGGCATATTATTTAAGGATGCGCAGGTGAATATGATGGCAATATACAGCAAGAGCGCGCGAGGTATGATCACCCGATGGTATACGTAAACTCGCATCTAAACGTGGTCCGATAATACATATTAGAGTAACGGCACAACATACTAGCATTGCCTGCTCATATTCGAACTCATAGTGATCTGATTATTTTTTTGCAGATTGACAAAAAGAACAAATTAAATTTTCTCTTTAAGTGATGACGATTGCTTAGATAACTAAGTCGATAATGACGCGAAGATTGTAATACTTATAACGTAATTATGATTATCCTAATGAAATTAAATAATAATGTAGTTGTGTACAAAGTTATAGCAGTACAACTGGGTTTTAGAATGAAATAAAAACAACCCGCCTGAAACATCTGCAGAATAAACTAAGATGTCTAGAGAAAAATAAATAAATAGAAATTTCATGGTAAAAAAAAAACTATAAATAAGTATAACAGGAATACCATAAAATAACATAAAAACGACCGCGACCCTTGAAATAGAAATTAAAATTAGAGATTCTCTCCAGTAAATATAACGAAATAACAACTCTGGAAAAATAAATCTATATATCTATATCTGGCGAACACAGCTAGCGGAGATCATTTGCCGAATATACGTCCGAAGAATATCGACTAGAAACGGGTGATCATACCCCGCGCGCTCAAGCTGTATATTACGACGGCACCAATAATTATGACATGGACGCAACTACAATATGAGCGGTATTCTATTGAAATTGTTTAAAACTGGTAATTTGACAGTATCGTTTGTTTTGAATTGAATTTTTTTTTACCGAATTTGACGTTTTCGTTTCCTTTTATTACAAATTTTATTTATGTTAATGAATAAATTAAAAAAAAATATTGAAAATTATTGGTGCCTAAAATTTAGCATAAAATCAAGCATGTGTATGATATATGTGTTTGTATTGTAGTCAAGATTTTGCGGTACTTATTAAGAAGAAGACTAATCATAATGCATCGCACGCAATGCGTAATGTTAGTACAAAATTATGTATTACCAGGGTCAGTATGGAATCTACTGAGGAAAATGTTAGAAAATGCACTTCGTGACGGTAATAGAACTTCTAAGAATATTACTCTAGTGACACTAGCTTTTGACGTTCCCTGTATTTGCATAGAATGTACCTAGTGAAATATGTGACCTACTAACAGGAACCTGTAAATATCATGAACGCTTACAATGAAACTTTAAAAGTAGTATTCATCATGAAAATTGTAAAGATATACTGTGTTGATTGATTATAACTTAGAAGCCCGTGGTAATGTTTCTTGTTTTGTTCGTAAGGCGAGGCAAGCTAACCAGTTGTACTTATGTGCAGGGTTGTGTTTGACGATTATTTTTAATGGTGCATATTGGTCTAGTTCGCTTACACTATATGCAAAAAGAATCGATTGTCAAGTGAAGTGATTATTACATCCTCTAATGCACACAGTATGCTGTTCGATTCATCCTTATTGGTTACATTAGAAAAACTAAATCGTATGTGCTTAAGCTTCCATGAAAACATTGGATGTTTATTATGTTAACTCACTGCCGAAGTTTGAAGTGTGCAGTTACTACGAGGATGTATTTAAAAATTCTTAGCCTACTATAGAAGCAAACAAAATTTGTCAGACGAAATATTTTATTATTCAACATACTCTCCTCTTAATTAGATACCTTTATTGCAGCGAACCTGTAACGCCGCTAGACCTTTCAAAAAGAAATTTGTATCTTGTTCTGCAAACCAGGCCTCCACAGCATATATCACCTTTTCGTTGGAAGAAAATTTACGACCTTTCAAACTTTTTCTCTGTTGAGGAAAGACATGATAGTTGGACGGAACCAGATTGGGTGAATAAGGGGAGTGTTCGAGTAATTCGAACCCTAAATCAGGAATTTTTTTGCATAGCAACATGCGCTTTGTGTGCAAGTGCATTGTCCTGCAAAACAAAACACCTTTGGCCAACTTTTCTCTATATTTTTTTCTCGTAGACTGGTCAGTAACGTCGAATAACTATTCCCAGTTATTGTTCTACCCTCATCCAGGCAATCAATCATGATTACTCTTTGGTAATCCCCAAAAAAAAACTGAAGAAGAACTTTTCTAGCTGATTTCTGAACACGAAATTTGTTAGTCCTTGGAGAACCAGAGTGTCTCCATTCCATCGAATGCTCTCTTGTTTCTGGGTCGTAGAAATCTACCCAAGTTTAATAACAATACGGCTTGAGATGATTCTTTTTCAAACCGAGCACAGATCGAACGCGATGCTTCTACCCTTGTACGCTTCTGGTCAGCAGACAGACATTTGGGGATCCATTTTGCAGATTTTTTTCTCATGTCCAAATCGACGTAAACTATATGATGAACGCGTTCATATGAAATATTCAGTGCCTCAGATATTTGTTTTAGCCCAATTCGACGGTTTGACAAAATCATATCATAAACTGCATCAACATTTTCGGGGACGAACACAGAAATTGGCCTTCCTAATCGGTGTTCATCGTCCTCCTTTTGGAAATTTTTCACGGTCGTTTACAATGGACATTGATCGCCAAGGGTACTAAGCATATCTTCGTAAATCTGCTTACCTCTTAACCCCTTCAAATAGAGGTACTTGATGACGGCTCGATACTCAAATTTTTCGATTATCACAATTTCGGTCGGCATTCTTTTGTTCAAATTTTAGTGCGCAACTTTGGTTTGACTTTTTGAGGTGAAACTTTACACTGACACTTCTAATAGGTTATGTTTCGTTGCTATGGTATCGCGATATTTTCTTTATCCACGGAACCGGTTAAGGCTAACTAACATTTAAAATACAGAATCGTATTGTAAATCAACATGATATAATAAAAATTAAAATTAAGGTGTATTTAAAAACATAATATATTGGAATATGTTCCAACTTCTATATACAGGGTGGGTCATCTAAGCGGGGAAGGCCGATTATGCCTTTATGAGTAAAGATATTTCGAAGCGGTTTTTTCTTTGTGATAGCTGCGCATTAGGAGCACATTTTAAAAATATTTTGTATTATACAGAGTGTTCCATAACCTGGTGGCTAACCATAGTTATAGTTTTTTAAATGGAACACTCTATATATTTTTGCATTTTTGTATTCCCCGTATAATTTTTAGTCAAAAAGTAATAAGATAGTATTGGCCTAAAGTGTAAAGTTTTTGACTTATTCCCATTTTTCTGAAAAATTCAATGTTTGTAAAAAATTATATTTCTCGAAAACGACGTATTAGATGGAACATTTTTTGCAGTATTGTTTACAATAAGAGGTCCTAATAGAAGCATGTTTTATTTTTTTACAGTTACTAACTGCATGTGCAGGAAACTGGATTAAAATTAGATGACACGTTTTTGTATAAAGTCGTTTTTTAAATGGAACCAGTTCATTTTTCAATTGTTTATTAAATTTCACATCAAAAACATGTAAGACCTTAATACTTTAAATGTGACTATTACTGAGCTACTGCCGTTTTTCGATATGCTTTTGTTAGTTTTTGCAAAAAAGTCAATTTTTTTAATGGAACAGCCTGTATATCAGTTCATTTTTGAATTCCTTATTAAATTTCACATCAAAAACATGTAAGATGTTAATACTTTAAAAGTGACTATTACTGAGCTATTGTCTTTTTTTGATATAATTTTGTCAGTACTATACTATACCTATTAATTAAAACCACAAAACTGACAAAATTATATCAAAAAGATACAATAGCTCTGTAATAGTCACTTTTAAAGTTTTAACGTCTTACATGTTTTGATGTGAAATTTAATAAGGAATTCAAAAATGAACTGATATAAAGGCTGTTCCATTTGAAAAAATTAAAACTAACAAAAGCATATCAAAAAACGACAGTAACTCAGTAATAGCCACATTTAAAGTATTAACGTCTAACACTTTTTGATGTGAAATTTAATAAACAATTCAAAAATGAACTGATATACAGGCTGTTCCATTAAAAAAAATGACTTTTATATAAAAACGTGTCATCTAATTTTAATCCAGTTTCCTGCACATGCAGTTAGTAACTGTAAAAAAAATAAAACATGCTTCTATTAGGACCTCTTATTGTAAACAATACTGCAAAAGTTTTTGTCCATCTAATAATACGTCGTTTTCGAGAAATATAATTTTATACAAACATTGAATTTTTCAGAAAAATGGGAATAAGTCAAAAACTTTACATTTTAGGCCTATACTTTCTTACTACTTTTTGACTAAAAATTATACGAGGAATACAAAAATTCAATAAGATATAGGTTGTTCCATTTAAAAAACTATAACTATTGTTAGCCAACAAGTTATGGAACACTCTGTATAATACAAACTATTTTTAAAATGTGCTTCTAATGAACAGCTATCACAAGGAAAAAACCGTTTCGAAATATCTTTACTCATAAAGGCATAATCGGCCTTACCCGCTTAGATGACTCACCCTGTATACAGTGCCCGCGGAAAAGTCTGCACCATATGAAAAAAAAATTTACTCTTTTAATTTTTAAAATTATTTTTTTGTAGTTTGTTTTTGCATAATTAGAAACCAAAAACTAACCTAAAATATTTAACATATCGCATTTGCTTCAATGCGTAAATGTCATTTAAAAATTGCCAACGTCCAAACGTGCCAGTATTTGTCAAAATGTAAGAAGATGCCATAAGAAAAAGTTGTTTGTACTTTCGCGGACATCCTAAATCCAAAGTTTCGTACAAAAATTTTAATTTTAATTTTTTTTCATAATTTTGTAAAAAAACGCCTGTATATTTTTTAAGTGTATTTTTCTCTCGAATTCTGATAAAAACCTATGTTACCATGTAATAAACAAAAAAAAAACAATTTGTATTTCAGAATAAGGTATATTTTTTTTAAATAAATGATTTCGTTAAGAAAAGTGGAGGACATTCTTGGACTATTTTCATATTTTCGTATGTACCATTAAAAATAAATTAAAAAACATAATGGTCAAAAAAGCTAGAAAATAACCTTATAAAAATGAGAAAAAAAAGTAATTTTATTTCAACTAACAAAGTTAATTTCAAAAAAAACCAATTCTAATTCTTAAAATTAAATAAATTCACAAGTAAGCGTAGTCAACAATTCCAATTTTACAAAAATACCGTTACTATACAGTTAAACTAAATGAATAAAAAAATGTTAACAATATTACATTTCTGTATGTCTCCCTTCTCTTGCAATACATTTGATGATCCTTCTAGAGAACTCTCTTGTAATGTTTACAAAATATGTGGCCGGAATTTCTAGGCAAACGTCACGTATTGTGTTTTCTAGATGTTCAATGTTTCGAAATGGTCGTTTGCGGTACACTTTCTCTTTTAGATACCCCCACAAGGAAAAATCTAACGGAGTTAGGTCAGGGGATCTCGCTGGCCATGGATACGCTGAATATCTGCCAATCCATTTGTCCCCAAATAATTGATTTAAATAACTCCTCACCGCCAGTGTACTATGTATAGATGCGCCGTCTTGCTGAAACCATAGGACAGATCTTTCTTCCAATACCATATCATCAATTAAAGTGGTTATTTCGGTCATGAGAAAGTTCAAGTGCAAATTTAAATTTTCGTGGAAAAAATAGGGTCCAATCAATCTACCATAAAAAATACCACACCAAACATTTGTTTTAAAAGAATATTGGTCCCTGCATTCGATGATAGAGTTAGGGTTTTCATCAGCCCACCATCTGCAGTTCTGCGAACTCACCGTTCCATTGGAAGAGAACGTTGCTTCGTCCGAGAACATGATTTCTTTAGGGAAACGATGGTTTTCTTCGAGCTCTCCTTGAAACCACATACAAAAATCAAATCTTGCGTTAAAATCTCGTTCTTTTAGTATATGGACATATTTTGGCTTAAATGGACGGTACTTATGTTTCTTTAAAATTTTTCTCACTGTAGTCTCTTTTGCCCTAGTTCTGTTGGAAATAGCAACAATTGATGTAGTTTTATGCTCTACTACATCTAATAATACATGTTCTTCATGCTGTTGAACTTGCCAGTTTACATGTGGCTTCTTAAAATCATTTAGAACTGAATCAGATGACTTGAACTTATCTACAATACGACCAACAGTAGAGTGCGAAACGAATTTGTTAGGGTGTCTTTGATTAAAAATATTTGCCGTATCCCTGTTGGTTCTATTTTCTCCGTGAATTAAAATGATTTCTATTTTTTCTTCCATGGATAACATTTTAAAACAAATCTATTAGAGAAATACACAAAACTGACATTTATTTAGTTGTTTATGTCTAGAATTTGCAATTATTTTCTAGGCCTACTTGTGAATTTATCGAAGTTTAAGAATAAGCTTGTTATTTCCTGCTTTAGAGATACTAAAGGAAATTTTGCTTAAAACAGACAAGGCTAGGTACATAACATGTTCTAATCTTACAACTAGTGTTATTTTCTAGGTTTTTTGACCATTATGTTTGAAAAATAAACATTTTTAATATACGAAAATATGAAAATAGTCCAAGAATGTCCTCCACTTTTCTTAACGAAATCTTTTATTTAAAAAAAATATACCTTATTCTGAAATACAAATTGTTTTTTTTTTGTTCATTACATGGTAACATAGGTTTTTATCAGAATTCGAGAGAAAAATACACTTAAAAAATATACAGGCGTTTTTTTACAAAATTATGAAAAAAAAATTAAAATTAAAATTTTTGTACGAAACTTTGGATTTAGGATGTCCGCGAAAGTACAAACAACTTTTTCTTATGGCATCTTCTTATATTTTGACAAATACTGGCACGTTTGGACGTTGGTAATTTTTAAATGACATTTACGCATTGAAGCAAATGCGATATGTTAAATATTTTAGGTTAGTTTTTGGTTTCTAATTATGCAAAAACAAACTACAAAAAAATAAATTTAAAAATTAAAAGAGTAATTTTTTTTTCCATATGGTGCAGACTTTTCCGCGGGCACTGTATAAAAGTTGGAACATATTCCAATATTCAACTTGCAATTACTGGAAATTATAAAAATTTTACTTATTAACTTTTACCAGTGAGCTCTTCAATTATTAATACTAAGATTTACATTGATATGACTTTATTTACAATAGAGGTTTATAAATAAAAATTAATATTATGACAATTTTGGTTCCGTGTCGTCAGTGTAAAAAAGGCGGAAAAATAACATAACAAGTTGTTTGTAAACATAATTGCCAATAATATGGCGAGCACAGGTTTACTATATTCAATTGTTGGAGAAGTTTTTAAATTGGAAGATTGGACATCACCATTAGATCATAAGCCATCTTTTAAAAACAGTTTTCTCAATCGTCAGTCAAGTAAAGACTTAACTATATCAGATTCTATACAAGTGTTTTTCATAATATTATTGAATCTATAAATTGATAGAAAAATAACTTAAGCAGCTTTGCTATATATTTGATAGGTGTAGAAGAATGTAAATGATAAAACAGACAAAGAAATCTTAAAGCATATTTACGTCCATGCAGGTGTTAATATTGTTCCCGATCTTAATGTCGACCTCCAAAGATTCCCTGACCCTCATCGAAACCGGAAGCCGGAATTCCGCCTGCAACGGTCTGAAAACTTGAACGACGGCAGGGGAAGAAAATCTCAGCCCTCCAGTGGAGACGGTCAGGGCCCACAGTGACCACTTTCCAGCTTCCTGCGGTGCAGATATAGTTAGACCGGCTGATGCTATTTCCGATCTGCAACAACAAAATAACAAACATCACATTATCTCCTCAAGTTACTATGAAATAGTATCATGTGTCAAGTCCATATCTTTTTCAATATATAAATGTTAGTACGTAAATTTTATGAATCTTAAAGTCTATATTCACTATAGATCTAATGGTGTAATAAACTGTTATCTTTATATTTATAAAAGTGCGTGGTGATAATTATAAAATCATTTTATTTAAGAGTATCATACTAAAATATTTCTGATTATAAGATTCAATTACGGTATCGTCCCTTTTTGTACTGGCTGACGTTTCGGCCTCATTTATATAGATCATCTTCGGCAAACCAATAAATTAGATTGATATTGATTACACGTTCATGTCACTCCTGTTAACAGTATTTAAGAAAAATTCTCGGTTTAAAGCTATATCAATCACGCCTTTTCTAATTGAAAAAGGTTCATTAATAAAAATGATCGGAAAAGAAAGCGATTCAATCCATTAGAGTCCCTTCCTCTTTCTCTTTCTGTTTGGATTATCCGTAATCTCTCCTCTCCTTCCGGTAAAGGAAAACGCTCTTTCACATTCGTTCAAATACAGTTCGGACCAATAGCAAGTCGTAGCAATTAAGTAGAAGGGAAACAGAAACGAGGAATATCTACATTAGATGAAAAGTTTTAATGGTCCTCGATAACGGCAATAGCGGCAGATAACCCGTAACTAAGAGTGCCGCATTGGGAATAGTAAATTTATACCGGTCCGGGACTTTTTACATCTTTTCTTTTCGGGACTTAAACGAAAGGGACGATTTTTTAAATGAAGATTGTCTTAATTAAAAGTCTGGAGATGCTTCTTTTATTAAAATAATGATTAGGTAGGATACGGTGGAAATCCCTGAATGCCGGATAGGTAGTTTATTTAAACGCAATGCTTTTTATAATTATTAATTACCTCCCTCATTAAGAACAATTTTATTAATCAGTGTTATTGCATTGTGAGCAGATATCTTTAATTAATAGTATGTTATCTACACACGTTGAAAATTAACAATCATGTATAAGAATGTTAAATTAATTAACCGTGGAAAAACTAATAAATAATTATACTCGAATCCTTAAGAGAGTTATGTTAAAATAAAAGGAAGTAAAAATGAATATTATTTGAAGATTTAAAAAGACTCACTAAGAGATTAAAATCATTGTTCAAGGAACTTCCTATTTTTAAAGTACAGTCTTGTGAAAAAAGTATAAATTATCTTCAAATACACTTTTATTTAAATGATCCGGTGTGCGCCGGTATATAGTAATCGTTTTTACGATGCTACGTATACCGCGAGATCAAAAATTATATTGATAAAGGTTTGGCATGGAATGCAAAACGTCTGTCTTAAGTTATATGATTAAGTGTCATACTGTCATTATATATTTACAAATTTTATGTCAGTCAAATATCAGTATGACACTTAATGATATAACTTAAGACAAATATATTACATTCCATGGCAAACCTTTATCAAAATAATTTTTGATCTCGCGATAGTACATACCTATAAACATACAAGCAATTGACTCTCAGCTATTTGCAACTGTCCGACATTGCCTACAGTACATACTCGTAGATGGGGGTTTGTCGGACCGCCTATCTATGGTCATGCAGTCAGGTATGACTGCCACTGGGATCGCATATAAAACGGTCCCCGCATGTGTATGTATAAAAACTAAAGGTTCAATGCATAAAATATAAAAATATATATGACATAATAAGACAGTAATTACAATAAAATGTGTTACAAAAAATATAAAAGAGCAAAAATCAACTGAAGCATTGTGTATGAAATATGAAAGAAAATTACAAAAAATTGAATAAGTGTTCATTCTGGTGTAAGTCCTAAACAATAACTTCCCCCAAAATAATACAGAAAAGCAATAATTCTAGTAAATTCATCAATTAGAGTATACTATTTCTAAGTAATTTGAAATTTTTTAGTGAGGTGTACTAGCGAGGACTAAGAAGTATGAAACACGCACGCGGTTACACTACACCAGACATTTTCAGATTCTTTTTTATTTAATTTATACATTTCTGTATTATCATGTTTTTATGTTTTGTAACTCGGATCAATGAAACATAGGTTGACATTCTCTATCGTGTGCTGAAGTTAGTGTTGTTCCAATTAATTGAGGATATTTTGCTTCTAATTTTGTCATTAGTTTACTATACTATTATTGTCAATTAAGCCACTAAATTAAGAAGACGTTTTAGATTATTTGTTTATTTATTAATACAAATGACATAAGTAATTATTGTAAACATATTGCCATTTTCCTAATACAAGAGTATTAAATTAAAATCAATTACTACTCCGGGTAGCTTATTGCTGGTATTGAGGGAGCATTTAAGTTATATGCAAACTATCTCACTTTTATCTATATTTTTCTTATTTTTATTCCTCGTCCCCTGGGCCACACTGCGTATTAGTCGAGGGTCCAGGGTTTGTTAACATTTTCTTCCGCATATCTTTTTAGTCAGCTTTTGAATGCGCTGAAACTCGAGCAGTTCTTTTTTACCGACGGAAGTTTATTAAATATCTCTATGGTTCCAAACTGAAAACTCTTTTTCTCCATGACGTTATCCACTCCAGGGATAAACCTAGAGTGGATAACGTCATATTATAAAATAGTCACCGTTGTGGCCTGTACTGCAATTATGCATATCACTTAACCACTGCAGAGAAAAGTTTTTCTTCTGAATGTTATATACTGAGTAGTCCCGTATCTCTGTATATATTCTCAGTATGGTTACACCAATCCAAGCCCAAAATTTCCTTCAGGGTCTTGTTTTAGATCACCTACATAGATTTCATTAATGCTTTTGCACATATTTCCCATGCACTATTAAGTAGCGTATATAGAGATGACTGGCTATGGTATATCGTTAGTTAGTTTTTTTACATAGCTCAATTCTTTTTATTGCTCCTATTATGGGTGTCACACTTTTCTGAATGTAGGTCACACGAGGGCTCCATGATAATTATTATTGATTAGTGTTATGTGTTTACATTTCAAGAGTATTCAGTGATTTTTTCATATTTTACCATTATATTTTCATATCTATTCTGGTTACTTTTTAAATCTGTATATACTATACTATACTATATATCTTATATACTCTATTATGAAGAAATGATAATATGCTTTCTCTAATTTCTACCAGGAACTTCATAAAAAAATATATTTATGAATGTCAACATATTTAAACTTACTATGATCTAAATTGCTTTTACTGCTCATACATTACCATAATAAAATAATTTTCTTCTTGACTAGATTTATAATATTTAATTGTCCGTATGTCTATATCTGTTCTTGTTGAGTAGCTCTTTGTTAATTAATTTCTTTGAATAGATGTTGTTTTCTAAAGTGCGTCGTATGAAAAAGAGTTTATGTTGTAGGTGTTGGGCGTCGGGTAGTACATGATCGTCTCATTTGGTGCACATTATCACAGGTGATAAAACATGTGTAGACTGCTATGATCACGAAAAAAGCATCAATCGACAGTTTGGGTCTTTGAGAATGAGTTGGCTCCAACCAAAGTAGTAACCACATTTTTTGGAATTACTGGGCGTGTTTCCACTGTAGCACTGGAGGATAGGCGTACTGTTAATTCAAAATGATACACTACAGTTTCCTTGATTCAGGTTCTCCAAAATGTTCGCGAAAAACGTCCAAGAGGAATGATCATCATCAAGATTACGCTCAGGCGCACTCTGCTGCTCAAACAAATGAGTATTTGAATACCCAAAACATAGAAATAATAGATCATTCACCGTATAGTCTTAGCACCAATTGACTTCTTATTTCTGGAGCTAAATGATAAATTACGGGGTTTATGTGTTACATCGGCGGAAGAAGCGATTGACCTTGAAAATTATAAATAAATGTTTTTGCAAATAAATTGTGTTTTACTTTACCAGGCTCACCGGAAAGAGAACAGCCCTCGTATGTACAAATAAAATTTTCAATTTTAATGACTGGGATGAGCTTGTTTTGGTTTGCGCAAAACTTCAAAGTTAGGCGCTATTGTCGTTGTTGGTAAACCATTTTATGTTCAGCATTCAAATTATTTCCGTGTCTTGTTTTTGTTTCGACATATGTTGAAAACGTCTTTTCCCACAAATATGTTGCAAAGAAGGGCACTAAGGTTTCATAGCTTTTGCAGAAATTTGAGGACGTTGCGTGTAAATTTTTAATTGAAAATCAAGAAGATCTCTTTCGTATTTACATTATAATGTAGAACCTGTTCATAGTTCAAACAGTTGTTTCTGTTCTCTCAGTAATAAGATCTGAATATTATTATTATTATTCAAATTTTGAAATGGATATTTAATCCAGTCATGGCATTTTTCTTTTCGGGGAAAGTAATCCCTGAGAGTAATTTTTCATTGAAAAATATGCTCCTGAGTTATATCTTTATTCAAATTCATTTCATTTTCGTTTAGAAAATCACTTAATTTTTCAGCAATTTGTGTAGTATATGCTTTGCCTTCCCTAACGATTCAATAACTAATGCGAAAAGCAGCCTTTAGAGATGCTTCGATATTGGAAAACATGTTTACGTTGAAAATATTTAATATTTTTACTACGAAGAAGTGAATGATTAAATTTCAAATGTCTTTTTAGTTTGGAGGGATTTAAGCTACTGCTACTAACAACTTTTTATTCCCTTTCCAAATAAACCTAAATGTTAAATAGTTTCCAATCGTATTTTCGCCTTTTCGTACTGCTTTCTGATAATCTACAGCTCTTGGTTTCAGATAAATGTTCTTGGGTTAGAAGCACTTTTGTCATTTATAGTTGTGGCTGTGGCTGTATTTTTTTAATGGTCCAGTTTTAACCTGTAATCCACATGTATGGATTCACTAAAATTTATACAGTGAGGACGCGCGGGTTGGAATAAATTCATTTAAAATTTTTGGTTTTGTTTTATGGAAAAACGCTCGGATAGGTCGATTTTTATTTTTAGCTGCGGTTTTTCTGATGGTAAATTGATGTACAAAGGATGGTCCAAAAATAAGTTACAACCATCAATTTTTTTTTCAAATGGAAACATATGGTTTTTGTTTAATTTGTTAATTCTACATCGAATTCTAAGTATGTTTAATGTACCATGTCCTATACCCAAACTCAACAGTTATCTAGAAATTTACAATTGAACATATCAATAACTGCAGTTATTGACATGTTCAATTGTAAATTTCTCGTAAATTGATGGTCGTAACTTATTTTTGGACCACCCTTTGTACATCAATTTACCATCAAAAAAACCGCAGCTAAAAATAAAAATCGACCTATGCGAGCGTTTTTCTATAAAACAAAACCAAAAATTTTATATGAATTTATTCCAACCCGCGCTTCCTCACTTAATTTTATGATTAAAATACTAGAATTGCAAAAGGTTTAACTCTAACACATTTATAACAAGTATACAGGATGTACCACTTAAAACTCCCAGGTCAAATATCTCCGAAACGGATAATGATATTTGAATTTTGTAAAAAGTAGTTACTAAAGAATGTGATTGACTCTAGTTTTCTCATACAATTGTGTTTTATCGTGTGAAGATATAGATGGTGCTGCGATGAAAATGATTTTTTTTTCGCCACAATCTTCATTTGTTTTTTATTTGAAAGAGTATTAACATTAATGTAAATTTTATTATTTGTGTTAGTTTCCAAAATTTAAGGGTTTCTCAGATATTCGTGTTTAAAGAAAGTAAGAGCAACTTTATTTTTTGTCTTTATTTTGTTTAAATACTGAAAAGGATCAAATATAACTAACAAAGATGGTCAAAATTGTTGCATTCTTGATTGTTACATAACGTATATCGCCTTATTAGTTCTCTTCCGCAAAAATTTAAGAATGTATTTCTACTAATTTTTTGAACATTTGCATAAATTTTATTATAAAGGTTGCCCATATCTGTTATGGGTTCCTTATGAACTTCAGTTTCAAGTAACCCCATAAGAAAAAAATCTAACGGGGTTAGATCCGGCGAACGAGCCGGCCACCTAAGGACGTCATAAGTACCAATCCAACGTCGTGAGAACATTTGATTAAAATAGTCAGTAACTATGTTGGCATTATGAGCAGGTGTCCCGTCTTGATGGAACCACATATTATTTCGCAGCTCAATAGGCACATGTTCCAAAAGTAGTGGTAACTCATTTGGCAGGAAATGTAAGTAGCGCACACCAGTAGTTAATATTTCATGATAAAAGTGGGGACCTAGGATATATCCATTTAAAATTCCAGACCAAACGTTAACGCCAAAAACTGTTTGATTTCTTGTTTGCCTTATCCAACTAGAATTATCTTCTGGCACATCTTCAAAAAGTAGTGGTAACTCATTTGGCCTTATGCTTAATTCAAGTACCATTGTTGTGAAAACGACATTCGTCCCTCCACATAATCTGATTCATTATGTTGTTGTTTCCGCTAACATTACAGAAAATTCTGCCAGAAAATCGAGTCTGCGTTGATTATCTCCTATTCTTAAATGGTGCACTAAATGAACTTCATACGGAAAGTATTTATTTTCTTTTAGAATTCTACGGCAAGAGGTTACAGATAGATCATGCTGTTCTTTTAATTACCGTAATAATGTATGTGGATTATTATTAATTGTGTGTAGTACCGCTGCCGTAATTTCATCATCTCTTACTCTTTTCTGCCTTAATTGTTTTTGTTTTTTGAAGCTACCGTAATTTCTCAGATTTGCACACAGACTTATAAATGTTTTGTGATCTGGTAGAGGTCTGTCTGGAAAGCGTAGAGCATATAATCGCATCGCTTCAGATGCATTTCTACGGGACTCTCCATAAATTAAAACCATATTCAGTTTGTCTTCATTTGTGTGTAAAACCATATTTTTAAAACAATCTGAACGCAAAGTGAGTAAATGTTTGAATGAAGCTAATTATGAAGACAATTAATATTAAGCAAATATCACTAATGTGTTTTAATGTCAAAATATTTCCTAAATAATCAAAGCAAGCATACATACTGCAGTGATCTTGAATAAATAATAATATGTAAATAAATAAGTATAATCAAGATCACTTTAAGATTTTATTTAAATTAATTTTACTTTATTCATTTTTACCATAATGTGTATATAAATATTCACTATATCAATAATTTACGAAAACTTTATTTTTATTTAAGTAAAACAATAAAAGAATCTTAGTAAAATTTTTATAAAGTCATAATATTAAAAGACGTATTAAATGTTACGTGAAAAGGAACGAGCAAGTGTTTCCCGCACAAAGACTTCTGGCATTGGCAAAGATCGACCGTGTGGCCGGTAAAAAAAACAACATTGCTCGTCAGGTGCACGGCTGAGTCATAAACGTATAGACGAATTTATATTCACATGTTTGTTTACCTTTTTCAAGGATTATTAATACGCTGTTTCCCCAAGTGACCGATAAGAGCAGCACCGTCGATATACAATTTTGGAGGTGGATTCGTGTATGCCGAAAGTTGCCGTATGTTTTTATAAAGAAAATTAGGCATAAAAGAGCGGACGGATAAAATTTCCGGGAGGAGCTTGGTGAAAACCGCTCTCTTTAACAAGTCTAAAAGTAGGTGACAAACCACTTCCTCCTCTTTTAAAAAGGATTACTCTTAAATCCGGACTTAGAATAATTTTTGAGATTTTCGACACTTATAAAATTTTTAACAAGATTCAACACTTGTAATATTTTTATTTTAACATGCAACGTGTATTACATTGAGATTTTTAGTTATACTTGAATAATTATTTATGTATGAGATAATTTTATTTATGACTTCGGATTTTGAATTTATTTAATTTCATTTTATTTTCTTTTTCCTAGAGTGTTTTGTTTTGCATGTAGGGGTACTATGCCATACATTATGACAAAACTTTTCTAGTAATTGTAAATGACTACTTTGGATAGCATAATCATTTTATTTTCGTATAATTTACTTTTCTTTTAAATTTATTTATCCTTCAAAAGGGATTTGAAATTAATAATTTTGTTTTATGTGTATATAGGATTTATATAAGTGAGCAAATTTTTGAATTTCATTATGGATGAGTTTGAAACCATGTACGAAGAATTAAGGTGATTAGATAGTATTTGTTATAAATGTGTGTATAGTGGCGTACCAAATTCTTTGTTTGTAGTGGTGTTTTTGTATTGGAATTTCACGAGAAAGGTAAAGTTTATTTTCTTTAATGTATATATTATTTTTTTATATGTGTATCAAGTATATTTTTGTTGTATTTGGGTGTTCAATATTAACGTGTTGAATAATATATCAGGAATGTGTGAAATGAATTATGTCGTTATCTAATTCATAGCATGGAGTCCTGGTGAATTTGAAAGACACGAATTGGTCTTGGTGGTACTGCGTTTGGGAGCGAGAAAAGGCACCAGGCAGAACTAATCAGGGCTGAGTTAGTCTATTGAATATGCAAAAACATTATTTTATTTCTATAAATTTCATATATATATATATTCCTTAAGGAGTGAGCACATTGTGATGTATGTTCGGGTTGCGTCCGACGAGTTGAAAAAGACATACTCGTAGGGTGGAACTTTGGGATACTCATCTGTGTGAATTTGCTATCTGGTGGTACTGTGTTGGGAGCGAGAAAAGGCGCCGGACAGGACTAATTAGGGCAAAGCCATATCCTTAATGTTTATATTTTGTTAGCAAATAGTAGATCGCGCAAAATTTTGGTTATTTATATTCCAGTACAATTCATCACGGGTAATTTATTTTATTTTTGATTGTTTACATGTATCTATGACAAATATAATTCATAATAATCACGTTCACATTTTTAGACATAAGCTTTTCACGACATTATGACTTCATTTATTTTTATTTCTTATAATATTTTATTGATTATGATGTATCAATCTGAATAATGATTGAATTGTTGATTCTTTGTATGTAAATATTTGTATACTAAAACTTTTGAATATGTTTAAAATTATTTTATTTTAATAAATTAGATGTTAAGATTTATTTTGTATTTTATTTTCTTTACCTGACCTGGAGATAATTAAAGAGCAGGAGAATCAACTCATATTTTCTGCCCCTGAGAGAACTATTTATTTTCAAACTGAGCTAGTTGCATGTAAATGTTTTGCTTAACCTACTTTTCAGCAGAAAATTCACCGTATCTTAGTCTAGCATAAGGCCTAGCACTAGGATGCGTGCTTGACTCTCAGTTACGCATTAATTAAGTAAATTAAATTTATTTCATTTATATATAAATTTGTAAGAGTCACAGCAATACATACACACAGACATGAATGCTTTTCGGTCTACATACCTATGGGAGTCCATGACGTGAAATTTATAAAAAGGAACTAACTATTAAATTTAAATTGTGAAGTAACTATAATAGCAAGAATTATGAATATGTTTACTCCTATTTTTCCCTACAAATTAAATATTTAAACAAAATAAAGAGAAAACTTTAAAATTACTCTTACTTTCTTTAAACACGAATATCTAAGTAAGCGTTAAATTATGGAAATTAACACAATTAATTAAATTTACATTAATTTTAATACTCTTTCAAATAAAAACCAAATGAAGATTGTGGCGATCAAAAAAATTCTTTTCATCACAGCGCCATCTATATCTTCACATACTAAAACACAATTGTGAGAGCGAACTAGAGTCTATCACATTCTTTAGTAACTAATTTTTACAAAATTCAAATATCTTTATCCGTTCCCGAGATATTTGACCTGGGAGTTTTAAGTGGTACACACTGTATATCTCAGAAAAAATAACTAACACAGGATGGCAAAAAAAAACTGTCTTATCTCCATAAACCTCCTCATACTAGATAATTGATTATCTCCTGGGTCAAAATATACTTTTGGAGGGCGGCTTGTATACATACCGGGGGCGGCGTCCTTAATTTAGATTATATCCATCTGTTTGTTCAGTGTAAAGAACCCATGCACCGCGACTACAGTTAGAGGCAACAGCCATCTTCAATTTTTGACAGCTGTATACGAGGGAAGCGGCAGGTAAGACATCTTTGAGAATGCAAGCTGAATATTAACGTTACAGTAAGTTTACATCAGTAACTCTAATACTGCTTATTTAAGATGGATATTTAAGTGGTGACGCCATTTTTCTGCACTGTTATTGAATTTGCATTTAAAAGTATAGAAGAGTGTAGCGGTATATGCTAGATTCTTATCAATGTCACTGTATCCACGAGGCTCAATACTTTTTCTTCACTATTCGCGGCTGGCACAAGTACGCGCAGTCATATGTGACCGGTTCTCGAATGAATTCACACAATGACGATGGTAGTAAAGATGGCTCCTAGTAAATATTGCTGTGAAAAATGTGCTACAGTAATTGATCCACAAATGGAAAATAAAATATTATATTGTGCAAATCGAGACTGTAATGTGTGTTTACATCATAGTTGTTCGCCTTATAAAGTTTCAGAAATCAAATTCATTATGGAAACACTGAAACAAAATATTAGATGGTTTTGTGATCAGTGCTGTAAACAGACAAATGGTATTGATGTTCATGGCCAAACAACGGCAAAGGTAACCGCACTCGAAAAGAAAATTGATGAGGTAATGGAATCTGTTAAGTTATTATTAACAAAATGATATTATTCATAACCTTCAAATCAATAATGGAACAAATAAGAATACTACAGAGTCAACAAAGAAGTATCCAAGTGAAAAGAAACCTGTAAATGAAAAGGATTCTCGTAAGATGTGT
The DNA here is from genome assembly GCA_963170755.1 of Amphimallon solstitiale. Lineage (NCBI taxonomy): Eukaryota > Metazoa > Arthropoda > Insecta > Coleoptera > Scarabaeidae > Amphimallon > Amphimallon solstitiale. The sequence continues at coordinate 98,710,661 of OY720682.1, read as the reverse complement.
ACTCGATCACAAGCGGCAGATGGAGTCTTAAACCTGATAGGCACAACGCTGTCGGTCGCAGATAAAGAAACTATTAAAGAGAGAAATAAACCTGAAGGAGAAAAAACTCTTGTAAATACTGTAGAAAAAGGAAAGCAGGACATTGACTCTATGAAAAGTAAATACCCAAAAAATATACGTGGAATAAATCTCAATACAACACTAACAGCAGTTCAAAACCGTAAGTGGATTTTTGTATCTAATTTTGTCAATAGTACGAAAGAGGAAGACATACAAAAGCATCTTGGAGGTTTTAATATTATATCACATGCATGCGCAAAACTTTTAATAAAAAATACAGAGATTGCTGCGTTTAAAGTGGCTGTTTCGGCGGAAGATATAGAAGCGATATTTGATTCAAACAAATGGCCAAGAAACGCAATTGTAAGACATTTTAAAAATTTTCGGAAGAGGGCCTCAACACCGGTGATGCTAACCCACAATTAATGACACCGCGAACATCACTAAATATAAATATAATGCACCAGAATATGCAAAGCATAAATAATAAAATAGATGATTTGGAAATATTTTTGAATAACTACAAGAATGATGTACATGTACTAGCAATAACTGAACATTGGATTAAGAGCTGCAACTTACAAAGTATAAGATTAAGTAACTATTTAATGGCGTCGTGCTTCTGTAGAACAGTTGGTACGCACGGCGGTTCATGCATATTTGTGAGAAATGATATTAAATTTAGTGAAATAAGTAATGTAAAACAAAAAAGTATTGAATCAATTATTGAATGTTCATGTGTTGAGCTGCTGGATTACAATGCAATAGTGATAAACATTTACAGACCACCAATGGCAGATATAGAACAGTTTTTTATACAAATGGATGAAATCTTAACATATTTACTACAGGGAAGACGGAAATATAAATTGATTTTAACCGGTGATTTTAACACACATTTTGAAAAAGACAGTGACGCTCATTCTAAGAGAATGAGAGATTTTTTGAATACATTTAATTTGCATCTTACAATTCACGAACCTACAAGAATATACGGAAACTCAAAATCTACAATTGACAATATCATTACTAATGCGGATGGGTATGATCGCAGGGTGGTATATACTGCGTTGGCAGATCATCTGGCGCAAGAGATTTCTATTGCTTTTAATCATACAGTTACGAAAAATAATAAAATCACAAAGAAGAAGATTCTATTCAAGGAAGATGTAGCTATATTCAGGGAGTGGCTAAAGACACACAACTGGAATCCGATTTTGTCTAATACCAACATAGACATGTGTTACAACGAGTTCATTCAAATGATAAAGGCAAAGTATGATGAAGTATGCAGGGTTAAAACGGAGACAGAGAAAGTAGGAAGGGTGAAATGGATCACGGAAGAAATCAAATACAGAACATCTATAAAACGTCAGATGTATGAGGATATGGTGTATGGACGAATTTCAAGGGATAGTTATCGGTCATATTGTAGAGAATTAAATTGAGATATACGAAATGCAAAAAAACAAGCTAATGCAGAGTTCATCAATACTTCCCATAATAAAGTTAAAGCAACATGGCATCTGGTTAGAACAATAACATCAGATGTGAAATCACAAAACTCATTTCTGAATGAAATACAAGCGAATGGTAAAACTGATGAAGAACGATTAACATTTATTAACGACCAATTAAGAGGAATGTGTGATAACTTGGCGAAGGATGTTGTAACGGATATGAGCAGAATTGAGTATAATCACAACACTTTCATGATGTTCCCAACAAGTAGTGAGGAGTTGTGCAATATAATTATGGAATTGAAAGATACTAATAGCATAGGTGACGACGGAATACCAGTACAATTACTAAAGGGGTGTGCACCAGAATTTGCCGTGCTTCTGGAGCCTATATTTAACAAATGCTTAAAAAATGGAATATTTCCTAATGAATTAAAAAAATCTAATATCATTCTAATTCACAAGAAGGGAAATAAGGCTGATATCAAAAACTATAGACCGCTGTCTATTTTGTCGCACTTTGCCAAAGTTGTAGAGAGAGTTATCTTCAAGCGACTTACAGTTTTCTTAAACAAATGCAACATCTTGTCATCGCAGCAAAATGGGTATATATCTGGTAGATCTACTTCAAGAGCAATTTATCAGGTGCTAGCGGATATAATCGAAGGAATTAACAATAACCAGTGCACAGTTGGCATATTTTTGGATCTACAAAAGGCTTTTGATTGTGTGAATTACGACGTAATGTACCAAAAATTAGAACGAATAGGTATTAGAGGACCGGCTCTGGAATTAATTCGGTCTTACTTGTGCGGTAGGCAGCAGTGTGTAATTCATCGTGGCACTGGCATGAAGTCTGCATGGGTGTCTGTGGAGAGGGGAGTACCACAAGGATCGGTGTTGGGTCCTCTTCTTTTTTTGATTTATGTGAATGATTTACCATCGGTGACGACGTATACAACTGCACTTTTTGCTGATGAAACCTCAGTTGTAATACGAAGTAAAAATAATGATATCAATAGAGAAACAACTGAAACATTGTGTTTGTTTGAGAATTGGTTTCAACAAAATCACCTAAAGCTGAATATGGAAAAAACAAATATATTACATTTCACATATTTCAAGGAGGATCCTTTAGTTATGGAGTACGGACATCATGAAATAAGAGCAGGGGAAGATGTGAGATTTCTGGGGCTGCAGGTGGACTCGCGGTTGGACTGGAGGAGACATATTGAGTACCTGGCGGGTAAGATATCGTCTTTTAATTACGCTTTAAGAGTGATAACAACATCAGTAAATGAGAAGGCGGGTCTTTCTGCGTACTATGTGTATGTTGAGTCCAGACTGCGCTATGGTATTGTTTATTGGGGGGCATCTTCGGATGTATCCAGAGTTTTCATTCTCCAGAAGTTATGTATTAGAAACATTTTTAAAATGGGAAGAACTGATTCTTGCAGGGAAGTTTTTAAAGAAAAAAAGATTCTCACGCTACCGTGCCTATACGTGATAGAATGTGCCCTATTTGTTAAGAGAAATTACGAATTATTTAAAGAGCAGGAACTTCATCACTGTTATGGGACCAGGGGAACAAAGCAGGTTCCGATTCTACCACCTCGGACTTCCAAAAGTGTTGTGCAGAAGAATGCAACTACACAACTAGTAAAAATATACAACCACTTACCACTTGATTTAAAAAAGTTACCAGTGAATATTTTTAAGAAAAAACTTAACACAATTCTAACTAATTGTGCTTTTTACACATTACAAGATTTTTTCACGTACAAATTCAAGCTTGTGTCACCATGACTTTACTACTTTTAATACTGTGATATTGTTTATACTATTCTGACGTGTTCAAACATTAGATATGTAAAATGAACTGAATAAAGTTATTATTATTATTTGACACACGAGAAGTGTTCCGCTCCCCACATCCCTGCTCGCATTAACAATTCAATTCAATTCAGAATGTTTTATTTTAAATATTTTCATAATGAACATTTTATGTATATTTATGAAACTCTAAGATACAAATAAAACTGTTGTTATTTATGATATAACCATACACTGTTATTGATTTCTTTCTAATTCTTAGTTAAGTTTTTTTATTTTAGTAATTTTATTGTGTAGTTGTTTGCAAAATTTATTTATTGTTTTTTCGCATTTTAGACAACCTTCCCATTTAATATATAAAATAACCCTTTAAATAGTTCTTCATTCGAAAACAAAATTTACATTACATAATGAATTGTGTTATAAATTTTGGCGAATGTGGTTTTTGGGGATCCGCCGCAACTCTAGTTTGCTATCGGAAACCGTCGAATGGGCGCAGAATTTAGATTCACGGAGACCACAAACCCTCATAAGTCTTACCGTTATTCCGCAAAACACTATCGTCTACTACCCTTTCGACTTCCTCTGAGGATCTCCGTAGTAATATATTCGTTATGGTAGAAAGTCGTCACATTGCGTATGACTGTATTTCGATGCCAACAGAAGTTGTGAATTATGATTTAGATGCTGTTTTGTCAAAACCAATAGTTATCATGTGCAAGACATTTTCACAACAACAACCGATTTCACTCTTTTTGCTATTTTATTATATTTTAAATAGTAGGTATTTTATTTTATGAATAATATTTAGCAGCATTTGTGGGTTCTTACATTTTAAACTGTTTCATAATATGGTGCTCTTGATACATTAAATTAAACTGATGCTATATCCTGAAGCATATTATACCATGCAAAAATCAATATAAATTCAATAATATTTCCACATATTTGAAGCTTATGTATAACTGACATGCAATTTATCGAATATTGGAAATATGTAAACTTCAAACTAAAATATCTGTATAATAAACTGGTTAAATTTGATATTATTAGAATTTGTATTACGGGTTTTTAAGAACTAAATTTATTTTGAAAATATAAAGACAAACCTCGTCTGTATACACACTTTCTCATGGGGAGATTTCCTTTCCTTTTTGTTAAAGCGGGTGTTCTGAATTAAAATCTAAGTCCTTTTTTGTATTTCATATAAATATGATTTAGATAACTTATTTACGTTCTGATATATTTAATATTTGTATTTTTTTACCGCGCTTTTCTCTTATTGGTCAAGACTCTCCTACGAGCTCTCTCATTACTCTCTAGTCTCTCATTAATAACTACAATTTCACCATTTGATATATACATGGATTTACATGGATTCACACACATAAGAACTCGTATCGTGATTTGTAAATAATCCCTTGGTATTTACAGTCCCCCTAACATAATGATTTACTTGTCCTTAGTTATTATTGATTTTCCCTTAAACATTAATTTTCTTATTAATTTTAAAAAGAAGTTCATGCCGCCAGCTCTAAATCATTCATAGTACGTTCAAAATGTTCGTCTTTGAACAGCTTCTTAACTTGTGGACCAAAAAATATTCCCTCGCGAACTTTCGCATCAAACAGTTTATCAATTAAGTATTTAAAACCGTTTCTCTCTTTTTCTAGTGCTTTGACAAACTGTTTAATCAATCCTAATTTAATGTCTAGAGGGAGTAGAATCATCAAATTAGAATCCACTAACGGCTCGAATTTTATATTGAATTCTCCAGGAACAATGCTAATCCGTGGCTGCAATTCTTTTATTTGGTGATGATGCCGAACTGCTCGGTTATCCCACAGGCACTAAAAACAATATTTGGTAAACCCTCCTTGCAGTACAAGTAATAAGAAAAAAACCTTAAGATCACAGATTTGCCAAATATGATTTTAATATTTAATGAGATTTAATATAGTTGACAGTGTCATACGTTTCTTTTGTGTTTGTAGTACGAACCATTGGAATTGATGGTTTCGAGTTACCATTATAAGGTGAAATGGCTTTGAGACTTGTTTTCGACGAGTCTATAAACAATCGCCATTGTGCAGGGTTATATTCAATACTCATTTCATACAAAAGTTGATTTGCATCAGTACAGTGACAGAAATTTCCTTCAACTTTGTAAAATGAACTGAATTTTGCGTGACCATTCTTCAATACAGAGATTCTTGTAATGAAATGTAAAAGATTCCAGTCTTTTAATCAAAATTTCAAAATTTGTGATTTTTCTTTGGTTAAACCCAAATCCCGTATCAAATCATTCAAATTTGACTGAGTAATGAGATCTGGATCGTCAGATCACTTGAAAATGACAAAACATCGTTTATACATTCCTTGTCTGTGGAATTTGGAGAAGAATTTGAATGGATTGGAGTTGGAAGCTCACAATCAGTCCATTTTACCGGTTTCCTTAGAGATGAAATGTTTGAATATATTACTTTGTATATATTTCTTTTTGAAACCCCTTCAATTTTCACAAGACAAAAGTAACAGTCAGTGACGTGATTTGCTGATTCACGCCAAATTATAGGGCTTTTTGACAGGACTCCAGAAGAATTATTGTTTTTGTTCCACTGAGTTAATTTGACATAACACGAAATACAGCATATATGTGGTATGCATGTTTTGTCTTGATATTTAACTTTGAAGCCAAAATATTGTTCATTACATCTTTGAATTAATTTACTTAAAGGCTTCTTTTGCAATTTTGTAATAGTGTATCAAGTGCGATAGAAACTAGGTATGGAGTGCCCCAGGGATCTGTTTGAGGCCCCGTTCTATTCAATATTTACATGAATGATATGCCGTCGTGTGTCGGCCGCTGTGACCTATGTATGTTCGCGGATGATACAATGCTCTGCGTATCGGGCGATGATATGGAAGATATGGTTAAAGTGATGAATGAAGAACTGGTAGCGTTATATATATGGCTTTGTAGAAATAATTTAAGTATAAATATTGATAAGTCCAAGTTTATGTGTATTGGAAGTAGACATAAATTACAACACAATGATAAAGATAAGATTAAAATACTAATTAATAATGTTGAATTAGAGTCAGTAACGCAAATAAAATACCTTGGCATAATAATTGATGAAAATTTAAATTTCAAAAAACATTTAAGCTATGTAATAAGTAAGATATTTAAAAAAGTAGGGTTTTTAAATAGAATAGGTAAAAACTTGTCAAACTATGTTAAACTTATGTTATATAAATCGCTTATAGCACCACACTTTGAATATTGTTCAACAATTCTGATCAATGCAAAGCAAAATGAGATACAACAATTACAAAAACTACAGAATAAATGTATGAGAGTAATACTGAAATGTAGTAAATATACACCCATCCAGATAATGTTGGATGCACTACAATTAATGAACATTAGGCAGAGACTAGCATATAGAGTACTCGTTTTTATACATAGAATTAAGTTAGGTCAGGCACCTTCATATTTAACGGATAAGCTAGTACAAGTAGGAGATACGCATAGTTATAGCACACGTAATGTTAAAGACTTTCATATAAGTAGATATCAACGAAGTCAAACAACAAGTGTATACGTTAATTTTAAATTTTACGTTAATCTTAGTGAAAACTGATAAAAATTTATTTTGAAAATGTGACGTGAACCCTATATTAGAATACAGTCTTTACGTTTAAAACAATACATAATACTGCTAAATTAGTTATAGAAATCGTCTCAGCTAGTGTTGTTCAGTTCAAAAGCCGAAAATTTTCAACACTGAGAAAAACTGTTTTTAAAATTATTTCAAATTTGGTAGGTCTGCTTTACTAATATTAAAATCTAATTCTAAAATTTTCGTGGTAAATGTTGGGCATAATTTTGAACTAGATACCTTCATGTTTGCTTTTCAGCTGAGAATACTGTACCTTTATATTTTTTTGTCTTCTTCGCTGAGTTAAAATGGTAAGCTAGACTTTGCTGACTTCTTCACAAAGTGCTCTAAAGACTAGTTTTTTCAACTCCGGTTAAAATACCTGTTAGTGTACTCATTGATTAGAACATGGATTAGTCCAAATTTGCAATTTTTTTCAATGCTGTTTAGCTCAAATCATTGATTCTGACTGTCGTTCATCGGAGATACTTTAACCGGTGTCTCGTTTCATCTGATAAAATATTAAATATTGAATGCTTTCTTAAAGTTCCAACAATTGGGGATCATACTCTCTAATAGTAATAATTCTAGCTACGGTTTGTCTTGTAAAACTGAAGAGAGATATTATTAAATAACTATACATTAATCGTATTTTTTAAAAATTAATTTTTAAATGTTATCGTCACTTTTGGCAAGAAAAAAATCGGCAACTATTAATAAGGTAATGAGACAATCATATAAGACGTCTTTTTGACAAAAATAGAATTTATGCTCTGGATTTCGTTATGTTAGGTTGCATAACTCAGATACAAGATTCGCACGTCGAATATCTCCTATTAACCCTGCGGCTCCTACGGTTAGATCCTTGCTGATCCGAGGGAGTTTTCCTTTTCGCCCCTTATTGCTGCTGCTATCGTATATATGTGCGCGCCAAGAAGGAATAAATGGATGAAAGCGGAGTATCCCATACCAAGACCTAATTTATTGCTTATTGTTGTCTTCGGCGAGAAGGTTGCGGTGTATTGTTCTTGGATCCTTCGTCAGATGTCGTTGAGAGATCGTGAATTTATGTCGCGTATGTGTGGAATTTTGAGACGGGGCAAAATGAGCGTGCGTGTGCGCTACCTAGAATTGGTGGTTGGTTTGATAGAGGTCAGGAAAAAAAGTCCATTGTGGCGAACGCTGATTTATGAGATGTACCGTGCGGCATCGGGGAAAAGTCGAATTGAATTTATCGGATTGCGTTTCACCAGATGAGGAATTCCCAGGTTCTGTGTAATTCGGAATTAATGTTCGTATTTGTAGGGAATAGGGCATAAATATTATGATTTATTAGACAATTTCATGTGATTTAATTATATGCTTTAAAATTTTATTAATTACGAAAATTTAATGCTTACAGTTGTTAAAATTTACTTAAAAAAAAAACAAAAACCTGCAACTTAATTTAAAAGTCAATTTTATCCTAAATAAATATTGTAGGATATAACCATTTTAGCTTGTAGATTTGGTTGTAAATTTATATATAAATTATTTAGTCAGTTTTTTTAAGAAATAAAACGAGGGAATTCGTTTTGACATGAGTTCTCTCACAATCATTAGGAGTGATGATTAACGTCCACTCATGATAAATTAATTTTAGTTTTGTTTTACATGGTAGAAGGTATAAACAATTTCGATATGTATGTGATATATAGAGTGAATTTATAAAGAGTGCCTTTACTTTCTTATAAAATTACTCTATAGAGACAAAATCAGCCGTTTTGGTACCTGTCAGTGAGTATAATAGTGAGTATAATAAACTTATAGGTATAACTTTGTATATAAATACGTAACATTTTAATCCTAAATTATAAACATAAGTGTTTATAAACACGTTCAGTGCTGACGACACACGCATGCGTCAGCAGCAATTGTCGCGGGCTGCGCATGACACACCGGTGCGTTGTGTGCATATTTGTATTTCGATGCTCAGTCTTGTTTCAACATTTGTGATAGACGTGTGCAGTTTATTGTAGCATATAGGGCAAGGCAAGAGCTACTTATCCTCCATTCCGTCCCGGGAACTTTTTGTTTTTGGCATAGATATTAAGTATTTTATAAATCATTGTAGAGATGGACATCGCAGGCACTTTCTGGCATTAAAAAACGAAAAGTAGAAGATAGTGTATATCTGCAATTATAAGAAAAACAATTTAATAAAGACAACAAATACAACAAAATAGAGCTTGAAACTTACTTTCATCTACAGAAGATGATTCATCTTCAGAGGGTGATTCATTTTCAACTGCGACGTATGAGTCGTCAGGGTCATTATCTTCGAATTTCGAGAAGTCTGATTTTTGGGATTTTTAACTAAAAATCCCAAAAATCTTACAAACGAGGAGATGTTACGGATTCTAGAAGAGTCAGACTTCTCGAAATTCGAAGACAATGACACTGACGACTCATACGTCGCAGTTGAAGATGAGTCATCTTCTAAAAATCAATTCTCTTCTGAAAGTAAATTTCAAGCTCTCTTTTGTTGTATTTGTTGTCTTTATTAAATTGTTTTTCTTATAATTGCAGATATACACTATCTTGAAATTCCTACTAATTTACCGAACATAACAGATGATACTGCAGCGGACTGTGCTGAAGTAACATAGGGCGAAACGCCCTCACAAATCAAAGACATTTTAAAAAAGAAGTCGGGTTTGCTTGTTGATATCAGTGCAAATGCCATTCCATACAAGTACTTTCGATTATTGGTAGATGATCGTGTCTTAGACAGTATTGTTTCTCGCCAGTGGTATGGCAAACACTCACGAGTTACTCGTTGGAAGGACATAACGAAAGACAAGTTATTACGTTTCATTGGTCCTCTGTTTCATACGGGTACAATAAAATGTAATGTACTCAGAGATTATTTGAAAAAGCACTGGCTTTTTGGAATCCCATGCTTTGCAAGATACATGAGCCGCCGAAAATCCTATCTAGCGAGAAAAAAAAAACGCCAGCAGACTGCTTGTTCAAGATTCGGCCTCTACTCAATTATTTTCAAGAAAAAATGTCATCAGTGTATTACCCCAATAAAAATTTATCACTGGACGAATCAATGCTGTTTTGGAGAGGAAAACTTGTATTCCGACAATATATACCAAATAAAAAGCATAAGTACGGGATAAAATCGTACATGCTTATAGAATCTGACGGCCTTGCAATGAACCTAATATTATATGCAGGTCAATAAGATCAGTTAGGAGGTTTAGGACATGCGGAAAAGGTGGTAATGAGTTTAATGCAAAACTACCTGAATGTTGAGATAACATTTATTTGTTGCACTTGTCTACCGATTTTTCTATATTTGTGGAAAACGCGGGTTTCTCCAAACACAACTAATGTCGTATGAAATTTGGCAATTAGGAGTTTACTGCTTGTCAGTGCTAATCTTTTTACTATATAATTTTCTTTATATATCTTCTGACTGTGAATATGTCAAAGTTAAGCAAACTATTCTGGTGTATGGGTAACTATTCACATTCGAAATAAGAAGAAATAAGTAGCAGAATTTAATTTACCACCACTTTGTATACAAGAAATTCATATAATGGCTAATAAATTAGCTTGCTTGAGTTACTTGAGAAGCTTTGCAATTTTGTTCAAACTCTGGAGAACCAAAAATATTATTTAATTCTGCAAGCACAAGTCGATTCAAGAGCAGAATACATGTAGAGAGAAAATGAAGATAACATAAGTTCCTTAGAAAATGCTTAATTTTAATATTGCAATTTTATATATTTCATTTATTTCTTGCACTTGTCTACCGATTTTTTATATTTGTGGAAAACGCGGATTCCTCCAAAAACAACGAATGTCGTGTGAAATTTGGCAATTAAGAGTTCACTGCTTATCGGAGGTTATCTTTTTGGTAGATATTCAATAAATGATTTTCTAACATTTAAAGGTAAATTTGAGCCAAAACAGCAAGTATCTTCAAAAACAATGAAATTGTAGAGCTTTTTTAATTATCTCAAAATGGACAGAATGGACAGTGGTTGTTTTTGGCAAAAGCTTCCCAAACACTTTTCTATAGCTTATCAGCATTATACACTATTATTTTGAAATTCCCTACAAGTTTTTTTTTTTTTGATGATCCCACATCACCCTTTTCTCTGGAGTATAACACATTTTGAATTATTTTTTATTTATTGCACATAAAAAATCATACTACTTCGGTCATAAACGAAGCTTTTCAAGAACACGTAAATTTTCAGACAGAACTTCTTTTTTTCGTGAACGTAGCTTCGATTGAGAACTGAATATAAATTCAATATTACTGGAGGCAATCGTACCGAAAACTTCACTTGCATCTCCGTCGCATTATTGACGGCCGAAAAGCGGTATAATATGTGGAACGACGAGATCGGCAGCGGGAAGAGATAGTCGCTAAATCGACAAGATGTGTATATTTTATCTAACAAAGGCGGATCATGGTCTCGTATTTCACTTTAAGGAGCGCGAACTGTCATGAGAATGTATCGTTTCGCGTGAACTTCTGTGTATGATACTCGAAATTTATGATGCAATAAATAAGAAATAATCTTTTAGAAAAATGTATTGTTAAACAACGTGCTTGTCTTTAATAGGGACGTATGTGCGTCGTTACGGTGTCAAAGTGGAATGAAATTTGGCAACTGAATTTGTGGCGCCCAACGTGGTAAATTACGATGTTAAACGAAATGTATTTGCTTTAGTAGTAGGTTGTGATATATACAATACCATATTACATATTTTTTCGTATTAAATAATAATAATAAAGCCTTATTTTGTTAACACATACAATTATTGTATGCCAAGATTGTATAATAAGTTTTAATATTCAAAAATGATACTTAAATTATTACGATATTGTGCCATATAACTATTTTAAATAAAATAAAAATAAAATAAAACTCTTGAAAACTTTCCACAATTTTTATTTAGTCTTTGCGACATATGTTTCGGTATTGTTCATACCATTATCGAGCATCGAGCGGAAACTAACAGGTCAGTTTGTGTAGGGTTGTTATACCGCATGTGTCAAATTTCATTAGCCTTAGGGATTCAATGTTTGCCTGCGATTTATACGTATACAAATAATATATGGCAACGTGTGTCACCCCTACTCTCCGTCACCAATCCCGGCAACAATCGACATTAGAACGCTTTTCTCTGATCTCGCTACCAGATTTTACATTCAATCATTGGCTGCGAACACGTTGCGATCTACTCTGCCATAAAAGCCGTCTTATTACTGGAACGGGAAACATCAAATGGCTGCCGCGATCTCCTGATCTAGTAGTTTATTATTATTTTCAGAATCCTTTTTTATTTACCTTATTTTTAATTTTATTAGAATTACGCTTTTGTTTGTGTCATGCAGCGTGAGCGCAGCTTAATAATTCTCTGCATTTACTGGAAAGAAAAAGAAAAACAAATCCTTGCAACTAGTAAATATGTATTATTTCTGAACGCATTACAAACACCCAAGCCGAAGCTCGAATAGGTACTGCCGCTAACCACGCTAACTTCTATTTACGTGCATGCATCGGTCGTGCTTGCATTGGAAAGGAAGGAAGGGGCACTGTACTATGTTGCCACGTACTGTATGGATTAATCGCCTATGGCTAATGAAAATTGACACGTGCTGTATATGTCGTTGTGTTTATTGTCTCTTTTTACATAAGTGTCTATTAGGGGGGTATGTGTGTTTGAAAAGTCTTTGTGTGTGTTCGTTACTTTCTCTTTTCCTTGAATTGATTTTTTAATTTCTAATATATCTATATAGTCTATGTTAATGTGTTAGTTACTTTATTTATGTATGGTGACCGTAATACATGTATATGATCATCATTTTTGGTGGTTATCAACAGTTATACCATGTAAACGGACATACTCTTAAACACACAATAGGAATTGAGAGTTGCTGGGAAGACTATCGTTGTGTTGGGTTTTACATAAAATCAGATTCGTTTTGTTATGCTTAAACTGTAAATGATTTCTCTGCAGCTAGTTTTTGGCATCATTCATCCAGGAAGCGATACTGTGGATAGCAAATGTCATCAGTATAATTGACCATTAATGCTTCAACTTAGCAGTACATGTGATTGACATATAATACAAGAAGAAGAGGACCAAGGATTCTACCTTGAGCAACTCCAGATATAATTTTGTGTCATAAATCAAGTTATCTGTAAACGGTCACTCAAATACCAGGCAATCTAGGAAAGAGCTATACATCTTCCAATTTTTGATGGTTAACACTATCAAATGCTCTAGACAGGTCCAATAATACAAAACAAGGAAGTTTTCCAACTTTCAGAGCAGCAAGACCCGCATTTATATATTTACACTATGCAGTATCAGCACCTTTGTTCTTAAGAAAACCATGCTTATGGGTACTAACAAGATCATACTTTATCAGAAAATCATATATTTGGTTGTACGCAATTTTTCAAAGAACCTGGAAAATCCACTGAGAAGACCTATAGGTCGGTAGTTATTCTGATATTTAAGATTATCTTGTTTATTATTAGAACACTGCTATATTGTTTGGAGTCCATGTTATAAGAGAGATATTGACCTAGTCGAGAATGTACAGTGCAAGTTCTTGAGGATACTATTTTATAGAAAACACCTTGACCATGGATACTGCTACAATCTTTTGAGTACAGAATTCGGCTTCATGTCCTCGCAGTCGAGAAGGACTATTTCCGGTATTATTTTCTTGCACAAGCTAATGAATGGTGATGTAATGGACTCTGTCTTGTTAGAATTGTTGTGCTTCTGCGTACCGCAAGCTAGAACTAGAAACCGGCCTACATTCTACGTACCCTCAATCAACACCAATCATTATCCTTTTTTCACCTATAATTTCAATATGTAGATCAGCAAACGATTTGTTCTTGGATATTGACTTATTTAATATATCGCGTGTGGGAGTGCAATCTTGAGGCGTAAGCTGAGGTGAACCCATTTATTGTTTCACTTCCTTACCTTTACTATTGCTTATTAATTTTTTAATAAGTATGTATTTACATAGACTTGTGTTTGACTATATATGTATATTTTTTTCCGCTACTTTTGTTATTGTGCACTATTTTTGATTTCATTTATATTATCCTGTAATAAATAATCATACTGTTTGATAATAAAATTATTATTATTATTATTATTATCAATTGGTATTACTAACGCGTGTTTTATGTTACTTAGTACGAAACTCTTATTTATTTTAACAATAATATATATACAGAACACATACCGTTTGACTGAAATAAAAGTAGATATAGGGAAACACAGACACGCACACATGTGCATGTAAACATGAAATGGAGGGGTTCGATAGTAGGGGAGTACAGATCGGGACCGCGTACCGAGGCTTCAGTGCAAAACGTTGAAAGCTAGTATGCAGACGTTTGCTTTAAAGAATTGCTTCGCTATGTACGGCTTTTGTATAATATTTTGGTAACTGATGTATAATGTATTAACATTGAACTGAAACAAAACTATACAATTTGAAACTAAAATAAAATTCTTATAAAACATTAAATAAAATTCTCACATTTAAAACAAAACAAAATATTATACTTAATGAATTATACAAAATTTAATGTTGAAGATGTTCGAATGTCTGTCCCTCTTGCATCAAGCAGTACCCTAAACGATTATAAAACCCATTTGGTACATTCGATAGCATTTCAGACAGAGGGAGGTGGACGATTTTCATACGCCGCAACAAATAAATTTTGCACGTCTTTGTACGAATTATCCTTCGCATACCATAACACAATCTGTATTTTTTCCTCGACAGTTAAGGGCATTTTATTTTAATATTTGCGAGTTTGCTCAGGCAGAATGTAGTTCACGCTCTAAAGATACGGAACGAATGCGACAAATGCCATGCGCGCATGGTGTCCGTGCTTTCGGTATCCCCACACCACCGGTCTTATGGTGGTGTGGGTAAATCGAGAGCCACATTCGTGAACTGTTGTATACATACATACATAGGTACATGTTTATGTGTGTGTATTTGAAGATGCATATTAACTTTTAAATACGCCAATCTGTATACGGATCTACAGTCAAATCTTATGGAAAACAGATGTTAAGAAAAGTTGTTCACCTTTTAAAACTTTTAAGTATATTAAGATATGTTCGACCTAATTGTAATAATGACAGTAAATATTAGAAATCTATGATATAAATTATATTTTTAAATATTTTATTATAATCGATTTATCAACATTTTATTTATAAAATAGACGAATTTAAATGTAATTGTGGGGGTGAATGAATTAATTAATAATGTAATTGAATAACTTGTTTTCATTTAATTATATGCACTCTTATAATGCTATGCACAGTTTAAACTTCTATCTGAGTAAATCTCTTCTAATATTTTTTTTGTTTCTGGATTCTCTTCGGGTCTAAAAGTGTGTCGTATACATTGTATGACATTTTAATTATATTATGTGTAAGTGAAAATTGTAAAAACGTAACACATCAGAGTGCAAAGCTACTTGATTTTATATAATTCCTTTTTAAATATAGTTAAATGAAAAATAAGACACGTTAGGCATGGGAAGTACTATTAGAAAGATAACTAAATCTTACGTTCAATAAAGCTTTTTACATACAGGTCGTTCTGTTCAAAAAATAAGAAAGATATTTTTCTCAAAAATTGTCAAACTTGTGTATGAGTGTTTTAACGCTCGGTATAGTTTTATAAATAAAGTTTTATGTCATATAATAGTTATAATGTATGTTTTCAATGTTACTTGATGAAGCAAACCTAAATATCACTTTTGTAAATTCAAAAATATCTTAAAAATGAAAAATTTCATACATGAATTGCTCTATTTTTTTGTTGTAGAATTAAAATATGCTATTAATATAGGATATTCTTTTTAAAAATATATAACCGTTTTATATACATCTCTTATTGAACACTTTGTATATTTGAACATGATTTTAGTTTTTACATATACTCTGTATCTGTCACAATAAAAAGAAGTTTTAAAATGTTTACTGTTTGTCATACTGAAACTGCCTCTTTTGAAATGAATCACTCTATATAGAAAAGTTAATTATATGTAAATATTTAAAAGAAATATGTTATTTGAAATAACAGATAGACAGAACATAATTGGGAATAGAAGCTGTTGTAACGATTTGGCTGTTAAATATATAATAATTTGCAAATGAATAAAATGTAATATAACTTACGTATAATTGAAGCATTTCCATAACCAAAGTTGATCAAATGGTGCTCCACCAACCAAGCTTTCTGGTGGTCTTCTCCTATTGGAAGGTCCTGCACCAGATCCTCTTTGTCTGTAAGATACCGCAGACATTCCACTGTCGCCTCTCTTAACACATTGTCTTTGGAAGAAAGATACTCCAGCTTCTAGAAAGTCTACTTCGCCAGTGATCGCGGTCGGATAACGTTCTTCTCTAAAAACGTTTGGATTTTAAACCTAACAGTTGCTGGAAATAATTGAAAAGCAGAGTCGAAAGTTGCCATCCTAAATATGACAGAATATTTACTGTTGTAATTATTGTAGTTGCACTATTAATATTTAATTTGAAGTAATTTAACTACAATAAATAAAATATTTTGCTATATTTTTATGGCTTCTTCATGGTGTCGTGAATAAATAACAAGGAGATGCAACTTCTTGCTACATTCAATAAAATGGATAAGTTATCTGCACACATCAAAATTTGTATTGCTACTAACTTTATAAAAGATAAAACCTCATTTTATTGGTAATCCTCTAAGAACTGAAGTAACATAAAGTATGTACTTTTAGGGAGGATAAAATCGATACTAATCCAGGGATATTTATGATTGTCTTGTATAAAATGAGGTTGACCCTTATCCCGTGCTAGTAAACAATAAGAAAGAACTCACGAGATGCGAGGATCGAACCTGATGTCATTGTTTCCAGCTGATCGCCCTCCTAATAGACAAACTAACGAGTTGGATTCTGCGACGATTTCTAAATCGACCGGTTGACTGGGTAGCCACCATTCTCTTTCTTCTATGTTGACGTATACCTATAAAGGAAAATAATATTCATATAAGTATTCCATAACCAAATGACACAACATATGATGTTAGTTATAATACAGTCGATTCTTCCTAAGTCGAATTGAATCGGTGAGATTAAGAACAGTAGGGTAAATGGTACAGTAATTGGCCAGTAGACAGATTATTTGAAATCTTACTTGAATCGCTATAGGACCAAATTTTACTTACAGAGTTCTATTTTCGAATAGATAGTCATTAAATTCCTAGAGGGCAGCACAAATTTGACCTGCATCGACTATTTGACAGGTGTACGTTAAACGCTTTGAAACTTAAAATTTTGTAAAGGTCACTCGATCAACTTTTTCTTTTGTAAAAAGTTTACATGTGAAGTTTTCAACTTTATTTCTGGCCTTTAGGTGAGTTTGAGACATGACGACTTCTTTGCTTATAGTTTTGTGGCATGTTTTCAAATGACATAGTATTTAGGCAGGTGGCTAATAACTGGTTTGAGAATCAGAAAAATTACAGTTATTGGCCGGGGTGGCCAGTAACTATGTTTCCCGCCATTCCTTATTGTCTTTATTTTTATGTTCCATACGATCTATCTCATAATATACAGCCTACTGTTGAGCAAAATGATTTTATCATCTTTCTATATATGGCCAATTACTATAAACTGTTATTTTCGAGTTAGGAAGATAACAGTAAGGTATATTTATTTACAGTTTCATCATGTCAAAAGCTCCAACTTATAGTCCTACAAGACCAATGAGAGCTTTGCTCGATTTTCAAAATGGCAAAGGCTCACTTAGAAGTATAGCAAAGAAATATGGCATACCACGAGCTACCTTACAATTCAAATTAAAAACTCCTGCATGTAAAAAAGCTTTTGAACCATCTCCAATACTGACGGAAGAAGAAAAAAATACGATAGTAAGGTGGATCGCAGAACTCGCTCACAAAGGCTTTCCTAGGAAAAAAGATGACATTGTTTCTAGTGTTCAGCAATTTTTAAAAGAACACCCACGTCCAAATCCTTTCAAAGACAGTAGACCTAGAGAAGGCTGGATGAAGGCTGTTCTCAAACGGCACACTGAAATTGTTACACGTACTCCCGAGGCTGTTATTTCAGCTAGCGCGTGTGTGTCAGAAGAAGATATTAAGAAGTGGTTTACTGACATCCACAAATATATTGAGGAAAAATCGGTAGAAAATGTAATAAAAGATCCTTCACGTATTTTAGCGGTGATGAAACCGGCTTTCTAACATGCCCAGAGAGCGACAAAGTCCTTGCTCCAAAAGGCTGTAAAAATGTCTACAGAGTTGATCATGGATCGTCGAAGGGAAATATTACAGTGATGTTTACCTTTTCTGCGGACGAGCTTGTTGAGAGTATCGCTCAAAATGAGGTAACGATAGTACCTTTGGAAAGTACAACGGTAGTTCAGATTTACCGATCATCAAATATGGCTGATTATTTAGTATGGCCAGAATCACCAAAGCGAAAAGGAAAACGCCAAACGGAAAAACTGCCATTTGCGATTACCTCGCAAAAATATAAACAAATGTTGGAAGCAAAAAAAACTGTAAAACTTAAACTCCAAAAAGAAAGAAAGAAGAAAGAACGCGAAGAGGCAAAGGCGGCAAAAGCCCAAAAAAAATTGAAACCGACCAAATTACAACTCAAATGCATTATTTGCAATTGCCAAAAAGGCGACCTTTCCTGTGATGGCTGCAAGAAAATGTATGACTGTAAGTGCATTCCGAAGTCTCACCAACACCACATTCCCGACTTGGAAGATAACGACCAATTTTTGTGCCATCAATGTTACAAAGAGGGCGCAAGCGATGAAAGCACTTTGGAAGATGTATATAATGTTGAAGAAAGTACCGCAAAAGATGTAGATGAGATAATACCAGGAGCTAATTCAGAAGATAGTGCTACGGATCAACAGAATGTTGAACATATTATGCCAGAATCCAGTAGAGATGATGGAGAATGCGCTGTGATGGAGGATATCTTAGAGAGTGAGAAGACTGCAGTCGTTCTCTACTCACATGTAATAATTTTACTGCCCTTTTGTTGCTTGGTTGGCAAATAAATTTCTTACAATGGTTTTGCTGGAGAATTTTTGCTCAGTAGTGCTTATGTTTTCCATATACCCAGTCTTTGAACTGACTTCGGGTAATACTTTTTGGTACCCTCAGAGCCGGTTCTGGGTCTATGAGTTTTGTTTCTGACCACTCCTAGCGAGTTGATCAGCTTTTTCATTTCCCTCAATCTCTCTATGTCTTGGCATCCAGATTAGTTTTAACTTGTTCTCATCTGCCAGCAGTATTAATTGTTTGAGGCATTCCCAAACCAATCTTGTCTTTAATGTCAGTAAATATTTGGCCATCACACTGTGTATGCCATACTCACGTAATAATAACTATAATTTTTATTGCGCACCTTATTACATGGTAGATATACAGAAATGAAATAACTAAATTGAGGAAGCGCAATCTCGAGGTAAATCCAGTAGGAGCTGTTCTATTTACCTTGAGTCTCAATTAAGACTAAACTTAAAAAGTAAGTACCTATCCTAAACTAACTAAAAGATTACAAAAATGTAACTATAATTAAAAAAAATAGAAACTGGTACAGTGCAGATAAAAAACAGAGTATAAATTGCAACTTAACATCATGAATGACAATGTGTACACTATGTTCCAAATTAAATGCGAATGTGAAAACATTTTTAGCAGCAGCCCGCATATCACCGGTGTATTGTGTGTGGTATCGATAAATATACAGAGTTATTTAAATACAAATATTTCAGTCATATATAATAGTAGTACTTCATGGACGTTCCACTTTAAACAATAAACTTGCTTATATGAATCATTCCTTAAATATTCGTATTCACATTTATTTGAATTGAAAATATTTTCCTTATATTTACAAAAACAAACACTAAAAATTACATATTTGTATTTAAATAACTCTGTATGTTTATCGATACCACACACAATACACCGGTGATATTCGGGATGCTGCTAAAAATGTTTTCACATTCGTATTTAATTTGAAACATAGTGTACATGACTACTGTTAGTGACAATAAAAAAAACAAATCAAGGTTACAAAACGAAAGAAACATATTGCTGTGGTGGCTGCTACACTGTTAAAAATGGTAAATTTCTTATTTGAAATGAAAATGTAACATTGCCACACGTTGGGTACAGCCATATAAATTATGCTATAGACTCAATAATTTGAATAAATGCTAGTAAATGACAAAATCATTATATTCTACCTATAAGCTTATTTCTTAACAGCATAGTATTTTGAAAGTTCTTACGAGTTCTTGCAGTGATTTTTGCTTCTTCTATTCTGGTATACCTCTTATTTAGTTTTTTGTTTGGGATAAGGTTAAAAAAAATAAACAAAAGATCTCAATCTCATGTAGAAATTATCTTCATATTTTATGAGAAAGTCAATCATAAATAACATTATTATATTGTATGTATATCAATTTTTGTATTACAAATAATGAGGAAAGAAAACGTTTATACTCATTTTTGAGTTATAATGTTCGTGTAAAGCTTATATTAAATTAATGCTGGTTAAATAAAAAAAAATATTATGTTGTTCTTTTAGATAAAAGACAATTATTGATTCTTGATAATAAATTTATTAATACGAAGCTAATTTTATTACACCAAAAACATACATTTTCACATAGTGCCTTGGTGATATAAAACTTTGCAAAGCGAAATGCCCTAAAACTGGCCTATACAAATCACTAGCTGTAAACATTCTCACGTAGTACATCTAGCGGCTTAGCACCTGCCCAACAAGAACATCCCCGTTTATTCGTACTTATTTTATTTGAAATATTAAATTAAAATAACTATATAATCATTAATGATGCCTAATGATCTACTGAAAGCAAATATTCGCACATAGTACTCTCAGCACATCCGACGCCATTAACTATTCTTTTATTACTTAAAAAAAATGAATCATTATTACTGAACAAGAAAATATTCATCTAATTAATGATGCTTAACGCTTTACTAAAAGCAAATATTTTCACATAGTACTTTCAGTACGTCTTGCACCATTAATTAATACTAAATTGAATAATTTATTTCAAAAACTTTACTTTAATTCGTCATATATTTTATCAAATTCAGTTTTATTAACATCCTCCATTTTAAACTTAGTAATAAAAAAAAATATTGTATGTAAATTATTTAAATAAAAGAAAACTAAATTAAAATTGAACTCAAAAACTTAATACATTTAATTTAATTGTGAGTTAGAAGTAGTGTATTTTAACCCTACTCTCACTTTTGCTATCTCAAGAAATTTTATTGTTTTAGAAAATTAGCGTCTCTTTAACTCGAAGTACAGATTCAATCTCCAACAAGTCGATTCTTGTTTTTCGTTTATATATAAATCACAATTGCTATCGGCAACTTTTAACGTCTCTCTTGTCAAACTAGATTTTAGGTTGGCATTGATTTTTTGAAACGTCTGTGATGAAATCTTTCTTGTTTGTTTTCTTCAAGTTGTCGTATCTACACCAACACGCACACATTGTCTTTGACAGTTTAAACACTAATGTCGGCACCTTGATTTGTTTGTTATTAAAAACTTTTCCACAAAACTTGCTATGTTTTGTCTACGGTAGGTATATTTTCCTTTCTTCTTAATATAGACCTTCATTGTACTTGTATATGAACGTATTTCCTTTTTTGTCATTTGTTATATATTTTCTTTTTCCATTTACTAAAGTTATCTTTATTTTTCTTTTTTTATTGTAGACAACTGGAATCTTTCTTACGGATCCTGCACCATAAAGACCAGTCGCCCCCGTCACACCGTCTGTAAACAATATTGACACTGCATTTTCTTTTGCAGGTTTTTAAACCACACATGCCCATTTCCATAGTCTATTGAAGTCCTTGTGTTATACATAGAGGAACTAATAAATGTATTTTTAATTTATATAGTTACTGTTTACATAAAACATTACAATCTGTCACGTCGTATCATGAATGTCTTTATTCATATCCTTTTACTCTTCATAGATATAAGTTTGAGGTATTTACTATATCTTGTGTGTTTGTTTTATGCCTAATTTTAGTATCTATTCAACTTATGTATATATTTTAACGTAGGTATACATTTTTGTAATAGCATTGCCCCTTGAATGTTGTCAACCTATTTTACTTATTGTAACATGTTTTGAGTAATGCCTAAATCTTAATATAAACGTTTTAAAGATAAAATTTATGTTCTTTTTCAACAACTCAACTAATTCTTAACATTATTATTTTTATTTAATGTGAAGGTCACAGTAATATGTAAAAAAGAGCTATTGCGACATCAACATAAACTTAAGCTCGCGTTTAAATCGCTCCAGCGACAATGTCTTGATGTAGAGATAAGGTATTGTATTTGATAAATATCTGAAAAGAGAATGATCTCTGAAAGAGGGATGATCTGTGTATGGGCAGAGAAATTAATTCACAAAAACTTGTGTTAATAGTGTGCACGTCAGACGGATATCTAATTTTATAATATAGATATGAAGGAGACCTATACAGCATTATCTTATGGAAGAGAGAAAGAGCCAAGCAATCTCTGCGGTCATGAATGCATGTTAGGCTACCCTGTCTCGCGTAGATTATAGCTAACGTGATCATACTCTCTGAGGCATGTATGTATTGCGTTAGCCGATTCAGAGTCCCATGAAAAGTTGCACATACATATAAACCCTGACAGAAAGAACGTATCACAAATATATTTTTTGATTGTCTTATTTGTGATAGCTCTATAATAAAATAGTTTATTTAGATTGATGTAGGCTATCATGATATATTCAGAAATTTGAGCACGCTACCTGAATGTGTTATCCAAGAAGAGCTCAAGATTCCTAACCTCATCTACCATAGGTAATTGAACATTATTTATAGAAATGTTAAATATTTTGCTAAGATTCCTGCAGGCCTTTGTAGCTCCAAACAGAATAACTTGAGACTTTGAGGGATTTAAATGAAGACAGTGGTTAATGGAAGATATCTGTAAAGAATTAAGATTTGACTTCATGCTAGTAGCAGCTGCAGAACAGTACAATTGTCTATCATCGACATATGAATGTGTGTTGCAGTGTTTAATTCAAGACAATAGTTTCGAGATGTAAATAAAATAGGCCCAACAACCGATCCATGCGGAACTCTCTCCAGCTAGATATTCCGATACACCGCCACCCAATCTGACAACCAGTTTACGATTAGATAGACAGCTTTGCAATAGAGTGACCGCAACATCAACTAAGCCTATATATTGTAATATAGATCTAAGAATACTATAATCAATCGTGTCAAACGCCTTAGTATATCCAATACAAGGCACGAAATGTATCCTTTATCTGCAGATGCAATCAAGTCATCAGTAACAGACAGCAGAGTAGTCTCGCAAGTATACCCTGTCCAAAAACCTGACTGCGTCGATGGTAGGACGCTATTTGTTAATATAAAATCCATTAATTGCGCACCAATAATTCACTCGAAAATTTTAGACATAGTGGGTAAGAGACTTACAGGTCTGAGATCATTAAACTGGGTAGGTTCACTTGTTTTGGGAAGAAGATAGACCAACGCATACTGCCACCAATCCGGGAACAAGGAATTGATTAAGCAAGTATCAATTATGTGAGTTACATAAGGAAGTATGTATGGACAGCACACTCTAAGCATGTCTATGTTAATACTGTCACACCCAAAAGAAGTCGACCCAATCCTTTTGATAACTTTATGAAGTATCGCAGTATCTACCAATTAGTAACGGAAATCCAGTGTACTGGAACCATTCTCGTACAGTGATTTAGTGGACAAAGCATTACTACCAGAAACAGGGACGCTATTGACAAAATAATCATTGCTTTCATCGGTCTCTGCCAAGTGATTCGGTAAAACGACCTCAGGCTTTCTACCCAAATCAATTTCACTCACATTATTCCAAAGACCACAAGTGTCTTTAGAATGAAATAAGTAATGGTAGAAAGCTTTTTTCTCATGCATAAGCGTACTAGTACGAGCTTTCGTAATGATTTATACTAATACCAATCCTGCCGCCACCAGACTTACGATATCGTGACTTAGACTTATCCGTCAAAGACATCAATAACAATAATATTGTCAGTCATTCAAGGAGTGTATGATCTGGTAAAATACCGCGTGAGAAGTGGATCATGTTTTGAAAAGGTGAGAATTGAAAAAATCAACTTATAGCTTTGAATGCAAGACTTTGTGATTTACACAAATTTCTATACAGGGTGTCCCAGAAATAAAAAGACGGAGTAGCAGGTATGTAAAGTCCCAACAAAAACTGGCCCAAATATACCGCAATAACGAAGAAATTAAAAATTTAATGTTCTATGTTGTTGTTTATATAAAAAAATTACATTACGTACCTGGCACAGAATGTAAATAAATAAATACACGTAAGAATTCTCATTTGTAAATAGAAACGAACACGCATTCATAGAAAAATACGCTTTTATTTATATAAAACGGGAAAAAAACGTTAACTAGTACTCATTCATATAAAACATATTTTTTGCCCGATGCGTCTAGATAACGCAGCTGTAGTCGGTTGTTGACCCAGATAAAACTGCATAATTGACGTAGTCAGGGATCTAATCCTCTGGAATCCGTGCTGGTTGTTTATTATGATCACGTATTGCTGAAGAAAGCTAAATAATCCATCGAGCATTGCATAATCAAATAATTTAGATATATTAGAAAGTAAATCAACCAGTCTGTAACTTGTCTGTCCGTTCTGTTGCCATTTTATGTAGCGGCCTAATAATAGAAAGTTTTAGTGCCTCCGGAAAAGTTCACAGTTGGAAGGAGAGATTTATAAGTTAAGTAATTGGTTTTCTTCAAGTAGATCTTAAAGTCTTTAAGCAGCGTAGTTTTCACGTTGGAAATGCCTAGGCTTTACTTGGCTTAAAACAATTAAAGCGGTCACAAAGTTTCTCCTCACTAATCTGCAACATCTGGGATTCCAGTGCAAGAAATATTATCAGCAGCAACCTTTATAGATTAATTAAAATAATATGTTATACTATAATACCGAACTATTTTTACCGAAATTTTATTTTAAATAAATGTAATTCGAAGAAATTGCAGTGGATTTTCTAGACGCATTGTGCTATCGCATCAACCACACGTTCATCACATATGCAGTGATATTAACAAAAATAATTGAGTTTCTACTGTAGCAATTTAACATTTTTAACAAACTTTCTCTTTGTGTACATTTAATTCAGAAAAAATATTTTACGAATTTGATAAAGCTGATAAAGGAAAGAGAAAGATGAAGGAAGGTATAAAATAAAGATAAAAGCCGGACAATTTGATAAACGCCAATTTACCTGTCTGTGCAAAAGTTTGACATCAAAGCTGATGACGTCGCTGACTGGTTCCCCTTGTGGTGTGACGTAATAAACGAGTAATTGACTTACGGGTGCCATAACTGATCGGACCGTGAAGCTGAAACAAAGTTATACCAGAGTTAACTCAAAGAGGCTTTACTGATTTCATTCGCTCAGTTCGTTTCGTAATTATGTTCTTGTAGAGAGATGTAAAATGAACAGAGTTAGTAAACTGGACAAAACGTATCCATAGGCGTACTAGTTAGAATTAATTCCTAATGTAAAAGCGTAAAACTGCCTTGTTAAAGAGGAAGTTCTATAACTGTAATAATTGTTAATATAAGAATTAATAAATAGATTTAAACATAAAATTCATACATTTCCCAGCTTGCCACAGGTATTACGTTTTACAAGTTTAGTAAAAATTACTTCTTTCATAAATGGAAATTATTATAAGCAACTTATACGCAACTCATTACTAATTTAAGATAAGCTATGTATAATGCAAATCATGGCAACTCATATTTTTAAACTAATAAGGTGCACTTAATAGAGTTAATACAAATATAACATTCTATAACTTCAATAACATCGCTAACAAGCGCAAGAAAGTAGGTAGTTTTAAATACTAAATTTTTAGTACTTTTAACTACAATGTAAATATAGTTTATTTCGGTTTTTCTAGAATTTTAAATTAGTTTATTAAAAGTAGTGGAATGGTATCTTTACTAATTTAGACCATAATAGTTCTTCTATAGTTAATGGTTATTTCGCAGGCATTTTTCGAATGTAAAATTTTTGAAGGAAAACTTCGAGATCTATCATAAAATATAATAAAATAAATAGCATTCGATTTGAAAAAATATAAATTTCTGTAGCTCCATCTTTCTCGAACATTCTGTACAAATCAAAATATTTTTAAATTATATAGCGTATGTTTATATACCTACCTATAATTTTTGTATTATATATTTTTTTCTATATACATTACTAGGTAGGTACTAATAATGCTTTTTGTCGATTTCCTGGGATACTCGGTATAAATTGACAAGTTACAGTAAAATATTTATATTTTCAAAAAGTATTTGATTTTTAATTTTTATATTATTTATTTTGAATAAAAATTGCTTTAATTTTGCTGAAATAAAATTTTTATTCTTAATTTCGAAAATGTAGAAAAATGCAGAAAATTTCTTTTAAAAAAATCAAATTGTAGCATCTTAAACAGGAAGATCCAATAATGGGTGGAGACTGTGGCTAACAATCTGAAATAAAATGCAAAAGGGAAATCCCTTACCACAAAAAATATATATCAAAAAATCTAAATACGTATTTCGGCAACTAAGTTGCTATCTTCAGTAGATATCTGTATAAAACAAAAAAATGAGGTGCAACCACACGACTTTCTTATACGTATGAAAGTGTTACTTCCGGTCCGAATTTTGAAATTTCATTTATACAAACAATATTCCAAATCCAACTCTAAATACTTTTGTACTCTTCATAAATATATATAGAATGCATAATTTACGTCATATTTGCAAAAAATCGCAATTCGATAAGAGAAAAGTGGTACTTCCGGTCTGAATTTTGAAATTTTTTTTATACAAAAGATATTTAAAAGTATGTTCTAAATACGTTTATACTCGTAATGTACCTGCCTAGAAAGCATGACTTGCGAGATATTCGCAAAAAACTGATTTTCGATAAGAGTAAAAGACCTACTTCCGGTAGGAATTTCGAAAAACTTTATTAAAACGATTTTCCTCAAATTTAATTTTGAGTACATTTGAATTCTTTATAAATTTGTTTAAACTTAGTAATTGACGAAATATTTGCAAAATTCGATTTTTTCACTGAAGTAAACTACTACTTCCGGTCTGCCGATTTTGCTCAAAATTAAGTTCTTAATACTTTTATATTCGTAGCGTACCTGTCTAAAAAGCATGACTTGCAAAATATTTGCAAGAAACTGATTTTCGATAAGAGTAAAAGACCTACTTCCGGTAGGAATTTCGAAAAACCTTTTTAATAAAATTGTTCACAATTTCAATTTTAAGTACATATGAATTCTTTATAAATTTGTTAGTAATTCACGAAATATTTGCAAAATTCGATTTTTGCTCAAAATCTAATCAGTTCTCAAGAGGGAGATTATATTCGTAAATACAAAATTTGGAATTGATATCTACAGCGGTTTGACCGCTATCGTGGTCACACACACACACAGAGAGAGAGAGAGAGAGAGAGAGAGAGAGAGAGAGAGAGAGAGAGAGAGAGAGAGAGAGAGAGGGAGAGAGAGAGAGAGAGAGACATTTTTTAAAAACCACTTTTTTGGTATCAGGAGACCTCAAAACGTGGACATCTGCAAAAATCTCGAGGTCGAAAATTTTCATCATCACAATACTTCCTTATCCCTTTCAAGACGTATTTTTATTTTTTTCGTTAAGATTATTATTTGATTTTCGGTTCCATATTTGGAAATTGGGAGGCTTTTAGTGATGTTTGTAATTTTGTCAATTTTTTTTTAACGTATTTTAGTTTTTTTTTAGCGGGACATATGGTCCCATTAGTCCATTACGTTGGGACAATATTTCCCACCAGTTTTGAAAAAACACACAAAAATAAGTTGAACAAATAATTTTAGTCAAAATATTACATGATTTTACATATAAAAAGGGGTGAAACAGTCATTGCATAACGGCACACTACATGCTTTGCAAACAGTTCTTGTCCGTTTCTCCATCTTCATTTGTGAACATCTTGTGCACCTTCTCCGTTTCTGCTCGACAATCGGCATATGGTCACCAACATTCAACATTGTTTTTTGCCGCTTTGATGGTCTTCCGGAAGTTGAACGTCTCTTCACCCCGGCTTTGCTTTTCCCTTGTTCAATAAGACTTTCTGCCAAGGCTACCAAGAATTCCAAAAATGGAATCTTTTTACGTCTCACTTCATTGTAAATAATAAAAGAGTTTACAGCAGTTATCATTAATAATTTGTAAAAAACTTTTTTCCACCACTTGGTAGACTTGCGGTCAAATTCATATAGGCCAGCTAAATCAGTCAAATCGACCCCTCCCATATATTTGTTGTAGAAGGCGATTATCTCGGGGCATTCAACAGCAAGTTTTTCGCCATTCTTTTGCTTTCGGTCAACAAATGTACGCTGATCCCCATGACAGTTGCTAATTGCCAAAACTTCCTTGGTATCGAGCCATCTAGTAAACGTAATCCCGTCATTTGTGCATAGAAATGTTGATTCATTCTTCTCTAATTTACCCTGGCTCTTTGGTATGTTCTTTCGCGTACCAATACAAGTTCCTACTGCAGCATATAGCAAGGTTTTCATCAATGTCAAAGATGTAAAAAATCGGTCGAAACATATTACGACATCAGTTTTCGTAATTGAGCTGGTAAGTTTTCAAACAACCCTTTCCCCTAATGTTCCATCTGCTTGCCCATCCTGCTTTCCACTATACACATCGAGGTCATAAACATAACCGCTAAGAGAGTCGCTTCTTACCCATAACTTTATTCCACGTTTGATGGGCTTCAAGGGCAAATACTGTTTTAGACTCGATCTGCCCTTGAATTTTGCCATACTTTCATCTATAGACTGATAAACCGAATCCGTTCTTGCATTTTCATATGTATGTTTGAAACACTCCAGAAGCTCCTCGATATAATAAATCTTGGAACAATCTGCTGGTTTCTCAGGGCTATTGAAGTATAATTTGGATATAAGTAGTTTATAACGGTCACGTGATATTGCATTTTTTATTGCAGTATTACCCATGGAGGTATGCTTTGACCAATAGCAACTCAAACTTGGAAGTGTGTTATAAGCCATTACCATCATAACACCAGTTACCATCATAATTTCTGAAGGGTCTGTTTGTTTCACTTTTTTCTTAGTTTTCTTTTCCAAAATGGTTAACCTCTCATTAGTACATTGCGATATAAACATGTACAAGCTTCTTGGAAATAACTTCAGAAAAATATCAATTTCTGTAGACTGACTATTTATAGAGTTCAAAAGAATTTCTGTATTCCTAGCAGTGGGGAGTTGAATCCTTGGGGTATAGTTCTGTGGCACTGAATTCCAGATTATGTTGTCTGATCCAGAAGATGTTGAAGGCACTGGTTGAAGAATTGTCGATGCGTTTGGAACGTTGGAATTAACTGTATCTGGATAACTATCGAGAAAAACTTCTTTAGCTTCAGGTTCGATAACGCCATCATCGGAACTTGAAGTCTGCATATCGCCTTTAGATGCATGTTCCAATTCGGAATCCGAAGGAGCCCAGTCTGAATCTTCATCCTCACTGTTACGATAAGGATCAGTATCAGTCTCTGACAAGTCCAAATTTTCAGCGATTTCTTCAAGCTCCTTTTGAGTTAATTTTCTTTTGCTCATTCTAAAGAAAAGAAAAACCATTTATACGCCTACTGGGATAAATCATCCCATCAAAGTAGCCTGCTGGGACATAATGTCCCTTGAAAATAAAACCTAACGTATTGACTCAGCCAAAACGTTATATGGTGCAAATACTAGGCGTGCTAAAGTAGGGGTGCTTACATGATTACACACGGTACACAGCAAATAATTAATCAAAAAACAAACACCAAATTCACTAAATAAACGCACTAGGTGCAACCACGTGTACGAAAAATTTGAGGTTATCTAGTTTTATTAGTAAACAAACATACGCTAGATTACTTTGGTCGTTGAAAGGACTGAACTGGCATTTATATACGTTTATTTGGGATCACTATTCCCAATAGTCTAAATAAAATATGCCTTGGGACGTATTGTCCCGTTAGTCTCGAAAGGGTTATACTACGTATAAGAAAGTAAAAGAGTGTTAAACGTGGTATTTTTGGCTAAGGTGTAACCTTAGAAGATATGCTCTTCACCAAATCACCAGTGGGATAACACTGATTTCTTAAGAAACGACATCCCTATATACCGGTAAGTTTTCGGGTGAAGCAACGACAGAGGAGTGTCCAAGTCCCCACTATCACTCGCTACAGTTATCGTATTCCCCGACGCTAACGGCTGTTACCCAAGCGATGCCCAAGCGTCTCACTGTATTGAAATGAAATGAGTCGATACGCTTCGAGGGGAGTACATATACGTAGTCGTTCAGTTGTGGGGACTGATACATGCGCTATACAATCGTTGCGTTACCAGAAAACCTACCGGTATACTACTCTAATCTAAAATCTAACGGAACTGTAACAGTACTCTAAACCGTGACAGACTAATCCCCTAAATTACAATAATCCGTACAAGCTGGACTCGGGTATCGGTCCATTGTCAGAATTCATTAACTTACCTCTATTTCTATGTATGTAAATACTTTCGTAACTGTCTAATTCTCTAAAATTATTTACACTTTTAATTAATCTAAGACTATCTGTAGGCATGCCATGGCCTGTATCGAAAATATGTCGAGCAACACTAGATTTTTCCGGTCTGTTGTATCTGAAATGTGCAATGTGTTCTTTGTAACGAGTTGAAATTGAACGCCTAGTTTGACCTACATATTTTTGATTACAGTCTTTACAGGTTATTTCATAAATACCAGATTTTTGATCTACCTCAATTTTATCTTTAGCGTTCCCTAAAAGTGATTTTAATGAATTGCCCGATTTAAACGCGATTTGAAGTTCCTGTTCTTTAAAAATGCTGTTCAAATTTTGTGTGACTGAATGATACGGCAAAGAAACAAACTTATTACAAAGAGTTTTTTGAGGTAGCAAACATGTAGTATCTAGAATTTGTTTCTTAAATTGATCTTTCCTAATAAGCTTAGTTACTATTTCTGAATCGAAACCATTGTACTTCGCGATCTTTTTAATTAAACTAAGTTCTTTTTCATATCTATCTTTTGTAAGTCGAAAACTTAACAACCGATGGATAAGAAAATTAAAAGAAGCCATCTTTTGCTGAAAACTATGATTTGAATCCGCTGTTATAAAAAATAATAATAACATAGAAATAGATATCTTCCGAAAAGAAACCAACGTCAACAAGTTTATAACAGCGGATTCAAATCATAGTTTTCAGCAAAAGATGGCTTCTTTTAATTTTCTTATCCATCGGTTGTTAAGTTTTCCACTTACAAAAGATAGATATGAAAAAGAACTTAGTTTAATTAAAAAGATCGCGAAGTACAATGGTTTCGATTCAGAAATAGTAACTAAGCTTATTAGGAAACATCAATTTAAGAAACAAATTGGGGATACTACATGTTTGCTACCTCAAAAAACTCTTTGTAATAAGTTTGTTTCTTTGCCGTATCATACAGTCACACAAAATTTGAACAGCATTTTTAAAGAACAGGAACTTCAAATCGCGTTAAAATCGGGCAATTCATTAAAATCACTTTTAGGGAACGCTAAAGATAAAATTGAGGTAGATCAAAAATCTGGTATTTATGAAATAACCTGTAAAGACTGTAATCAAAAATATGTAGGTCAAACTAGGCGTTCAATTTCAACTCGTTACAAAGAACACATTGCACATTTCAGATACAACAGACCAGAAAAATCTAGTGTTGCTCGACATATTTTCGATATGCATGCCTACAGATAGTCTTAGATTAATTAAAAGTGTAAATAATTTTAGAGAATTAGACAGTTACGAAAGTATTTACATACATAGAAATAGAGGTAAGTTAATGAATTCTGACAATGGACCGATACCCGAGTCCAGCTTGTACGGATTATTTTAATTTAGGGGATTAGTCTGTCACGGTTTAGAGTATTGTTACAGTTCCGTTAGATTTTAGATTAGAGTAGTATATATAGGGATGTCGTTTCTTAAGAAATCAGTGTTATCCCACTGGTGATTTGGTGAAGAGCATATCTTATAAGGTTACACCTTAGCCAAAAATACCACGTTTAACACTGTTTTTTGTTTTATACAGATATCTACTGAAGATGGCAACTTAATTGCCGAAATACGTATTTAGATTTTTTGATATATATATTTTTTGTGGTAAGGGATTTTCCTTTTGCATTTTATTTAAACAGGAAGAGCAAGTTTTTTTACTACTTTTTCTTCTTTATTCTCTTTTTTAGTCCGTAGGCTTGTATGTTCCAACCTACTTTTTGTTTGATGTTGATACTTAAGACCCTCAAGCGTTTACGACGTTTGTCCAGAGGTCTTCCATTTTGCGAGATCTTTGTTGTCCATTCCATTTAGCGACATCCAACGCCTGACATACACCTCTTTTATTTTGAGATGTAAAATTGTTTTCTTTTTAATATTATGCGATCTCTCGACTAGTAATATGATATACATTTTAATCTTCTAAGAGTACAATTTAACTGAATATCTACTTTACCAACATGTAGGCCAGGGATGGCGAACCTTTAAGGATCAACGTGCCATTTTTTTAAAAGAAATGTTTAATGAGGCCATAGACGTGCCATCAAATAATTTTGCTTAGTAATTATGGGGAAAATAACAGAACTAAACAATATCAACTCAAAACTCTTCATTTATTACCAAAAAATATATTTTGCACTATATTATAGTAATAATAATGTTTCAGTTATACCTAGGTGTAATTCAAATTAAAATTACATTACATTAGTGTGACTTCTGTTGTTGCAGATTAGATGACAAATAACTTAGGTATATTAGGATTGTAAGATGTTACTTTTAGCAGA
Source organism: Amphimallon solstitiale (assembly GCA_963170755.1). Lineage (NCBI taxonomy): Eukaryota > Metazoa > Arthropoda > Insecta > Coleoptera > Scarabaeidae > Amphimallon > Amphimallon solstitiale. The sequence goes on along the minus strand of OY720682.1, from coordinate 98,677,465 downwards.
ATGCATGCTGAACTGGAGTCATCTGCCAAACGGTTTCTAGGCGAGTCTTTAATGTTATTCATCTCTGAAAATAATGACTCGCAGGCATAGGTAGATGAAAATATAGTTAAAATAGCATGAGCCAGTTTCTTCAAACAGTTAAATGTGTCTGGAATCGAATTCCATGTTTCCATAATTTTATTACTAGCATTTTGCTTATATTGCTTGTCAATCTTTCTGTTTCAATTAATTCCAACTCTTTCCTTGCTTCAATAAATTTTTGAATCCATATTGAGCTAGACTGGAAATCAATCAGCTGCATTTCAAATTCTTCAATTTCCAACCAATAGAATTGGGACAAGTTCAGTTTATCAAATGAAGTCACATCAGGGTACATAATAAACTTAAGTGTTCCCGATAATTCTTTGAACTGAGAAAATCTCGCTGAAAATTCCTGGATTGAAGAATCGATTACGGAAATAAATTCTTCAGTAGCTTTTTCTTCGTCTGGTTTCTCATGCACATCTAAATCTTTGAAAATTTTTTTCAAGTTTGGGAAATACTTGTAGTTTTTTGTAATGATATCATTCCTGAAAACATGCAGTTTAGCGTCAAAAGCGCGAATGAGATCTATCATGACGACAATTGTTTTATTTGTGCCTTGAAGCTTTACGTTCAGTTCATTGAAATGCTGGCATATGTCTGTAAAAAACATCAATTTTGAAAGCCACATAACATCCAACAATTGTGGGTATTGTTCAATTTTGCCTTCATTTTGCAGAAACAGTCTGATTTCTTCCAAGCAGTCAACAAATCTTTGAAGTACGTTTCCGCGGCTTAACCAGCGAACATTATTATACATCAGTAAGCCATTATACACCGAGCTGACTTCATCCAACAAAGCATCAAACTTTCGCTTGTTTAAAGCCTGCGACGATATGAGGTTGACTATTTTTGTGACTATCGCCATTACATTTTCAAGAGATGTTAAGCCACTCTTAGCACACAAGGCTTGTTGGTGAATGATGCAGTGAAATTCAAGAATCGAATGTCCTATGTCTGTTTGAAATAAACTAATGAAACCATTTGTTTTGCCCACCATACTTGGAGCACCATCAGTCGTTACCGAAACAATTTTTTTCAAATCAATTTCTTTCTCAGCAAGCGATTTTTTAACAGCCGTACAAATATCTGTGCCCTTTGTAGTTGTTGGCAACGATGTTATCGCAATTAATTCTTCCTTAATGACGTTTACTACGCAATATCGAGCAAAAACAGCTAAACGTGCAGATTTAGTGACGTCAGTACTTTCGTCAAGACATAGAGATATAAAAGGAGCAGAATTAATGTCACTTTTTTGTTGATCTGTTACATTTCCGGCCAGTTTTAAGATTCTTTCTTTTATTGTGTTTCTAGATAAAGGAGTATCTTTGATGCGCTGAATTATCTTATCTTTATTATCGAAATCATCAAAAAGTGAGGACGCGCATGCTAACCAAGCTTCCTTCAAAAACTCTCCCTCTTGAAAAGGTTTACTATGCCGAGCAATAACATTTGCAGCCGAGAAACTTGCGGCGCTCATATGACAAATTTTACCAACATATTTAATCATAGACGTCGACTGTTTATTTCTGTCTTTCATTGCACTTGCAATTAATTCCTTTTGCTCTGGTTCGCTTTTTTGACAAACGGATTTGTGATTTGTTTGAAAATGCCGTTTTACAGACGATGTTCTACATACCACTGTTCCAGAACATAAAACACACACCGCTTTGTCGCCTTTACTAATCATGCCATATTTCTCAGTCCACCAAGTTTGAAATTGTCTATCTTGCACTTTTTGTTTTTTTGCTGAACTAGCCATGTTAAATAACACTAGTAAATATAACACAAATGCACTTGTGTCAACGAAATTGACTATGATGCTATGCGTAAACAAACTATGCGTCATCAGCAATTGCAGTCAACGACGTAACTAAGAACTAAGAAGACAAGACACAAATCTGGACACAAACCACAAACAAGAACAAGCGCGCTTCCCGCCCGCGCAGCGCGCCTCCGTAGCGTAGGCTCACTCCCGTCGTTCGTTAAATTTCGCAGTAAACTTTGTTACTTTGTCGATAGGTGGCGTGCCCAAAATATTTTGTCACGTGCCATCAATGGCACGCGTGCCATTGGTTCGCCATCCCTGATGTAGGCTATTCATCCAAACTGCACTACAATATTCAGCAGCAGAATACACCAATGCAAGAGCGGACGTACGTGAAATGTCTACATGAGCTCCCCAATTTGAACCACACAACTTCTGTAAGATATTATTTCTTGTTTTAATCTTCATATGTAATTTATCAATATGTTGTTTATATGTTAACGATGTATCCAGAGTAACTCCTAGGTATGTTGGATTAAAATTATGTCTTAGAACGGTACCATTAAAAGATACTACAAGTTCTTTATGTTTTTCGTTATTCTTAAGATGGAAACAAGAAACTTCTGACTTAGATGGGTTAGAACACAACCGCCATTTTCTAAAATAATCACTCAGAATCAATAGATCTTCGTTTAAATTAACTTTAATTTGATTGAAAGTATTGTGTTGATAAGCAATTGCTATGTCATCAGCGTAGATGAATTTTCTAGAAGTGGTATCTGGTAAATCACTTGTATATAGATTAAAGAGAAGAGGGGATAATACCGATCCTTGAGGTAAACCATTATATAATATTTTAAATTTATTACTTTCTCTATTGATAAAAACTCTAAATTTACGATTTGAAAACATATTTTCCATAAGTTTAGTTAAATTACCATTAGACAACACATTATATAATTTTAAAAATAATCCATCTAACCAAACTGTATCATAAGCAGCTGTTAATCAATGGAACTAATTCTTTTGAAAACCATTCTCTATATAATTTGTTAAAGCTAAAACTTGATCACAGCAATTACGATTTGGTCTAAAACCAGCTTGCTCTATGGGAAAGATATTTTCCATAATTGGCGAAATTCTGTGATAAAATAATTTCTCTAATATCTTGTAACATACTGATAATAATGAAATTGGTCTATAACTAGAAGCAACATCTGCTGACTTTCCTGGCTTCAAAACAGCTACAACTTTTGCCATTTTAAATTCAGTAGGAACAATACCATTATTTAAATTATTATTATAGAAACATAAAAGCCAATTACGTCCTAAAGGACCTAGATGTTTAAGAAATTCAGGATGAATTCCATCAAAACCAGCAGCCTTACGAATCTTTAATAATTTTATCACTATATCCAATCCTCCATAGAAAAGGGTTTTGTAAGATAATCATTTTTTTGCATTAATAGATTTTCTTTTCTTACGCAATAATTTCTTCATATTTTTGATTTCTACTTTATTTAACTGTATCATATTTGAGACGTCCACTAATCTTGAAGCTATGGTATTAGCGCTGATTTTTGATTCTAAAGTACTAGATTGGGTTGCCGCTCCTAGTTTTCTTAATAGATTCCAACTGCTACGACTAGAATGTGCGAAATTCATGTCTTCCATATGACGCGACCATTTAGTCTTTCTTTCTTGATTTAATAAAGTTAATAATACATCAGCAATTTCTAGACTAGGATTTTCATTGAAATTTCTATATAATTCATTTGTTCTTTCAGACCAGCATGGAATGTATTCTTTACGAAAACCTCTTAATAATATAATAATCCACTGCGCATCTTGTGGGAAGGGCATCTCACCGGCCAGCTCTCAATCTGCGAGCTGTAACTATCTGTTCGCCTTACTTCAACTTAGACATAAGTATCGTGCCTTTCAAATCTTATCTCATTAAAGTAGGCTGTTTTCTTAAGTAATTAAATAATCAATGTTGGTGTATATGATAAGCTTTTGAAAATTTCAAACTCACAGTAGTCATACTTAAATTCAAATTATAGACGCATACATGACATAACCAAACTACCAAAATTATGCGTTTGTTTCTGATTACGTACACTGTCACCAATCATTAAAAAAAAGCATGGCCTTCTCTGACGAGGGAAGATTTGAAGGGACGGTCGGTATGTCTTCTCATTCGTTAGAATGTCGAACGTTTAATTAAGAAATTCTTGTTGAAATCCCGCTTTTTCTCTCTTATTTCCGTTAGAATTTGTTATTCATTTTAATAGTAATTTTATACGCAATTTACTTCTTAATTTAGAGCTTAATTATAATTTGTCAATTTGCGGAAATTGCCTTGCATGATCCTGGCGTTGGTGGCACTTACACGGTCACGTTTTACAATCGTTCCCGGCAAAACCTGTTTCACTTTTTATGTTGTCATCACAAGTGCTGGTTATGTCGACAGTGTTTTTAAAAATTTATTTCGGATAACTGAATTTTAATTTTTGTTAGTCCATTATCTTCGATAAATTACGTATTAATTTAGAACACATGGTTTGGACCCTGATTAGCTAGGTACTGTAGAACCAAATCCATATATAAGTTATTTGTTAGATTTTTCCCTGGAAGAAGCAGGTATTTTTTTGTTAAATATTAATTATTTATATCAACATGGCAACCTTGTGTGTCGATAACCTTAATAGTTATCATTTCGTGCCAATAGTTTTTTTTCTTTAAGAGAACAAGTGCACCTTAACGAGTGTAATGTCACAACTGCAGTATCTTAACAAATGTACTTTAATTATCTACTACTCTGTAATTGGAGCACTATAATTAATTAGTGTTAGATTAAGCATTATCACGAATTCTTACTAAAGTACTTTTTTTTACACCAAGGGCATTTCCTTTCTATTTTGGAGTACCCTATTGCATAGAAGTACTTAAGTGGATCATCTGGAGATGTGTCTTCTTTACCAGTTGTTTTAAATATAGTTTTTTCTTAATTATTTTTCTTTAAACATTCAAATTAAATGTAATTATACTTTGAAAGAGATATTTAGTGTTCTTATATAAATTTTTGTTTCGCAAGCAGATTTTAAGTACTGGCTTTATTATAACATACTAGCCTTGTTGCTATTCTGGTTAATTCTATTAATTTTATTAATTAAGCTAGATAAGTAGTTTCACTCTACGGACGTAGTGTCCAAAATAGTTACCCAAATATTTATTTATAAAAGTTATTCAATCAGTTTGATATAGCTATTTGACAAAATTTATGTATATCTTGCTTTTCTCTATTTTCTTATGTATAATTAAATATATATTTTATATACGCGGTGATTCAACTTGTGTTGCTTTTGCTACTTTTTATTATTAAGAAATTGAAATTTACGATACAGGGTTTTTCAGCTGGCATCAGATTTCTTATTTTTGTTTTGATTTTTAATAAGCACATTATTATTGAACTTAAAATTTCAAAAAGTTGTAATATGTATCACATTTAATATTTTTTAAATCCCATTTCGTATTGCTACCATATTAACCTCTGTGGTGCTTGCAATTTATTTATTGAGTCATTTTATTTCTTAAAGAATATAAAAAAACAGCATTTATGAATATATGTATATATAATGTTTAAATTAATATAATATGAATTTTGACTTTCATGTTCTTCATTATTTTACAGTCATATAATAATAATACTAATAATAACACCTTTATTGGTTCCATTACATTAACATATTATTATAACATTATTCAACTTCCCCAATTTATATAATTCATATAACTAACCTTATTGTGTAATGATTTTGTGTATTCTGTATGCTTCTTCAATATAAAATTCTCATATATCCATCCTTCTTCAACTGCTAATGTAATTTTCTATCATATAACTGTTAGATAAATGGTCCTGGTATTGGCATACTTGTGATTGATAATAACACTCTCTTCTTATTTTATTTCTTAATGTAATTTTTAAATCTATTTAATACAACATTCGACGTTCCAAATGTTGATGTTGACTTTTTTCTAATCAATTATAATAATAATAATAATAATAACAATAATAATTACCTGCCCGTTTCCAACATGATAGAAAAAATCACATGTGTGGTACTTTTACAGTAGGCTTTTCTTATTGCAACTTTAATGTGTATTGTATTACGTAGATTTTCATTTCTCCTTTATAAATAAACAGATTCCACGCTTGTATAATGAGCATGTGTAAAATTGACATCTTAAATAAACTTTAATAATTATGAATATGTTTTACAGCATTATATCTACAGCCTCACAATCGTTATACTTTGCCAAGCTTTAAGGCAATAGTACCCGGTCGAATTTCGACCTATTTTCAACAGTTTTCCTAACAAAACTACAGCAATACTAATTGAAGAGTGGAAATTAGAAAGGGTGTAGGTGCCAAAAACAAAACTCAGAAATAATCGCGAAAAACAAAACGGGCGAAGTTCAAAATTAAGTGTAGACATAGAAAATTTTTTGATAAACGTTTATTAAATATATGCAACTAGTACAAAACTTAAAACATACTTATTAGCAAAAATTATTATCAAAATAACGTTCTATAACCAATATAAACAAAAACAGAAGTGCAAAATTTCGAAAGGGCGTAAGTGTCATCGACATTTTTTAGTAAAAAATTGTTAATTTCAGGCGTTTTCAAGATTTTCTGAAACATTTTCGTCAATGTGAAGTAGCTCTTTATAGAAACGTTGGTGTGCCGGATTCTTAAGGTAGGGAATCATGCTTCGAAGAGAAACCTTTTTATTTTCAGACACTTTACTTTCTGGCGGCAGCTTGGTTATGTTAGCCTGTCTAAGGTCAGCTAAAGTTTTTTTTTTTCTTTAAAACATTGACTTTCACTGCTTGCTGAATATCAGAGAAAGTGGTCTTCATTTTAATAAATGGAAGATTAGCCTCTTCAATGGTTATCACTGAAGCTTTACTTATATTTAACTTTGTGGTGTTAATATATGCATCCGCAGCTTTTTTTAGCTCCCAAAAGCCAGAAATTGTCATGTCAACAATATTGAATGGAGGAGAGTACCTTGCTGATTTAACTATTGCGCGTAGGTCCGAGGGAACATATGCTTTAGCTACCTTCTTACGCTTTTCTATCAAAGCAAAGTTCCTATCGCAGGGCATGAAACTATGGCCGCTGATAAGAAATTTCTGCTCTATAGTCTCAAAAACACCATTGGCTACTAAAAACATCAAGGTAAATAATAAAATTCTATTCTTGTTCTGGCCCCCGCTATTATCACACCATATTACTAAATGGTTCTTAAAAATCGGTCCTTGATTAGCAAGATGGAGGAGGCATGACGCAATTTCGTTAGCCCCGCGAGACGCTACCCCCTCGTGCCACATACACATGTAGGATTCATTCGTATCGCCAATATGAACACCTAAGTTGTAGCACGATAACTGTGACAGGTAAAACATATCGCTGTGGGTCAGTGATGGAACGAACATGACCTGTTGTAGGTCCATGGATAAACAACACTTGATGCTTTCGGGTTCTTGAGACTCAATCATATCTTCTTTTAGCACTTCTCTTGCTCTCCCGGCCTTGCGGTGATGAAGTTCCAGCTGAGTGTTAGCAGATTGGCTGGACTCAATGTTGGCCTTGATTTGACAGTCAAGTTTATCACATGTGCTGCACGTATCAACACGTAGTCTGTGAAAACACAGATTGGGAAAATTCTTTATGAAAACAGACCTGTAAAATTTATAGGTGACTATTGAATCAGGGTGCAGTTGCAGAAATGCTTTAAACAGTCTGTGAATATTTAAGTTGGGGCTAATGTACTCCTTTTCCGATTTAGATCTTGAGTAATGGCCAACTTCCCTTGGGATCCTGTTAATATGAGCCTTGACTAACGACCGGTCATATTCAGAATATTTTGGCGCAGCATGTCTGGTACGTTTATCTTTATAACAGGATTCACCCATTTTTTTTTCTCAATAAGTACGCCAATTCTTTTATCATTAACAGCGAAGGTGTCTTGGAAAAGTTTTTTTTACATACACGAACAAATTTTCCTGTACCACCAGGAACGGAATAAGCTATAGTGGCCTGACGTCGACTGCTTTGCGGATCCTTATATGAACCGTGCCGCCTTCTTTGCACAGCACAAATACTCATTAAACCCATTAAAAACGTCCCTTGTGTTTTAGCATCTTGACAATAAAACTTTTCCCAAAGGGAACGTCGCCTTTCGTATGTAACATCTTTACATCCCAGCTTGCATTTACATGATACCTACATATAACATATTTTCAAGATTAGAACCAGAAAGCGAAACATTATGTTAGTATACCTAACCTGCTCTTTGGGAATGGTTTTTTCAGGTACTATTTTGTTTTTATACGTTTTGTACGACTTTCCATTCCATTTTAAATGCTTCTGTTCAGTATGATATGAGCCACTACCTTTACCTTTTCTTATTCTTTGATTTCCTTCCATTTTAATATGCAGACACACAAAACACATAACTAGCACCTGCCGATTTTAAAACAAACTGGCAATATTCTGTGATGGACTAAGGACCTATCAAATGAAAACGCTTGCTCACATACGCCAAGCGACATCTATTACTACCTCCTGACAATTAAATTTTAACTTTGCCACTTATGGCTTTTCACAGGACATAAAGTATGATATTTAGAACCTTTCTATGTTGTTAACTCAATTTTGTAAAAAATGGCATTTAGGCCCTTTCTAATTTCCACTCTACAATTGATGTACACACTTGAAATTTTTTATAGTGCATTTGTGATGAATCCATAAATTCCCTAACTTATTTGTTTTTCAAATTAAGTACACATTCTTTTGTAATAAAATCGTAAAGTTCATGAAAATCACCTTATTTTTACTTAAATTTGTGGTTAAAAAGGAGTTAGTTTTCAGGTCAGTTCAGTGGTAGTTTAAATGATTGACAACGTGTTAGAAAATTATAATTTATATTATCTTGTATGTTTTTATGGGAAGAATGGGTAAGAATTGAACATAACTGAACGAAAATATTGTTACTTTATATTTTGGACACCAAAAGGCGTACCTACTCTTAGAAAAAAATTTCGGGATGAAATTTTTCTTAAAGAAAACATGCAAAAACCGTTGCACGATCATTACCTTGCTGAAATTCTAAATCTGCAAAGCAACGACGGCATATAAGATAGCAACATTCTTCGATTAGGTGTTGTAAATATACAGTAAATGTCTCATTTCTATACCAACCTGTATTCATACAAAATATGAATATATTTTATTTAGAATACATTCAATGCCAGCAGTCTATTTCATAAAATATATAGATTATGGTACAACAAACAAACTTTAAGCCAAACAAATCAATTCTATTCGATTCAGAAACTGGAACTGTGAATGGATGAGTAATTAGTGGAAGGGAAATTATAAAATAACAATAAATATTAACATTAAAATTAGTAAAGATTATAACTTGTATCCATTCGCTTCTTAACATTATCGAGCATGCTTCCGAAATTAATCGACATAAATAAATAGCTTTTTTGTTTGTTGTACAGTGTATATTTGCGTTTACCTATTCGGTTAAAAAAACATCATTTATCACATATATACATTTTCGTGGTTTTAGATAAGCAACACTACCTGTATGGTAACTCTCTGGGATAATAAATAATTTATTTGACGTTCCCCCAGTACAAAAATCGTATCTAATCTTTTCTTTAGAAGAATTCATTATGAAATCGCTTCAATTAATTTAAACTAACTAGCATCAACAAATTAGGCATGTAAACTGAGAAGTAAATAAAATAATGTCACCGTATAGGTACTATAGCATATCCATATATGACCAAGAAACTGACAATATTATATCAAAAAATGACAATAACCCAGAACTTTAAAATAATAACGCTTTATATGTCTTTGGTGTGAAATTTAGTAAGCAATCCAGTTCTGCACATGCAACTGTAATTGAGAAAAACTAAATACGTATGTCTATATTAGGTCCATTTCTTATAAATAACACTACCAAAAATTGCGGCCATCTAATACGTCGTTTTCAATAAATATAGTTTTTTTTAATAACATTGAATTGTCAGAAAAACGGCAATAAGTCGAAAACCTTAGATTTTAGGCCTATACTATCTTATTACTTTTTATCTAACAATTAATTATACCGAAAACACAAAAAATTGGAGGGCAGAACAGGAGGTTCTATTTAAAAAACTGTAACTATGGTCAGTCACCAACTTATGAATCATTCTGTATAATACATAATAAATATAAAAGGCCCTTCCAATACCAAAAAATTGCTATATAAAATAGAACCGCTTTGAAGTATCATTATTCATAAAGGGACAATCCGTTTTATCCACGGAAATAAGTCACTCTGTAAATATCTACCAAATGAATGAATAAATTGCTACCAAAAATAATTTGAAGACTGAATTGTGCCACGTATTGATAAATAGTGTAACATTGCTGACTTTTTTAAAATAATTTTTTAATGTGTGTTTTTGTATTTCATGTACTCTAACAAATAAATAAATGTTATTATTATTAATTGAAAATGAATATTTTTTTTATAATTATACATTGTATAACAAAATTCCGAAAATCCTCATTTTTATTGTCCTTTTTTGAATACTTGATAGTTTTTTTGTTACATATTTATTTTTTTGTCTGATACCGACAATGTAATTTATCATACGCGCACACATACTCATAGAGACATGTTTGCAAAAACCACCAAACTTCAAAATATCACATTATTTCCTTTGATGAAATATTAAAAATCATAAACCTAGTATTAAACACATGCCACCTGCGACCGGATGACGCCAATATAATGTGTTTTATTTTGCTGTGAATCTACGTTAGCTGTACCTTCCAGTATGTAGAGAAAAATAAAATCAAAAACTAAAATTTCTGTTTCATTTAAAAAAGTAGAATCGCATGAAGTCTGTGCCGGCGCCCTATATTGTTTAATTCGTTTTTACCCCAACCATTTTCTTCTGAATAGGCGACAGCTCGAATGAAAAGTTTAGCCACAGGTAGATTGGATTAGATTTTTGAAACAGTTTTTAATTTCATTGATAATATAATTTTCATTAATATATTGCCACTAACGCCCTTGCACTATATATGTGGCACCTTGCTTTAAGTACGAAGGAGAAATTAGTAGTATATTCAGTTATTAATTACTTTTGAAAAAGTTTTTGAATGGTCCGAATCTTTTCACTAACTCTACCGGGTGTCTGTTTAAGCTCGGCCACCGGCCATATCTCGGCAACCGTTTATCGTACAACCTCGCGGAAAAAATCTTGATAGTAAAATGGATGACGAGAATTACAACAAAAATATTTTTACGTTGCCCAAATGATCGCAAGGCGGCGCAATTCTCAAGATGAATTAAAAATTCGATAATTTTTCATTAAATTTTAGATTAAGATAGATTAAAAAATGTAGTACCAAAATTTTTAGACGTTTTTATACAACTTTCATTTGAAACTTTTTGATCTAACTCCCATACGAAGGGGAGAGTGGAGGGGGGGGGTATGCCTGCGCACAAAAGTAGGTATAACTTTGGTTTGCCCCAACGGATTTAATGTTCCTGGGCTCATTAGATAGAGAATTTTACAAAGAATTGAAGGATGTGTAGCACGAAATTACGTGGTTGTCAAAGAAAATAACAGGGGGCGCTGTTCTCAATGTATGTATATTTCTTGTTTTTTCTTTAAAATTTGAAATGGAACGGTATATTTTTAATATCGTAATATTGAAGCACATAAAAAACTGAAGAGAGTGATGAAGACCGGAAGTTGCTGTCTTTTTTGTTGACGAAGATATAGTCATACGAAGACAATCCAGGAAAATAAAACTCTTTAAATATAAATTTATTTATTTATTGGGATTAATCATTTTATTTTAATTTTAATAGGGTCTCTAGACAGTGTATAGTACGTTTTCACTTGAAATTTCATCATACTCTTCGCTAAATGTATTTATTTCAATCTTTTTATCGATTTTTTAATTCATTGCATATGTTACGTTAGATTCTCGTTTTAAATGTTTTTAAATGCTCTAGCTATTATTTTTTAAATATCATTTCTGATCCTTTCCAACATTGAAATAAAATAATAATAGTGAACAGTGTAGTTTGCTTTTTTTTTAAATTTTTCATCATACAACATGACATGCACAGTGATACTAAATTACATTCTGATGAGGTTTCTAAGGTAGGTCATGAAAATCGAATTGCAAAGATATTAGTGTCACTTGTAGTTAAACTTTTTGTACGTATCTAGCAAATTGAGGCTTTTTGGACACCTGCACATAATTATTAAGTTTGTAAAATGTCGTATTCTAACGTTGAAGCTTATGACATGATCAGAATATATTTTCAATGCTTTGAAAATGTATTCTTGCTTCGGGGAAATATTCCCTAAATTATCCGGAAAGAAGACATTATTGAGTTTTTATTCACCTTGCCAGATGTTCTTGTTGTTTATTTATGGGGCAGAATAAAAGATATAATTTATCACAAAAAGCCGAGAACAACAATTGCTGCCTCCGAAATGGAAGTAACTCTGCTCTCTACTAATCGACAAGTAAACGGGTATTGAAAATGAAGGTGAACACTTTGAACATTTGATAAGTTAAAGTTTTTTCTTGTTTTTTTTTTGTACTTTCTGATTTAAATATATTTTCTTTTCTTTTATATTACGTGGTCAATATATTTTCTTATTTATGTTTAGGTATATAATAGATTCTTTTATTTACTTTCATTTCAGGCGGGGATGATTTAGATATCAATTTGTTTACCCTTTCGTTACTAATGAGTAAATGATTTGATTATAACTAATGCATTATATTATATTGCTTTTTTTTTCTCGTTATTGTCTACTTAGGTCATGAGTTATGGAAATTATTTTTGCTGTTTTCCTATAATTAGATCTACCTATATCATTTGGGTGATAAAGATATATTATTATTATTATTATTATTATTATTATTATTATCATTATTATTATTTTATTTCAATGTCTAACAAGGCAAGACATGAAATTTAAAAATAGCTAGAGAATTTGAAATCATTTAAGAAGAGAATCTAATGTAACATATGCAAGAATTAAAAAATCGGTGAGAAGATTGAAATAAAAACATTTATGAAAGACTATGATGAAAATTCAAGTGAAAGCGAACTATACACTGTCTAGTGACACTTAAAATTAAAATAAAGTTATTACTCACAATAAATAAATAAAATTATATTAAAAATTGTTTATTTTTTTTTGGATTGTCTTCGTATGACTATATCTTCGTCAAGAAAAAAGGTAGCAACTTCCGGTTTTCATCATTCTCTTCAGTTTTTTATGTGCTTCAATATTACTATACTAAAAATATGCTGTTCCATTTAAAATTTTAAAGAAAAAACAAGTAATATACATACATTAAGAACAGCGCCCCCTGTTATTTTCTTTGACAACCACGTAATTTCGTGCTACATATCCTTCAATTCTTTGTAAGATTCTCTATCTAATGAGCCCAGAAACATTAAAATCCGTTTGTGCAAACCAAAATTATACCGACTTTTGTACGCAGACATACACCCCTCCCCTCTTCCCTTCGTATGGGAGGTAGATCAAAAAGTTTCAAATGAAAGTTGTATAAAAACGTCTAAAAATTTTGCTAGGATAATTTGCAATCTATCTTAATCTAGAATTTAATGAAAAATTATGGAATTTTTAATTGATCTTGAGAATTGCGATCATTTTGGAAACTTAAAAATATTTTAGTTGTAATTTCCGTCGTCCATTTTACTATCAAGATTTTTTCCGCGAGATTGTACGATAAACGGTTGCCAAGATATAGCCGGTGGTCGAGCTTAAACAGACACCCGGTATATAACAATATATTTATTTTTCGCTTTAATAATTATTTTCAGTGCTTAAAATACGTCTTTCTTGAAGTTGTGCGTTTCTATAGTTATAGCATAAAAAAGCAACAAACATGGATTTTCACTCTTTATTTTGACTATAGAAGACGAAGGAAACAAATTCCCGTTGCAGTTTCCTGTTTAAACACAAACGGAAACAATCAAGCGGGTATTAAAATTATCTTATTGAACCCTTCTCTCCTGTACAGTCGTCGCCTGCTTTATGGAATACTAATAAAGGAATCGGTAGCACTGCAGTTGAAATTTCCTAAAACCTCACACTCCACTTCTCTACCGATCGGAGCTTTCTTCGTTGCCGACGATACAGAATTACTATTGTAGTCTCTGATATAATTCAAGGCACAAGCACATCGTCGTTGCTTTCAAGTAGGACGACGCTTATTCGCAGTGTAGCCGGGTCAAATTTATGGGGATGCGCCGTTTTCATCTGCATATATTCCAACTACCTACATCTCAACAGCGAAATCTTGAAATCTTATTCTTGACACGTACGCGGTAAGAATGCATTAGGAATTATTTCGATGCGGATGTTCTACATTAGTAATTCTGATGTTATTGTAGTTGTTTTAATACCAATTGGTTCTGCAAGTGGATCTGATAAAGTTTTGTGAATGTAATTGTGGTGCTTTCGGATTGTTGCATTTAGATATTCTTTCCTTAAATTAAATGCTGCTTCCTTTATTATTGCTTATTCATTGGTATTTAGGAACTAATTTTACACATATTATGCGATATTTTTTCGAAGTAGGTTTATAATAATAATAATAATAAACATTTATTGATGTATATATATATATATAATCTAATAATCCCCTCTACCATATTAATGGTGTGGGGCGTTTATCCTCTTCTAACTTTTTATGAAACTTTTCCATTCATTTCTATTCCTCGCCATGCTCTTCGCCTCTGTCCAAGTTTTGCCCTTCCTCCTCAAAATCTCTGCTATGACATCATTCCATGTCGTCCTTGGCCTTCCTCTTCTTTTATTTTTCATTATTCTTGCTTCCCATATCCTTCTTGTCTGTCTCGTATTATCCATTCTATATAGATGTCCCCACCATCCCAACTGTCTTTGCTCAATATGTTCCAACACTGACTGTATATTTAGATCTTTTCTTATTTCCGAATTTCTTATTCTTTCCATCTTTGTAACTCCTCTGACTCTTCTTAAATATTTCATTTCTACTGCTTGTATTTTACTTTTTTGTCTTGTATTTAATATCCAGGATTCGCATC
This sequence comes from Amphimallon solstitiale, assembly GCA_963170755.1. Lineage (NCBI taxonomy): Eukaryota > Metazoa > Arthropoda > Insecta > Coleoptera > Scarabaeidae > Amphimallon > Amphimallon solstitiale. The sequence goes on along the minus strand of OY720682.1, from coordinate 98,662,399 downwards.
CATATACTAATATCGGTCGGTATATTGCCTTATATACTTTTAATTTTGTTTCGCGGGATATCTCTTTTTTGTTAATGAACTTATTCCTCGTACTATAATACAGCTTTGTTGCTTTTTCTATTCGTTGGTTAATCTCGGCGTCCTGGGTTCCTTTTCCATCAATTCTCACTCCCAAGTACTGGAACGTTCTCACTTCTTCTATTTCAATTCCTTCTATTTCGATTTTCATATCTATCTCTTCATCTCCCACTACCATTACTTTGGTTTTATTCTTATTCAACATCATTCCACTGTTATTTAGTGTCGTATTCCATATTATTAAATTCCGTTGTAGATCTTCCGCACTGTCAGCTGTAATTATTATGTCGTCTGCGAATGCTCCCTGTGAAACTTCGACTAGCTTTAAGTTAATGTGTCCAACTCTGATCTTTTTACTTTCTTTTGTACACCTTTTGATAATGTCGTCCATATAAACTATAAACAGCATTGGGCTCAGGCTTCCTCCCTGTCGGAGTCCCTCCTTTGTTCTGAAGGTTTCTGATTCTAAATTATTAGCTATTACAGCGTTGGTGTTATTATCATATATTTTCTGTATTAATCGTCTTATTTTTCCATTGACCCCTCTCTCTTTTAATATATTCCACAGTCTTTCTCTTGGTACCTTATCGAATGCTTTTTCTAGATCTATAAATGCTAAAAATACTTTCTTCTGCTCTCTATAGGCTTTTTGTATTATTTGCTTCACGGAAAATATTTGGTCTTGTGTGCTCCTTCCTTTTCTAAACCCACTTTGTGATTCGTGTAGCGTATTTTCGAGTTTTGCTCTTAGTCTTTTATCTATTATTTGCTCAAGAATCTTCATTGCAGTGCTTAGAAGGGTTATTCCTCTGTAGTTATTGCATTCTTTTTTGTTTCCTTTATTCTTGTATATTGGTACTATTAATGACTTCCTCGAATCGTTTGGTATCTCCTCTTCTCTCCATATTCTGTTATATATTTTCAACATTACTTCTCTTCCTTTTTGTACTATATTTTTAATTATTTCTGCCGTAATCTTGTCGCAGCCTGGTGCTTTCCCATCTCTCTGTTTATGTATTGCTTCTTCCAATTCGTCCATGGTAATTATTTCTTCCGTCTCTTCTTCTTCTATTGTTTGTTGTTCATCGGTATTCTCATTTTCCACTCCTTCGTTTAGCAATTCTTGGAAATATTCTTTCCATCTTTCTATGATTTCTTTTTTATCGCTTAGTATATCTCCCTTCTTATTTTGTATATTATTATGGTGTGTAGATTGAGACATTTCTTCATTCCTTACTGACTTCAAAACTCTATAAAATAGTTTTTGGTTTTCTTTACTATTTTTTTCCATCTTTTCACCAAATTCTTGCCATGTCTCTTTTTTGGGCTCCTGCCACGAACTGTTTTACTTTTTTTCTTTCTTCTTTGTATATATTGTATTTTTCCGCTGTTTGTTCTGCTAAATATATTTTCCATGCCTTTTTTTTTGACTTTACTTGATACCTTATTTCATTTGTCCACCACTTTGTTTGTCTTTTGTTTTTCTTCTTGCTTACTCCACATATCTCTTTAGTTGTAGTTATTGATGTAAACACCTTTAAAATCTGTTGTCATATACAAAATAGCTGAATATAGTTTTTTCATGTACAATATAAAAAACGCAGACAAAAATAATAAAAGAGCATCACATATATATTGCAGTGGCTGTTACACTGTTGATGAATGATAAAAATTAGAATAGTCTATTTATAAACTTATAACTAACAGCATAATTTTTTTTATTTATGTTCTTATGAGTTCTTGCAGTGATTTGCTTCTTATATTCTGGTACACCTCTTATTTAGTTTTGTTTGGGATAAGGTCGAAATTAAACAAAGTATCTAAATCTCATATAAAAATTATATTTATATTTTGTAATAACATTTCCACACTATATTTATATATATTTGCTTTACAAAGAAAGAAAAATGGAAAGCATTTGTACTCACTTTATAATGCTTGTGAAATACTTATACATTTATAATGAGAACTGAATAAAAACAATAAAAACACATTTACTTTGTTGTATCACTATATTAAACAAATGGTGTGACCGCGGTTTCGACCAACATGGCCATTAACGAACACAGTATTGAATGAGATACAAAACTATGTTAAACTTAGTGTAAGGCAGTAATTATGAAGTAGAGGGGAAATAAATGGGATAATACACAATACATTATAACAGTTATTAGTTAAATGTAGGGAAACCAGAAATTAGAAATATGAGGTAAATTAAAAATCTAAGTACAGCAGGTAAACAGAGGTGTATATATCAAATCGGTCTGGTCGTTATGTAAATGACATTCGAAATTGCGGGAGGCTTTGAATATTTCGAGGGACTCTAGTAGGTTTAATTTCTCACCTTTCTCGGTGAAGTGTAAGATTTTTACAAAATTATTAGTTATTGTATGATTGTACTCCTTTATATGGGCCGCAAGCGCAGACTTAGGGCATTCATTGTCAACTTCTTTAATATGCTCTTTAACTCTAATATTAAAACTACGACCAGTCTGTCCGATATATACCCCTTTACCATCAGAACATTCAAGCTTATAAACACCAGATTTGTTTAAAGGGTTTATTTTCGTTTTACAATTAAACAGAATATTAGCGATCTTTGTGTGAGGTTTGAATGCTACTTTAAAATTTTTAGAAATAATTTTAGCGATTTCATTACTAACATTGCCAAAATAGGTTAAGGAGATATATTGAGATGATTCTAATTTATTATGAGGGTATGCTGAGTTCAAGGCTAATTTAGTTCGTTTTTTATTTAATATGTTATCTATGATTTTGGGGGGATAGCCATTATTATATGCAATTTGTTTAATAACATCAATTTCTTGGTTGAAATTTTGTGTTGATAACGGCAATGATACCGCTCTATGTATCATAGAGTGGAAAGCTGCTAGTTTGTGGCTTAAGGGATGTTGTGAATTGCTCGGTATGCAAGCATCTGAAAAGGTAGGTTTCCTAAAAATATTGAAGCTAAGCTGGGTATCAGATTTGGTAATTTTAAGATACAAAAAATTTATGCAATTATTTTCTTCCATTTCAACTGTGAATTTAATCTTAGGGTATACTGAATTAATGTAATGTATAAAGGTTTGTAATTGTCTAGTTGTCCCATTGAAACAAGTAAGCACGTCGTCCACATACCTATACCAGAAAAGAATATGTTTTTTACCTAAATTGTTTAATATAGTGATACAACAAAGTAAATGTGTTTTTATTGTTTTAATATGGATTATCACAAAGTAACGGCTTACAGCATTAATTATGTGATAACTGAATAATTATCTTGTTCCTTTAAATAAAAAAAGTTATTGATTCTTGATAATTTGTTTATTTCACCTATTTCACCAAAAACGTACATTTTCACATAGTGTCTTGGTAATCTAGAACCTTGCAACGTGAATGCTCTGTAACTGGCCTATATTAATCGCTAGCTGTAAACATTCTCACATTGTACCTCTAGCAGCTTAGCACCTGCCCATCAAAAACATCCCCGCTTATTCGTATTTATTTTATTTGAATTACTAAATTAAATGACTATATAATAATTAATGATGCCCAACGATATACTAAAGGCAAATATTTTCACATAGTACCTTCAGCATGTCTAACACCATTAACTATCCATTTATTATTTTAAAATCACGAATTATTATTATTAAACAAGATAATATTCATCTAATTATGATGCCCAATGATTTACTAAAGGCAAATATTTTCACATAGTACCTTCAGCACGTCTAACACCATTAACTATATCTAAATTAAATTATTTATCTTATAACTTACTTCATATCATCGTACATTTTATCAAATTCATTCTAATGATGTTCTCCATCTTAAAAATTAAAATAATGAAAATGAAAATTATTTGAATGAAATTGTTTTAAAAGAAACTAAATGAAAATAAAATTCTAATTCTTAATACAGATTCTTAAATCGTGAGATCATAAATAGTGCATATAAGTCCCTACTCTCACTTTCGCAATCAATTTTTTTTTTATACTTTCCCAAAATTAATGTCTTTACTGCTCGAATTATAAACTTCATCTTCGACAAGTCTATTCTTGTTTTCGCCTTATATACTGAAACAAAAGGCTATCGACAATTTGTAGCGCCTCTGTTATCTGATTAAATTTTAAGTTGGCATTGATCTTAAAATGATAAAATCTTTCTTGTTTGTTTTCTTCAGGTTATCATACCTGAACCAATACGCGCACATCGTCTTTGTCAGCAACACACTAATGACGATGACTTGAACTGTTTGTTATTATTGTTTTTCACAGACTTATTACGTTTCATCTTCAGTGAGTATATAATTCTGTTCTTCCTCTTTAGTATGGTCCCTCATTGTACTTGTATATGAGTGCGTTACCCTTTTCATCGTTTGTTATATATTTTCTTTTTCCATTTACCAATGTTATTCTTACTTTTCTTTTAGAAATTCTTCGATTTGGGTAATACGGGAAAGACTTTGTAAACAACTGAGATGTTTCTAACGGAGTCCGCACTACAAAGATCGGTCGCGCCCATCACATCGTCTCCGATTTCTATCCATGCCCTCTCTTCTGGTAACACGTTGATTTGCAGAATGCTGTAAACAACATTAACACTGTATTTTGCTTTTGCAGGTTTTTAAACCACACAAGACCATTTCCATTTCTTTTGAGGCCTTCGTGTTATGCATACAAGAACTAATAAGTGTATTTTTAATTTATACAGTTACTGTTTACATAAAACTATCTTATTTACGATCTGTCACTTCGCACTAGAAATGATTTGATTTATATCCTTTTTCTGTACATAGATATTAAGTTACAGGTATCTACTATATCTTAAATATTATTATCAAAATCTTTCTAATGAATTGGTACTATTATGTATGTTTGAATTTATGTTCTTTCATTTAAATCATATTCTCTTCTCGATCACACCTGATATTACCTTGCTCATATAACTTAATAGCATGTAAATGATTCACTCTCTTTATTGTCCCATCTTTTAACATGACTCTTTCTCTGTTATTCACTTTCAATAACTTTTTGTTTTTAAATAATGGTCCATTTCTTAAGATGTTTAAGGCTGTTCTAACGCTTTGTACGAAATTAGGTTCTGTATTTTTATATTCAAACCATATCTCGTGCTTGTCTTTTCTACAAAATAGAGAGTGCATTGATTTATTTGTATTTACTTTTATGCTTAATATTAGTACTTACTTAACTTAGTATATATAATTACGTATATATTTTTGATAATAGCATTGCCCTTAAATGTTGGCAACCTATTTCACTTACTATTACATGTTTCAATTAATGCTTAAAATCTCAAATATACAATTTTAAAAATAAAATTAGTGTTCTTTTTTAATAACTAAACTAATTCTTAATATTATTATTTCAATGATAAGAAGATCACAGCAATATGTATACACGGAATACATACTGTATCATAGTTGAACAAGATACTCATCCATGGAGTAGCACTCCTTCACCATCAACATGCCTTTCACCAGCCTCCTGAAGGGATCCATGTTCATCGCTTTCCATTCGGAGGGAAGATCATTGTATAACTTCGAGCCCCAGTGACTCACACCTTGCTGCGTCGACACCAAACGGTGATGTCGAACACCAAATTCGTCCCTGTGCAGAGTGTTATATGAATGGTGGCCGCCATTAACGGGAAATTGGTGTCGATGTGTGTGAAAATATTTCAATGCTTGCAGGATATACATCGACACCATGGAAAGTATACCCTCTGCTAAAATATTCCCAACAAGATTCTCCTGGTCTCAGATTGCACAGACATCTTATAGCTCGCTGCTGAAGCAAGAAGACCATAGTTCCAGCTGTTGATCCTCCCCAGAAAAGGATGCCATAAGCCAAATGGGAATGAAAGGTTGCATGTTAAGTTAATTTTGCTGCGTTGTGAGTTGCAATAGGTTTTATTCGTTTAATAGCAAAATGCCTTATGTTAGTCTTTTTGATAACTGGTCGATGTGCTGTGTCCATTTCAGGCCATCATCCAATGTAACACCAAGGAATTTTGCTGTGTGGGTTTCACTGCTTGATTTAGTTCTAAAGACAAGTTCCTGAGTTTTTTCTGTATTTAATTTAAGTTTGTTCGCAGTGAACCATTTCTCTGATCTTCTGATTGTCAACATTGATCTTTGTTGAGTTTCAATTCTTGTCTGTCCATTTGTTAAAATGGAAGTGTCATCTACGTAAAGGCATATTTCACCACTAAGACATTAGGGTAAAAAGTGGAATAGTCTAATAGGTATTATCTCTTCGTACACCTTTGATAAGGTCGACAGTATGCTGATTAGTCAATAGTTGTAGCACATACTTGTTTATGGTTGATGTAGTTAGATCCAAGGAAATAATAATTGTACAAAGAGTCTACGTTAGAAAAATAATTATACACGGTTATACATAAATACACTTGTCACAAAAAGTATCGCATCATGTAAAAAAGTAAGATTTTTTTTGAATTATGGAAATCTCAACTGCAAATATTGTACTTATTTCGTAAATGGCATACTTTACTTATTTTATCTGACAGTTAATTTTTATCAGATGTTTTTTCTTTGTTAATGTCAAAAAACGTAAAAAGTGGAAAGTGTGAGAAAAGGCGTAGTTCATTTATTCTGTTAAAAAGTAAATTTGCTTAGGTATTTGTAACTGTTTTTTTATTAAACAGATTTTGGACAAAAATGAGTAATTTGACACCAGTACAAGCAGCCCAAATTGTGGCCTTAAGTAAGGATGGAAAATCGCAGCGATATATAGCCCAACTTATGAATATCAACCAATCGAGCGTATCTAGAATATTAATAAGGTTCAGAGAAGCGGGAGTTTACCATAGAAGACCAGTTCCAGGACGTCCAAGATGTACCATCCCTGCAGATGACCGTTTTCTACGTCTACAAGCCCTACGGGAACGTCATATTACTGCACGAAAACTGCGCAATGATCTTTCTAGAGTCCGTAATGTCCAAATAAGCATTAATTCTGTTAGAAACAGGTTAAGGGAAGTAGGAATTAGAGCTAGAATGCCTGTTACTGCACCATTGCTAACCAGAGCACACCGTGTGGCAAGTTTGAGATTCGCAAGACAACATGTAAATTAGAATGTAAACGACGGGGCTAATATCCTGTTTACAGATGAGTCCAGATTGTCAATTTTCGGATCAGATAGACGAATTCCAGTTTACAGACGCGAAGGCGAGCGATTTGCACAGTGCAACATAAGATCAGCAAGGAATTTTAGCGGTGGCTCTATTATGGTATGGGGAGGCAGTTGTTTAGAAGGTCGCACAGAGTTAGCTGTATTTCGCAGGGGATCTTTGACAGCTGATCGGTGTATAAGAGACGTTCTAGAAGAACATGTGGTACCATTTGCTCCTGTTATTGGAATAAATTTTGTTCTAATGCATGATAACGCACGTCCGCAGGCTGCAAGAATAACAACCGATTATCTTCGAGAAGTAGGTATTCAAGCTTTAGCATGGCCAGCAGCAAGCCCAGACGTGAATCCAATAGAGCACGTTTGGGACAACCTAGAACGCCGCATAAGATCTCGTAATATCGCTCCAGACAGCTTAGATGACCTTGAACACGCATTATTAGAAGAATGGGAAACTTTAGATATGGAGTTTGTAAGGAATTTGATAAGAAGCCTTCCACAACGGATGCGAGCTGTTATTAGGGCCGGAGGTGGCAATACTAGATACTAAAAATCGTTTACTTTACTTTAAGACATTTTTTGTTACTTTAAAATTTTCTTGTTTTGGAGAATAAAAATTATCTTTGCAATTTCCTCAAAAATTTTCAAATAAAAAAAACCAAACATCTTTTAAACTTAACGAAAAATCATTATCATTATTTAAAAAAATTTATATATGTATATCGTGAGAAGCATTTTGTCAAAATCCATTTATTTTGAAATGATGCGATACTTTTTGTGACAAGTGTATATGTTAATACTGTTATGACCATCTATAGCATAGGTTCCCAAAGTGGGCGATAACGCCCCCTTGTGGGCGCTGCAGGTCTAAAGGGGGGCGGTAAGAGACCCAGAAAAAAAATGGGGGCGTTGTGTAAAGGCTTAGGGGGCGATTTGTAATTTCATCTAGAATCTAGGAGGACTCTTAGACACCGACTGAGCTCTCGACTCTCGACTAGGGATGGGCGATAAACATCGATGTTCATTGAACATCGATATTTTAGGATCGATGTTCGATGTTTTTGCATCGATGTTTGCAATTTAGATTTATCGATAAACTATCGATGTTAGAAGAAATATAGTGAACATCGAACTTTTAAGCTTGACAAAATGTATTTGCACTAATCACAAAATAAAACAGCGTCCTCTGTTGACAAATACAAAAATGTTTCCAAATTAACAGCTCACATACAGGCTACGAGGATGTAAAATTGTCTACGAATAAAAGAAGTATTTAAATTACACAGTGCTATATCATATAAATTCGAATATTTCATTTTAGGCTCTTTTAAATATTACTCAGTATAAATATTTAAATAATATATAATTAAATACATAAATTTATAGTACTTTTAATGTGCAGAATAAAAGTTAAATTATGTATGCATGCAGAATAAGTGAAGGAGGTAAACGTATTTTCATAGAAAAAGAAGGGAGATAGACATTACCGATGTATACTTCTTCGGGAAATTCCCTAGTGCGTACAATCATACACGACGATACACGTATTAAATGCAAGATGACACATCAGAAATATAAAACCATATCCATATGTATCTCGGTATTTGCCAGCGTAGTCAAAAAAAATGCAAGACTATAAAATCCCAAATAAAAATCGTTCTCTTAAAAAGCTTTGATACACGTAAATGTATATATTTTTTAAGTATCAGACGATTTAAGTCATGTGGTTGTTTCATGCGTAATTGCATAATATTGTTTTTTATATAGTTTTTTTTGAGTAGTTTCTAAAGTTAACTACATATTATAAATGTATATATTTCTTTTATTATTTTTTTTGAATAGTGATATCTTTTATATCATTTTGTTAAGGACGTAAATTAATTAAGTTATAATAAAGTTTTTGTTAAACTGCCAAAAAATAAATCTATAAATATAATTATCGATGTTTAAAAACATCGATGTTTGGTAGTCGATATTTTGCAACCATCGATGTTGATCAACGATGTTAACATCGATGTTTGATATCGATGTTTACCCACCGATGTCCCATCCCTACTCTCGACTACAGCTTGTGAACATCAACTAATATTAATTAAGAGATTGCTCAAACCAACTCGGTTCGATATTTCTCTCCGAGTAGTTCATATATCTGTCCTGTTTTATTGAATAAATAAAATAAAAAACATATCAATCGGTCGCTCCGTTTCGAAACGAAAAGAGACACAAACAAACAAATAAAAAGGCAACTGTATCAATCGGCTGGTTCATAGAATACTTGTTCTTACTTGTTGAGTACGATTGAGCGTCGAATGAGATAAACGAGTTTATGCATGTTTGTCTTATTCCTGTCGGTGCGTGCTGCTTATGCAATCCTATATAAACAACGTAATATTTATTTTATTTTCATTTGCGGTTTCGCGCGTAATAGATAAGCAGTACTTAAGTTCAACACTTATACTTACGTATTTCTCAAAACAAAACAATGTCGGAAGTAAAAAAGAAGAGACGGCAATACTGTGCGGAATATATTAAATTCGGATTCATTGAAAATCCTACAAACCCATCGTCGCCTTTGTGCCTTCTATGCCTAAAAACATTTTCGAATGAAGCAATGAAGCCTTCAAGACTTCAAGATCATTTGAATAAAATGCATCCAGATAAGAAAGACAAGAATGTAGCATATTTTCAAGACCTAGAGAAGAAGCATAATACTCGGCCAAGTGTAGCAAAACTCTTTTCGGCGGCTGCTAAGCAAGATGACGACGGACTTCGAGCTTCGTACAACATCTCTTTGTTAATTGCTCAAAAAGGCAAACCACACAACATCGAAGAAGTGTTAATTTTGCCAGCAATAAAGGAAGTAATAACTACTGTGCTTCATAAACCGGCCGCAGATATTATCGGAAAAATTCCTTTGAGTAATAATTCTGTGCAAAGACGAATTGATGAAATGGCCGGAAACATAGAAGAATCATTGTGCAATCATCTGAGGACTAGTCAATTCTCAATTCAGCTCGATGAGTCCACTTTACCAACTAATGAAGCATTGTTGCTGTCTTACGTGAGGTTTATTAAAGATGAGAAAATATGTGAAGAACTATTGTTTGCTAGAAATTTAGAGACCGATACAAAAGGCGAAACCATATTCAATACATTGGAAAAGTTTTGTGATGAGAAAGAGATTCCCTTGAAAAATATTATATCAGTTGCTACGGATGGCGCTCCGGCTATGACAGGGTGCCATAAAGGCTTCATAGCGTACGTAAAAAATAAAATTCCAGATGTCCTTGCTGTACATTGCGTTATTCATAGACAACATTTGGTTGCTAGAAATTTAAGTGAACGACTATTTCAATCACTGCAATATGTCATCAAAGCAGTCAATAAAATCCGTAACTGCTCTTTGAATGATAGATTATTTCATCAGCTTTGTGTTACTAATGACGAAGATTTCAACCGTTTGTTGTTTCATACCGAAGTTCGTTGGCTATCAAGAGGCAATTGTCTGACTCGATTTTACAACCTGTTTGACTCTGTGATAGAGTTTTTGGAAACTAAAGATACAGAATTGCGCAACAAGCTCATTACATCAAAAAATGATATAGCTTACATGACAGACCTGTATAAATTGTTCAACAACATGAATCTCCAACTGCAAGGCGATGAACTAAATTTAATTAAAACAAAAAATGTCGTTGCTGCTTTCGCAGCCAAACTGCTTCTACACAAAAAGAATATGGGCAGACGTGAGTTTCATAATTTTCGGAATTTATCAGTATCCTGCAGTAACGACGACTTGTTTGCCTACTGCCAACATTTGGAAAAGCTCCACATTGACTTCACCGAACGATACCAGGATATTTTGAACTTGGAAATACCAGACTGGGTGTTGGATCCGTTTTCAAATGTCAACACAGCAATATCACCACATCTGGAAGAAGAACTTATAGAATTGACAACGAACGAGGAAATAAAAATCAAGTTCAAAAATGGCTAACAAGAATTTTGGCTACAAAAACCGATCCCGCAATTGTACCCTGGATTGTGGTCAATCATTCAACGATTCTTGATAGCATTCCCATCGTCATATTTGTGTGAACGTGGATTTAGTGCTGTAGCAACGCTGCTTACTAAAAAGAGAAATCGTTTGCATGTTACCGAACGTGGTGACTTGCGGCTGTTCTTGAGTAAATTGGAACCTGATATCAACAAACTTATTAAACAGCATCAGATTCATCCTTCACATTAGTTTTTATATTAGAATCGATTATGTTTGTTTTATTTTGAATTTTGAATAAAAGATACTTTGTCTGAATACTATAAAGTTGCGTTTCAATAATCATTCTCATTGGCAGGTGTAGCCCGTAAAAGTTAACTTGAGACCTGAGCGCCGTTGTGTACTACCTACTACGCTCAGGTCTCAAGTTAACTCATTCATTCTAAACGAGACTTTTACTATAACCCATAGTAAAAGTCTCGTTTAGAATGAATGTTTAATCTCCGCTAATATAGCTCACAATAATTAATTTAATTTGAAGTTATAGTGGTTTTTGAGTAGGTGAAAAAATGGGGGCGCTAAAAAATAATTTATTCTCAAAGTGGGCAGTAGGCAAAATAAGTTTGGGAACCACTGATCTATAGACACGTTTTGCATGTAGGAATGTTTCTTTTTCAGTTCTTGCTAAGAATATTGCAAGTCAGCAATATTTATCTACGTAGTGTATACGGTTTTATTTGAAATAAGCTGTTTATCTAGTGTATTCTATTGCGAGATCAAAAAGTATATTGATAAAGGTTTGCCATTGAATGTAAAACGTCTCTCTTAAGTTATATCATTAAGTGTCATATTGTCATTAATATTTGTTATTATATTTTCTCTCTGACATCTTGCAGTTTTTCAATTATGTTTTACACCACAGCACACAAAGCTTACATGATTGAAGCGTATTTTAGAACAGGTCTGCTAGTTAATGTCATTTATAGCTTTTATATTTGGATAATTTTCATGAACACTTCCCAAACTTCGCAGTAGTATAGAAGGATTTTTATATGTGCCTTGCACATTTGGCCATTGCAAAAATCTCGAACTTGAAAATTTTTGTCATCACAATACTTCATTATACTACGTATGAGAAACTAAAAGTTATTACAAGGGAAAGAGGTTTGACATCTTTGTTTTGATTGTTATGTCTTGAAGAAAACGGAAATTTGGAAATTGAAGAATATCGTATAATTTCACTAGTCCTTAGGCATAATTCACCTAATTTAACCAGACCTGTATTTTTTATAATAAGCGAGATTCCCATGCTGGAAATGTTATCTGGGACATGTTATATACAGGGCAATCCAAATTATGTGTTCACCATTGGCAACTTTGTTATTATTAAAGATACAAGATTGTTTAAATTAGCAAACTTGTACTTTTAACGCTCTTTAAGATGGAAGAATAAAAAAAAACAAATGAGCAACGCGTTTTCGAGTTTTGCCGAAAAATATTTTTTTTTCAAATGGAAACCCCTGTATATTATATCATTTTCTGCTAGAACTTTAATTTTTAAACAAAAAATCTTATAAGAATTTTTTTACTGGGATTAAAAGTACTTGAGTTATAATGAATAAACGAAAACAGCTAAATTAGTTTTATAAACTTTATTTTATACATAAACTTATCATTAAAAGAAAATAAAAATCACTGATTTTTTCATAGAAGATGTTCAAAAATACCACCTTGTAGTTCAATACATTTTTGTACACGCTTCCGAACTTCTCGAACTGCCTTCAGTATGGTCCTACCATCTATTTGGTTTATCTTTTCACTAACTGCAATCTTTAGGGCGTTTACGTTTTCGTACCTTTGCTTATAAATCTGGTTCTTTAAATAACCCCATAAAAAAAATCAAGCGGCGTTAAATCTGGCGATCGGGGAGGCCACTGAATAGGACCATTTGTTCCTATCCATGAAGTGTTAAAAATAGTATTTAGAAGTTGACGAGTACCTCTGTAGTTGTGCGCAGGTGCGCCATCCTGCTGAAAATGCAGATTCTGTCTACTTATGAGATCCAGATCGTCTAAGAAATTATTCAAAATTTCAGTCAAAAATTCTATGTACCTTTCACCAGTTAGAGTGCCCTCATAAAAGAAAGGACCAACAATCCATGAACCGATTAAACCGCACCAAACATTAAAACTGAAACGGACTTGTGGACGTCTTGGATTTACTAAAAGAAGATTTTCCTTTGACCAGTAATGATGATTTTTTTTATTGTACATTCCAGAATTTGAGAAATTCGATTCATCGGTCCATAAAATATAACGAAAGTTGTTTACATTTTGGCGACAAAAGTTAAGATACCAGTGGCCAAAAAACATTCTTCTCTCTGGATCCCCTGGCAAAATAACCTGAACTGGTTTTTTACTTATAAGGAATGAATTTGTGTTTCTTCAGAATCCTATGCACAGTACCGTGACTCAAATCAGATTCATTGACAATATCTAGTATGGAATTCTCACGGTTGGCCTCAAAATATGCGAGAACTGCAATTTCCGTGGCCTCGCTTTTTATAAAAGTCCTTTTTGTCCTTGTTTTGGCAAAAACACTCTCATTGCCTCTAAATTTTCGGTGAAGTCTCAGAAAATATTGCTCATGTGGTTGTGTTCGGAGTGGATATAATTCAGCGTAGTGTTCTTTTGCCCTCCTAGAAGATTTTCTGCACACTAAATAAGATTCTAACATATCACACTTTTCTGAATGGGTAAAAATCATTTTTTTGTCAAATTAATAACTAGCACAATGAAACTTATGAGTGAAAAACTAATAAAACTGTACTAATATTTGACGTTTGGTAGAAAGACTTATCGTCGTTTTCATAGATACATAGAAATGCACTTGACTTAGCTGTTTTTGTGTATTCATTATAACTCAAGTATTTTTAATCCCAGTAAAAAATTTCTTATAAGATTATTTGTTTAAAAATTAAAGTTCTAGCAGAAAATGATAGAATATACAGGGGTTTTCATTTGAAAAAAAATATTTTTTGGCAAAACTCGAAAACGCGTTGCTCATTTGTTTTTTTTATTCTTCCATCTTAAAGAGCGTTAAAAGTACTACAAGTTTGCCAATTTAAACAATCTTGTATCTTTAATAATAACAAAGTTACCAATGGTGAACACTTAATTTGGATTGCCCTATATAGTTCGAGGAAGACGACTAAAGTGACAGCAAAACTGGAAGCAGCAACAGCAGCAACAACCACTGGGTTTGGACGGCAAGCGGTTGTTCATTCGGTAAGTAAGAAATTGTCTATATAGATAAATATCATAGTGAGTAATAAAAAACCACTTGCACCGGCCTCTTTCCTAAAAATTATAAGAATTATTTAAGGGCTCATATAACCGCTAATTATAAAAATAATTATGTAGAATGATCTACGAATATTTCAAAGGATAAATTAATGGTACTTATATCTAAAAACACAGCTTTTAAGCATACTTTACTATATTTCTGCAGGTGTACTTATAGGCTTGATACATCTACAACACCCTCTTTTTATAATTACCTTGTTTTTCTCCGGGCGTAATCGTTCACGGCATTAATAGGTAGTGATATGCAATGTCGGCGGAATTGCACGTCTGCTGTCTCATAATGAAATACTGAGAGAAAATCGCCCCGAGATTCGGTATATCCCTCGAATTAAAGTGGCGTAATCCCCCCGCCGTTTACTTAATGGGTTTTAGAGCACCGTGAAAACCGATTCCGTGGTCTTTGAGATTGTCTCTTGTAATATAACTTTAGAATACTGACTCACGAAATGAATAATGCTCTAATATATGTGTATATAGTGTGAAAGATACGTTCGTTAACTTTATTAATATTCATTGTTTGGTAAAAATCACAAAGGAGTGCACTGTAGATTGTGGATGTTCATATAATAAAAATTCATTAAACTGGGAAAAGTGATTTCTTTATTAATGCGTAAATATTAATTATAACTGTCAGAATTAACCTTTTGGAGTATCCCATATTGAAAAAACTCTGTTACATGTAGTTGTAGATATTGTAATTGTTAATATAATATTGTAAGTAGTTTTACTAATATTCTTCATCCGTGTTGAAAGAAGGAAATAAAACAATCACTTCACAGATTGTCCACAACTCCCTTATTTGAGGATTTTAATTATATACACATGAAATTAAATGGTTGGAAATAGACTACTAAATGGCCTGATAAAATCGCGTAAGGGCTTTAAGGCTAAACTATCATTTTTTTAAAGCTTATACTTTTATAAGTAATTTTTTTAGAATTTTTATTCCTGAAAACATCGATTTATTACAAAAAAAAAGTACATAAAAATATGAAAGAAGGTAAACAAAGCAACTATCATCAAACTGCTTTCCATTTTGCGATAAATATTGGCGCAATCTCTGCTTATTGGACAAACCTCGATGGTTTTATATCTTAAATGAGCCTCATTTTCTGGAGTCAACCCATAAACTTTATCTTGAGGGTATGCCCAAAAGAAAGTATCCATCGAGGCAATATCTGGCTAGCATACTGGCCAGGATATGGTCCATATGTTTGAACACAAGAATCTTTAAGCCCTCTTGTTAAAATCTTCCCTTCCGGAATATCGTTATGAGTGATAGCGCCGTCCTGTTGAAATATTGTTCTTCGAAACTCATTGAGCAGTAGTTTGTCAAGAAAATTTTCCACGTCTTCACGAAGAATTATGTTGTTTTTATATTGGTCAACTACCATCAAAAAATTAGCACAATGAATCTATTATATAAAATAAGGCGCCACATATTTACCGAAAACCTACGTTGAAAATTGGTTACTGTCGTCACATGCGAATTTTCGAGCCCTTGACCTTGATTTTCGAGCCCAACACCGAAGGATGTTGGAAGAACCACACTTATCTGACTACAAAATTCTTTAATAGAATGAAAGATTTCAAGTTCTCCGTAAGTAGAAGCGACATCATGTCAAACTGTGCTCAGGATCACCAGCTACTATTGCATGTATTTTTGCGTGGAATATACTGTTGTATCTTATGTTCTTTTAAAATTCTACAGACAGTATCCTTTTCAGTTTCTAGATTTTTAGATATCCCTATGTGGCACTATTTTTCCTCAACACTCAGAAGTACAAAGAGATCAATCTCAAGTGAAGTGCGGTTGTATCTTAAAAATCACTAGATTAGGGTATTTTATTGTGAGACAGATACATACAGGTACTTATTCTAAATATGTACAATCGCTGTCAGGTATTTCTATTTGTTGTCGTTTTATTATCACATTTTACTTGCTTTTTGTTTCCTTTCATTCATTTTACTGATATAAATATACCATAACAAATCTGTCAAAACCATTTGTGCGCATTATTACGGCAATACACAGTTCGTATACAGAACTGCTTCTCAATATTACCAATTATTCATTGTTGCCAACTTAAAAATTTAGGCCACGCAACCTTGACTTGAGATTGATCACATTGTACGTTGTGGTCTTCATTTTTATCCAGAAGACGACGCTTAGTCCGTTTTGGTTTCTTGAAGACCCCATATCTTAGTAAATTGTCTACTATTCGCCGACATTTGCATAGTTTTGAGAATTTTTGTTCAGATAGCGTTCCTGATACAGTTGTGAGGTTATCACCTCATTCAAAATAAACTCGAAGCGTGTCTAAACATTGTTCGTTTATTTTAGAATTTTTTAAAATTCGATTTGGCAAGTTGTGCGATTGTAATTTGTTACTTGTTTACCCACCTCTATTAATTAGGTATACCTTGTAACATAGGGCATCTCTAGTTATTTTTTTACAAAAGTGGTTTCTATTCTTTTTTGTATTTTTGTGATGTAAGAGTATAGTTGTAATACATTTTTGTTTTCAGAAGAAAAATCTTTCAGAATTACTAAAAAAAAGTATATGAATTTGAAAAAACAAATTTGACACTTTATCCTTAAAGCCATTTAGGCTATACGTGATTTTATCAGATTATTTAGTAGCCTATTCGCAATTATTTAATTTGGCGTATAGATAATTAAATTCTTCCTATAAATAAAAGAGTTATACACTCAACTATTTTTTGGAGCCAGTCTGTACATAAACAAAAACATTAAAACATTTTTATCACACTAAAGCACAGAAAAACTAAATACGTATTTCGACAACTATGTTGTCATATTCAGTACACTCAATGTTGTTCTGTGTATGCTACCGTGTATAGACAACGCGGTTTTTAATCAGTGCTACTGAAAATGACAGAATATTTGTCGAAATACGTGTTTAGTTTTTTGTGTTTTCGTGTGGTAAAGGTGTTATAGTGATTTTGTTTAGTATCAAACTACAGATTCCAAGTTTCCAGTCTGTATATGCTCAATTGAATATATTTCAGAATTTTTAAAGAAAAATAATATTACGATACTAATTACAACTAATAATAATCAAAAGTATTTTAAAAAATAAAGTTCCAAAAGATTAAAATTCAGAAACCTATAAGTTTAGGCGTCATGAATGTGACAGAATTATAAGAGAATCTAATAAAATTAAAAGTTGGTAATGCTCCAAAAGAGAATGGAATGGAAGCATAACGGCTCAAATGCCTAGAGCCTATAGGAAAATTAAAATTTTTAAATGTATTAGATTTTCCATGGAAAATCTAAAAACTCACAATAGAATGGAGTATAGCTATTTTACCTCCTATAGAAAAAAGTGAAGATATCGGAAACTGTAACAATTACAGAGGAGTATACGGCTCTAAAAGTATATGAAAGTATTATATGGAAAAGGCAGAGAACTAGAGATCTAGTTGACTAACAGAGCGGCTTTAGACCAGTTCATAGTGTACATGACTATATCTTTACATTGCAACAAATAATTGAGAAAAGAATAGCAAAAGCGGAAGGAAGTACTTTTGGGAAGAAAGCTTTTGATATGGTCAGTAGATAAATGATATGGACAAGTTTGGAAGCTGAAGGTGCTGATGAAGATACAATTAAAATAATCAAAACGCTTGTTACGACCCTTCTACTTAATTACAAGGGTGGGACAAATAGCACAACCACTCGATAAACCCAACCACTATTATCCCTCTACGGAACAATTCAGTGCTCTTAAATTGCTCGTTAATATAAACGCTACATACTCCGTAAACTCTATACTCTTGTACCTGACTCCCGTCTGCTCTTCGGAGTACAGGAGACTTGTCGCCGCTCTGCCCAGTGAAGATAGGGTATGGGTTTAACAAAACTAATTAGACGATGAAACAATAATGGCACCACCCTCCCTTAATTAAAACGACAGGCCTCTGGCTTGATACCTGATCGAGAGATACTCAGGAGAATAAAAATGGAGAAACTCACAGAAAGAACACTCACACAAACGTCAACAGATTGTCAAACAAATGTCCAAACACAACGGTTAACACAAAACATAAAAAAGGTTTTTCCAATTATTAATTATAAGAAATTATTAATAATAATAAATAATTGAATTAACTGTAATCCAAACTTAAGTATGATGTTTGTATTACAATTAAAATACAATTAAAGGGAATTTAAATTTATAGTAGGGGCAAATTAGAAAAATAAACTAACCTACGAAATTATTAAGTAATAATTATAAAGAAAAACACTTGACAGGTGTCTGCAGAAGAGGAAAACATATTTACAATTTACAACTAAATAAATTTACAGCAGTTGCAAATAAATTAACACATGAAATAGTGAAGTTACACTAACTGTTCCTTTAAAAGGTAACATACCTCAATTAAAATTCAACTTAACATAAGAATATTTTTTATTTCCATGCCCCAATATGATATAGAAATTCTTTTATTTAAGTTTCAAACTAGAGTACATCAAAATTACATTAATTAAATTCCAAATTTACATATCAATATTCTACTATTTAAAATTAATAATTTAAACGAAGCAAAAAACTTATGAATTAAGTCCAAATTATACAGAGCAACCTAACACTGACTTGTTGTTTACTAGTTGCTCAAGGGCAAAGATATGTGAACAAATACAGAAAGAGTTTGAAAAAAGAAACGCATACCTTGGCAACATACGAGGTAGGCGCCATAAATTATCGGCTTGATGTACAAAAAAGAAACTTGGAACAATATAAAATTTTTTATTTTTCAATGTAATCTCCCCTAATTTCTATATATTTATTACAACGATTAATTAATCGTGCGATACCTTTGTAAAAATAATCTGAAGTTTTTCCGTCAAAATGTTCTATAACAACTGCTTGCAACTCACTGTCGTCCTTAAAACTACGTCCCCTAAGGTCTTTTTTAAATTAGAAAACGAAAAAAAAAAAATAACAAGGAAGCCATATCTGGACTATACGGTAGTTCCAATTCTTGAAAGCCGCATTCACGGATGGCAGCATGTGAAATGGCGGCAGTATAGACAGGAGCATTGCCGTGCCATAATCGCACACCTTTTGGCAATTTTGCACGATGTTTTGCACAAATACTGTCCTATAATTTATGCAATAAAGACGCATAATATGTGCCGTTCACACTTGTATTGCGTTCTTTAAAGTCAATTAGCAAAATGCTCTCAGAATCCCAGAATTTTGTGGCCATCCCCTTTTTCGTTGATTGAACGGCTTTCGCTTTTCTGGGACGAGGTCCATCAGATCGCCGGCATTCCATGCACTCCTTTTTCGATAGAGCATCGTAAAACAGAACCATTGTTTCATCCCCTGTGACAATGGACTTCAAAATCGGTTTTGGGTCGTCTCCACACATGTTTAAGAACGACTGAGCACATTAGACTCGACATTCACGTTGGAGAGCAGAAAAAAGTTGCGGTACCCATCTAGCACTAGTTTTATTCATACCCAAATGGTCATGAAGAATTCGGCGAATACTTGTTTCGGAAATGTTTGTTATCACTGCTAATTACTTGACTTTCAAACGGCGATCTTCTAGCACTAAATGTTCAATAATTGAAATTTGTTGAGGCGTTATCACTTCAATTGGTTGACCCGACCGATCAGCATCTTCCAGGGATTCTTGTCCCAACGGAAACATTTTGCCCACTTTTTTACAGATGAATACGAAGGAAATGAATTACCATAAACGCCGGCTAAACGTTGTTTAATATGATAAGGTGTATACCCCTCTTTTGTTAAAAATTTAATGACCGCGCGGTACTTAATTTTCGCTACTTTAGACATTTTCGCTCTCTAGTCACGTTGGTTGGCTGGTTACTAAAAACAATTAGGCTTCGAACCGTCATATTTATAGTGTACACCTCACGTATGTGCATAAATGGCGTGACGGAGTTTGAACACGTTTGAACCTGTATAAACCTGTGAGGCCGAGAATTTACAAGTAACACACGTATAACGTCGTAATCTGACAGCGCTGGTTAATTCTATTGCGTGCCTAAATAAATAATCACAATAGGAAGCGTCGTCGAGATGGCGGCAACCATGTGGTTGCTCAAAATGAACGGAAAAATGGGCAGTAGTCTTGACCGTGTACTAATAGTTATACAAAAAAAGGAAGAGAAAATGCAAATTATCAAACAATGGTTTGAACGATAACTAACCGAAAATTGATATTTCCAATGTTCCAACTAAAACCTTCTATGATCTACCAGAATCCATTAATTCCTAACTTAATCCAACAAAATAAGTAAGCCGTGTTTTTGTATCTTTGATTATTTCAAGCCAAACACCAAAACTACTTAACAAATCAGAAAGAAGAAACAACAAGATTCTTTCACACTGAAAGCGACAATATCCCACCACTATACGTGATGTTATAATACAAAAACTGTAGAAATAACATATGCAACAATAATGAAATTCAAGGTAAAACGAAAAATTAGAAAGAGAACCAAATTCAAAATAACCAGATGTTAATTAAGAGGGAATCTTAATTACAGTAAAGGATGGAAAATGTATCTCTAAAGTAACGTGTATCAATAATACCGCAAATCAGATGCAGGTGTCA
Source organism: Amphimallon solstitiale (assembly GCA_963170755.1). Taxonomy (NCBI): domain Eukaryota; kingdom Metazoa; phylum Arthropoda; class Insecta; order Coleoptera; family Scarabaeidae; genus Amphimallon; species Amphimallon solstitiale. Next base: position 98,641,159 of record OY720682.1, on the reverse strand, counting down.
TCATAGATTAAAAAAGTAAAATAAATAACCAAATTCTAACTCAACGAGTTAGAAACACGTATATAGGGTTAACCAAAAATAATAAGCGGCCAAAATAAATAGCCGAGATATAAAAAATGTCGTATGAGTGCAAAGGTTTGATAAAAAAGAAATGAAGATATCAAACTAAACCCAATGAAAAGCCATTAAAAGAAAAAAAAATAATATTAGCAAAATTATTAGTTTAAATGTATAAAAGTGTAGCTGCAATCCTAACCTTATATTTGAAGAAACCATTCTTTGACAAGGCCATTGTCAACTTAGATTAACTCAGTCAAAATCTAAATAACGTTTTTGTAATTTATATTTTTTAACCTTAGTTGAAGAGCATTTTCCTTTTATTTTGTGTTAGTTTTTACGTAAGAGTTGTTTTTTAAATGAATGCTTTTTGTCTGACTGTCTTGAAATATAGAACAAATTATTACAGCCATACACCAATTAGGTATAGAGATATTTTCGTAAAAATGGAAACAATTCCGTTATCTCGTTATTTCTTTCTTTTTCCGCTTCCAAGTATTATATGCGGGTACAATTTCAATATTTATAACCGGAAACGTGGGAATTAACCCGGAAAATCCGGATTCCGGGGCAGACAATTATGCGCATAGAAATTCACGCCTTCTCCGGTAGACTTTATTTTCCCGTTCGGTATGGATAGAAATATTCGGAATCCGTGAAATTTCGTCAAGCGAAAAATCGCAATTCGCAAAGCCAATTCCCCGGTTCTTTCGATTATGATATAAACTTTTCCAACCAGCTTGTATAGAATTCGATAACAATCAGGTGCAAAATTGCATTGATTTATGTCGTTCTTAAATGAGTAATTAATCATCTGTACTGGTGAACGTATTTGAAATAAAACAATATTGTGACAATACTCTTAATTAATATAGAGTATCATGACATTCAGATAAATAAATTAACTTTAAAATCTTTTATATAATTTTATCCCAAAAACTAGCTCAGATATTATAACTTTCAAAATATTTACAAATTAATAAGCAAAGATTTTGTACTAATTGAGTTGCTGACTATCAGTAATCTGTATGTTTAAGCAACTATTAATGTGCTATATGGGTTGCTGACCTACAGTGGCTTGTATAATTAAAGCAGTTTCCTATATTTTAATATGTTCAGTAACCTTATTTGATAGCTTTTTTACCGATCTTTAAAATTAATAATTTATATCAAATATTAAATAATACCAAAACTATGTGTAATTGTGCAAGTACCTATTAAGATTAATTACATCAATTTTTCACAAAACTATACAAGGTATGTATTTCAAAAACAATTTGTACCATTTACAATTACTGACATATATATATATTTTCTCCTTTTAGGTTAAGGTTATAAGCGTTTATGTATCTTTTCCCACTCCACTCAAACTAATCATTTATTTTACTATGCCAAATAAAAGAAAATATCAGTATAGATTTGTTTAATTCGTTGAAATTATATAGAAGTGATTATAGAAATTTTATAAACAATTATCAAAAATACACATATGGAAATTTTTCCTCAACACATCTAATCAACAATATGAGAAGAATTTAATACGAGATTGTCACTTGACTACAATGATTATAAATGCAATAACGTAAGTATTAACCTTTACTATTATTTAATTCAATATTTGAAACCTGTTTGTTTCTATTCTTTATAGAATTTTAATAAAGTATTTATAAGCAGAACCTTAATATTTCGGGTAAAACTAAATTTTGTCATTCAATTATGTAGTTTGATTATACAAAAGCCTTTTGCTTTCCAAACAAATTCTTATTTGATTATGATTTTATATCAGAAAGTAAAGAATTAGATTTACTATAAATAAAGATGAAATACAATAATTCACACGAACATTACAACGATTTATAATTTCTCTTCAGAAATTATGCAATAAATATTACTTTAACTCCGAAATTAATTTCAATGTTTATACGACCTGATATAATTATTATAAAATTTCTTTCTTATTCTTCAATGTGTTTCCTTCTAGCGTAATTTCTTCTCACTCTTGTGATGATGTTAGTATAACAAACTGGATTCCTCGGACCTCGAACAGTTATTCTGTCGTACCTGGATGAAATCTCTGCACTCTCGTACACGTTCTGGAATGCTCGAACTGGGACGGTTTATAATACGATTTCCTGTCGTACCTGGATGAAATCTCGGCACTCTTGTACACCTGTAATAAACACACACTATCTTGATGTTCTCTGGACTTCTACGTTCCTGGAATGCTCGAACTGGGACGGTTTATAATACGATTAGCCTCGGATTATTACACTCCTGGATTAACAAACTTGTGCACCATAAATTCTCACTTGTATATTAATTCTTCAATTCAACTGGTTCAATGATTCATATGCAGGAACTCCTGAACGATTCTGACGGGATGTTTATAGCTGTATTGGAAATACTTCTTAAATATCCGCTTATAAGGTAAGTTCGAAATAAATCACTCTTCTCTTTACTATATGTTCTAAATATTTATCCTTTCCTCCTTCCTTTATGTTATCCACTAGTAATATTAATGGAAAATTTCTAATTATTAAATATTTTCCTGAAATAAAATCTCACTATCTTCTCCGTTAATTATTAAACACTTCTATTACTCTTTGAAGCGAAAATTATGAACATTAACTGTATTTAATGATAAAATTCTTTCTCTTCTCGAGAAACACGTTCGCGTTTTCCCGAAAAAAAATTAGAATTGTTATTTTTTTTCATTTCCCATTTCCTTGACGATTATAAATTAATTTTCATTTACCAATTATATTGTTCCACACAGTTTATTTATTCAACAAAGTTTCTATATTATTTTTGAATGTTTTAAATACCTATTTAGAATTTCCCAATCTTACTATATAAAATCTCAATTGAATATTTTAGTTTGTTTTCTCCACTTCTACCTATTAATACCCATTTCTAGTAGTATGTTTTTATACATGTCAAAATCTGACATTTCCAACATTTGAATTTTGGCGCGTTAGCTATTCATTATTTTATTGCATTTATATTTTTAAATTTCATTACTTATTACTATTCTCATATACTTTGTTAATTAAACAAGTTTTCACAAACATTATATTACATATAAAAACAAATCAAGTAATATTTAAATCTTTACTTTCAGGATGAAGAAAACTAAACATCAAAGTATCCTGCCACAACTATCTATGCAAATGCATGAAGAAAACAGAATAAACTACACATTTGATGACATTAACCTCTTTATACAATTGGTATACTTTAAATATTTTATTAATATAAAAATTCTGCTATATATAAAAAAACACTTTAAATTAAATTCCTCTAATTTATTTATAAACCATATTGTTGCCTAGTCATAGTAAATGGTAAACCATTACATATGCCCCTTTTTTAATAAATTTAAATTTCCACATGTGAAATAAAATTTACATTTATTAAACAACTGAACTAAATTAATTGTAATGTCAATTGTGTTATCTTTAAAAGAAAAATACTTCTAAATTCATTTTAAACATTCAACTAATATTTTTTTTTTAACCATTTGGCATATTTTTAAATCTTTTTGTTCTTTAACTCTCTGCTTCAATTAATCTTTAAGAACTCAACTAATTAAGTCAATACATTTTAAGTGACTAAACTTTTTAAACAATATCAACTGTACTATAAACTTCACTTCTAAATGCTATGTCTATTTATATTTGTTATAATTTATGTAACTATAATTATTTTCTACACTTTATACAAGTAACTTAATCCATTTTGTATAACTTTTATTCAGTACTCTTTTTGAAAATGTAATCCCTATTTAAAACTTTACCATTTTTTTTTAAACTTAACCCTTCTTGGTTTCAACTAATTCATGACTATTTTAGCCTTATCAAAATTTGTTTCGAAAATATATTCTGTATTCATCCTTACAATTATTGGTGATTACTAATAAGTTTCATCTGTTACTTTTTCAGATATCTAGTAGCCTCTACAAATATACTTTACATATGCTCACATCTTCTTTATAATTATATTTTCTTTTTATACTGTTCTCATCTGAACAAATCCCCTATACCCCTATTTGACATTTTCGTTTACCCATGTACTTTCATCTTTGGAAAGTATCTAATTATATTTTCGTTTTATAAGGCGTACGTTACCTATATAATACTTTTATGACATTTTCGTCCTATTAATATTTATCATCACTTTGGGTTATATTTACCCTATCATACATATCTTCTATAATTATTCCATATTTTCATGGTACCTTTAAATATTTATTATTTATTGTAAGCATTCATTTTAATCTCTTTTAACATATTTTATTATAAAGACTTTTCCTATCTTTGTATACTTTTATTTGTACATCACCTATTATACTTCATATACCTTGTTTTTTATATTATTTCTTACACAGAATTCTGCCATTATTTAGATATCTTCTATTTATTTTTTATAAGGCTCGTATTTGTTCTTCTCTCATATATCTTCTTCATACATTTCTTCAAATCTTTGTACTTGTACAAATTTTACCAACTGGAAAGTTACTTATATATTCTTCTATTATTTATATTTACAAATTGTATAATGAAAGAAATGAGGAAAACTAAATATTACTAACTTCTTTATACTATCTAATATTTACACTCTTATTCGTCTAAATTAAACTATCTTGATTCTATTATCATAGAATAAGGAAATAAAACAAAAATCTTTGTTAGAATATCTTGGTGAATATTCTTACATTATAGTCTCAATCATAAATTATTTGAACGAACATATTCGTATTCCTCTTCATTATTATATTCTTTTGTAGTATCAAATGACATTAAACATGTCCCTTGCTTGGTACTCCCTTATTAGTTTAATTTTCCAATTTAATAATCCCTATTTTATCTTCTTCAATTCTTTCCATGAATTCATGTTATTCTTGTAATAGTTATACCTTTTTTTATTTAATCTCAAGTGTTTAGTGATTTTCTTAATCTTTGAAGTATTTGTTGTTACTCTGGTTTATGCAATATTTTTATCATATAAACGTGAACAAGTCCTTCAGTGTAACTGCTATATCTCTTAATATTTGGGCTCTTTTCTCTATTCAGTGTGTCTCTGGATATGGGTAGTGTCTCCGGTAACAACGGTTATTTTCCCTATGTATTTCAACCGCTTTGTTCCTAAATTTTGGGCTTTATTATATTCAGTGTAGCTCTGGAATGGGTGGTAGCGCTATTTACCAACGGTTACTGGCCCTTCAGTACCGCCATGCCCCTAAATTTTTTTTAACAATTTATACTTCATCAATATAATCATGTAACATAGAAATATGATAAGTTCCTTTAATATATCCCGTTTCTTCATCAATTAATTCATAGTTATTCAATCCTATTCTTCTATGTATTAAATATGGTCCCGAATATGGCCTTATGAGTTTAGCTATAATTTTATTCCTTCTATCCGTTACTCGTAACGCGCGTACAATAACTTTATCGTTCTCATTATAAACCTTATATTTTCGTTGTTTTTCCTTTTTCTTCTGTTCCCATTTGATTTTTCGTTTCATTAATTTTTGTTTAATTTGTTCATATCTGTCTCCTATTTCTGCAATTTCATCATCTTGCCAAGGCCTTTGTGGAGGTTGTCCTGTGAAAATGGTTATTGGACAAGCTTCATGTACGGTACTTGGAGTATTATTCATAACAAATTCTATTTGTTTTAAACATCTTGCCCATTTATGATGTCGATCTTCGAGTAATATTCGTAAATATTTAATAACTTCCTTTATATACCTTTCCGAAGGATTAGCTTGTGGATGACGTATAGATATGTGATGAGATTTAATATTTCTATCATCTAAAAATTCATGATATCTCTGATTCGTAAAGTATGTTGCATGATCTGATAAAACTGTTCTTGGAGTCCCATACTCAGTTATGTATTCTTGTAAAGCCTGTAATACAGTATCTGTATCACATTTCTGTGTTGGTATTAATCGCACATGTTTAGAAAATATATCACATAACACTAAAATATTTCTATATCTCCTAGTACTCGGAATCAGATTAGAAATAAAATCAATTGCTACTAACTGTAACCTATCATCAGCCACAATACTTAAACTAATATTTTGGTTTGTATAATTCTTTTCTTTTGCCAAAATACAAGTTTCACACCGTTTAATTTCTCTTTTGATTATCTTCTCGTCATTCCGGCAATAATAAGCTTCTCGGAACATTAGCCAACATTTTCTTGCTCCTATATGTGTATATAATACGTGTAAATGTCGTATAATATTTATCGTGTGTTCTTCATTCGTAACATATACCTCCAGATCGCCTATCTTCTTCAGGATTATTCCTTCATTAATTCTCATACCTTTATATGTACCTATTGTCTGTAATCTATTTTTAATCAACTCCAACTCAGGTGTATCTTGAGCTTCTCTAACTCTTTGTAAAGAGAAAATACCTTCTGCTCCCAATCTTACTAAATTTATATGTACATTTGCTGTTTTTGTCTCACCATGTTTTCTACTTACTATGTCAGCTGCAATCATTTCTTTACCTGGTCTATATATGATTTCCATATCATACTGCTGTATTAATAACGTCCATCGGTAAATCCGGTTATTATTTAGTTTAGTGGTCATAATATTCAGTAACGCCTTGTGATCTGTCTCCAATTTGAACTTCTTCCCTATGAGGTAATAGCGTAATTTAGTTAATGCATAAATGACGGCAAGCATCTCAAGTTCTGATATACCAAATTTCCTTTCGCATGGTTTTAAAGTTCTTGACGCGAAATATATTGGAACCTCGATACCCTCTTTAATCTGTACTAATTCCGCTGCTACGGCTACACTTGATGCATCTGTTCGTACGATGAAATCTAAATTAAAATCCGGATGATACAACTTAAGATTTTCTACAAAATTTGATTTTAACTGTATGAAACAATCCTCACATTCATCAGTCCACTTCCACTTCGTACCTTTCTTCAGTAGATTCAACAACGTACTTGTCTTTTGGCTATAATTAGATACAAATTTCCTATAGTAATTCAACAATCCAAGAAATCCTCTCAACATTTTGAGTTTATTAGGTCTTGGATAATTTTGTATCTCTTCTAATCGCTTAGGATCTAATAAAATATTCTGTTGGTTAATTACATAACCCAAATAATTGACTTCTTTTTGGCAAAACTGACACTTAGATAAATTTAATTTCATACCATTAACTTGTAATGTATTGATAATAATCTCTATATGATTAATATGAGATTCTATGTCATCCGAAAATATTATTATATCATCTAAATAATGAAGAGCAAATTTCTCATATTGGTCTAGTATTTTATGTAGAAATCTAATTAATCCAGCAGGACTACTTTTTATGCCGAAGGGGCATACTTTAAAATGGTAAGTAATTCCATTCACGTTAAATCCACAGTACTTCCTGGAATTCTCGTCCAACCTTATTAACCAAAATGCATTCTTAAGGTCTAATTTGCTATACCATTTTTTATTTCCGCACTTTGTAATTAAGACATCAATGTTTTGTGGTATTTCGTGCTCAGGCATGATCCTTAAATTTATTAAGCGAGCGTCAATGCAAAGGCGAATAGAATTGTCCTTCTTTTTAACCAACACAACTGGACTAATAAAATATGTATTCGATCTCTCAATAATATCAGTTTCTTCTAATTTTCTAAGTTCCTCATTAACACGATCTTGAAAAAAATACGGAATAGGATAATTTTTACACGATAACGGCGAGTCATCATTTATCAATAGTCGATGCTCATAATCTTTTGCAAAAACGACTTCATCATTTATTAACTTTATATTCTTATCTAATATTTCTATTAGACTTTCTTCAATCCATGGTTCTGGTAATTTTTGTTGTAATATAAAAGTTTGAATGTCAGTTATATTTCTTATTACTTTTACTTCTTGTTTATCTTCTATTATTACAGCATTTCCATATTCGTCATTTATATCAGATCTAGGTAATTCGAACATTGCCCCTTCCAAATGTTCCTGTGCATCATCATTCTCTGCACGATCAGCTATAATGACATTATTCACCTCATACTGTATATCTTCCTTGTATTCAATATAAGCGTTTATTTCTTTTAAATCCACGACTTTATCTAATAAAATTTCCTTCCCTTCGATTTTAATTTTGTTTTCTTCAAAATCTAAATTCATACCCAACGCTCTCATGTTATCTATCCCTAATATGCAATCATAAAACAAATTCCCTAATAAATAAAATTGCATAATAAATTTGTGTCCATTTACTACTACATCTATACATAACCGCTTATTAATACAACCCATTTTTCCCCTATTCGCAGACATAACATTAGTATTTTTGACTTTAATAATGTGTTTAGAATATTCAGGTATATTTATTATCATTTCTTCTTTTATGAGAGATATTTCAGCACCAGAATCTAACAAAGTTTTAAAATTAACATTTCTAATACAAATAGTACAAAAAGGCAAACTTTCATAATTATTAATTATGTGTCCAATATCTGTATCTTTCTTAACATTCCCCATTCCTATCATATTACTATTTCTAATTAAATTACAACTAACTTCTTTATGTACTACATCATTAACTAATGAGAAGTCCCCGGTATAACATTTTGATAAAGACCCGCATTCATTTCTAAAATTGGCGTTTTTTTTCTTCTGTACCAACCCCAATTTCATCAATAATTTGATTTGAAACCTGATTTCCAGTATTTCTTCTTTCTGTTTGTCTCCAATTTTGAGTTTGGAGAGTATTAATTTGCCTTGAATTATTATTACTATAATATTTATTATTCTGTTCCTGATAATTATTATTTTGAGGAACTTGTCTATTTGCTCTATTGTTAAATGGATTATTTCCATTTACATTCTGTCTTCCATTTCCTCCATTTGTTATTACACGATTATTAGCCCAATTTGGATTTCCATTGCCAGGTGTATTAAAATTCCTATTAAAATTATTCTGCTGTTGGTTATGATACTGGTACGATTGTCTTGACCCAAAATTGTTATTTGAATTATTACCATTATTAATATTCCTCGAATATGTATTTTGTTGATAAGATGTATTATTCCGCGCATATTGGATATTTACACCATTATTATATGACAAACGTTGATTATTCTGGGTTTCACCTCTTCCATTGAATTGACGGGATTCCCTATATTTTATACCATCTGAATAATCATCTAGGCGACGAAGTATACTAATTAAACCATTCATATCGGTTACATTTTGACATATAATAGCATGAGTATCCACAGGAATAAAATGCTGTAAAAGATGTTGCGAAATTGTACGTTCATCTAGATGAGAAATATATCTACAATAATTAAACATCTTTTGAGCGTATGCCTCCCTTGATGATTTTCCCGGTTGATATCTTCCAGTTAATAGCCTCTGATGTGCTCTACTCTGTTGCGTCTCGCTCCAAAAATTACTTCTAAACATATTCACAAATTGAGTTAAATCCTGACAATCGTTCTCGACTCTTTGCAACCAATCTGCAGCTCCATTGTTCAATGTTGCTCTAATTATATTCATTTGACCCTTAAAATCTGGTATATCCTCAATATATCTCAATATATTTGTCAAATAGGCCATTGGATGAGTGGACATTTTATCCCCACTAAAATGTGTGATATTCTCAATTCTAATACCAGTATTTAAAATATTGTAAGCCGGAGGACATGTTACATGAGAATTTTTAATATTCTGAGTCTTTAATAAAAGATCTTGTATTTTCGTCTTCTGTTCTTCACATTCTTTCAGGATATCTTCCATACTTAATTTCTGTGCAATCGTAGTATCAGTTGATAATTTCATTTCTTTCAGACATCTGTCTTCTGTATTTTCTATCCTCTTACAAAAATTCTCCTCTAATTTTTCTGTTTTGTCAGAAACTTCTTTATTTACCTGATCAACTTCCTCCCGTATGCGTTTAGCTAACTCCTTATATTTCTCACTACTATTCTTATCTATTTGTTTTACATTTTCTTGTATTACCTTTACTTTACCTTCAACCTCTTGTACTTTATTTGTAATAATAGTTTTAACTTCCGTATCCTTAATCTTCAATTTATCATCCATCTCTTTCCGCATTTTAACTTCCCTATTATCCATTTCTGTAGTAAGTTTTATAACCTTTTCTTCGGTATTTCTTAGTAAAGTTTTCTTTAATTCTTCGAGATTTCTTCTATTTTCTTCTCTAGTATCAATACTCGCCTTCTCCAATTTATCCAATTTTTCTCCTAATTCTTTTTTATCCTCCTCTCTATTTTTCTTAGCTTCCATTTTATCCTCCTTCCTATTTTTTTCGCTTCTCTTAATATCCTCCTCTCTAATTTTCTTACTATCTTCACTCGCCTTGTCAAACTTACCACTTATTTCTTCGTTCATTTGTCTTAACATTTGTACAATTGATCCCAAATCTACTACTGGTGTCGACATTTCTATTTTCGAAGTCTCTCCTTGAATTTCCACCTTATCACCTCTATCCTGTGTTTCTCCTGTCTGTTCAATACCTTCCTGAACTTGTAATGTAAGTTCTCCCTCCTCTTGTGAAATACCTTCTTGTCTAACTTCCACTTCATCATCGCTAGATGATTCAGATCTATTCAATCCAAAATTACTCTTAGATCTGGTATTCATTTTAAATAATTATAGTACACAATTTCTTATACCTTAATATGTCTGTAACTGACTTTACTGCCTTTGTAAAATGTATACCAATGTTACCGCTATTAATACAATAAATAAAATATTTGAAATAAGTTGTTACAAGTCTTATTTTAATTGCTTCACGTTAGATACGTCCTAAAATGAGCTAAGGAGGGGGTAATATAAATTACAAACACCTAATCAAAGTAAATAAAATAATCAAAATACTATTTGCGAGTCTTATTTTAATCGCCCCACGTTGGGCGCCATAAAATGTGACAATACTCTTAATTAATATAGAGTATCATGACATTCAGATAAATAAATTAACTTTAAAATCTTTTATATAATTTTATCCCAAAAACTAGCTCAGATATTATAACTTTCAAAATATTTACAAATTAATAAGCAAAGATTTTGTACTAATTGAGTTGCTGACTATCAGTAATCTGTATGTTTAAGCAACTATTAATGTGCTATATGGGTTGCTGACCTACAGTGGCTTGTATAATTAAAGCAGTTTCCTATATTTTAATATGTTCAGTAACCTTATTTGATAGCTTTTTTACCGATCTTTAAAATTAATAATTTATATCAAATATTAAATAATACCAAAACTATGTGTAATTGTGCAAGTACCTATTAAGATTAATTACATCAATTTTTCACAAAACTATACAAGGTATGTATTTCAAAAACAATTTGTACCATTTACAATTACTGACATATATATATATTTTCTCCTTTTAGGTTAAGGTTATAAGCGTTTATGTATCTTTTCCCACTCCACTCAAACTAATCATTTATTTTACTATGCCAAATAAAAGAAAATATCAGTATAGATTTGTTTAATTCGTTGAAATTATATAGAAGTGATTATAGAAATTTTATAAACAATTATCAAAAATACACATATGGAAATTTTTCCTCAACACATCTAATCAACAATATGAGAAGAATTTAATACGAGATTGTCACTTGACTACAATGATTATAAATGCAATAACGTAAGTATTAACCTTTACTATTATTTAATTCAATATTTGAAACCTGTTTGTTTCTATTCTTTATAGAATTTTAATAAAGTATTTATAAGCAGAACCTTAATATTTCGGGTAAAACTAAATTTTGTCATTCAATTATGTAGTTTGATTATACAAAAGCCTTTTGCTTTCCAAACAAATTCTTATTTGATTATGATTTTATATCAGAAAGTAAAGAATTAGATTTACTATAAATAAAGATGAAATACAATAATTCACACGAACATTACAACGATTTATAATTTCTCTTCAGAAATTATGCAATAAATATTACTTTAACTCCGAAATTAATTTCAATGTTTATACGACCTGATATAATTATTATAAAATTTCTTTCTTATTCTTCAATGTGTTTCCTTCTAGCGTAATTTCTTCTCACTCTTGTGATGATGTTAGTATAACAAACTGGATTCCTCGGACCTCGAACAGTTATTCTGTCGTACCTGGATGAAATCTCTGCACTCTCGTACACGTTCTGGAATGCTCGAACTGGGACGGTTTATAATACGATTTCCTGTCGTACCTGGATGAAATCTCGGCACTCTTGTACACCTGTAATAAACACACACTATCTTGATGTTCTCTGGACTTCTACGTTCCTGGAATGCTCGAACTGGGACGGTTTATAATACGATTAGCCTCGGATTATTACACTCCTGGATTAACAAACTTGTGCACCATAAATTCTCACTTGTATATTAATTCTTCAATTCAACTGGTTCAATGATTCATATGCAGGAACTCCTGAACGATTCTGACGGGATGTTTATAGCTGTATTAGAAATACTTCTTAAATATCCGCTTATAAGGTAAGTTCGAAATAAATCACTCTTCTCTTTACTATATGTTCTAAATATTTATCCTTTCCTCCTTCCTTTATGTTATCCACCAGTAATATTAATGGAAAATTTCTAATTATTAAATATTTTCCTGAAATAAAATCTCACTATCTTCTCCGTTAATTATTAAACACTTCTATTACTCTTTGAAGCGAAAATTATGAACATTAACTGTATTTAATGATAAAATTCTTTCTCTTCTCGAGAAACACGTTCGCGTTTTCCCGAAAAAAAATTAGAATTGTTATTTTTTTTCATTTCCCATTTCCTTGACGATTATAAATTAATTTTCATTTACCAATTATATTGTTCCACACAGTTTATTTATTCAACAAAGTTTCTATATTATTTTTGAATGTTTTAAATACCTATTTAGAATTTCCCAATCTTACTATATAAAATCTCAATTGAATATTTTAGTTTGTTTTCTCCACTTCTACCTATTAATACCCATTTCTAGTAGTATGTTTTTATACATGTCAAAATCTGACATTTCCAACATTTGAATTTTGGCGCGTTAGCTATTCATTATTTTATTGCATTTATATTTTTAAATTTCATTACTTATTACTATTCTCATATACTTTGTTAATTAAACAAGTTTTCACAAACATTATATTACATATAAAAACAAATCAAGTAATATTTAAATCTTTACTTTCAGGATGAAGAAAACTAAACATCAAAGTATCCTGCCACAACTATCTATGCAAATGCATGAAGAAAACAGAATAAACTACACATTTGATGACATTAACCTCTTTATACAATTGGTATACTTTAAATATTTTATTAATATAAAAATTCTGCTATATATAAAAAAACACTTTAAATTAAATTCCTCTAATTTATTTATAAACCATATTGTTGCCTAATCATAGTAAATGGTAAACCATTACAATATATTGTACTAAGTACCTTGAAAGAATGTGTACTTACTACAATGAGTTAAAAACAACCAACAAAATAAACTTTTATCTTTATGTTTTAAATACCACACGTTGGGTTAGCCAATAAATAATAGAATATTCTCTGTATTCAATATAATTAATGTACTAAATGTATTATCAATTTGCCCCTACTAACTCAGTCGTATTTCCTTAAAATCTTTTAAGATCTCTTATATATCGGTTGAATATTTTACAAATTTATTTAGCTTACAAATATTAAACAATAGTATAATATAATAGTATATTATGCAATGAGCATTTAATGATAGCTATTAAGACACGAGTAAGAGAATTACAATACGAGGCGACGCCGAGTATTGTAATGAATACGAGTGTCTTAATAGCCATTAAATGAGAGTTGTATACACTATTTTTTCTACGACCGCATAATAAAACATATTTTTTGAACAATCCATTTCATAAATTGAGCGTAAAATTTTCCGTGCCTTTTTGTGAATTTTGCTGGTAATAAATTTTTCGTGGCTACTAAGGCTTGTTCCATAATTTCTGGTGGAGTCAAATATTACATTTCACTGTCATTATCCCTCATTTTTACCGTTTATATTTTCAAAAAAGCACAAATTTTAAGTACTTACTTGTAAATTGCAGAGAACTGTCACATTTAATTAATTTTTATATCTGTCATATATGCAGTCGCCATATTGAATATTGTTTGAATATTTGAATGTCGCATTCCAATTGGATATAAACTTGTATCGTAATGAAAAATCTGGATTCCTATTGGATATAAACTTGTATCGTAATGAAAATTTGTACCGTAATGGACATCATTAAAGTACAGCTTTAGCATATCTAATAATACAATTATAGTATGGGAGTAGAAAAAGTATTTTATTTCACCTTTTAGATATTTTATTATAGTACACTAAAATCTCTAAGTCCGTACCTGTTCTTTTCTATTCAAATCGACATCTAACATCCTCCTAGTTGGATTATGTGTTAAGGTTGGTATTACGGATCTAGTGTAATATGTCCGCTATGCAATGCCTATTATTGTTATTGTTTTTGTATTATGTATGTGCGAACCGAATGTATGTGCACGCGTGAGATTACTCAAGTAAAAATTAATAGTTAATTGTGGAAGTTACACTGTTCTGTTAAGCAAATCGTGAGGATTCCATTTGTTAAAATGCCGGTTTGAAAAAGTGAGTAATTTACTGATTAAATGAGTTAAACGTAGACATATAGTGTCAACATGAAATGAATATACACCTGTCTTTTTCCTCATCGTTATAAAGAAATAACATACAGCAAAAATACACTCTTCTTGTTTTTGCTCACTGGGTCGCTGAACTGTTTATTCTTATTGATAAATATTATATTGGAGGAACTGCATTGCGATGAATACGAGACTTAAAGTACATAAAAATAAATAAATATTTGTTTACAGTTACCTTAGAGTAAGTTATCAATCCATCTAATATTAAACACTGCGTGTTTTCATCTCCTTTTTATGCACATACTCGTAAGAAGTGTTGGTTTTTAAAAAAAACCGGAATATTTTCATAACATGAATACGAGACAAAAAGTATTGAAGGAAAAACTATCAACAAAGAATCAAACACTGATTCTGAAAAACCAGGAATGTTTAAATAATAGCTATATTAGTATTGGATACAATAATGATACTAACGATAAAAATATTTATGAGAAATGTGATTTGAATACTATTATATTAGATTTACGTAATAAATTAGCAGAACGAGATAATGAAATGGTTTTGCTTTTAGAAGCAAAAAGTGCCCTTATTAATGAAAGAGAGGCATTACAAAGTGAGATAGTTAATTATGAGACAATAATTAAACAACAAAACGATATTATTGAAAAATTATCACAAAATCGAATGTTTTTTAACGATGCAACTACCCAAACCTTTGATATTAAAAATCATCAAGACAACGGAACTCAAACTGTGGATTTAAATTCAAATTTTAAGAAGTTCAATACGAATATTACACTCGCAAATTGTGGTATTAACGATGGTATTAACGATGAAAGAAAAAATAAACAAGTGGAAGCCATTGAAAATAATGAACTGAGTGATAACCCACAAAGAAAACTAGTATTGTTGTCTGATAGTCATGGAAGATCTTATAGTCAAATGTTAAAAAACAAAGTGGGAACGACTGATCCTACAATAGGAATAGTGAAGCCGGGTGCAAAATTAGTTAATATCACTGAAAACCTTGAGAACGCAGTCAAAGAACTGACCAAATCAGATATTTTAATAATAATGGGAGGCTCGAATGATATGGAGGATTGTGGTGATAGTGTCAGTATACAGAACTTAGATATCTCAATAAGGTCATAGAGCATATTAACCATCGCATATATAGCATGGCGAAAAAATATAATCACGTAAATATTTTTTGTATAAATAACTTAATATGCGCTGAGAGTTATGTTAGAGATGGCATCCATTTACAGTATCAAATCAAAAAATATGTTAGCAAACAATTGTTAGGAGTTATAAAAGATATAATGGAACCAAAGACTGTCCAAAAGAATGGTATTTTTTTAGAAGAAATTTTGAATATGAGGAGGATTCAATAAATATGTCAATTGTGCATCAAAATGTCCAATGTATCAACAACAAAATAAATGAACTTGATGTGTTTCTGGAAAGTGGTTGTGATGTGTTTTGTGTTTCCGAACATTGGTGTGTCGGGAATGATATAGAGAAGCTAAAAATAGAAAACTTTAGTTTAATAGATTATTATGGTAGAAAAAACCGGAAACATGGGGGGGGGGGGGGGTAGCAATATATGTGCGTAATAACATAGCCAAATTTAGTAGTGGCATTGATGCAGTCAGGAATGTTTCGGTTGATATTGATTTTGAGTGTGTTGTGACTAGGGTTCAGCTGCCCAATTTAAAATTGCTGGTAGCAGCGATTTATAGGAGCAATAAAGGTAGTTTTTCTATTTTTTTGGATAGGCTCAATCAAGTGTTGGAAATCTTACAGAATTTTACAGGAGATAGTATTGTTCTATGTGGGGACTATAATATTAACTTTTTGTCTTCTTCAAGTGAATTAGAAACATTTAGAGATTTACTATCGGCACATAATATTATTATAACCTTGAATGAGCCTACGAGAAAAAGTAGTTGCTTAGATAATATATGTATTAGTTCAGAGTTAATGAGATTTGAGGTTGCTGTTGTTCATAATGGTTTATCTGATCATTCAGCCCAGTTGCTTGTATTTCCAATAATGCCTGAAATTCCTCCTTCTAATACCTTAAGCATATCATATAGACAAATAAAAAATAAAAATAAAATAGAAAATTTCAAGGAAGTGCTGGGGCAACGGAATTGGGCAAGCATTATTGATCATGTGGACGTTGACCGACAATGGGAAGGGTTTATTGATACCATTAAGTATAATTTTGAGATTGCTTTTCCTTTGGTACATAAAAAAATTAAAGACGGGGGGGTTCATAATGCATGGATCACAACTGGAATAAGAGTGTCTGCACTAAAGTTGAAGGAGTTATACAAAACTACGTTAACCGGAAATGTTGTAAATATAGATTACTATAAAAAATATAAAACTGTATATAAAAAAGTAATTGCAAGCGCTAAGCTATTGCATAACAACCGAATTATGTCACAGTCGTCAAAGAAGGTTCGAGCTGCGTGGAATATTATAGGCTCATATACTGGCTCGGGGGAGAAGGCGAAGGGGAATTCTGCCATAATCGTAAAGGAGGAAACTGTCACGGATCCGAAACTGGTTGCAGAACATTTTAATGACTACTTCCACGGCGTGGCAGACGGTTTGCTCGCCACAGGTTCCCGAGTTGAGCGGTTTGATGAAGTTGGTTCGGCTTCGATGAATTCTTTTTTCTTTGAGCCTGTCTATGAACAAGAAGTTAAACAGATTATATGCCAACTTAAAAATACACACTCATATGGTGAGGATCAAATTAGTACTAATTTGCTGAAGTGTTGTGCTGATGAAGTAGTTGCGCCATTGACACGGCTTATAAATCAGTCCGTAGTTCGTGGCAAATTCCCAATGGTATTAAAAGTTTCAAGAATTAAACCTATTCCTAAGGGTGATTCAGAGCGGGTCGTGAGCAACTATCGTCCCGTATTTCTGCTGAGCTCGTTCTCAAAAGTATTTGAGAAAGCAATGGCAGTAAGACTATTACAGTTCTTAGAGAAATATAGGTTACTGAATGATCGACAGTTTGGTTTCCGAAGGGGTTACAGCACGTCGGCTGCGATAGCGTGTTTCCTCGATTTATTATATAGTGACATTGATGCGGGGAACTTGTCTTTCGGTATATTTTTGGATCTCAGCAAAGCGTTTGATCTGGTCAACCATGAAATACTGCTTCGTAAGTTGCACAGGTATGGTATAAGGGGCAATGTATTGGAATGGTTTAGAAGCTATCTGAGTAATAGTGTGCACTACGTAGAAATAAATGGTCATCGCTCTAGGAAATTGCCTCTAAATAGAGGGGTGCCTCAAGGAAGTGTTCTTGGCCCCCTATTATATATAATATATGTCAATGACTTTAACATAGACAAAAGTGTATTGCATGCAGATGATACGTCCCTGCTGGTGAGTGCTACAACAAAAGCGGGTGTGTTAAAAACTGCCGAACATAATATGACTATCATCGGGGATTATATGTTGGCTAATGATTTGGTTGTGAATAATAACAAAACAGCATTTATAGAGTTTAGAGCTGCAACATATGATAGGACTGAGTCTAGCCTACTTAGATACGGTAAGAGTATTGCTCAGGTAGATAGCATTAAGGTCTTGGGTCTTACGATTGACTATGCTTGTAAGTGGAGGGAACATATCAATAATTTATGCAATAGACTGACGCCCATGTGTTTTGTTCTCAGGAGGCTAAGGGTGGAAGTGGGTTTTGATGTGCTGCTATCGTTTTATCATGGTCACTTTCATTCGGTGTTATCTTATGCAATTATAGCGTGGGGATCCTCTCCAGATTTCAATCGAGTTTTTAAAATACAAAAACGAGCAATACGAGCAATGAATGGACTTAGCTATAGAACAAGTTGTAGAGATTATTTTGCTTATATGGGGATATTGTCCCTGCCATGCGTTTATATAATGCAATTATTATTGCATGCTTGGAATAATATTGATAGAATGGAAAAATTGGGTAGCTATCACACGTACAACACACGCCATGGGTCGGTGCTTGAACTTCCTAAACATAGATTGTCATTTTACGAGCGCGGTCCTCATTACTTGGCCATAAAAGCTTACAATAAGTTGCCAGAGCGTTTTAAGTCGGGAAGTGTCGGTGTTTTTGGGAGTTCTATTAAACGGTTCTTGCTGCAAAAATGCTACTACTCACTGGATGAATTTTTCAATGGTATATATACTGATCTGTATTTTGTGCTCTTTTTTTTCTCTATTGTTGTGTGTTAAGTCATTTTTTTTTTTATATATTGTAACTGACATTGTGACTTATCCTAGACTACATCTGTAGTCTACTGGACCAATAAATTATTATTATTATTATTATTATTATTATTATTTTAATTATATTTCGATGGATATATTTTCCATCAATATAAAAATCGATAAGCTAAGTAAGATATCTATAATACACATCTTTGATTCATATCTCAGGGTAAGTGTTTTTCTTTCGGATATAATTTATTCACCATAACTTATTGTGATGTTTTGATTTTAATCTCAGGTTAACAACAACTCTAAATACTACTATAACTTCATAAAATACAAAATATTTCAAGCAGAAAAACAAATAGGTACAACCAACACATAATATATTGTTTTAATCAGGAAATATACACAAATGTTCCAAATCAACGATGAAAATGCCAATAAAATACAGAATATTTAAGCAACTTGTTCAATATCGAAAATTACCACATGATTGAAACTTTTCATCTGTCAAACGTAGGTTATATGTATTTAATCGTACGAAGACTTGCAAATTCACAAATATTAATTTATGGAGTAGTATTTTATGTAAATAATGAAATCCTCTCACTAAAAATAATATTTATGGATAGATCTTTCTATTTATATTCAAATTTATCAACACTCTTTTAGTTAATAGAGATTTTAAAATATGCTTTTTCATATAGATTATAAATAAGATGATCTAGTATTTCAAATTATAAATGACTATATTCTATAAACTTGGTATTTGAGTTTCAATAGATTATAATTTAATTAATTTTATAAACACATTCTTTAGTATTATTTTAAAAATTCAATAAGTTTAATACGACCTTCTATTACATAAAAGATCCTTGTCCAAGTATATCTTCGTATGATTAATGCCTGTTCTGTTGTAGCTATCAATGGAATGGATTCACCTCGGGTTTTCCTTATTCTACTGCTCGAATATCTCCTTGTGCGTTGAGGATCTGATTCTTGCGCTGGAATAATTATAAATGGACCTTACTCGTTCGGAATTTTTCCCTGGATGTAGTCGTTTAGTGCTCCAATTATAATAATGCTTAGTTCAGGACGTTCTTCGTATATGAATATCACCACAATAGTAAATCCTGAATGGAATGTACGTCAAATTGGATTTTTCTTACTGAATATCCTAATGTAATGCTTCTAGAAAATATACCACTTCGTCCAAGAAGTTCCTCGTTGAATGTCCAAGTGTAGTGTTTCAAGAAAAATGCCACTTCGTCCAATTATTTCCTTGTCCTCTAGATGGTCTCGTCTAACGCTACAGGAATCAATTTCTCCTTCAAAAATGGATTTGTTTCTTTTAAATCTCCTTCTTCTATTATTATTTGCAGTTTTATTTACCACAATCTTCTTTCACTATTGCTTATTAATCTTTACTGACATTATTTGTATTTAAGTATACTAATACTTTTATTTCTCACTTGAATTATAACTATTAAATATTAGAATACTTTATTCTAATACACATTAGCTTTTTATATGCCTTTATTTATGTAATATCGGCTGATAAAACACTAATACCGATTTTTCAAACGCTATTCTTCTAAAAAAATTTTAGAATTCTTTTTTTTATTATTTTCATATCCTTAGTGATATTGTAAAATTTTAAATTAACCAATTACCATTGAATAACCGATTATTATAATCAATATAAATTCTAGATCTGTTTACTTTTCTTAAATATTTTTCCATATATCATTACTTATATTTCTATAATTTTCGACATAAATTTAGCAATAGTTTTGTGTTTTCTCAATATTTTTTTACTCATTCACAATAAAAAAATCTTCAAATGTCAAAATTTCCAGCCACTGACAGTTCTCATATATGAATTTAGGCCGGAGTTTTTTAATCGATTTTAACGATTCATTTTATTTAAATTAACCTCTTAATACCTTTTCTTTTCATAAAAGTCAATTGAACAAGTTTTAACAATAATATAATACATATCAAAATTCTCAATTAATTTTAAAATGTCTATTTTTCAGATACTGGTATCATTTGATGAACAATGAACCTTATCCAATAAACTATATACAATCAACTATGGACTTTATGTACCTATAAAAATTAGTACAATAAATATTATACTCGGTAATACTACTCCATTTCTTAAATTCTCTCAATTTTCTAACACTAACTGAATACTGATTCATGAAATCATATAATAATGATATATAAATATTGATGGTATGACTTTACACTACCACAATATATATTGTTAAAAATACGAGTAGGAAGATATATTTTTAATAATACAAATGCCCCAAACTAACTCAAATCTATCTTATAAATATTTATTCATTTTAACTTTTAATAATTAAGAACATGAGACTCTTCCTTATATAATAATCTTTCTTTTATTTATATCAAACAATCCTAAATACTTCCATGTCTCTTATACTTCCAAACATACATCAATTCTGGTAATTTCTTATTAGATAGTTGGCACTAATATGTCCACTTAATATTCATGAATGTATCATATATATCTACTATTTACTTCTTATTATTTATTATACTCTTTCTTAAGTTCGCGTGAAATGGTCCGTTTTTAAATTACAATCCTATTAATACTCTGTATAACACTATCTCCTATACAGTGAGGACGCGCGGGTTGGAATAAATTCCTTTACAATTTTTGGTTTTGTTTTATGGAAAAACGCTCGGATAGGTCGATTTTTATTTTTAGCTGCGTCTTTTTTGATGGTAAATTGATGTACAAAAGCTGGTCCAAAAATAAGTTACGACCATCATTTTTTTTTTTAAAGGGAAACATATAATTTTTTATTTAATTTGTTAATTCTGCATCGAATTCTAAGTATGTTTCATGTACCATGTCTTATACCCAAACTCAACAGTTATCGAGAAATTTACAATTGAACATATCAATAACTGCAGTTATTGATATGTTCAATTGTAAATTTCGAGTTTTTACAAAAATAATAATACTTATTATGGTATAACAATTAACATTTAAATCTCTTCCCTACAGGTTATGGAAAACTTCAAAGAAAAATGAAAATGGTTCAAATGTGTATATACAGAACGATGAAATAAACAACGTACCATACTCAACAAATACCATTACATGATATCTTAATAAATTCTCACTTCAAATACGAAAACATTATTTCATATTATTACTATTCAATTTTTCAACAAATTAACTAAATTTTCATAAAAATAAGTTTTGAAATAATATTGTTAGAGTCTATAGTTGAACTTATTGAAAAATGATTGTCTTCTTGGTAGTAGTGGCAAATGATGAGCAAAAGTAATAACGATATGACAACTGGTTGCCATTTAGAATACATTGACTTTTGTAGAATGTAAATCAAATATGTATGAATGAAAATGGAAATAATAAGCATAGGACAATCGGTATTACTTATACAGTTCCATTAAATGGTTTAGGTCTACCTTAAACTGTTCAATTAATGTAATTATATAAATAATAACGATACAAATTGTAATTAAAAGAATTACGAGTAGAGCTGTTGGTATTATGACAATATAGAATGTAAAATCAGTTCGTCTGTGTCAGATATTAGTTTTGATCGAGCGCAGCAACTATTACATTAGAAATTTTTTAAATTAGTATCGCAAAATATTACATAGAAAAATATAATAAAAATGTATAACATAAAATAAACTATGTTAACAACATTGAATTCTGTGTTAATTACAACCATAACACATGATAGTCTTCACAAAGTGTCAGGAGGTTACTTAAACTTTTTTTGATATCAAATGTATGATTCAACACACACAAATAAAAAGATATCCAATATATCCGATACATCTGTCATGATCTTTCTTCATTACTTATTTAGAAAGTGTCGACGCAGTATCAAAACATCATCGTTCGCTTAGGTTAGAGCAAGAAGCCTCCAATGAATAGAAAACTTTATGAAGAAATCTCTTGAGTTCCCCAACTTGGACTCTGTGTATAACGGATCCTAAACAGAGGGTAGTGGTAGGGTACGATATGTGGAATGAGTGCATGTGTGTGAATATGGGTGTGACGAGAATTTCTTTCTTTTTTTATTTTTCTTTTGAAAGTTTTCTTTTGAGGGAATTGTCCGCAAGTAGTAGACACGCACGTCTCTCGAAATCGCACAAGGAGGGAATTATCTCGTATTTATTTGGGGCGAACATGTGTTGATTTTCGGATTATGTTTCTATAAAGTTGGCAGATTGAATTTCGTGAAAAGGGAAGTTTAGCGCACGTTGATGTCAGAGTAATTTGATACTTAATTATACAGCGTTTTTGTAAAATAGAACAAATAATAGTATATTACATACCAAGGTTGAGAAGATGACTATTATTGCCCGAGTGGCGAGATTAAATTCCGAGGCGCAAAGCGCCGAGGAATTTAAGCCACAAGGGCAATAATAGTCTTCTCAACCGTAGTATGTATACTATTTTTTGTACCAGTAGTCTAATTGGACCTTAAAACCTTAATAATTATGAATAAATTTACTCATATATGTAAGAATGCCCTTGTAATAAAACTTCATGTAAACAAATAAGTAGGCTATATTTTGATGTTTACAAATAAGTTTTGACGTAAATGCTGAAACTAAAAGTCAAGTATTTTTTAGATTATTTTTCATTCCATTTATAATGTCTAAAGAGTTTAGATGTACACCACCTGAAATGCGCGAGATTGCAGAACAGGCAGCTGAGAACTTGCTTCCGCATAAATCTAATCACAATCACTTATACATGAAAACATTTACAGAATTTAAAAAATGGTATAATTCCAAATATACAGTAGTAACTTCTGAAAACGTACTTCTGGCTTATTTTCATGAATATTCAAAAAATAAAAAAGCCTCGACTTTATGGGCGCAATATTCAATGTTGAAAGCTACACTTGGCCTAAAAGAGAATATTAACATATATATATATATATAAAATATTTTAAATTAGTTGCCTTTTTAAAAAGAAAAACTTAAAATTATAAGCCCAAAAAATCATTAGTATTTACTCGAGGAAATTATAAAATTCTTTACTGAGGTACCCGACATATGTTACATTGCAACTAAGATAGTATGTTTATATATTAATACTTTGAAATTATTGGTAATTTATATCTCTGTAGACTGGTCTTGTAATTGGTGTTGCTGGTGCATGCCGAAGGATGATTTGTGTAATTTATTAATTTCTGATGTCATCATGAGAGATAATTTAATTGTTATTCACATCCACAATAGCAAAAATGGTACGTCTCAAAAGTTTGTAATAATGGAACCACTTTGTAGCTAAAGGTTATATCGAAGATTCCCTAGTAAATAAAAAAAATATAGAATGTATGTTACAAGATCTACCTACATCTACTTACGCAACCACACCTGCAATATATACAGAAATTTTCAATATGAATTAAATAATTATTTGCATCTGTAATAGTTAGGTGATATATTGATTCCATATTATACTATCATACATATTTTATGTATTAATAGACAAATGCTTTTTTTTTTCATGTAAACAACAAAGTATTGTTAGAAAATATAAAATTAATAGCAATTGCTAAATAAACGTATATTATAATTCTGGTATTGTTAACCTAAAATTGTGCCTAAAATAGAGTTATTTATTTTGACGGTTCACAACTTGACATACTACTACTACTACAAGCATGAGTGCATGGTTGCGGCATTCGTTTTATTTGTTTTCATTATTTCCCTAGGTCAATAATGGCCTCATTATTTACCTCTTATTAGTTCCAGGTCGTGAAATGTCATTTCGTGGCGCTTTGTTACGTGTAAAAATGCTATGATTTTTTACTACTGGTACAAAAAATAGAGTTATTTATTTTGACGGTTCACAACTTGACATACTACTACTACTACAAGCATGAGTGCATGGTTGCGGCATTCGTTTTATTTGTTTTCATTATTTCCCTAGGTCAATAATGGCCTCATTATTTACCTCTTATTAGTTCCAGGTCGTGAAATGTCATTTCGTGGCGCTTTGTTACGTGTAAAAATGCTATGATTTTTTACTACTGGTACAAAAAAATATTTTCTGATCTCGGACTAGTTACTTATATAAAAATAAATATTTATTAATTGCTTAGTAATGTTTAGTGTATAAAAAACATTATAATGGCAGTACTTAAAAATTAGTGAAATATGGGTGCTGATCCTAGAAATTACGAACTAGGAGGGAGCATTTCTAAGTTTGCGGAATGGAGTGATTGGGTGTTAGTGGGAGAACTCTCTCTGCCGTAACATGTTTATGGACTCAATATTAGTATGGATATAAAGTTTTAAGATAATTCCGTCAGCATACTAGAAAATAAATCCAAAAAGCCTGCGTAGCAATACCGGGTGGTGCAATAGTGTGTCGGCGGAGCTTAGTATGAAAACTAATAACGCTGTAGCAATGAGACTTTTCTCTAATTTTTTCTAATTTTATTTACTAATATACAGAGTGCTCCAAATTTTCGCAATCACCTTCAACTTTTTTATTTTAAATACATTGCTATACTTTCTAGATATTATAATGATAGCCATTCAAATTATCTTTGCAATGATATATTGATATGTGCACTTCAGACTGTTAGTTTTGATTTTATTGATAATTTTGTTAAAATCTTGACAGTTGCAGCATCTAACATTTTAAGCCTTAGTCTGAAAATGGGTAGAATGCTTCACGTAACTCTTGTGTTACTAATTTATGGACTCCCACGTTATTGTTTTGAAGTTGAACAAAGTGAATAAATATACAGGGTGTTAAATATGTCGTGTCTAAGTTATCGATATTTATTGGTTATTTTGTCGTTTTTTTTAAATCGAACCTATAATATTTTTATAAGTCAGCATATTCCTGGTAAAATCGCCTTTAAAGTGGTACCAATAACATAGTACTTATTTTTAGTATTTTCAAAGTTTTAACCCTTTAATCGGATATAAAATTTCAGCAATCTTCGTCATGCAAATTCAACGTGCCACAGGGGTGTGGTCTATAAACCACTGCTGATATATGTGCATTCAGTATCTCGATAAGTGGTCTAGTTGAGTTGGGTTGGCTATAATAACTTAGTTATCGATAGACCACACCCACCTGGTGCGTGCGAAAAGACTTAAAGCGGGGGTCTGGAGCTCTTTGGCATTGCATCAAGTAAATCGCACATTGACGAAGTCATAGTAGACTGAAAACTGTGTCTGTGCGGTGGTTGCTGTAATGCCGACTCTAGGATTGTGCATCCATTTCATGCATGCATGTATGAATTTTTAACGGTGTTCATTATCTATTAGAGATTTTTCCAAGTATTCATTACCATTTTTTATAAAAAAATCGACTTAATTATATTATCTAGACTCAACTCTTAAAAGTAGAAAACTTATTGCATGCTCTCCGTAGAGTATAAAATATAAAACAAACCAAAAAAAGAGGATTACACTATCTATAATTACTAAACATAGTAAAATTTAAAACTTGTTTGATAACCTAAACTAAAACTAGTTAAATATTAAGATTGTATTCGTTACCTCATGGCAAATAAAATAGTAGAACTATTCTACATTTACTATTACTTATGGCATGTACGTTGTCTTATTATAAATTAGTTGAACTAAAGTGAAATTATTTCTGCAATAAGAATTAAAATGAATCAATCAAACACTAGAAGTGGTTTACCAAATTTAGGTTGAAATATATTAAAATTAATTTAATTTGATATTGAATAATGAATTGATTTTTTTATCAGTATTTCACAGTAAAAAATTACGCCGCAAAAGAAGTAAGATCTTATGATACAAAACAAGCTATACGATAAAGAAAAAGATTCAAACATCGATGGGTGCTGCGTTCGCTCATACCAGAGCAAACACGAAATCGGGTGCCCGTTTCGGAGGAGTGTCTGGCCAGGATTTAACGTAATCCAAGAGATTTCTTCATGCGTTTCATACCCGTGGATGAGACTTGGATCCACCACTACATACCGGAGACCAAGGAATATTCGAAAGAATGGACTTTTCTGGGCAATTCAGCTCCGAAGAAAGCAAAAACCGTTCCATCGGCCGGAAAAGTCATGGCGACCATTTTTTGGAATTCCCAAGGTGCGATCCTCATCGACTTTCTGCAGAAAGGAAAGACGATCACGGGGCATAACTACCGCGATTTATTGACCCGATTAGATGCAGTATTGAAGGAAAAACGGCCTAGTTTGCAGCGGGAAAAGTGCTTTTTCACCACGACAATGCACCGGCTCATTCATCCCGCATCGTCTTGTCCAAATTGAATGAGTTGCGCTACCATTTAGTTTCTCATCCTCCATATTCACCAGACCTAGCCCCAGCGACTTTTTCCTATTCTGAAACCTGAAAAACTGACTGGCTGGAAAGAGATTTACCTCAAAGGAGGATGTCATCGCCGCTACAGATGTCTATTTTGCAGACCTCGAAACATCCTACTTTTCCGAAGGTTTGAAGAGACTGGAGCACCGTTTGAAAAAGTGTATTGATCTTCGAGGAGACTACATCGAAAAATCAAAATAAATAACCACACCAATACCGTGTTTTTCTTGTAGATTCCGGAAACATTTCAGGTCGCCCTCGTAGGCAATGCAATTGAAGCTTGATAAACAAGAGAAATACGCTTATCTTTGATCATAGTAAACATGAATTGCACTTCACAATGATTACTGTATTCAAGGATTCTGAATAACAATTTCATCGAAGTAATATGAACTCTCATCGCGCAATAATTAGGTTCAAATCGTAAGCTAGATTTAAAAGAAAGAATAAGTTATCTGCACTATAGTTTGGATATTTTGGTTTCAGAGCAAATAGAAATGCATAAGATGTAATTTTTATTTTAAAACAAATTTAAGAGAAAACTTTACGCAAAGAAAGATCCACATACGTATAACTTGCCTATCTGGAAGAAGCGCTTGATAGCATTAAACAAAGCGTTATATGAATTGTTAAAAGCCTGTACACAAACACTGGAAGCTATGTAAGAACAAAGCACGAAACATAGCAAATGCTAGGAACAACATCTTGCGTAAGGCAAGGATACATCCTAAACCTCCTTTTCTTCATGCTAACGTTACAGGTATTAAAAGAAAGTGTTCCCAAGATGTTGTTAAATATGAATTCCATTTATCAACTTTTATGGTCTTTTTTTAAAATACTCAAATATGTGAAATTTTAATTTACACATTTATTCACAGCCTCCGATTCAATTGCATACAAACTTCTATTAAGTGAGTAAAGAATAACACTGTACGTAAGTTATGACATTCCTGGAAGGAAAGACACATAAGCACAGACAGAGATTCAAGTTAATTGTCTCATAAATTGTTTCTCTTAAAATAACCTCAATATCCATTAAGCACTTCTTATAGCACTACTCGTTTCTCTTTTTTGCTTTGTCTTCTCATTCTACGTTTCTGTTTCTTTTATTTCCAGTTCGATAATTTTCTTTTCGATTTTCAGTTGCATGAAAGATCTTAGATTGATGCCAGTCCCATTGACACTCGAATGGAACTTTTTAAAGGAAAAACCGGTAATGTTCATTTTCCCTTTTTCCCTTCGGTCTCGCTCCACGCTTGTTCGAACAGCACACCCCTTTCGTTTCCTATTTGCTTCCCCCCCCCCTTCCGTCGTAGTCGTTGTCGGAACCCTTATGTTTCAGTATTGCGTTTAAGAATTTAATTTATTTAGCAATTAATTTACTTAGCGAAGTTTTTCTCTCGCGAAACTAATGACTTTAGTCATTCTTTGAGCGGGTTGTATTAAGTCAAACCGAGATGTTTCCATCAAAGCCACAACCGACGGTGACGCCCGGCGACCCCTTCGACGCGACGTCCATAAACTCAGGCTTCATTTTTTATTCCATTAGTGCGAACGCGAACATCCTAAGGAAGAAAACTCTGCAGTTCTTTTTTAATTAAGACCGCTGTAACGTACTTGGTGGGATTTCATTGTAGGTTGTAAGGTTTTGACAGTATGACGATGAAAAATGTTGTTTTAAATTAGTTGTTTGCTGTGGCTTAGAATTATAAATCGTGACTCTACACAAACAAATATTTTAGATTTACACTATATTAATTACAGCAAACACGACACCTGTTTCACTACACAGTAGCTTTTTCAGGTTGACATACATTAAATAATTACAGACATACAATCCACATCTGTTATATAAGGTGTGTTATTATTAAGAATTCTCAGAACTAATACCAGGTTTCCAATTTCTGAAATCTAACACTATCGGATATTTAATTACACTAGCCGAAACGATGTTTATAACTGACTTACCAGTCTAAAATTTTAGTATTTTGGAATGTCTTAAACATAAAAACTGTATTTTAGCAAAGGGTATCCCGTCACATTTCCAAATATTTTTTTTTATCTCTTTTCATTAAGATTAACGTAAAATTTAAAATTAAAAAAGTATTGTAACAAGCTTGGGCATTTTCGCGGCTATAATAATAATAATAAGAATCTTTATTTTCTTAGACTTTCATCACAAAGCATTGGTACGTTGTCACATCTTACACTATAAATACAATACAAAATACACAGCCTTTAGATTCAGGGTCATTCATGAATTCCTTGAAAGAGTAATAACTTTTCATTAATAGCATATTTTTAACTTTTGTTTTGAATGATGGAACCGGCAAATCCTCCAAATTGCCAGATAACTTGTTGAAGACCACAATAGCTAAATAGTGAGGATTCTAGATTATGTGAGGCAATTTCAAGCATATTCGCATTTCTAGTGTAGTTCGTGTGATGGAGGTTCAATCTTGGAATAGACTCAATATTCCGCATGGCACACATCAACAAATGGTATATAAAAATACTTGGCAAAGTCATCACTTTCATATCCAAGAACAAGTTCCTGCAACTCTACCTAGGGGCAACACCCGCCATCACACGAACAGCGCGTTTTTGCAATCTAAATACCCTCCCAATGTCCACCGAAAGTCCCCACGCCAGCAGCACATACGTAATAAGGGAATTACAGTGTGCGTAGTAAAACATTCACAACATTTCCAACTTTAGTTGCGATTTAAGCCTCATCATTAAATAACAAATGCTACTCAATTTCTTGCATAGATCTTCAATGTGTTCCCTGAAATCACAGCGCGAATCGATAGTGATACCCAAAAACCTGATAGAATCAACCTGTACTACACTATCTTCGTTCATTCTAATATAATGAGACATATAGGCAAGCTAGAACAACCGTTTAATATCGCGGACGATAAGAAAGTGGAAATAACGAAGGAACTTTTCCCCCAAACAATAGAAGTGTGGGAGGAAAGTAACGAAATCGCAGAAACACAGCAGCTATTTACGGATGATGAAATCGAGAGAGCGTGTAAGAAAATGAAAGCAGCAAGAGCTCCAAGCTCGGACGGGGTTCCGGCGGAGGCTGTAGAGTGTCTGGTGGCTGCCTGTCCCAGGGTAGTGAGCGAAGTGGGGAACTCTATGAAGGGCTTGTAAAGGAAAGACTCGAAATGGAAATAATGGAAAGGGGTGGGCTTTCCCCAAATCAGTATGGCTTTACTAGGGGGAAATGCACCATAGATGCTGCGAGGGCGGTTGTCGGTAATGCCGCGGGCACAGATAGAAAGTGGGTAGCGTTGATCGCACTGGACGTTCGAAATGCATTTAATTCTGCAACTTGGAGCTTAATAATTAAGAAACTAAAGGACTTAGACGTACAACAGTATTTGATAAAGATCGTGGAGAAATACTTCCAGGAGAGAACAATTAGTATTACTAGGGAAGAGAAAATAGAGATTACAATGGGAGTGCCGCAGTGTTCGGTGCTTGGGCCTCTCCTATGGAATGTACTGTATGACGAAGTATTGAGAATGGACGTCGGAGAGGGTGCAAGCTGTGTAGCTTTTGTGGACGATCTGACTGTCATTATTGTAGCGGATGATGAACAAAAACTGGTATATAAAGGCAACGATGTATTGAGAACTATCGTTAGATGGATGCGAAGACACAACCTGGCGTTAGCCCTAGAAAAAACAGAGGCAGTAGTGCTCATAGGAGGAAGGAACAGGAATAAAGTGCAGTTTAGACTGCTGGGTCAAGACAACCTCACCAAAAGAACCATTAAATACTTTTGGGAGTGATCATTGACGACAGACTGACGTTTGGGAAACACGTGAAGTACAGTGTCGCAAAGGCCGAAAAACGCATATCTGCTCTGGCCAGGATAATGCCCAACGTGGGGGGACCAAGTACCCCTAAGCAAATGGTCCTAAACGGCGTAATTAGCTCTGTGCTCCTTTATGGAGCACCGGTATGGGCAAATGTCCTAAACATAAATAAATATAGGAACCTACTTGAGTCGGCCCAAAGAAAGATGCTGATACGCGTAGTGAGTGGATATAGAACCATTTCCGGAAGTGCTGTACAGGTAATTGCAGGGATACCACCTATATCTCTGCTCATCGAAGAAAGGGCAGAACCATACATCGAGAGCAGACAATCCGAAGGACAGCATAAGGAAGATTACAGGGAGCAAACGATGGTAAAATGGCCACGAGCGTGGGACGAACACACAGTTACAGGTCCGTGGACGAAATCACTGATACCAAACATTGCGAAGTGGGTGAAGTGTAGGTTCAGAAGAACAAACTACCACCTTACATAATTCCTCACCGGTCATTGTCATTTCGGAGCCTATACTAAAAGGATGGAGATTACAACAACCGATGGATGCGTATACTGTGGGGTCACAGACACGCCGGAGCATACAGTCATGTCCTGCGAAAGGTGGAGCTCCCCCAGGAGTAAGGTTGAACGAGAGATAGAAACTAAGCTGGAAGTTGGTAACATAGTCAGTATTATGACAAGTAACAAAATGAAATTTCAAGTCATAAGCGAATTCATAGGAGAAGTGTTGGGCACCAAAGAACGCGAAGAAAGAGAGCGAGCGAGAATTTAAATCACCAACTGACATATCTGAAGAAAAACAGACAATTTAGATTCCAGCATGTCAGGGAGGCAAGAAAGAGGTGGTTTTGGTGGGTAAGGCAACTGTGAGAGAATGCAGTTCAGTCCCACACTGCCTTGAGTAAGATCTAGCTAAGGCGAGCAGGAGCGTTACACTTCAATAAAAAAAAATATAATGAGACAAGTCCCGACAAGTAGCTCTCAGTTTGAAATCAATAAAAATAGTTTTCTTTATATTAATAGGTAAGTTATTGTGTGTAAAGTAGTTTCCCAATATCACCATCGTGTTAGTTTAAGCTGCACACGTATCCTTTCTATTAGTGCTGGACACAATAAATGATATGTTGTCCGCAAACATTACAAATCGTTCATATATATTATAAATAACAACTGTCCAAGAACACTACCCTGAGGAACGCCTCGGTTCATTGCTATATAGTTTGATTTGCTATTCCCAATCTCCACATATTGCAGTCTATCGCTGAGATAGCTTGCAAACCAATCATGTGCTGTACCCCTTACACCGTAGCACACCAATTTCCTGAGCAAAACCCTCTGATCCACAAGATCAAAGGCTTTACTCAAATCCACGAAACATCTCATACAAGACTTTCCCGCATCCATGTCTCTATACATTGTATCAAGAAATGCCAAAATTGCGGATGTCGTATTTCGCCTCTTCATAAAACCAAATTGATTTGAGTTTAGGAGTTCATGTTTATTAAAGAAACCTATGGCCCTCTCAGCCACTATTTTTTCAATAATTTTGGAGAAAGTGCTTAAAATCGATATAGGACGATAATTATCCATTGATGTACGAGACCCTTTTTTGAAGACGGGAATCATTTTAGCAATTTTAAGCTGCTCAATGAATGAACCCCCTAAAAATGGACAGTTTATCAAATTAGTTAGTGGGATCACAAATTCATCTAGGCATTCCTTAAATAAACAAGCATTAATGTTATCATAGCCACTCGAATATGTATTTTTAAGTTCTTTATTGTTCTAGCCACGTCTATCTCCGTAATAGGACCCAAAAAGAATGTATTATAATTGATAGGGATATCCGTCAAACCCCGTTCTCCCCGATTCGAAACTAAGATATTTCCTATATCACTAAAATAATTATTCAAACTGTCTGCAATATGTTTATGTTCTGTTATAGTGCAGCGTAATTGCTTGTTTGTTATTTGGTGTTCCAACTTGAGAGTTGATAATTCTCCAAGCCGCTCTACTCTTATTCGAGGCAGTTTCTATAATTTTATTATGTAATTTGGGTTTCTAATGACCTTCCTATAAACTGACTTATATTTTTTGTAGTGATCAATGGCGCACTTGTCACCACCGTGAAAGCTAGTGGCAGCTACAAAGGATACGACGTCACGCATTCCAGAGAGAAGTAGATAATTTTAATATATTATTATTAGTCATCGCGGTATATACTAAAATGTCACTTATTTAAGAAAGTTTATAGCACTGTTCCACAAATTATGTTGTGTGTGATTTTCAAGATTGAAAAATCGTGCAAGAGGCTGTAAAAATTCTCCGGACAGTTTTTGTTATGTTTGTGGATTATATATTACAAAATCGCAAAAGAAGCCTTTAACCCTTTGCGTCCGGAATTAACTAAATTTTAAATATTTATTTTAAACTTAGAAAATACAACTCTATATTAAACATAATAACTCAAACTAAACATAAAAAAAATAGGGTCAATATACCAAAAAAAATATAGGTATAGTGGTCACATCAGATAACCTGTTGGACTACTGGTTACTGTGGTATGCCAAAAAAACAATTGATTTTGTCGTGAGCACAATCTAACTTCACACACTGTAGAACTCAACATGCTCCTATGCGCTTCTTTCTTGGTACTATATGCTGCACAAAGTCTAGATGTGGTATATATGAGTAGATGAGCTGCTTGGTCCATCCTTTTTTCAGTTGCAATGTATTTTTTAAAATTATTTATTGTTTTGGAGACTTACGACCTCTTTTCTGGCACCCATAATTAGAACCAATCAACCAACTTCAGACTGAGGGTCGAACCGCTGCGTCTCTGCACTATCAGGTTTAACATCTTGATATATTGTTACAAGCGGTTTCAAGGACGCCGTCTGACAAATAGTCATCTACCAAAGATTCTGCATCAGACGAATTTTCAAAAAGAATGGCGTTTACTTCGTCTTTCTCCATATCTTCGAGCTCTGCAAACGACCACTTGCTTTTTTCAGGAAGTAGGAAGAAACTTATAAAAAACCTATGTATAGTTCTGGTGGTCACTTGATACAACCACCTCTTTTTTGAGAATGTGGGAAACAGAAAAAAATCGTCAATTGCGCACTCAAATATTGCAGTAATTAAATAATACTTACCGGTTATTTTCAAATTTTAATCCCTTAACTTATAAATATAAATAAAAACGTCAAACATGCCTAAACCTGATGACATTTGTTCCAGTAGTACAGCACCCAACCCATTATACCATCAAATAAAGCGGAGTCATTTTCTTTCCCGACAGATGGCGTCGTAAGTGTTATGTTGGTGGCAGTATTATTAGGATTGAGGCAGTTAATTTTTAAATTCGTGGTTATGTGGACTAACCAGTAAGACGCAAAGGGTTAAGTGAATTTTACAAAAATGTTATGAACAATATGTTGGCCTCAAAATTAATGATCCAGACAAATAGATACCACTTATATGCTGTATTTCGTGTTGTCAAATTAACTCAGTGGAACAAAAACCAGAATTATTCTGAAGTCCTGTCAGAAAAGCCAATGATTTGGCGTGAACAAGCAGATTACGCCACGGACTGTTACTTCTGTATTGTAAAAATTGAAGAGTTTTCAAAAAGAAATAAACACAAAGTAATGTATTCAGAAATTCCGTCTCTAAGCAAACCGTTGAAAAGAACTAAATGTGAGCTTCCAACTCCAATGCATTCAAATTATTCTGCAAATTCCACGGAGGAGGAAGATATAAACGATGTCTTGAAGGTTTTATTTTCAAGTGATCTGTCGTATGTTTCTTCTGACTCCTCATTAATCAATCAGATCAGAATGATTTGATACGGAATTTGGGTTTAACCAAAGAAAAATCACACATTTTGGGATCTCAATTAAAAGAATGGAATCTATTACAATCCACTACAAGAATCTCTGTATTGAAGAATCGTCACGATAAAATAAGTTCATTTTACAAAGTTGAAAGAAATTTATGTTACGGTACTGATGTATATCAACTTTTGTATGAAATGAGTATTGAATATAACCTTGCAGAATGGCGATTGTTTATTGACTCGTGGAAAACAAGTCTCAAGGTCGTTTTACTTTACAATGGTAACTCGAAACCATCAATTCCAATGGCTCGTTCTACAAACGCAAAAGAAATATTAATTAAATATTAAATCTCATTTAACATTTAAACCATCTTTGGCAAATCTGTGGTGACGTTAAGGTAATTTCCTTTTTACTTGGACTGCAAGGATGGTTTATCAAATATTGTTATTTTTTGTGTCAGTGGGATAGCCGAGCAGTTCAGCATCATTACCAAATTGAAGAATGCCAGCCACGGACTAGCATTTTTTCTGGAGAATTTAATATAAAATTTGAGCTGTTAGTGGATTCTAATTTGGCGATTCCATCCCCCGCTGCACATAGAAGATTGATTAAACAGTTTGTCAAAGCACTAAAAAAAGAAGGCAACTGTTTTAGATACTTAAAGTATAAGTTTCCATAGCTGCCTGATGCGAACGTTCGCAAAGGAGTATTTGCTCGTTCACAAGTTAGGAAGCTAATCGAAGACGAAAATTTTGAACGTACCACGAATCATTTAGAGCTGGTGGGGCATGGCCCTTTTTTTAAAAATGTTTGCAAATACTTTCTGGGAAATCGAAAGAGTTTGTTTTAACGGTATTATTTTACTAAGTGTATGAAGATGACAAATTTCAAATTGGAAGATTTCTCCCTAAAATGTGGAAAATTTTATGCTATGTATTACGAACAACAGTGATATTTGGGCTTAATTTCTAGAATTCTTAATGGTGAATACCTATGTCGTGAAATATTAGAGAAAAAAAGTAAAACAGAATTCTTGTGGAAAAATCCAGACGATATTTACACAATTTTGGGAGAGTATATTTTTTACGAATGCATACAGGCTAAAGATGACTTTGAAGTTTTACGACGAATTGACTCGCAGCTACACGATTTTTTTCGTATTTATTCATAAGCTGTTTGCTCGTATTTTAGAGCTTTTTTTTTGTTTTGTCAGAGTTTAACTTTGTTGGAAATGGTATCACTTTGTTTTGCCCTAAAACGAAATGTTATTTATTTTTATTTGTCGCTCAAAAGAGTGCCTATTTAATTTAGTATAATGATGTCGGCATTAATTTTGCGGGGGTGCCATTTGGTATATATTATTCATGGAATTTTTATGTAAAGTGTTATCGGATTCTGGAGTTTTATAAATCACTGTTTCCGAGATTTTGACATTAACTTTTATTTGGGGGATGTGTCTTTATTATTTTTGTAATTTTAAATTAACCAACTACTTTTTTGTTTAATTTCACATTTCGTCGTAATTTTATTTCTTTTTTTTTGTGTGATGACGCAGCTCTGTAGGGAGGGGGCCGCTTGATATACAGTCGAGGTATGTCATATGGCTCTTTTACCGTTTTAACATTTTAACGTTCTGAAGTAAAACGCGACTCTCTGATCCTTGTTTTTACAATTCACGGGTAGCCCAATTTATTTTTTTTTTTGGAGTTATTATCGTGCTATGACGGATTAAACAAGTGCTGCTCGAATTTTCGGTAAGTTTCAAAATTCATTGCTGAGTGGGTTTTCCTTTGTTTTACGTATTATTAATTTGTGATTTTTCCTTTTATTTCAACGTAGCGTTTTTTTGGGATATTGCGTTTAACAGAAAAATACGTATAGAGGAAGCACGCTGGATTTTTTTTATGGCCTGACCTCAGTAGTGTTAAGGAATTAACAGTCGCCAACAATAATAACAGGTTTAAATCCGAATCGCTGTCAAAATTGTGGAGTTGTGTTGTATTTTCAAAAGATCCTCTTCGCACCGAAGACATTCAGGAAGCGAATTGTTCTCAACCGAAGCACCATCGTCAACCAATGGCTGCAGCTGTGGCATTTCCTGACGAAGTTTTGTGTGTAACTGATAATTTTGTGAATTTTTTATTTAAAAGGTTAGTTACTTATTATTTACTACAGTCGAACGTTTGAACTTCTAGTAAGCCATGGATGGACATTATCATATTATTTTGCTGTTAATTTAATATTGATTTGTTAGTTTTAAGGGGTGATTAGAGAGTCGTTTCCAATATATGTTTCCATAATTTGAACTTAGTTAAATAGGCATCATATTATCATTTGCATATTGAATTAAGTGTACTCACTAAATTGCTTGTGTTCACACGTAATTCCTTATACATATTTTGTTGCAAATATTCAGGTTGATTTTACAATAATA
The DNA here is from genome assembly GCA_963170755.1 of Amphimallon solstitiale. Taxonomy (NCBI): domain Eukaryota; kingdom Metazoa; phylum Arthropoda; class Insecta; order Coleoptera; family Scarabaeidae; genus Amphimallon; species Amphimallon solstitiale. Next base: position 98,603,689 of record OY720682.1, on the reverse strand, counting down.
TGTTACTTACTTATAACGTTTTGTGAACCCTAGAGCAGATTCATCCTACTTTTGTATTTAATATAAGCTATGCATAATAATAATAATAATAATAATCTTTATTGTCCAGCAGTACAAACCATTTATAGGACATAAAAAATATGAGGAATTACAAAATAGTTAAATACTAAACATTTAAAAGATATCTCTATATAATTTGTTATAATTAGCTGACATGTGAGAAACAGAAAATTAGTATGTTGGTCCTAGCTCTTGGAGTAGCAATGAAAATGAAATGGCGTGTATCTCGAGCCGGCACGTTAAAGTTGATTTGAGCAAGTAGAGAAGGAGAATTAGTTCTATTAGCTAACAAGTTTAAAAAAAAATTCGCGCTGTAACAGTCACGGCGACACGACATAGATTGAAAACCATGGTATGCTAATAAACTTATCGATGTGAGGCAAAAAGATATCTTGGAACTAACTAATTTGTGTGTTGGACTTTTATTAATTTTTATCTAATTAGACATTTATAATGGCCTATGCCTTTATGTGCTAACATATGCAGTATTCATTCGTTTAAATTTTAGATCCATACTTTTGTTGCAGAACTTATTAACATTTCATTGATATATGCATCCATTCAATCGCAACATTAAGTCATACCTTTGGTAGTTTTGTAAAGTTTTAATTGTCAGTTTATATTTCTTTTATATATATTCTTCCCAATTAGGTATTACTGAATATACAGGGTGAGTCATTAGTAGCCGCGTCTTTGATTGCTCTTTTGTTTTTTAAATAAAAGAAAAAACAATTAGTGGAAATTTAATGGTTGCTTGAGGCGCATATTCTAAAAATACTTTAAGTTCTGACGTACTTCCTGTTTCAACGGAAATGCATGATTTTTTTTTTTTAAATGACGCACTTTATATACTTTTGGATTTTCTAGTACTGTTTAAAATTGCCTATTCAACTATTTTCTATTTTTTTTTTCAAAATTGACTAAATAGTTTTTGAGTTATTAATTTTTTTTGGAAATTTTTGACGAAATCACGTGTTCATAAAAAAAAATTGCTTGTAGCCAACAAAATTCTGCATCATTTGGTATAAGTTGCACTCGACAATATATCAAAAAACTGTTTTTTCAAAGCCCACTTCCTGAAATTTTTACATACCAAACATTTTAAATGGAACACCCGGTATTTTATTATGGCATTTTGTTTCCTCTTTTATTCTCTTTCGTTTTCGTTAACAATGTCCTATACCTATCTTTCGTAATTTCTGAGTTAATCACTATAGGAGCAATTAGCGGTCAAATAAAGAACTACGAGCGCTGTTCTATGCACCCAAATATTCGTCCAATAAAGGCTGGAATGCGGCCGACTGCCTGAGTCAACTGTTAAAGAAAGTCGGTAAACATGTATATCAAATTTATAAAAGCATGGTTATTAGTTGTCATCCAAATGAATTATTCTTATGAGGAGTTAATAGATATGATTGACGTTTTGGGTGAATCTGAAAGAAACTCTTTGCTAGCATCCAGACTATATGCACAGCAATCCCTGGTAGAAGTCAACCGAAGCCATAAGTAAGGAAGTAAGGAAGTAAGGAATGGTTTGAGTGAACAGAATGTACTGAATATGAAAAAAGAGCGGAAAAATCAATAACTGGTGAGGATAAGACGTTTATGGTACTTGCGAGTGTAGTCGAACACCCCCATACTAGTACTACGAAAATTAGTCGTCAGTTAGATGTAAGTCAAATTTGAGAATACACAATAATTAGGAAATATGTAATTCATCCGTAGCATATTCATATACAGGGTTCGATAAAATAAATTTTAAGAATCGCTTACATTTTTGACAATGGGGAGCAGATAAAGTATCCCTGGCTTTCTCAATTTTTTGTTGTTTACCGACAAATTCACCTTCTGTTAAAGTGAATACGCTTATAGTCACAATTTTCGTTATTATAACACATAAAAACCCTCACTTTATCACACCTGAATACTTTCCAAATCGTTGGTCATTAAATGTGTGGGGAGGAATAGTAGGTAGTTACATAATTGGCCAGTATTTCTTTGATGAAAATGTTAATGGAGGAGAGTATCTTCGCTTTCTAGGACGGATTTTCAAAACTTTTTGAAGACATCTTCATATATGTTAGTAAACATAACCTTTATTTTATTTCGTTTTTAACCAACAGTGTAAAAAATAAAATACTGCAACTGGATATTGCCGGAATTAAAAAATTGAAATGCAATGCTCTTCATTCTGTAAAATTATTACTTTTGGGATAGTTGGATTTAACATTTACTTTGTTTGGCAGTTGACTAAGGAAGTCGGGCCCCATTCCTGCCTTTCATTAGTTGAACGACTATTTTGGTGCATAGAACAACAGCGCCCGTGGTTCTTTAATTGACCGCTAGTTGCTCCTATAGTAATTATCTCAGAAATGACAAAAGATAGGTATAGGGTAGAATAAAAAAATGAGCTGTGGCCACCACACGACTTTCTTATACGTATGAAAGTGTTACTTCCGGTCCGAATTTTGAAATTTCATTTATACAAAAAATATTCCAAATCCAACACTAAATACTTTTGTACTCTTCATAAATATACATAGAATGCATAATTTACGACATATTTGCAAAACATCGTTATTCGGTAAGAGTAAAAGTGATACTTCCGGTCCGAATTTTGAAATTTTTTTTTACAAAAGATATTGGAAATTAAGTTCTTAATACTTTTATATTCGTAGCGTACCTGTCTAAAAAGCATGACTTGCAAAATATTTGCAAGAAACTGATTTTCGATAAGAGTAAAAGACCTACTTCCGGTAGGAATTTCGAAAAACCTTTTTAATAAAATTGTTCACAATTTCAATTTTAAGTACATATGAATTCTTTATAAATTTGTTAGTAATTCACGAAATATTTGCAAAATTCGATTTTTGCTCAAAATCTAATCAGTTCTCAAGAGGGAGATTATATTCGTAAATACAAAATTTGGAATTGATATCTGTAGCGCTTGGACCGCTATCGTGGTCCAACTCTAAATACTTTTGTACTCTTAATAAATTTATATAGAATGCATAATTTACGACATATCTGCAAAAAATCGATATTCGGTAAGAGTAAAAGTGGTACTTCCGGTCCGAATTTTGAAATTTTTTTTATACAAAAAATATTTAAAATAATAATTTAAATACTTTTATACTGGTAATGTACCTGCCTAGAAAGCATGACTTGCGAGATATTCGCAAAAAACTGATTTTCGATAAGAGTAAAAGACCTACTTCGGAATTTGGAAAAACTTTGTTAAGATAATTTGTCTCAAATTTAATTTTGAGTACATTTTAATTCTTTATAAATTTGTTTAAACTTAGTAATTGACGAAATATTGGCAAAATTCGATTTTTTCACTGAAGTAAACTGCTACTTCCGGTCTACCGATTTTACTGAAAAACTAATCAGATCTCAAGAGGGAGATTATACACGTAAATACAAAATTTGGAATTGATATCTACAGCGGTTTGACCGCTATCGTGGTCACACACAGACACACAGACACACAGACAGACAGACAGACAGACAGACAGACATTTTTCAAAAACCACTTTTTCGGTATCAGGGGACTTCAAAACGTGGACATCTGCAAAAATCTCGAGGTCGAAAATATTCATCATCACAATACTTCCTCATACTACGTATAAGAAAGTAAAAGGAACAAAATACCTCAATAAACTACCGGGTGTTCCATTTAAAAAAAATAAGTTTTTAGTATGAGAAAATTTCAGGAAGTAGGCTTTGAGAAAACAAATTTTTTTGAGGTATTGTCGAGTGCAACTTATACCACATGATGCAGAATTTTTGGGCTACAAGTATCACCAAAGTTAATGTTTTTACTTTTAAAAACAATGTGAAAATGATTTTTTTCTGAACACGTGTTTTGGTTAATTATTTTCAAAAAAAATTTAACTCAAAAACTATCGGCTCAATTTTGAAAAAGAAAAAACAGTTGAACATACAATTTAAAGCAGTACTAGAAAATCCAAAAATATATAGGGTGAGTCATTTAAAAAAATTAAATTCCATGCATTTCCGGTGGAACCAGAAGTGTGTCAGAGCTTAAAGTATTTATACAATATGCGGCACAAGCAACCATGAATCTTCCACTAATTGTTTTTTCTTTTATTTAAAACACAAAAGAGCAATCGAGGAAGCAGCTACTAATGACTCGCACTGTACAAGGTGGCGAACTAATAAAATTTGTTATTATTTCTTGTGTCTTTTATGGAAGTTCTTTTGCGAATTCTTACCTTCTTGAATTTGGGGATCTATTAATTTCAACCTGGGGGTGGCGCCTGAATTATTACCAAAGTGTTAATTACTTAAGTAATTAGTCAATTACTCATGACTCCTCTCCACTGATAGACGCTGGCATTACATCGATTTCGCAGAGAGCATCTTTCAAATAGGGTGTGAATGAGCTGTATAAGGCAGTCTTGCTGCTAGTGCTAATTGTTTTGTTTTTCTAATTAAATAATTCATATCAGGAGTGATTTTAGCTGCGTAGTGGTATACACTTGTAAGGGACGACGCTTATATACAGGAGTTTCAAAGGTCACGTAAGTAAAATGTTGGGATAAAACAGGTTGCACAATATCTATTATTCTGTCCAAACAATTAAAATGCAGTCCTCCATGCTCTCTTTTCGGCGATTTAAACATTTAAAATTATTGTGGATGTTCATGGTTTTCCATGAATGTGTCTGGATTACCAAAGGTTTCCCTAGATTTCCAAGAAATTCTGGATTTATTTCACAAAACTGGGTTCCTGGTGTACGCATTTTGATCAATTGCTTACCCCTCGTTTTAAATTAGATGTATTACAATATTGTTGGTGATTTTGTGTCTGTTATGATATATTTTACTTATTTTGATCTATTTCAAAAAGAGTAATTCAAGATTATGTATTTTTTTCATATTAAAATAAGTAAATATAACATATTCAGGCAATATATGTGGCATCACACTTGCGGTATTATCAGAATATGTAATTTAAGGACTTGTTCTATATAAATCTCAAAATAAAACACATATTTAAATTTATTTCAGATGTATTTTATATTATGTCCAATGTGGTTATATATAAAATATATAAAGTCTACACACAACACTCTGGAATTTGATTACCTCCCTCTTTTACTGTGACAAAAAACGTTCCTTATCAGGACCATAATAAAACACTCTCTGGATTTTATTCTTCAAAATACGCAGAGCAAAATGACATAATATACAGATGTATCTTTCGGGATATTCGTACACTATGTATATTTGCGTGTATAGAGATACAGCAAGAAGATATCTTTGGAAAACACATTTGTGCCAGTAAAGCGGTTATACAGCGAATTGCACAGAAGATATGGCGCTCTATATAATCGACTTTACAAAGGAAGCACGGAAGTTTTCCGTGAAGTATTAGTTACGTGAATGTCTGGCGGCAGTAATATGTATCATACTTTATGTTTATTTGAAACCGAACTTACCTGAAATTAAGTCTGCAGATTGCTCCGACGGAAGCAGATGTCGCCGGTGGAACAGGGTCTTCGTAGCGACGCTGCGCCCAGTCGGTAACGCGACCGTCGGTTGTTATGACATAATGTAGGTCACGTTCGCAAGGACAAGTTGATAGTATGGCGACGTGAGCGTCTTCTTCTGGCTGAAAAGAAAGTCGTAATAAGACGAATTGTTATAAGACATCTACATATTGTTATGATACTGGAGAAGCCCCACGAATGGGTGCTCAACAATGTTATGGTACGGGTCCGTATTTTACGACGTCATTAAATTTTTGATAGTACAGACATAAACTTGTCAAGAGCTGCTGGGGTAAATCGCTCAATGTGTATGCCAATACACTTCAAAATTAATCGAACGTGTTTTTAAAAGATAAGCAACCAGTTATTTTTTTAGGTGCTAAAATTGCTTTTGCTAGGTCTAAATGCAAGTGGAAAACAAACACCTTAAAAGATACATATTTTTTTCTAAGGAAATATTTATGCCACGGTTTGCGTAATTGTGCATCGCGCTGCCGCGAGGCGAACGGAGGCTGACATAGTGGTCTGAAATATTCTAGAATAAACTATTAGAAACGGCTATGAAACTAATGGAACATCTAGACTAGATCGTTTCCGTAGCTAGAAAGATATGAAACATTCTCGAACAACATGAAATATCCCAGAAAAGTAAAGAACTTGCGTGAAGTTTGTAGAACTTACTCGTAGACTTATATAGCATGCGCAACATGACAATGTCAAAGTTTTGCAAAATTAAAATTAATCAAATACGGGGGTGGTCTGACAAGATTCCGAACTAACAAAGATACAAGAGATTTTTTCCTAAAATACATTTATATTTTTCTACATAGTTTCGTTGTAAGTGCACACACTTCTCCCAGAGATGCTCCCATCTCTTCAACCCGTCTAAATAATAATCAGCGTCTTTCTCTGCAAAATAACTGTTTACCAAGGTGATAGCCTTCTCACTAGACGAAAGTCTCTGTCCTCCGAACGCAATTTTGAGATTAGGGAATAAAAAGAAGTCGCTTGGGGCTACATCTGGAGAGTAAGGAGGGTGGTTAAGCAGTTCAAACCGTAATTCGTGGATTTTCGACATGGCGACCGCTGAGGTTTGCATTGTCTTGGTGAAACAATTTTTCTATTTCTACAAATGTGACCATTTCTCAGCAATTTCTGCCTTTAGCTTGTCAAGTAATGAGGCGTAGTATGCTCATGTATTGGTTTTTCCTGTTTGAAGATAATCGATTAAGATAATTCCATGACTATCTAAACAAACAGTCGCGGCTGGTATAAATTCGGGAACACTTAGCGAGCCAGTTCAGTTCCTAAATAACAATCGAATTGTTATTTAGGAACTGAACTGGCTCGCTAAGTGACACATTGAAACAAATCGGGGGCTCGCACCAAAGGATCGTCCGCTTTATTTCTATGTGTCGCTTTGTGTTTTCGTAAAGTAAGTCGACAATTCAAGTGAAAGTTATCAAGCATCAACAAGTCGTGGGATAGCAAAGAAACGGAACTCGTAAGTACTACACTATTTGACTTCTGGTCTTACTTCAGTAGAAGTAAACAATGAAGCGAAACTGCAGTGGGTGTTTTGTTTAAAGTTCTAGGGTCAGAGTCTATGCTCCCACGAAAGCTAAAGCGACATCTTAAGGACAATCACTCTAACATGGTTAAAGAAATTTACAAATTATCTAGCAGGAAGTTGCAAGAAATACAAAAGAAAAAGTGTGCCTCAGTACCTACTTGCAGTAAGATTACATACATAGTGGCGAAGTGCAAAAAACCTCACACCATCGCAGAAGAGCTCATTCTACTGGCTTCTTTGATATGGTTAATATTATGCAATGAGTATCGGCGGGAAAATTAATTTCAAAAATACTTTTATCCAACAAGATTACTAGTCGAAGAATCCATCATATAGCTCAGGATCTCAAGGATTAATTAGTAGAGAAAATTAAAGGAACGGGAATTGTTCTGCAACTTGATGAAACTACTGACACTAGCAAAGACGCAGAACTTATTTGTTATATACGCTTCCTGAACTATAATATTTTCGTTGAAGACCTTCTGTTTTGCGAAAGCATAATTGGAAACGCAAATGCTCGAGACTTCTGAGACGCTGGACTAATTTAGAACCAAAAATGATTTGGATTGGAAAAAGTGCATCGATATTACTGACGAAGATATATCTGGTCACTATGAAGGATTGCAAGATCTTATTTGTAGCAATGCATTGCATAATATGTGAATCTATTCATATGAAAGCATTTGCATCAAAGTCGACGAGCTCTCAATTGAATTTGCTATTAGAACGTGTTGTAGACGTAGTAAATTGCATAAAAAGTAGGCCACCCCACTCCCTTATTCACAAAATAAAATAACCTGATATCAGACTTTCGGATTTTGTTTGATTTTATTTATCTAGAGTCATGACTTTAATTTGGAACCGCCAGAATTTCGATTTTTAAGAAAAGGGGACTGGAAAAATATCGTTTTTTCCTATTAACTCGACCAATTATGATTTCTTATTTGAAATACTTTCTAAAATTTAAAACAAACTTAGAACAAACGTCAGAATTCTAGCACACGCAATTATATCAGCACTTCGTATCTATAAAATAAATTATAGCGAAGAGTACGGCATCCCGAGAAGACCTAAAATAGGTAGAAAAACATGAATGACTCGCTAAAACAATGATAATATATTTTCGAATTAAAAATGACTTTGTTTTGTGGGAGTTTGCAAAACGAAAGAAATGTCATTTTTGATTATTATATTATAATGTACTATTTTTCGTGAGTGAAAGGGATAAGATTCTATTGGTGGTATAGTATTGTTAAAAAACAATTTTACAGTTACTTCGGTTTTGCCTACTCCGAAAATTATTGAACAATCAAATGAACACATATTCCGTGGAAACAACGTTCGAGAAGAGCCCCAATCCAAGAGATCCATTGCCCAACTAATACATTGGACGAAGGCGGTAAATCAGAGAGATTCACTTTGCTTTTGGTCGTGGATTGCGTGAATTCCATGAAGCGAAGTAGAGACAGTGTGTACTTGCAAGTGGCACAACCGTACAATGCCATGAAGGTGACATGGTCCGCGGCTTCAACGCACAGTATTCAACGTCACCGAAATTTTTTCGCAAATGAAGCACACGCTCATTTTCAAAGACCCAGGAAAGATGTTCTAACGTAGAAACAATTGTCTCTCTACTGCCCTTCCGACAAATTAACGCAGATGTTAGAACCGGTTTCATAGACCCCTTCATTCTCTGCAATTTTACATTTGCATCAAACGCTAAAAAAATTTTTCGCGTCGAAAAATTGTAAAAATTCATTTTTGGAAACTGTGGCGCCCTCTGCATTTTGTCCCTACAATTTTTGTTAAAAAAAATGTTTGTCCAATCAACCATTTACGCGGAAAATCCATTCAACAACTTTTTGGATTTACCAAAAACCCTCAAGACTCAACTTTTTGGTTTTAGGGTCGTCGTACGCTCCACTAACGATTTATGAAATAAAATAGTCTCGCATATTTTTTTCCAAAAAAAAAAAAATACAGATTGACTGCATTATAATGTCATGTATTGACTCGAATTCATTGTTTTATTATTATTTATAAATTATTTAAAGTTTAATGTTTATTCATTATTATTATATAACTACATCTGTAAAATAATAAGTCTTATTTTTGTTTTTTATTTACGATACCATCAAGTTTGGGTAAACTTTTTAAAATGAAAGATATGCTTTCAGAGCAATTCCTTGTTTACTTGAAATCTTTTTATAACTGTCCCAACACCACTGGATCGTTTGAGTGTAATTTTTTGCTCGGTCATAAATTACTCTTTTATACTTGCCTCTAACAGTCTGATACAATTTCTGACGATCTGTACAGAGGAAGTACGCACTATCTATCTCCATCTCATTTGTTTACATATTCTTCAACTGCCCGACAGAAGGCGCCACTGTACAGTGGCAAAATGAACATTTCAGAAGCGCCAAAAAAACAGTGTAAGCATATTTTTTGTTGGTGTAGGTAAATGTTCTTGTTCAGTTATAAATCTATAATCTGACCGGAGCAAATTAGTTTTTAATTATTTAAAAGGTGGTAAAGGGTGACTCAAATGGGACATTGATTATGCTGATTACCGTTCCACTTTGATATCTAATTGTAATTAAACGAAACTGAATATAAAAAAAGCTCCGGGTGGATTGTATCTAACAATGTAAATTTTTGAAATCTTACAATACATTTTGAACAGGTTCGTTGGATAATGAGATATTTTGGTGCTCATTTATATGTAAATGCATATGCTGTTGAACTGTACAGAAGCCTCTTAATATGTACATTTATTAAAGCGGAAAAAGTGTTAATTCTAATGTAATAAGTTAAAATTGTTAAAAAGAAATAATTAACCTTTTGTTCATGACTTTTTCGTTAATTTTAGAAGAAAAAAATATATAAAAAAAGCTAATGATGTGGTAGTTCCATATCATATCGGTGGCTTTAAAATTGCCAATTACAATATAGACCGGAAAATGCTTCATTCGAAAGCAAAATTACATAGATAGGTTAGTAGAAATGCTGAAGTTTTTCCTTTTTATTTTTCTCTAAGGATATTTCAAGAAATGTAGCGAATATCTTAATCATGAACGATATGCTGGAATGGCTGTATGAAAGAGTTAAATTTTTGCAATTTAAACGAAAACGTACTACTTCGAACATGAAAACTTTATTGCGAACTCGAATATTTAATAAAAATCAAATCAAATGGTAATAAAAAAAAGAAACGTCAAGATCACACAGCGAGGGCAATCGTTGAAGCGAAGAATATATCCATGGCAACTTTACTCGAGACACACATACTTTTTTAAGCACTCCTTCTTTTCGAGAATATTTCGATATCATCAAAATACTAGAAGTATAGGGAAACTTTAACAATTCAATTTTAACTTATCTACAGTCTCTCAACAATAAAGAGAAACTTTGAATGTTTATTGTCGGATCCAAATTCCCGGAAAAAAAGTTCTCGACCCAAATTAACTTAACATCTCAGATATCGTCTTCCTCTCTCTTTTTTCTCACGGTTCTGTATTCACCACACCCGCATTCTCCATCCTAGTCTTTCTAAGAGACTCTAATCCGTCGGAAGTGGAGAAAAAGTACGCGTTTATCGATATCGTTTACGCGGAAAGGGAAGAGAAAGTTTTTTTTGGCATCCGTTACTTCTTCGGGGCGTTACGATGTGATTTACTTCAAATTGAAAAAAAAAAACTCCCCGAACTGTTATGAGAGGGCTTTCAGGACGGTCGTGGATGTTATAAAAAGCAAAGGAGTATACCGGGCGGGGGTGAGAAATTTACCTGGAGGGTGTGTTCTACTCCTTCGATGAGAAGATAGCAATCCGTTGTCGAATTCCATTTGTGTATCGGTTCCCTGGCGAGGACGTAGTGACTTTCGATCTCCTTGCTTTCAACCGAGACGAGTTCGGCCTGCGAAAGAAAGAAAAATACAAGAAAAGATTAATCGAGGAAGAGGAAAAATTAATTTGAATATAATGTTCTTGGACGTCAAAAACATAAAGTGCTCTCATTTATCTGTTACCAACGAAAAATTTATATCAAATTACGATATATTACTTTAAAATTTCTTTGGATGTATCGTCTTTATTTCCAAGACTTTTCCTTAATGAAAAATGTCATATCAGTCTTTACGAGCCAATATAACAAAGAATAATATCGGAATGAGTATTAGAACCTGAAAAAATTACTAAAACATTACACAAACAAAGAAATTCCATATTGAATCTAATCATGTAACATCATATTTTCAAGACTTAATTGAATCTGTTGATTTGGTACATTTAATGAATCATCCTACTAAGGGTTTAACCTTGTTGAATGATTTCTTTAGTTACTGATGAAATGAGATATTGCCGTGGTATCTCGCAAGTTTTGAAATGAAATAAAAATGACAAAAATCGTATTTGGATGTGAAGAACAAAATTTGCAACAAATTACATGAATGTATATAAAGTTGCATACACATGGTCAAATACAAGCAAATAATTTAAAAGTCATTATTATTCAATTGAATAGTGAGTAAATGTAAAATAAAAAAATATTAAATAAATATGAAATAAAAGACAAAATAAATATAAGTAATATATTTCTTTTGTAAAAAGGATACACAAGATGTATGGTTTACATATCATGAAAAAGATCAAATACGATATGCAAGAAAGATAAATATAAATAAATAAATTATTATGATTTACATGCATAAAGTAATAAAACTTTATGAAAGAGTTTAAAAACAAAATTATATTAAAAGATAAAAATTACCTTAGCTTATAACTAGAGACTAGAAAAGGATATAAAAATATATAAAACGTAAACCCGATCAGCAATAACATTTTGTATAAAAAGGTAGCTGATAGCATAAATAAAAAGTGTATGTGTTTATGATTTGTTTGTAACACAATGCTTCAGAAACTGGAAACAGACGTGTACAGTTTCATGACCTACAAAACATAACAAAATATAAAACTTGTGTAAAGTTTATTGCAGATAGACATATTACCGATGGAAAGATCATGGATAGAAAACAGAGATGCAATGGAGAAGCAAACGTGTCTTCCAGGTGCAGGCAGTGTTGAAAGAAAAATATGCGTTCTTTTCAACGTGTTTCCGATCCTACCGAGTCACAATCCAGCTACAAGAAAAGTGAAGATAACATTAATAAATGGAAAAAGAAAATATGTATTGAACAATGAACAAGGCAATAGGTTCATTAATAAATACAAAGAAGGATGGTATTAACAACAAGAATAAACCTACCGTCGGAAAGGCAGTACGAGGCGGTGGAAAAAAATTCTTAAATAAGAAGACAATTTTCGATGTGTTGACGTTTGGTGAATAAGAACTGTCAGAACAATATGTGCCTGTGTGCGTGTGTGTATCACGGCGGCAACATTTGGGCAGCGATTTCACTGAAACGTATACTCCAATGCCAACCTAAAAGATGGACTAGAGGGCGCACTAGTCAACGTTACATTTTTTTTGTCGGTATAAAAATTCGAAACAAGATCCGACAAGAAGAACTTCTTATTACGACTTCGGGAGAATAAGACGCTTTCAAAATAATTGCGATTGAGATTTTGTTAATTGTTATATAGTAGAATAGTAATTTCTTTATTTTTTTTATCACATTCATTCATAATAGTTTTATTTTATTAATACATTTAAATTCATTTTTGAAGAGTTCAAGATGGACATTCAAAATAAACAATTTGATGAAATGTTTGTAGATAGCAAGTAAGTTTTTGTTTGAAAAGAGTTATCTAAACTGTTAAACAAATATTGGTTTTGCGTGCAAATGATTACTCAATATAACATTGAACAGTATAGATACGCAAATATTATCCTGTAAGGTTTTTAATTCATTAAGTAATTACAAAAAGATATAGGACTAATGGTGTTGGGTAATTGGAGAAATGCTGCGTGCGAATGAGTATTTTCTTCAATAATTTATCTAGGCATTATTAATCTTTTTCAAGTCATATTAATACACAATTAAACGTTTCACACGGCAAAGATTAAAAGCTAGAAACAACGCGTGCAAATGGTTGTCTAAAGCAATTAATTGAAGCCAATATCAAAACAATTATGTTGATAAATAAAATTATCAATGAACAATAAAAGTTTACATTTATTTAAATACAGGATAAATATTTATTTTTTTGTTTAGTATCATGAATGCATAATAAAAAGATTTACATACATTATAACCGGCATCTGGTATAAATGATATATATTTTCAATTATGTATTTGTTTAGAGCATTAAGGTGTATAAAGATATTTGAATTTACAAATTATTAAATAAAAAAAAGTGTATGATCAAGTTATATAAACATTCCGTTTTCTTTAAACAAAACTATTACCTCGTCCCTATTATAAGTAAGAGAAAGGTTACCAGTGAAGGAGAAGGAACCACATACATTGCCAGAACCCACAATAGTTATTAGGTACATGCTATCACAATATAAATTAAATACAAAACCAATTATAAGCTTTTGGTGTAAAAAGAATAAATTTTAGAGCACAGCGTATACAGATGACTATACCCACAACATATAGTGCAGCATGTTCTCATATTTTTATAAGAGGGCACTGCATATATTTATATATGCTATCATAGCAATATGTAATGTTATATTTGTCATTTCTTAGGTTAAACATTAGCATACACAGTTCTTATGTGTGATTTTCTATGTACTTATGTTTAAACTTGGGTAATACATAATTGTTAGATTTTGAAATTATGAACACTATCATTTACATTTGTTAACAGTGAAACTGCACTATTAAAACAATTATTAGACAGTTTTATTTCTATGCTAGACAAACGTTCATCTATGCTTTTGACTTTATCTGACGTTTGTGAAAACTGTTCATCTACCACAGTTTTTTGATCTTTAATAACACCCACCAAATTTTCTATCATAGTCCTTATACTGTCTAATGCTAGTGACCCTGACATAACATTTGTATCAGTAGTATTAGTATTCATATTTGTATCAGATCCATCTTGCATATTTTGTTTACCACTTCTTAAATTTATTAACAACTAGATGCGAAATAAAAAATGTTGCCAGGTTGGGCGCCAAAATTGTCGTTTTATTTCTTAAAGATAAAAACAATTTGTGTAGATATATGTATATATAAAATATATTAAAATTCTTTGCCAAATATAATATAATATATATAATATAATAAGTAAATGCATTGTTGTTTAACACTTGGACACTTTGGATTTACATTTTAAGGTAATACTATATTTTTTTAATCAACATGTATTTAGTGCTTTAACATACACCTTCCTCGTTATGCTGCACTGACAAAACCAAACAAGGTAGAAACGTATATGTCATAGACTAAAATTCCTAAAAAAGTACAACACACATTTAGAGGTTAGTAGCTGTTAAAGTATTCACGTATTGTTGATATGTACTATTGTATGTCAGTTGTTCAGCAGTTAGTAATTTAGGCCGTTGTTCAAAGGCAAAGAACGCAATAACACAAAAGAAAATAGGGTTCAGTTTTAGGATTGTTAGAAAGATAATTTGTATAATGTTTGTTAGAATATTATAATCGATATCAAATATAGAAGGTTTGTACTAAGGATGTTACGGAAGTTCGATTCCGATTCCGATAAGTCGGAACTTCCGATTGAATTACACTTGTTACCAACAGCCTCTTTCGATGGAAACAAATAAGACGTTTTCCCACAGAACAAGTCCAGGCCCAATATAAGTGTACATGTTTTATTCCTATCTTATCCCGATCCTCCAGAATAAATTAAAATCCCAAAACATTCGTAAAATTACAAATTTCGCGTAATAACTTTTTGAGACAATTTTGATACGAATCCTAGGCTCCGCCCACGGCCAATTGAAAACGCTTAAATTTCTAATACACGCAGAAGACGTAACCCTGTCTAGGCCCCAAGGGAAATTACCGTGACATAGATACTTCTTTGTTCGTCACCTGCGTCACTGGGGTTCCCAAATTAAAACGTAAACACATTTGGAAACCTATATAAGCTGAGGCAAATGCCTACAAGATATCGAGTCCTAACTCGGTCACCAGCCTGCCAGCATCAACCTCCTGGACCAGCAGATAACAGGCCACCGATACCGAGCGGACTTTCCAGAAAGCCATCCAGCGGAATTGTATTTACTGCTTACGTAATACAAGGGACCAAAAAGGCACTTTCCAGGTCATTAGAAGTACACGGCGAAACGTGTACAGGTGACCACACGGACCAAGAATCCACTAAGAATTCTTGAGGAATTCTTTATTTCGGACGCCTTCTTCGTCGGAATCCAAGTTCGCCGACATCTGAGAGTATCTCCACGTAGTGGAATACATCCGACGTATCGCCTAGTATCGACCGAAGAAGTTATAGGAGGATCCTACTACTGTGTACGTAGTAGCGGCCGTTTTAGTTATTTACAGTGCGCTTATTTCGCGTAAAGATACCAAACTTACGGTCCCTCTTTAGTGTTCGCCCATAGTATTAACTTCAGTGCACCAGGACAAGCTACAGCTGCTTACGCTGTAGCAATTAACCGTAAGTGCAGTGAAAAGCCTATTAAGCCCGCGTTTTATTTAACATTGTTGGTTGAATGCCAGCACCTCCACCAAAACATTTAAATTCAGTGTGCGCCTTTGTTAATGAATTATCATATTAACTTCACGTGGATTCATTAACGACATTGTTATTGCTAAAGTGTTAATATTAAATTCCCCGCGTTGGTGAAACATAACCTTCAAATATCCAACCGATATCTTCCCTTATACATACTATTTGTTTATAACAATATTATTATCCAAGTTCGTTGTTACTGGTACCCATATGCAGCGTGTGTTTAACTTTTATTCCAGTAACAACCATTTTATTTGACATTGTTGGTTGAATTCCAGCACCTCCACCAAATTATTTAAACTCAGTGCGCGCCGTTATTAATGTATAATATTAATAAATTCACGGTGGTTCATTAACTATATTGTTGTATTCGGAGACTTAACCTTAAATTCACGCGCTAGTGAAACCCTAACCTCCAAATACCTAACCTATATTTATCCCTATGTACATTATTTGTTTATAACATTATTAATATTCAAACGTATCGTTATTAGTATCTATATTCAGTGTGTGTTTGACTTTTTAGCGGATAACTTTTATTTTATTATTGGTTAATGCCAACTCCTCCATCATTATTAAGCAGTGTGTGTATTGTTGCTATTTCATAATATTTAGTTGTTTCAAAGTGTACAACAACTATTACTCAGTGTGCCCGTTTGTATTTAAACCTCGACTGTTAACATTTATTCGCGATACGACTTGTTTTTGGTTATAGTGTCGTTTATTAACACAGATCGTTATTAACATCGGGTATCATTACGTATCATTAAGCTTTGAATTATTAAAATATTATAACGTTGTGGAAAATTATTGTTTTAATTAATAACATAACCCAACTTACCCTAAATTCAATTAATACCTCCTGGAGGAGTCTTTTGCCGCGGCCCCTTTGTTTGTTTGTTTGTTTTACAAATTCCCAGGATTAAGGGGAGGTATTATTGTGGCGCCCAGCAACGTGGGACTACGAACACAGGATTGTGTCCGCGGATCCACCACCGACCCATCCACCTAAGCAACAGAGACACGAGGCTTCAAGATGCCTAAGAGGACAGCACGAAAAACCAGACAATCAAGTGACAGCGTGGAATTGGATGGTCCTAGCCCAAGACAATCGCCTTCGCTACGGACAACCACCCCCGGTGCCGCTAATCCAGCCCTGCAGCTTGAGATCATGTTGCATGGACTCAGAAACATAGGTAGAAGGATGACGGCTCTGGAGGGAACGACTAAAGCCACCATCACATCCAACACCGCCTCAACGTCCAGGGTCGCATCACGTACCGAGGATCAAGAGGATAGTACCTCAATTAGTTATTTATTAGGTAATGAGGATGGCCAGGACCCGAAGGCTGCCATCGACTTCCAGGACCAGGAGGTCATCACCGCCGTCCAGGAAGAGGAGGCATCCACTGCAGCTGTCCAAACCCAGGATGAAGTCATCAGAGTCAGCAACCAAGGGGACGGAACGGTATCCAAGACGGAGGGTGTTCACCACCAAAGGCACTGCTGCAGTCCGTGCAGTGTCGTCACCAATATACCTACACCACCAAGGGTGTACAGTGGACACCTAGTTGAGGATCCAACCACGTTCCTAGCAAGACTAACCTCCCACTTGCAGACAGCCCGTCTTGAGGTGCCGGAGGATATAGATGACGCAGTCCGCCCGTTCCTGACAGGAGAAGCAGCCAACTGGTTCAAGAAGAACGAAGGAGGCTTTGATACTCTGGGGGAGTTTGACCACCGGTTCCGACGGGAGTTTATGAGCCCACAAAGAAGGAAGGCTCTCCAACAGGCATGTGAAACAAGGCAACGCTGGGATGAAGATCCAGCAACATTCATCACAAGAATGAAGCGTTTGTGCCTGAGACTAAACCCTAGTTGGCCGGAACAAGACTTAGTGAACCACATCATCATGCAGATGACGCAGCAGTATTGCGTTCAAATAACGCAAGTGGGACCGAAGACATTAAAGGACCTACATGATACCTGCGAAAAGTGGTCAACAGTCTTCGAGCAGTTTAAAGGTAAGACAACAACAGTACCTTTAAAGAAAGAAGTTGCAGCTCCCCCAGCGGTACCAAAGAAGGAACCAGTTGTCGAGAGATCGTTGCCCAGATGTTGGTTCTGCACTGGCAGACATTTCAACCGGGACTGCCCCAACCAGCCAAAGAGTTTTGCGGCTAAGCACCCAGCACCCACTAAGCAGTCGGGGGAAGAATAGAGGGCCGCTCCAAAGCCAGTAGCGGAACGGCCCTAATTACCACGACACCCACAAACCAAACGGCATCCATCCAGTTACGGATTGATGGTCGCCCAGTGACAGCCCGAATTGACAGTGCCGCAAGTAAGAACCTGGCCAGACCCGAATGGATGTTTGGGTCAACCACCACGACAGCCGCCGTGGAATTTACAATGGCAATTAAAGGTAAAACTTTCGTCACTAATAAACTTGGACTGTTAAAGGCAACTGCGGGGCAAGAGTACGAATTCCAATGCGAAGCCCTGGAGGTGGAATGTCTCCAGGCAGGAATCATACTTGGGCACCCGTGGCTAACGGAGAACCATGCGGTCCTGGACTACCTAAGAGGATGTGTCCATGTTGGAGTTAAACGACGGCATACGATCTACTTCGATAAAACGCCACCACGAACTACTTCAGCAACGATGAATCTTGAAGATATTCCCGTTGACGTCCAGGATTGGACGAACCCACAAAGGGAGAAATTCAAGAACATCATCAACAATTTCCAGGACCTGTTCATGGAAGGTGGACGAATACAAACCACCACCACCACCAAACACACAATACGCCTGAAGGATAATGTGCCAGTGAGGGTGCCCACGTACAAGTACACCCCGCAGAAAAAGAAGGTCATCGCCACCCAGGTTGAGGAGATGCTTGCGGCCGGAGTTATCAGACCTAGCCACAGTGAGTATAACTCTCCGATAGTTATAGTGACGAAAAAGAATGGGGAGCCCCGGTTCTGCGTCGACTACCGCCGCCTTAACGACAAGACGGAAAATGAAGCCAGTCCACTACCACCCATTCAGGAATCATTAAAGGACCTAGGGACGGCGAAGATTTTCACCACACTAGATCTGCGCAATGGATATTGGCAGATCGAATTAGAAGAGGCATCCAAGCGACTGACCGCCTTCACGACACCAGAGGGCGCTGCCTATGAATTTCAAGTGATGCCCTTCGGCCTAAAGGGGGCCCCGACCACCTTCCAAAAGCTAATGGCCCAGGATGTCCTGGTAGGCTATCTGCAGAACTTCGCACTGGCCTACCTGGACGACATCATCATATACTCTGACAGTATGGAGGAACATCTACGACACCTGAGTTTGGTGTTGGAAAGAATTCAGCAACACGGACTAAAACTAAATATGAAGAAATGCCGGTTTGCCAGTCCCTCCTTAGAGTATCTGGGCCATATGGTCACCAAAGAAGGGAATGAGCCCCAAACAATCCATATCAAAGCAATCCAGTCCCATGAAATACCCAAGACGAGGAAGGCCCTTCGCCGTTTCCTAGCCATAGTGAACTGGTTGAGAGATTACATACCAGATGCATCAAGAACGATGGCACCCCTTACGGATCTCTTGACCACCAACACCACTTACCGATGGACTAAGCCTGCCGAGGAAGCTTTCTTGGCAATTAAAGAAGCGGTAACAAGGCCCCTTTTCCTGCACCGCCCGGACTTTAGGCTGCCGTTCATTTTGCAGACAGACGCCAGCAGCATAGGCGCATCTGCTGTATTATATCAAGAGGAGGAGGACCAAAGAAGAATCGTAAGCTATGCCAGCCTACGATTCAACAAGACAGAAGTAAGGTACCATATTAACGAGCAAGAGTGTCTGGCCGTTATATGGGCCATCAGAAAATATCGGCCATACCTAGAAGACCGACCATTCCGACTCCGGACCGATAGTAAGGCACTCACTTGGTTGCATAGCTTTAAAGAAACTAGATCAAAGCTAATGAGATGGTCACTCCTCCTCCAAGAATTTTCATATGAAGTCCAACACATCCCAGGACGAGAAAATGAACTTCCGGATGTACTCTCCCGCCATCCCAGTGACGAAACCACTCCACTGGAACTAGATGAAGTGGAAAGATTAGTACCAGACACGCAGCAACCAATAACCCAGGCTAGTGGAGAGTTTGTCTGTTTGTTACAGGAGAGGGACCCCTTATACCATGTGATACAAGATGCACAGCAAGATGACCCAGCCATGAGGGAGTTAATCGAACAACTCCATCCAAACCAACCCGGAGAAAACCATCCCGATTTTATATATCTCGATGGATTTATAAGATATCGAGAGGGAGCCCACCAGCCAATCCTGGTCCCAGAGACAGCCAGAGCTCAGGTACTGCATCAGTACCATGACGATCCGACGGCAGGACACCCAGGAACCGAAGAGACCTATGGAGCAATCACCAATCGCTTCCATTGGCCAGGAATCCGAGCAGAAGTGATGGACTATGTCCGGGGATGTAGGCTATGTAATGCCTTCAAAAGGGGACCCCTACAAGCCAAGGCTCCTCTCCGACCTCATGCCCCGAGACGTCCCTTCGAAGTCCTGTCCGTCGACATCGTGGGACCACTGACCACATCAAGAAAAGGCAATAGGTTTGGTGTGGTCATAATGGATCTCCACACCAGATGGACCGAGGTACGAGCGGTACCAACTACCAGCAACCATGCCGTAATCGACGCTTTGGAGGAAGTGTTCCTGAGATTCGGCTACCCAATGGCTATCCTAACGGATAATGGCCCACAATTCACGTCCGTCGCCTGGGATGCTGCCTTACGTAAATGGCAATGCATCCATTGGACTACCCCAATCTACCACCCACGGGGGAATCCAGTAGAAAGGCGAAATCAGGAACTGAAGAAGGGTCTACGTCTTCAGTTAGAAGGGCAAACGCCAGAGAGGTGGGACGAGAAACTCGACACGGTACTCTTTAATTTAAGATGCCGAAAGAACGCTGCGACGGGCTATTCCCCGGCAAAGGCATTGTTTGGGTTCGAACTGCGGAGACCTGGTGAATGGCGAGACCCACACAATGTCCCGCCAGAAACTGGGCCGCAGCGAATCCAACAGATACATGCCAATGAACGAAGGTATCGTGACAGGTACATAGAGCAAAATGCACCCATGCCAATTCAACCACGCATCGGTCAATTGGTCATGGTACGCACCCACCTCCCACCAGGACAGCCATTCGGCGCAAAATGGGCAGGACCATACCCAGTCCGGGAAGCAGCCGGACCAACAGCCGTCTGGGTGGAACGACCTGGCGCACAATGGACAAAATATCATATTGATCAAGTCCGTATAGCAAGACGCCCAAACCAGGGTCAACCACTCCAGCCGGCTGAACTTGATGATCACCAGCCACGTGATCATCCACCACCAGGAGCACCAGGACCCAGCCAACGTAATATTCCAGGAGCAACGGGACTTTAGAGCGATCCGCCAGGAGCAACGGGACACATGGGAATAGAAATTAAAAATGTATTTTGCTATTTATGACATATTTTTTTTTGGGGCCTGGAATGTCGTGTGGAACAACGTCTTTTTCGGGGGGGGTCAATTGTTACCAACAGCCTCTTTCGATGGAAACAAATAAGACGTTTTCCCACAGAACAAGTCCAGGCCCAATATAAGTGTACATGTTTTATTCCTATCTTATCCCGATCCTCCAGAATAAATTAAAATCCCAAAACATTCGTAAAATTACAAATTTCGCGTAATAACTTTTTGAGACAATTTTGATACGAATCCTAGGCGCCGCCCACGGCCAATTGAAAACGCTTAAATTTCTAATACACGCAGAAGACGTAACCCTGTCTAGGCCCCAAGGGAAATTACCGTGACATAGATACTTCTTTGTTCGTCACCTGCGTCACTGGGGTTCCCAAATTAAAACGTAAACACATTTGGAAACCTATATAAGCTGAGGCAAATGCCTACAAGACATCGAGTCCTAACTCGGTCACCAGCCTGCCAGCATCAACCTCCTGGACCAGCAGATAACAGGCCACCGATACCGAGCGGACTTTCCAGAAAGCCATCCAGCGGAATTGTATTTACTGCTTACGTAATACAAGGGACCAAAAAGGCACTTTCCAGGTCATTAGAAGTACACGGCGAAACGTGTACAGGTGACCACACGGACCAAGAATCCACTAAGAATTCTTGAGGAATTCTTTATTTCGGACGCCTTCTTCGTCGGAATCCAAGTTCGCCGACATCTGAGAGTATCTCCACGTAGTGGAATACATCCGACGTATCGCCTAGTATCGACCGAAGAAGTTATAGGAGGATCCTACTACTGTGTACGTAGTAGCGGCCGTTTTAGTTATTTACAGTGCGCTTATTTCGCGTAAAGATACCAAACTTACGGTCCCTCTTTAGTGTTCGCCCATAGTATTAACTTCAGTGCACCAGGACAAGCTACAGCTGCTTACGCTGTAGCAATTAACCGTAAGTGCAGTGAAAAGCCTATTAAGCCCGCGTTTTATTTAACATTGTTGGTTGAATGCCAGCACCTCCACCAAAACATTTAAATTCAGTGTGCGCCTTTGTTAATGAATTATCATATTAACTTCACGTGGATTCATTAACGACATTGTTATTGCTAAAGTGTTAATATTAAATTCCCCGCGTTGGTGAAACATAACCTTCAAATATCCAACCGATATCTTCCCTTATACATACTATTTGTTTATAACAATATTATTATCCAAGTTCGTTGTTACTGGTACCCATATGCAGCGTGTGTTTAACTTTTATTCCAGTAACAACCATTTTATTTGACATTGTTGGTTGAATTCCAGCACCTCCACCAAATTATTTAAACTCAGTGCGCGCCGTTATTAATGTATAATATTAATAAATTCACGGTGGTTCATTAACTATATTGTTGTATTCGGAGACTTAACCTTAAATTCACGCGCTAGTGAAACCCTAACCTCCAAATACCTAACCTATATTTATCCCTATGTACATTATTTGTTTATAACATTATTAATATTCAAACGTATCGTTATTAGTATCTATATTCAGTGTGTTTGACTTTTTAGCGGATAACTTTTATTTTATTATTGGTTAATGCCAACTCCTCCATCATTATTAAGCAGTGTGTGTATTGTTGCTATTTCATAATATTTAGTTGTTTCAAAGTGTACAACAACTATTACTCAGTGTGCCCGTTTGTATTTAAACCTCGACTGTTAACATTTATTCGCGATACGACTTGTTTTTGGTTATAGTGTCGTTTATTAACACAGGTCGTTATTAACATCGGGTATCATTACGTATCATTAAGCTTTGAATTATTAAAATATTATAACGTTGTGGAAAATTATTGTTTTAATTAATAACATAACCCAACTTACCCTAAATTCAATTAATACCTCCTGGAGGAGTCTTTTGCCGCGGCCCCTTTGTTTGTTTGTTTGTTTTACAAATTCCCAGGATTAAGGGGAGGTATTACACTTCCGATTTCGTCTTCGGTCCGACACTTTGAATCGGAGGTTAAAATCGGATCGGAGGTTGAAGCTACATTTTATGTGATGGAACGAATGATTAAAATACAGGATTCACTCTGCCTGTACACAAGTAAACACAATATCCCACAAATATCTCCTGAAGAATGGCTGCAGCTCAAAAACTTAGTGACCATGCTACAACCTTTTGAAGAGATTACCCGGAATCTGACTGTTAGCAATACTTGCATCTCATCAGTAATTCAATTAATACACACACTAAAGCATGTATTACAAATAGAAGACAATAAACCAGACACAAATGAAAGATTTAAAACTATAATAAAATGTACCTTCGACCAACTGAATTCAAGATTCGGAGACCTATATTTTAACATGTTCCTTGCAATAGCCACATACCTGGATCCTCGTTATAAAACGAAATTTTTCAACGAAGTGATCAAGGAACAGGTTGATTCCGAATTGATAACTTTACTTGATGATGGAAATAAATCTGCAAATGAGGCTGAAAATATTGACGCTCCTGCAGAAAAACGGGCAAGGTTTTGCACAAATTTCTTATATTGAAGGATTTATTAAATGAATATGATAGAGAAAAACGAATTCCTATTAGTCAATATTCATTATTATGGTGGAAAAGGAATACCAAATACAAATCCCAGAGCTCGATTGCCTGTCAATATTTGTCATGTCCACCAAGTTCAGTAGCAAGCGAACAACTCTTTAGTGGTGCTGGCCTAATATACGACGCTTTGCGAAGTAGATTGGACGGAGATAAAGCTGCGAAGCTTTTGTTTATTAAGTACAATTTGCTTCTTTTAGAGTCGCTAGATATTAGTAATGTTTGTCAAGAGAATTTGAAGATTTGATTAAGTAGGTGTATTATTTTATTGATAACTTAAATTAAAGAAACTGAATAATGTTTGTGTTTGTGTTATTTTATTAGATTGTTCTTAAAACACATCTCTGTTCTGCCTCCGCCTCTGTTTCCGGTTCTGGTTCCGGTTCCGATTCTGATAAATCAAATTCAAAAACTTCGATTCCGATTTCGGTTCCGATAAACCCACTTTCGTTACATCCTTAGTTTGTACCGGGGTGGCCAACTAAGAATGGCCGCCGGCTATATCTCAGTAACCAGTAGTCAGATTGCTTCCGGGTAAAAAAATTTCAAGTAAAAGTGCCCAAGAGAAAATGCTGGAAATTATTTTGGAGTTTGTAAAATGTCCGCAAGGGGGCGTAACAGTCAGGATCAATGTTAAAATTTAGAATTTCTTCATATTTTTACTAATTAAGGGGTATTGAAAATTTCTAAACTTTATTCCCTACACATTCTTTAATACTTTTAGTCTTGCACATTTTTCACTATCTAGTGAAATAAAGTGGTGGGGGCAGTTCAGATGTTTTTTTAAATAAACTAGGATTACTCCCGTTTGGCTTAACCGATTTGAATAAGTTTGATCTCATTTAAAAGAGCCTTGTTTGCTCTACAAACTGAACTTGTGTTTTTGTATCTCGGACTTTTGCCGTCACCGGTAGCTGGCGTTATCTGAAATGTAAGCAAATATTAGGCTTTTTTTCAAAAAAGTTAAATACAATGATATGTTTCTTTTTACATAGTCTAATAAAGAATTAAATCGTCTACATTTCAGTAAAAAAACCAAATTTGTATGTTTTTTAGAACAGGAGATATTGGCAAAAATAGATGAAAATGCCTGAATTCTCTTGTTTTAGTTGTCTTTTGTTATATATATATATATATATAATTTTACTGAATTTATTATATATATATATATCATAAATTCAGTAAAATTCTAACACGCAGACCAAATAATAAAATGTCACAAAAGCGGAAGAAATTTGAAAGGCCCTGTAATACCGATGCAAAATATATAAAAATATATTAAATAAAAATTTGTAGTGATGTAAAATAGCGTGCTATTTATTTTTTTGATATTTATCGTGATATTTAGCAAGATATTTATCAACAGTAAATGCTATAAATAAAAAATTTTAGTTTTTTGTTTTGGTATTCTACGTGTTTAATTTTTCAAATTAATACGGTACATACCATGGACATGTAAACAAGAAATTGCTTAATTATTAAAATTGATAAAATTTTAGACATTTTAGGTGTAATTTCATTTATTTAAAGTTTAGTATGAAGTCAAAAACAGAAAAATAAACATTCATAAAATAAAAATAACAATAATAAAAATATAATATCAATATCTATAAATTTTAATTTTATAAAATAAAAATAAAAAATAAATTCAAACAAAACATTTTTTTTTACTTCATAATTAGAAAATTTGGTACAAAAAGTATTTTTTTTGTTGCATTTTCATTTTTCTCATTTTCGGCATTATCAATTTATTCATAATCAGTCTCTTGATTATTAATAATATTAATACAAAAATATTCATCTTCTTCATCTTCGAGATGGGGTTCTGAGGCATCTAAACCGTGACATGATTCCTCGTCTTCACTATGCATTTCCACATCTACTAAAGATCCTGCGTCAGAACGACTGTATTCTGTATCTTCTTCCTCTTCATCATACTCAAGAAGAGTAGTACTATGACTAGAAAACCTTTCAGTCTTCACGTTTTTTTTTAAACTCATACCACTTGGACCTGCAACTCCATCATCTGTTTCCATGTGTTCAGAGATATCATTCAGGTTATTAGTTGACTCTTTTGGCAAAGGATTTGCATTAGGAGGGGCACTCTGAACCGTAAAAAAATCTTCTGGTTCCAAAAGATCTAAATTAAACTATAAATACAAGTTTATGAGTTCGGTCAATAGTCAGTCTGTTCCTCTTTTTTGTCTTAATTAAAGAATAATCTTTCCAGTTCCTCTCACAGCTTGCGGCAGTTGCTGGAAAGTTGAGAATTTTTACAGCTACTTTTGTCAGTTCCTTCTTTTCAAAAAATGCTTTCCACCACTGTGTGGGCTCAGTGTTATCAGCTGTTTTCCAAACAGTTTGATTCCTCCATGTATTCGTTTTTAATTTATATTCGGAATATTCACCAAATATTTTTACTGAATCCAAATTTCTAAGTTCAGCAAACTCAGAAATAAAATTCAAAGCTTCATAAACCTCATCTTCACTTAGAGCTGCTCCCATTTCTTTAGGGTCTAATAAATTTGCTGCTAAATGAATAGGATGCTTCATGAATTTTTTTCTGTGTTCAAATGCTTCCTGGACTTTCTGTATTTCTGCCTGTGGGAGAAAATCTATTTTATCAGAATAAAAATGCTCTTGCAGATCGTGTAGGTAACGGTGTACTTTTGACAATAACGGCTTGTCCCCTTCGAGATTCGTTATCATGTCAGCTATGAGACTTGTAAGCTCTATTATATCCATAATCTTTGGCCAGAAATCATCATCATCTAGTATATAACGTCGAAGGCGTGCGTTTATTAGAGGTTTAACCGACTTATGTAAAACGGTTTCTTGCAGAAAGTCTTTATTTTTTGAGAGGCTTTTATGTGAAGCAACTACAGAACCCCATCTTGTGTCAACACATGTTATGAGTGCAATTTCTTTATTGATTTCTTTCAGTTGGACTTCCTTCAGCACTTGTTTTGGGATATGCTTATTTTTGTAGAATTTAATTATATCTTTTGCCATTGCTGCATACTTTGACAAACTATTCAAACGAAACAAGTCTTTAAGTAGTAGGTTTAAGCCATGAGCTATGCAACCATATGAGACAAGTTTTGGATATTTGTTTTTCAGTAAATTCCACGCAGAGACCATATTCCTAGCATTATCTGTTACGATTCCTTCAACTTTGTCTGCTCCGATGTCTTCTATACATTCCTCTATTATTTTTGACATATATTCTCCCGTGTGGCTGACGGTTTTGCTGTCTATTGTTTTATAGAAAATGGGTACGGGACTAAATAATATGATATTGATAAGCGATATCCCATTTACATCAGTCCATCCATCAGTCAAAATTACGATTGATGAAGCCTTTGCAATCTTGGTTCGTACTACACTTTCCACTAACTGATACTCCTTCTCTAGAAGACCATGAGACATTTTGTAACGTGATGGGAGCTTGTATGACGGTCTAATTCTCAACATAAACTGTTTAAAAAAATTATTTTCCACCAATGCAAATGGGGATGCACTAGAATAAATTGCTCGTGCTAACAGAGTATCAAATTCCTCTTGTTCAGTATCTGTTATTCGATCAAGAAAATTGTCCAAAAATGATGAGATTTGAGTGATCTGACTGATCTGAGTGACGTTGCTGCCATCAGGATCACTTGATGTAGCTGCTTCAGATGGTTTGAGTATTGTTGTTTTTTTGAGTTCTTTGTTCCTACATATAAAAGTTGTAGTAACATTAAGTCGTTATAAACGAAGTAGTCTTACCGAAAGGGATTTTCCATTTTTATTTATGTCACAAAAGCCTTGCTTAAGTGAAATTGGCGCTTTAATACACTCCAATAAATGTTTTTTTGCCGCTTAGGATTGGCAATAAATGATTTGTTACAATAAATACAATCCCCGTGCATGTATTTGCCACGGCGGTATCTTTTAAAGTATTTCCATATTTCAAATTGTTGTCGAGGCATTTTAGAACTTAACTAAACCCACAACGTGTAACAACCGTAACAACTTGTTGATTAGTTGATTGCAAAAGTGTTAGGTTATGTTCGGCGTTCGGCGTCGTTGAAAAAATGTGGAAACGAAAAGCGATAAATATCATGCTATTTTCATTTTAGCGTAGCTGATAAATATCAATAACACGATATATATCATGACGATATTTATCACCACTCACATCACTAAAAATATGTTTAACATTTCGTTAGTGCCTGTTTAAGAAACCAAAATTACATAAATGTAATTTTATGTAAACGTTCGAAAATCATGTAAGTATTTCAAATTTTCATATACCATGATTTACTATACTAACAATTAATACTAACACTATCAGTATAAAAGTAATATTAAACACTAAAATAACTACAGTTACATTACTGTAAAGATTGGTTTGCAAAATTTTTAATGACGGCCTAATTGTTCAAAATGAGGTCCCATCATTGTTAATGCAAGCCTGCAACCTTTGCCGCGTGGATAAAACAGAAGTTTCAATTTCCGCCTCCGATATGTTTCGTACTGCTGCTATAATTTTCTTCATTATATTTTGTCTTGTTGTAGGCCGGTTTTCAAAAACAATGTCGTTAACTCTCCCACAAAAACAAAAATCTAGGATGTTGAGGTCTGGTGACCTGGCGGGCCAGGGAAATATACTACCCCGTCCAATTCACTTTTAAGGATATGTCTGATCTGAGAAATCCCGGACGCTTGCCGCAAAATGCGCCGGGCACCCATCGTGCTGAAAAAACTTATCACGACGAACGTCCAGAGGGACATCTTCTGCTAGAAGGAGCAGCTCATTCATAAAAAAATTAAATAAACCTCTCCAGTGAGATGTTGGTTAAAGAAAACGGGTCCAGTAATTTTACCTCCTAGAATACCGCACCACACGTTTACCGACCAGCGGCCTTGATGCTAAACTTCCTGCATCCAACGCGGATTTGTCCTGGACCAATAGTTCATATTGTGCAAGTTCACACCACCATTGCTATTAAATGTTGCCTCAACCGTCCATAAGACGCGAGAAAGAATTTCGGGGTTTCCGCTACCATATTTAATAGCCATTGACAATAGTCAATCCGGCGATCGAAATCTTCAGCCGTTAAAGCTTGATGAAAAACGATGTAATAAAGGATACATCCTGAAAATAATATAGCAAACGTGAACGAAACTGTGAGATCAAATTTATCCAAACTTGTTAGACACTGTTTTAGGTAACTTACTATTATAAAGTATTACTGTGGTCTATATAAACGGTATCGGATAAAAATGGCCGTGACCGGTAAACAGACAATAAATAGGCAGATGAATGTATGAGTTAAACTTAACGGAACCGAGTACGGAACGTTAAAAACAACTGTTATGCTTAATGCTTAAAAGTATTAAAACAAACTGTAGTAGATAAAGCAAATCTAACAAAGGTCTTACAAAAAATCTCGAAATAAAGTTTGTTTCATTTTTAACTTAAATCTTTCAATATATTTGGGACCGTAGTTCTACAAATGCCCAACTCTCTATTTGTGGTTTCGGTCACTACATGTGGATTAAATTCAATGTATTCTAATACTTTTATAGCATTTTCTTCGGTTCGACCAGTAGGTTGCCTTTTATACACCGGAAGATTAATATTTCCGGTGGTCCAAAGCCTTTCCACTAACCTACGAAAAACACTGCTCGCATAATGTCGTCTTACAGGGAACTGCGTAGCATACACTCTGAAAGCAAATGTAGCATTTCGCATGCATTCGAAATAGACACCAATCATATCGAATGTCTCTTCATTCGCTAACCGCATCTCACTAAAAGAGAAGTTTTCCCAAACACAAAAAAGTAAACGGAATCAATCAAAAACTGACAATAATATTTATTATTTTCACAATTGGTCGTTTTAACACAGAGTTATTGTCTTAGTTTTTCATAGCTTACTTTTTTATTTTCAATGGTATATTTTTTGGATTAAAATAAGTATTAAAAATAATCTTGGTTTGTTAAACAGGGTCTTTCAAAATGGTATAACATTTTTCTTGATAATAATAATATGTTCCAATAATGGGTGGAGACTGTGGCTAAAAATGTGAAATAAAATGCAAAAGGAAAATCCCTTACCACAAAAAATATATATCAAAAAATCTAAATACGTATTTCGGCAACTAAGTTGACATCTTCAGTAGATATCTGTATAAAACAAAAAAGAGTGTTAAACGTGGTATTTATGGCTAAGGTGTAACCTTAGAAGATATGCTCTTCACAAAATCACCAGTGGGATAACACTGATTTCTTAAGAAACGACATCCCTATATATACTACTCTAATCTGAAATCTAACGGACTATAACAGTACTCTAAACAGTGACAGACTAATCCCCTAAATTACAATAATCCGTACAAGCTGGACTCGGGTAACGGTCCATTGTCAGAATTCATTAACTTACCTCTATTTCTATACATAGAAATAGAGGTAAGTTAAATTTCTATACATAGAAATAGAGGTAAGTTAATGAATTCTGACAATGGACCGTTACCCGAGTCCAGCTTGTACGAATTATTGTAATTTAGGGGATTAGTCTGTCACGGTTTAGAGTACTGTTATAGTCCGTTAGATTTCAGATTAGAGTAGTATATATAGGGATGTCGTTTCTGAAGAAATCAGTGTTATCCCACTGGTGATTTGGTGAAGAGCATATCTTCTAAGGTTACACCTTAGCCAAAAATACCACGTTTAACACTCTTTTTTGTTTTATACAGACAGATATCTACTGAAGATGGCAACTTAGTTGCCGAAATACGTATTTAGATTTTTTGATATATATTTTTTGTGGTAAGGGATTTTCCTTTTGCATTTTATTTCACAAATAATATGTTAGATAATAATAATATATGTAGCTCAAAATTGTTAGCTTCATAAAAAAAAGGCCAGTAAAACAGGAGAACTTATGAATTTTGATCTATTCTTGTCAATATCTCCTGTTCTAAAAAACATACAAATTTGGTTTTTTTACCGAAATGTAGAGGATTTAATTCTTTATTAGCTTATGTAAAAAGAAACATATCATTGTATTTAACTTTTTTGAAAAAAAGCCTAATATTTGCTTACATTTCAAATAACGCCATCTACCGGTGACAGCAAAAGTCCGAGATACAAAAACACAAGTTCAGTTTGTAGAGCAAACAAGGCTCTTTTAAATGAGATCAAACTTATTCAAATCGGTTAATCCAAACGGGAATAATCCTAGTTTATTTAAAAAAACATCTAAACTGCCCCCACCACTTTATTTCACTAGATAGTGAAAAATATGCAAGACTAAAAGTATTAAAGAATGTGTAAGGAATAAAGTTTAGAAATTTTCAATACCCCTTAATTAGTAAAAATATGAAGAAATTCTAAATTTTAACATTGATCCTGACTGTTACGCCCCCATGCGGACATTTTACAAACTCCAAAATAATTTCCAGCATTTTCTCTTGGGCACTTTTACTTGAAATTTTTTTACCCGGAAGCAATCTGACTACTGGTTACTGAGATATAGCCGGCGGCCATTCTTAGTTGGCCACCCGGTACGTACGCTAATGCTCTTGTGCAAAGTCAAATATAGGTAGGGGTTTCTTTGGGGCTAGAGGGACCCACTTAATAGGTTTCTAGAATAGATAGAAATAAAATATTTGATAATTTACTCGGATAGGAAATCCTTGGTCACAATCGCCGTCTTTTGAAATGGCCCGTCTGCATTGAAAATCTGACCGCGTATTCGAGCCATGTTCACATACAAAATCACCTTCTGCAAAATATTTTGTACGTGCATATTTTCTATAAATAATATTACCAATAATCCAAAAAATAAGTCCCAGTTTCTCTTATTGAGTTAAGTGTGGTATGGAACACCTTAATAAAAGACTACTTAATGTTTAACTAGTAAATAACGAAAGTAATAAAATAATATTGTCCTAATATATATTTTAATAAACTTTTTGAAACTATAAACCAAGTGTCTGTTTTATTATTTTGAAGTATATGATGTTTCATAAATTATACAATCCATGATTTTTTAAATTTAATTATTATTTATGGGGAATGTAATAAAGTTATGTCAAGAGCATGTGATACATTTGCAACTCGATATCCGCAAAAACGGAAACCATCTATCAATACCGTTAAACGTATTATAGGAAACTTCAGAAACTTTGGATCCGTGAGGGCAAAGATTCAGGGAAATAAACCAGTTATTAATAACGATAATAATGTAATGCAAATGTATCACATCTCCTTGACATAACTTTATTACATTCCCCATAAATAAAAAATAAATTTAAATAATCATCGTTTGTATAATTTAAGCGCCCCGGCATGACTTATTGAAATTATGATAAGGTAAATGACTTTTCTTCAACAAATGACAATTTATAATTTTGTAACCACTGTCATGCCTAACTAATGAAAAAATGAGGTTTGGCCACCACACGACTATCTTATACGTATGAGCGTTTCAAACTATACAATTTTAAGAATTTTTTTATACAAAACTTATTCAAAATCCTATTCTAAGTACTTTCATTCTCTTAATAAATCTCTATAGAATGCATACTTTGCAAGATATTCGAAAAAAGTGCTACTCGCTAAGAGTAAAAGTGCTACTTCCAGTCCGAATTTTGAAATTTCATGTATACAAAAAATATTGCAAATCTAACTCTAAATACTTTTGTACTCTTAATAAATGTACATGGAATGCATAATTTACGACATATTTGCAAAAAATCGCTATTCGGCAAGAGTAAAACTGTTACTTCCGGTCCGAATTTTGAAATTTTTTTTATACAAAAGATATTGAAAAGTATGTTCTAAATACTTTTATACTCGTAATGTACCTGCCTAAAAAGCATGACTTGCGAGATATTCGCAAGAAACTGATTTTCAATAAGAGTAAAAGACCTACTTCCGGTAGGAATTTCGAAAAACTTTTTAAATAAAATTATTCTCAATTTTAATTTTAAGTATATATGAATTCTTTATAAATTTATTTAAACTTAGTATTTGACGAAATATTGGCAAAATTCGATTTTTTTGCTGAAGTAAACTGCTACTTCCGGTCTACCGATTTTACTGAAAAACTAATCAGATCTCAAGAGGGTATGTATACACGTAAATACAAAATTTGGAATTGATATCTAGTGCGGTTTGACCGCTATCGTGGTCACACACACACACAGACAGACACACAGACGCACAGACACACAGATTTTTTTTTAAAAACCACTTTTTCGGTATCAGGAGACTTCAAAACGTGGACATCTGCAAAAATCTCGAGGTCGAAAATCTCCATCATCACAATACTTCCTTATACTACGTATAAGAAAGTAAAAGGAACTAATGGAAACAGTATGTATTGTAGAAGATAAAAACACTAACTTGCCAATATTTCTAAAACTACCAATTTTTATAATAGACATATTTATACAAAGTGATCCTTATTTTTAATGCAGAATAAGATAAAATTATAAAACTTGCCGCTTCCCATTTAAAAAAATTGTCTTTTGGCAATTTTTCCAAATTTGTTTTTAGGCGTATAATTCGCACACTCTGTATTAATAATTGCAACAATTTTATACAAATAGTATTTAATTAGACCATCTATTTGAGAGAATTTACTTCAAATTAAATAATAAATTCATCTTTATATGGAAAAAGTGCCTGCAACAGTCTAATTTAACATAAGAATTTCAATAAGCCAAAAAGGGTTACACTTAGATATATGACATTATACATGAAATATATTTAGAATTTCACGTAGAATCTAAAAACCCGACAATATACAAGGTATTCTATTTAAAATCAGGATGTTGCTACCTACTTCCGGCATAGCCCGAAGTGCCGCCATCTTGAAAATATTTTAAGCGAATGGCCCCCATCGACTTTAGTATAGTGTCAAAATTTCAGATCATTCCTAGCTGCAGCTTTTCCGCAATCGATCGATTCAGTTCCCGGTGAATCACCTGTATAGTGCCAATTCATGCATTTTCTTGTGCACTTACTGTATGTTAATATTAAATACTTTTAATTTTGATTTAAAAGATTTTATTCTTCTTTTTTTGTCTCTTGTATTAGATTGAAGACAACTTTACGCAAACTGCACTACAGATTTGATTTTTAAAGTGGACGTTCTTAAATACTTCACTGTATATGATGCGAGGTCTGAACTGTCTCCTTTAAAGGATAGATTCGGTGCAAATCCCTCTTTAAGCAATGATTTATTTTTGTGCTGTGCATGAGGAGACATTGAATTTATATAGGTGTATAAGGATTGCAGATAAAGTGCGACAAGCCGTTGCAATATTGGCTAGTTACGCGTTAGCACACTCTGAAAGCTGCAAAACTGTCACCTCTATAGAAATCTCACTGCTACTGACATTTTCCGAAAAACGAAATTAATGTGTTTCCTCACGTTGCGCCGTCAGTGTGTCAGTCGTTTTATACGTCTGCCGCAAAACACCACGAAACGAATATTGTGTTGTAGTTACTGGTTGGACTATATCTACGCTTGTCCTATATCCATTTTTCATCGTTGATAGATTGCGTGCTCGTAGTGGAGCGGTCTAAATATTGAAATATTAACCATAAATCTGATCGTTGTGAAATTGATTACATCGGAAATGGGTAAACACCTCTTTGTAGTTAATTAATAATATTGCAGACAGCGAAAATCGTCCGCTACGTGCGTTTCCGTATTTAATTAAAATTTTAGGGAGCCTTCCGATTGGAACATGTTTACCGGAAAATTAAGGTAATAATAAACGGACGCGTTCGCCGACGCCGTGGAAAACATAATTTTCCTTTAGCTAAGCGCGTTTATTTTTAATTATATACTGTATTATGAAGCATTCGTTTTATATGATTTGCAATTTTCCCAACATATTATTTAAATGGGAAAGAAAAGGAAAACAATATTTGGTAACTACGAGCTCACATGATAAAGTGAATTTAACTCTAAGAGGTTTTTTCTGGAATAAATATATAAAAGTTTTATGCCGAATGTCTCAGCGAAGGGTCAAACATCTCACAATCAAATTGTGGGGTGTTCGACATTCCACAATTTGATTTTACTTTTTTTTTTGATATTATCATTTTTTTCTTGTTTTAGTTATTGTCGGTTTTAAATAAATATCTGAAACTTTGACTGAATAATAATAGTTGAATTTTATTAAAATTTAAACATAAAAAAACTTTATACCGGATGTCTCAGCGGAGCAGCAAAGTTCGTTATTGGTATCTGATGATGTAGATAGTGAATAACTTTTAATACAAAAATTGTAGACAATCATAAGCTCTACAATTCAACTTTTTGAGGGGCGAAGGGTAAAAAACATACCACTAAAAATTTTGGCCAAGGTGTGTGGTGGTATAAAAATTAAACCGCCTTCTTAAAATTTATTTGCGTTGGTTTGCAGTGGTTTTCAGCGTGTACCACTATCCTCTCAAAGTTGAGATTGCGCTCTTTCCTATGAGACGTCGCGCAGTGTTAGTTTTGGATACTTTGTTGTCAGTTGTAGTTTGAATTCATGCGATCTAATTTTGAGGTTAGTTTTTGAAAGCAGTGCCAACAGTATTTGTTGTTATTTCGCAAATGTGGCTGTTACCGGTAAGTGATTTTGATTGCTTATTTTGTAGCCAACTTCTAGTTAGTATTATATTACAAGGCAAGAAACTGTATCCTCACAGACATGTATTCAGTGAGGGCATCAAGAGGAATCTTTTCATACTGCATTCCAATATATCATTCTGCTTTAGATAAGTTAACTCAGGATCGCATACAAAAAGTACAAAACGCCTGCTTGAGGTTTATATATGGCATACGGAAGTTCGATCACATTTCGCACAAACTCAGCTGTGCACTGTGGTTGAATATGCATAATAGGAGGGAGCTTCGGTGTTTGAATTTGTATAATAAAATTATTACATTGAAAACACCACCATATTTATATCAGAAGATCACTTTCAGAACGGATGTCCATAACCTTATTACAAGGTTTGGATGCAGGATTTCTCCACCACCGCATAAAACAGCATTATATCAAAGATCATTTTCATATCAAATTTACTGTAAATATAACGAGGTACTTGCTGATGTCTCTTCTGTCTCATCTTTCCGTAGTTCTGTGAGGAAAAAATTATTACGTGAGCAGGGTGTTGATGCTTGATGGTCGAGGGGGATTTCGCTGGCCGAACTTTGTACACCACAATACCAAAATGGTATTGCAATACCTCAAAATACCATCACAATACCTCAAAATACCATCACAATACCTTCACAATACCGTCACAATACCAAAACAATATATAAAAAATTTTTTGCTCTTCTCTTCCTGTGAAAAAAGTAAGTAAATGCATATAAAAGAAAAGAATACGTTTCATTACAAAATATTTATTGAACTAAGAAAAAATTAAAATAAAAAAAGAAAACCAAAAAATATTACTTCTACATCTTAAGTAATTTATATTTGTTTTTTATGTTAATTAAATCAGCTCTTTTAACTTCAAAAGGCTCTGTATCTGACAAGGTAATAGGTCCATAAAAAATGAATTTCTGATGAACATCGTCAATGTCACTTTTTTTTGGCCAACAATATTTTTGTAGTCCCTCTTGTAGGTATCGTTTTAAAAATGTAATTCTATATTTGTTTCTTGTTGTCTGATGTATAACGCGACCAATAAACCAATCCTCTTCATAAAATACAGCTAGTAACTCTCTGGTACAACTTCAATATCTTCATTCTCAGCTTTATTGATATCTTGATCTGAGGAAAAAGTTTCTGTATCCGTTGACTCGTCGAATAATGCTTCTACATCTTCTATTTGGTCGTCATCAGAAGAATTGTCATCATTTTTGGACTTTTTTGTTTTTTCTCTGTTTAAATTTTTTCTGCATTTTCTTTTATTAGAAATGAACCTTCTGAGGCGATCAGAACTTACTTTGCCATTATTGTCATCCAACATCGAAATAAAAGATGACTTTTTAACTATTGCTTTCTTTTTGTTCGATAAATCGATTTCAAGAAATGGACTAGTTTCACTTAAGTCAACTTTTTTATAAGAATAATCTTTTAACTCTAGTTTTTTTTCCTCACATGTATTATCTTGAAAGGAAGCCTCCGCATCGATAAAATTTTCTGTTTTACATAGATCATTTTCACTCTCAATAAC
Organism: Amphimallon solstitiale; assembly: GCA_963170755.1. Lineage (NCBI taxonomy): Eukaryota > Metazoa > Arthropoda > Insecta > Coleoptera > Scarabaeidae > Amphimallon > Amphimallon solstitiale. The sequence continues at coordinate 98,566,564 of OY720682.1, read as the reverse complement.
TTCATTTTGAACGTGTTCATTATCAATCAAATTGTCATCTCGATTGTCATCAGTAATAAGTTCATTATCGAGTTCCATATTTTGCGGCAAATAAAAGGGCATATCCAAAACATCACATGTAAATTCATCTACATCATCAAGTTCAAGGCTTCTAGCATCTGCCAGTGCATCACTTTTAGCTTTATATATTATGTCGTCAATATTTATATCTTCAATTTTTTCTTCATTTGTAGTCGGACTTTTCTCAACTTTTTTTCGTGGAAAAAGAAATTCGTTTTTCAAGTCATTTTGAATCTTGTTTGTCAGAATTATGCGATCTATTCTTGACACAAAATCTTTAATACTAAAATTTATCATGGTACAGTATGTTGAAGTAAGAGATCTTGCTGCTCTAAATAGCTGCTCGCAAGTTTGGCTGTTCATTAGCCATGGGCAAAACATTTCCGGATTCAAATGATATTTCCAAAATATATGAACAAGTTTGATAAGCATATGTCCATTGAGCTCAATACAACTATACACGTTAGTGGTAATAAAGTTATCCTGTAAAGTATAATTCGGATGAGCTGTTATCCATTTCTTCCACATTCTAATAAGGAAAATTGAATACCACAGATTATGTATTCTGGTAGACAACCTTTCCTTTCGTTCGATTAAAGCTTTTATTAAACAATTCATTATTTTTAAGTAGATTTGGGTACCTTTGCTATTAGGCATGTCGTTTAATAAAGTTAATACTTTAGGATCGCACATTTTTCTGCATGATTCGTAATTCATCTTGTCATCTGAATTAAGATCTGATTTGACCAGAAAATGTTGATCTTTTGTAATATGCTCTACAAGGAAATGTAAATGGCTAACATTTACAAAAAATTTTCCTATAGGCAAACATATTGCAGTGATCTTGAATAAATAATAATATGTAAATAAATAAGTATAATCAAGATCACTTTAAGGTTTTATTTAAATTAATTTTTACTTTATTCATTTTTACCTTGATATGTATAAATATTCACTATATTGATAATTTACGAAAACTTTATTTTTATTTAAGTAAAACAGTAAAAGAATCTTAATAAATTTTTATAAGGTTATAATTTTAAGACGTATTAAATGCTACGAGAAAAGGATCGAGCAGGTGTTTTTCGCACAAACACGTCTGGCATTGGCAAGGACTGACCGGTACAAAAAGTATTGTTTATCAGGTGCTCGGCTGAGTCATAATGTATAGACGGATTTATGGTCACATGTTTGTTTACCTCTCGCAAGGATTATTAATACGCTGTTTCCTCATGCAACCGATAAGAGCAGCACCGTCGACATACAATTTTGGGAGATGGATTCGTGCTTAACGAAAGTTGCCGTACGTTTTTGTAAGGAAATTTACGAATAAAAGCGCGGACAGATAAAAATTTCGGCAATTGCTGGTGAAAACCGCAATATTAGCAAGTCTAAAAGTAGGTGAAAACTACTTCCTCCCTCTTCTTTAATAGGATTATTTTAAAATCTGGACTTAGAATAATTTCTGAGATTTTCAATACTTATAAAATTTTTACAAGATTCTACACTTATAATAATTTTATTTTTAACATGCTGCGCGTATTACATTAAAATGTTTAGATGTATTCGAATAACTACCTATGTATGAAATACTTTTATTTCTATGAACTCGGTGTTTGAATTTATTTAATTTCATTTTATTTTTTTTTCTTTCTAGAGGTTTTTGTTTTGCATGTAGGGTACTATGCCGTACGTTATGACAAAACTTTCTAGCATTTGTAATGATAACTTTGAATAACATAATCATTTTCTTTTCCGTATAATTTATTTTTCTTTTAAATTTATTCATCCTACAAAGGATATTTGAAACTAATAATTTTGTTTATGTGTATATAGGTTATATATATATTAAGTGAACAAAATCTTTTATTGAAAATTATGGATGAGTTTAATACGATGTATGAAGAATTAAGGTGATTAAACAATATTTGTTATAAATGTGTGTATAGTGGCGTCTCAAAATTCTTTATTTGTAGTGGTGTTTTTGTATTGGAATTTCGTGAAAAAGGTAAAGTTTATTTTCTTTTAATATATATATATATATATTATTTCTTTTGATATGAGAATTAAGTATATTTTGTTGTATTTGGGTGTTCAATATTAACGTGTTGAATAATACATCAGGGATGTGTGAAATGAATTATGTCATTATTTAATTCATAGCATGGAGTCCTGGTGAATTTGAAATACACGAATTGGTCTTGGTGGTACTGCGTTTGGGAGCGAGAAAAGGCACCAGGCAGAACTAATCAGGGCTGAGTTAATTTATTGAATACGCAGAGACATTGTTTTATTTCATTTTATTTATTTAATTAAAATATATATATTCCTTAAGGGGTGTGCACATGATGATGTATGTTCGGGTTGCGTCCGACGAGCTGAAAATGACATGCTCGTGGGGTGGAACTTTGGGATACTTTTCTGTGTGAATTTGTTACTGATGGTACTGTGTTGGGAGCGAGAAAAGGCGCCGGACAGGACTAATTAGGGCGAAGCCACTTCCTTAATGTCTATATTTTGTTATCAAATAGTAGACCGCACAATTTTATTTTCTTTTATTTACATTCCAGTACAATTCATCACGGTTAATTTATTTTTAATTTTTGATTGTTTACATGTATCTATGACAAATATTAATAATAATAATCACGTTCACATTTTAGATATAAGCTTGCACGACATGATGATTTCATTTATTCTTTATTTCTTGTAATATTTTATTGTTTATGATGTATAAATCTGAATTATGACCGAATATTGATTTTGGATGTGTAAATATTTGTAGATTAAAACTTTTGAATTTATTTAGAATTATTTTATTTTAATAAATTAGATATTAAGATTTATTTTGTATTTTATTTCTTTACCTGACCTGGAGATGATTAAAGAGAAGGAGAATCAAGTCATATTTTCTGCCCCTGAGAGAACTATTTATTTTCAAACTGAGCTAGTTGCATGTAAAATGCTTTGCTTAACCTACCTTTCAGCAGAAAGTTCACCGTATCTTAGTCTAGCATAAGGCCTAGCACTAGGATGCGTGCTTGACTCTCAGTTACGCTTTAATTAAGTAAATTAAATTTATTTTATTTATATGTAAATTTGAAAGAGTCACAGCATATATATGGCGCCCAACGTGGGGCAAAACATTTGCATTTACATTTCAAATATATTTACAATTTATTAGCAATTTCACATTTCCATATTATTGATATGATGCCCAATGTTCATGGTGTAAAAGTTTTGCCGTTCCATAGCAAATATATATGGCACCCAACGTAGTGGGGCAAAGCTTTTACATTTTAAACTGTTTAGATAAAAATTAATTGATTATTTAATATTCAAATAGCTGTGTAATTAAAGGGAGGTATTTTCACCTTTAAGTGCATTTGAATAATTAATAAATATAATTCACAAGTAAATTTTGTCAAGTTTTGATTTATTTTTCTCCACAAACAAGTCTCTTTAAGTGCCAGGACAGATAAAGTAAATATGTCTGAGTATAAAGGTGAGGGTGAAAATCCTGAAAGTGGTATGGATACCAAATATTTATTTGAAACGTACAGGGAACCACAAGGCATTTCCTCTGTGACAGATTCAGAGAAGACGCTACCTCTTGATGAGGATGAAATTGTAACTGAAAATGTAAAAATTGAAACGAAAGAAATGCCAGGCGGAGACAGATTTGATATTTTATTTGAAAAACTTTTCTGTAAATTGGAATGTGATAAAATAGAAATGAAAGCTGAAATGAATGAGAAGTTTAAAGAAAACAAAGAAGAGATGAATAGAAACAAAAAGGAAATGAACAAGAAAATGGATGAGAATAAAATAGAGATACAAGCTGTAGTAAAGTCGATGAATGAGAAGATTGATGAAAGGATTAAAGCTTGTAGAATGGAAATGTCTACAATGAACTATAAATTAAAAGAAGATGTGAAACAGAGTGTTACACAGATCAATGAAAAAATTGAAGCAAATGAAAAGAAGTGCAAGGATAGCAGTAATTTTTTAATAGATGAAATGAATCAGAGGGCCGGTGTAGTAAGAGAAAATTTTAGACTGATAGAAGAAAGGATTGGAGGACAAGATGAAAAAATACAATCCTTGGATCTGAATTTAACAAATAAATTTGAGGATTGTAAAGTTAAATATGGTGCATGCACAGACTCTCTTTTAAAGCTACAGGATATGACATTAAATTGTCAAGATACAATTAAGAATTTAAAAACAAGAGTTGAACAAGGTACAATTACACCCGGTGTTGTACCACAACAGATATCTATTGGTACAGAAAACATACCTAAGTTTTCTGGATACAACAAAGACAACCCAATGGCATTTCTTAAAACCATTAAGACATACATTCGTGGTATTAATGATGATATGTCAAAATTACATTTCATGAGGGGGTGTCTTAGAGATTATGCATTATTATGGTATGACATGGTAATTGATGAGGTACAGACGTACGAAGAATTAGAGAATATGTTTATTAGGCAGTACTGGGGACAAACTCAGCAAAGACGCATTAGACATGACCTTACCTTTGGAAAATATCGTTCTATCACGTCTAGAGAAAACTATGTTATTCGGAAATATTCTTTCTTGAAACATATACAACCTGTGATCCAGGAGTGTGACATTGTTACCCAATTAGCTAATCATTTTGAGCATGAGGTAGTACAAGCAGTTGCTTTACAGGGTATAGACACCGTTGAGCAACTCTTGGAGTTGGTAAAGCGTCTGGACGACGTGGAAGATAGGAGTGTACCTCAGAATAAGAATGGGTATAAAACAGGTAACAATGGTAACTATTATAATCCTCAGCAAAGATATAATGGTAATAACCAACAAAGAAACAATGGTAATCGGTATCAGAATAATAGTTACCAGGGAGGAAGGGTGGAGAATGGTAACAACAAGAATATGAGTAATAGTAGTAATGGTAATAATAATAATTGGAGACAGGAGGGTCATGTAGGAAGGAAATACGAAAAAAATGAAACAGAAGATACCCGAGGATTTAATAACGTAGTTATAGAAAATAAAGAAAATAAAACAGAAGCTGTAACAAGAGATGCGTCAAGAGGAGCAATAAAGAAGGACCTGGATTTTTGGTAGGTCCAACCAAAGGGAGAAAGAAGAAACAACGAGGCAAGAGAAACGTCGTAGATTTAAGTAATATAACCACTAAATTTCCACTGGTAGATGTTAAAGTAGGGGATGTATATGGTGTAGCTGTAATAGATAGTGAATTAGAATTGTCACTTTTAGATGGGGGATTATTTGATAAAAGGTTTGAAAAATTAGGTTTTTACAAGCAAGATAATGTATTTTGTATAAATATAGAGATGGGTGATGTAGAACTTGTAACACAATTTATTGTTACACCAAGATTAAAATATTGCTGCGTACTTGGGATGGATTTTTTGAGTCTATATACATCGAAATTGGAAAGGGAAAATAGAACCTTCCACAATAATAAAGTAAACATGTCTTGGGACAAAGGTGCTCAAGATGATAAAATATTAGTTAATAATTCAATGATTAATAATTTTGACAGGGACCTCACTTTAAAAATAAATAATGATAGTTTGATTGACAAGGATAAAGGTTCACACCATGTGGATGATCTTCAAAGGGAAGAGTCCATGTTTGCCACGGGTGACATAAATAATAAATGTACACACCATGTGGAGGGTCTTCAAAAGAAAGACGCCACGAAATATATGGGTGACATAATAAATAAATGTTCACACCGGGAAATAAATGTGGGTGACAAAAATTTGATTTGCAGCAAACAATTTAATAATGATAATGTGAGTGATCCTTTGACAAAAGATGTTAAATTATTTAATGGTAATATAGATTTAGCAGTAGACTATGATAATTGTATTAAAACAGAAACGACTCATCCATCTTCCCATAAGCAGAAATTAAGTGTTCAATTTAAAATTAAAAGTTTGTTAAAAGATGAAATTATTGAAAATTTAGTATATAATTTAATGAACCCCATCACAGTAGTAATTAAGGAATATTTAGATTATTTAGAAAACATTAAGAATAATAAATTAAGTTTATGTTTATTTCAATCAATAAAACAACAGCTACAACTCCCCAAATTAATAGAAACATTATTGTTAATAAGTACTAATGCAAAGTGGTTTGTAAACGTTAATTCTCTTTGGTTGGTACAGCTATATAAATGTTTCGTGAAATTATATCCAATAGTGGTAAATTTATTAGTGAATTTAAATAAAATTGTTCATAATGAACAAAATATTTTACATTATGGGTATGTAAAGCCCGTACAGCATATATTAAACCCACATGATGAAAATGTGTCACATCATGTGAATGATAAAATGATTTTACAAGAGGGTGTGAAATTTATATGGACCCATGCGAGAATAGAGGTTTTGGATGCAGTTGAAAAGTACCCACAGCCCAGATACTTAAAAATGTTAAGAAGTTTTCCCAAAATAGTGGACTACAATTGCCACTTCATTTTAAGGGAACTCGATGATGCAATTACAATATTTGTAATACCTATGAAAGGTGTAAAATTTAAAGAATTTAAGTACACTTTTGTATATATAGTTATAAGTAGTTTAATTAATTTAGGTGTTTTAAATGTCATTTGTTTAAACTTTCTCGTCATGAAGGGAGTGAAGTTTAAAATAAACTCCAAGAGTTTTGCGTATTTACTCCTGATTTGTATATAAATATAGAATAAGCATATTATAGGGAAATTTCATGTCTCTATGCTTTATATCAATAATATTGTAAATAATCTATAAGTATATTAACTGGTATTTATGGGAAATCTTGAATTTATACCATTGGCATTAGCGATTCTCGCTTATAAATCGCAGATATTCCCATAGGGATATTTATGCAGTGATCTTGAATAAATAATAATATGTAAATAAATAAGTATAATCAAGATCACTTTAAGGTTTTATTTAAATTAATTTTTACTTTATTCATTTTTACCTTGATATGTATAAATATTCACTATATTGATAATTTACGAAAACTTTATTTTTATTTAAGTAAAACAGTAAAAGAATCTTAATAAATTTTTATAAGGTTATAATTTTAAGACGTATTAAATGCTACGAGAAAAGGATCGAGCAGGTGTTTTTCGCACAAACACGTCTGGCATTGGCAAGGACTGACCGGTACAAAAAGTATTGTTTATCAGGTGCTCGGCTGAGTCATAATGTATAGACGGATTTATGGTCACATGTTTGTTTACCTCTCGCAAGGATTATTAATACGCTGTTTCCTCATGCAACCGATAAGAGCAGCACCGTCGACATACAATTTTGGGAGATGGATTCGTGCTTAACGAAAGTTGCCGTACGTTTTTGTAAGGAAATTTACGAATAAAAGCGCGGACAGATAAAAATTTCGGCAATTGCTGGTGAAAACCGCAATATTAGCAAGTCTAAAAGTAGGTGAAAACTACTTCCTCCCTCTTCTTTAATAGGATTATTTTAAAATCTGGACTTAGAATAATTTCTGAGATTTTCAATACTTATAAAATTTTTACAAGATTCTACACTTATAATAATTTTATTTTTAACATGCTGCGCGTATTACATTAAAATGTTTAGATGTATTCGAATAACTACCTATGTATGAAATACTTTTATTTCTATGAACTCGGTGTTTGAATTTATTTAATTTCATTTTATTTTTTTTTCTTTCTAGAGGTTTTTGTTTTGCATGTAGGGTACTATGCCGTACGTTATGACAAAACTTTCTAGCATTTGTAATGATAACTTTGAATAACATAATCATTTTCTTTTCCGTATAATTTATTTTTCTTTTAAATTTATTCATCCTACAAAGGATATTTGAAACTAATAATTTTGTTTATGTGTATATAGGTTATATATATATTAAGTGAACAAAATCTTTTATTGAAAATTATGGATGAGTTTAATACGATGTATGAAGAATTAAGGTGATTAAACAATATTTGTTATAAATGTGTGTATAGTGGCGTCTCAAAATTCTTTATTTGTAGTGGTGTTTTTGTATTGGAATTTCGTGAAAAAGGTAAAGTTTATTTTCTTTTAATATATATATATATATTATTTCTTTTGATATGAGAATTAAGTATATTTTGTTGTATTTGGGTGTTCAATATTAACGTGTTGAATAATACATCAGGGATGTGTGAAATGAATTATGTCATTATTTAATTCATAGCATGGAGTCCTGGTGAATTTGAAATACACGAATTGGTCTTGGTGGTACTGCGTTTGGGAGCGAGAAAAGGCACCAGGCAGAACTAATCAGGGCTGAGTTAATTTATTGAATACGCAGAGACATTGTTTTATTTCATTTTATTTATTTAATTAAAATATATATATTCCTTAAGGGGTGTGCACATGATGATGTATGTTCGGGTTGCGTCCGACGAGCTGAAAATGACATGCTCGTGGGGTGGAACTTTGGGATACTTTTCTGTGTGAATTTGTTACTGATGGTACTGTGTTGGGAGCGAGAAAAGGCGCCGGACAGGACTAATTAGGGCAAAGCCACTTCCTTAATGTCTATATTTTGTTATCAAATAGTAGACCGCACAATTTTATTTTCTTTTATTTACATTCCAGTACAATTCATCACGGTTAATTTATTTTTAATTTTTGATTGTTTACATGTATCTATGACAAATATTAATAATAATAATCACGTTCACATTTTAGATATAAGCTTGCACGACATGATGATTTCATTTATTCTTTATTTCTTGTAATATTTTATTGTTTATGATGTATAAATCTGAATTATGACCGAATATTGATTTTGGATGTGTAAATATTTGTAGATTAAAACTTTTGAATTTATTTAGAATTATTTTATTTTAATAAATTAGATATTAAGATTTATTTTGTATTTTATTTCTTTACCTGACCTGGAGATGATTAAAGAGAAGGAGAATCAAGTCATATTTTCTGCCCCTGAGAGAACTATTTATTTTCAAACTGAGCTAGTTGCATGTAAAATGCTTTGCTTAACCTACCTTTCAGCAGAAAGTTCACCGTATCTTAGTCTAGCATAAGGCCTAGCACTAGGATGCGTGCTTGACTCTCAGTTACGCTTTAATTAAGTAAATTAAATTTATTTTATTTATATGTAAATTTGAAAGAGTCACAGCAATATGTTAGGCTTTAATAGTCTAGTGCGCAGTTTGGTTAGTACATGCACTTGATCTTGTATACAGCAGAAGTCACTCTTTTCGAGATCCATGTGAAACCAATCCCTCCATTTACACGTTGCAGAAGGTAAACCCGCTTCTATTTTCATGGCTTTTAAGAGGCGAGTATCACCATCTGATGAATACCCTAGAAAACGTATACCATATTTTGAAGCAGCGGTTTCCATTCTTTTCCACCGTAATTGAACATCCTTAAAAGTAAATTTATTGTCAATTCCATAAACCGCAATACAAAAGGAAGGTGCACTGACATCTAATGGTCGAGCCATTATAACGTAGACAAATTCTGCTTTTGTGACCTTCTGAAAATAAGATCTAATTTGTTCAGCTGAACTAGCAGGAAAAGCTTTCTTATTTGGAAGTCCATTTTCAAGGGGGAGAGCAAATCCCATAACGTTATTCGTGACCGGATCGTATTCTATTTTTCCTAACAGAATAATAAGTCATTTAAAAAAAAATCATGAGATTAAAATACCTACCAGTTATTTTTGTAGCATCTTCTGATATCCAGACAATCTTTTCTAAATGTCTTTCTTCCAAAAATGCATTTAACCCTTCAAAGTTGAAATAGCCTTCTTTAACTTTAAACTGAAATTGCTTCGAAAACCGCTGCAATGCAGAAATTGAAGGTAACGTATTTTGTAAATTTGAATGAAGAGTTTCGTAGAGTAACCGTCCTCCAGTGTAAAACAAGTATAAGGCAAATTCCTTTAAATCATGGTCGTAACTGTTTCTGTTGACTGGACAATTTCTGTTAGCATTACTGATTTGCCACAGTCGTTCAAGAAATTTGTTTTTGGTCAACGCCTCAGTCAAATCATTTTCATGATCAGTATTACTCGACGTATTACTAGTTGATTCTTTAATATTTGATATAGTTTCATTTAGTCTGTCACATACAGAATCGTGTTTATGTATAACAGATATTAAATTCTCTATCAACGGAAAGAAATTTGTAATAAGCGTTTGATCCTTATGAAGCTTTTCTATCTGTCTTCTAAATCTTTCGGCACGTCTATATTTTAAGCAAGTCCATTTACTTCCTTTTCCGCCTTCAAAAGTCTCAGATGCCAAATTTTCTATATTTTGATTTTCGGTATTTTCGGAATTCAAAATAGAGGAATTCTGAACGCTATTATTTTCTGAACTTTTAGGTCTTTTCAGATTAATTTTTGTATTCTCTTTTTTGTTTGTGTAACTGTCTTCTTCTACTTCTATCTCGACTTCATTTAAATTTCCACTATTGTCGAGACTATTCTCCTCGGTATTCTCGTTTTCGTTCTACTACATCTGAAATTTTACTCTTTTTGTCGACGTTTTGGTTTTCACGAATCAAATTTTCTGGGAAATTTATAATTTCTTGCCCATCTCTTATTGCATTAGTTTCTAAAGGAACAAAATGTTTAAACGTAATTGATTGTAAAACTTTGATTTTTGAATTATTTGTTTCTTCCTTAAGCCGTTTTTGGGTTCCGTCTGCTGTTTCTTGACCTGGCTGTGTATTATGTTCTAATGATTTGTTTTCTATTAGGTATTGAATTTTTGATGATGTTGCTTTATTTGAATATTTCCTCGAATATTTCGGATCTTGTGGTGGGACCTCAGCAGAGTTCTTGGCATTTTCAGTATATTTTGTAATTTTTGTTTGATGAGCAGTTCTGTTGTCCAATTTTGATTCAATGTGTTTCTTATAAAAGTGAGTTTGAAAATTAGCAATCATCCATCTAGGTTTAGAAGAGTTCTTCCGTGAAAACTGTGACAGTTTATAAACCACACCGCAAATGTAAGTTACTTTTGCTGTCAATTCGTTTGTTTTAGTAAAAGAAGTTTCAATTTTTATGTTATCAATGTTCAGCGATTTCCAAACTTCTTTTTGGCATTTCCCTTCAATCCATTTTTTTATACATGCCAGAATTTTCGAGTTTTCACTTGTTAAATCAAATTGGGATTTTTCAGTAACAGTGGGGGAATAAGATTTTTCGTGTGATTCCACTTCCAACTTTTGCTCATCTGTAACGCGTGAAGTACTTGGCATACTTGACAATTCACTAGTTGAAACATTTGAGCGGCTTCTACGCGAGCAAGAGACAGAATTATCCAAAGAAATATCATACATAGTGCTGGTCATTGTGCAAGCTTCTTTAGTGGCTTTACTTTTTTCTTGAAAATATGTTGTAATGATATTTATATATTTAGAAAATCCACCTAGTAATTCATATTTTTCTGGCTTCGTAGCAAACAGGGGACCATAAAAATCTTCATATTTGTCTTTAGGAATAATATCGTGCAATTGGTTTCTAGCGAAATCTTGAATATTTTGTAAATCGGTTGATTGTAAGGATTTTATAACATTTGCGGAATTATAACCATGAATTAACAGCATATTTTTCACACTTGATGGTATTTTGATAGTTAAAGTTTTTTCAATCTCCAAAAAGCAACTGTCGTCCCCCAAAGGATTCATTGTTTGCCTAAAAGGAAAGCATATGCTCAATATCATGGGCTTCACTTTTGTAACAATAAAACGAAAATCCATATTCCAATTTGGGTGGTGATTAAAGATGCTGAATAAAGGGAATACAAGTCTAGAATTATTCAGCACCTTTATTCACTTACCAAATTTAGTTTTTTATAAACAAAAATGTCCTATAAGGATAAGGCAGTGGTCAAGGTTATTGACTTGTAGCTCCGTCTTAGGCTTAAATCTTATCAAAATTTACCAAAATTATAGAGGAGTGAAATAAATTTTTATTTAGTTCATACTTCGAGTTACGAATTGAGAATTGAGGTTATGGAATTGCCTGCTTGAATGTTTACACTGTACATGTATAAACAGAAATACCTAAACGAAAAATCCTATTTCCTACTATATATGTATATATACTTACTGTAAGCGTGTTTATTTTTAATAAATTGGATTGCAAATAACACTTCATAAACATTGAAAAAGAGCTGAACTAACAATTATTACTGCGTATCTCCTTAAAACCGAGCATGCGCATAAATTTTATTGTACGGAAAATTCCATCGTTATTCCCGCACGATTACAGACAATACCACCATAATACCAAACAATACACGCAATTCCACCGCAATGCCAAGCAATACCACCACAATACCAGCGATACCACTACAATACCAAGCAATACCGCGCAATACTACTACAATACCAGCAATACCATCGCAATACCATCGACCCGTACAGCAAATACCACAAGCGAAATCCCCCTCGTTGATGGTGAATGGTTTCAGCAGTTTCTTCGTGTTTTTTTTTCTCGTAGAATTGGTGGAAATTTGTGAATTCGGTGAGCTTAAAGATTAATAATTCTCAGAATTTTTGGGTTCGAGTATTCGATTTTTTATATGGTCATTTTTTTTTGTAATGGTGGGTGGCGCGTTATCGAATTTTATTTTATTTTTATTTTTATTTGCCTTAGGCACGCGATAATATACAAGGTTAAGTTGTAAAGCAGCATTAGCTGAACTTCGCCTTGCGGTTGCAATTACTATCCATTAACTTTAAATTAGATTTAAGTATTCAAATTGTATATCATTGTGCTTATGTTAATTATATACTTGTATACATTGTTTCTGGTTGCAATAAAGACACTTTATTATTATTATTATTATTATTATAAGGCAATCAATATTGATAGAGCTTTGTTTCCTATTTTACAAGTGTTTTCAAATTGTACCACCGCGCACAATCGTAATTGAGTATGTGTTTTTTTTTTAACAGATATGAGAAAATGTCTCGGAAAGTAGAAGAAATTCCGCTGAAATTAGTGGACACTACTAAAGAAGAACTTTATGAAGCTTTATATGCTAATGATGATGTGGACTATGAAACCATTCCGTCTGATGCAGAGTCGATTGTAAGTGATGATGCCGAAAACGAGGCAGATAATGAATGCGAACCAGATGAAGAACAAGTTGAAGAATCGGATCACCCAGAGCAGGAGCAAGAAACCCAAGAAAATGAAGATAATGAAGGAGAAGTTGTTGAAAATATCGAAGAAGAAATAGGAGAACAAATGGACAGTGAAAGCGAAATGGAGCCATTTTCGGAAAAACAATTCTCAAAAAAAAGGGTAAAATTGCCAAAAACAAGCGACAAAAGCCAGTACCAGATATCACGTGGAGCAAGGCAAACGTTCCCTCACAGGTACACATTCATTTCATAGGAGACTCGGGTGTTGCCCAATTTATAATTGATATGGACGATCTGTCTCCTGGGGAATTATTTAATCAATATTTTACAGAAGATTTTTGGGATTCAATTGTATTTCAAACGAATTGGTATGCTAATCAACGATATAAGATAATTTTCAGCCTACTGACAAGAAAGAAATAAAAACTTTTATAGGGATAAATTTATTGATGGGAATCAAAAGACTACCTAGTTATAGAGATTACTGGTCTACGGATAAACATTTACATGATAACTTTCTTTCTCCTCTAATGCCTGTCAAACGTTTCAGCAACATTCATTTGAACAACAATTTGTATATGCCACCTTGTACAGACCCAATGTATGACAAATTGTACAAAATACGACCCTTGATAACACAATTGCAGACCAGATTTCTCGAATGTTTCTTACCTTCTCGAGATGTTGCTATAGATGAATCCATGATAAGATTCAAAGGAAGATTGTCGTTAAAGCAATATATGCCGAAGAAACCAATAAAAAGAGGTTACAAATGGATGTTAGCAGATAAAAGAGGATATTGCTTAAAGTTTGATATCTATACAGGAAAAAAGAGAGATGTTGTTGAAGCAGGCCTGGGACGTTGTGTCGTACTCGAATTGTGTGAGGGCTTAGAAAATAATAATTTTTTACCTCACCGAAGTTAATGGAAGAGCTTCAGCAGAAACATCTCTATGCATGTGGAACTGTAAATATTACTAGACAATTTATGCCCACATTTACTCCAGGCAAAGGCTTGAAAAGAGGGGATTTTGACTTCAGCGCTAGTAATAAGAGATTGATAGCTGTTAAATGGAAGGATAAACGAGTGTAAATTTATTATCTAATTATCACCATCATGAGTAGGTTCTGGAGGTAAAGAGGAGGAAAAAAAATGGAACTGCCGAAATGATTCCTTGTCCTAGAATGCTAGTCGATTACAATGTAAACATGAATTTTGTCGAAAAATTCAATCAAAACAAACGTACATACGAAATAAATCGAAAACGTTCCAAGTGGTAGCATCGAATATTTTTTTATTTAATTAATGCGTGCGTTGTAAATGCATTCGTTTTACGTAAACAATTAAATCTACCTAAAGTAACCATGAAAAATGTTAACTCTCTATCGTGGACAGCTTGATAACCGTACCAATCAAGAAGAGAAAATCGTCAGGTGCAAATATAAATGATACTGTCCTTATAAAAAAAACATAAGCCTTTTGTATCAAAAACGACAAGGTTGCAAAATGCGGAACACAGGCCCATTCGAACAAGTAGAAGAAAAAAAAACGACATTCGTTCAAATTGGGAGTGTTGCTTATGTAAAGTATCACTTTGTTTAAGTAAAACTAAAACTTGTTTTGAAAAGTTTCATAGTTCATAAATTGTCTTAAGTGTGCAGTGGTACATTTTGTAAACCACTTTTTTTTAAAAACTTTTTTATAAACTTTCAAAAAATTGGCTTTCGTTTCTTGTAAATTACATAAAAGTCTACACATAATCCAAAGAAAACCGACAAAAGATATATAACAAATATCATGTCCATTTGGGGTTATTTTATTTTTTAAAGTCTGCCCCTCAAAAAGTTAACAATACTTTCATTTATTCAACGACGAACCAACACAAACTTATGTTTTTTTTAAATGGAATGCTATACATTCTTTTACATTTTATGATAGCCCTTGAAGAGCTGATTAAACTGACATCAATTTTTATTTGCCGATTTTCAGCTGGTAATGAGATATGGCAATTTTTCGTTAAAAATTGAACAACATTTGAAAAGTTCTAAAAAAAATTAAATGGAACACTTTGTATATACGCCATTGAAAAGTACTTAAAATTTAGTATTTAGAAATATCTACTTTCTTCCGCCTGTGGGCGATATTGCAAAAGTTATCTGATTACGACTTAAAAATATGAGTTGCTTTGACTTACATTACAGTAAAGTAACCGAAAAAAATACATCTAATATTTTCTTTTTACAAATAAATACTTTCTATTACAATTTTAAAACTCTTGAAATGAAAACTTTGGAAGTTGATGGATTAGTAATAGTTTAAAAATTATCGCAGTCGCTGTGTGTCAAAAAATTGTAAAACGTCAAACTTAGATTTATAAATTTGGTTGGAATGCAAAAGAGTATTTAAATTTACTTTATTGATAACTAACTATCTTGAAGAATGTAGCGTAAGCTACTATTTTCAAGCATCACATCTAATATAAGTTATCAAATAACAAATTAGAAAATGCTTTTGTTTGGTTTTATAGTATGTTCATATTATTTAATATTTAAAATAAATAAGATATGGAAACAAATACGTTTACGTTAAGAAAAATTTATAATAAATGTTCGAAATTGCCCCATTTTACTTCGAAACACTTTGGAGTCGATTAACATAACCTCAAAGAAATTAATATCACATATAAGACGAGGTGATCCACTCGAGTACTGAATCTCCCAGTAAATATTACGCCCTTTTTATAAAAGTTCAACGCAACTACTATAGTAAGGTGGGAGACACCCCAACTACCATTTTTTCGAAAGCGGTTAAAAGTAAATAATGTCGAACTATGCCATATTGAACATGTTTATCTTGTAGGAGAATAGCTAGAACCAATAAATTGCAAAAGAAAATTGGTTTAAAGGATGCAAAGCAAATACTGGTGTCTGGTGTGCTAATATATCCCAGGATTGTACCTGAGGGTTAAACATTGTGAAGAATACAGTTATTTTATATTTTGATTGCAATAGAATCATAGAGGTGATTATGGTGATCAGACATTATTTTTTGCCATAGCGGAAAAGACAAAATTAATTGAAAACATTTTTGGTAATTTTAAGGATAATTTTGACAGGAATGATTATAGCTGGCCTATAAACAGAGAACATTTTATTTATATTCCTCCGACAGATTCTATTGGGAAGAAAGTGTCCAAATATCATAGATTATAGACTCTAGTATAGGAAGAGTAAATATTAATAGTCCGCGGTAAGTGAATAATGTTTTAATGCAAATTTTGACGATTTAATAGAATTAGATCTTAATGTTTTACTGTTAAATATTCAATGTTTAAATAATGTCAAGCTTTTGTGTATTGAGTTTCTAGTTGAATTTCTTATATCCTATATTATTAAAGGAATCACTCTTAGTGCTTATTTTTGCAGAAATATTTATAGAGGGGGTGAAGGGTTGCAATTTTTTCAAAAAAGAGTTGCAACTGTGTCATCGTTCACATTATTAAAACGAAAAAAATATTATAATTTGTTGTTTGGAGTTTCTATATATGTAGTTAATTTTAGAAAGACATATTTGTTTATGTGCATATATCTTTTTCTGGGGATGCGAGTGTATTTATCAATGTACTAGAAGTTTACTTAGTAAATTTTTGTAATGTTGAGTGTTCACTTATTTTAGCAGGTGATTATAATATACATTTTGTGACATATTCTCAGCAAGCCTCTTCTTTGAGAGACGTTTTTTGTCTTTCAATTTGCATGATTGTGCCGGCATTCCCATACGCGTCAGGGTTCAAGCTCGATCATTATTGATAATATATTCTCCAATATCGGGGATATTGTTAGTTTTTGCTTTATGGATTGGACCGTGTCCGATCACAAAATGTTGCTTCTTCTTTTGCCTATTTGGAAATCTCGTATACATGAGAAGCAAGTATATTCACGATGGAATTCTAGTAAAGGTAATATAACCGCTCTGATCGAATATTAAGTAATAGAACTTGGGACAATTTGCATAATTTTGAAAATGTAAATAGTGCTTTTGATTATTTTTATGATATTTGCATGGGTTTCTTCAATATGTGCTTTCAACTGACAAATAAAAGTGATCAATGTTGGGTAACGTCTGAGGTGAGGCATTAGAGTGTTTATTGTTATTATATTAATTACTAGATTTAAATCATTCATTTTAATGGTACGACATTATTTCAATTATATTTATGTCATTTGAGGTAAGGCTCTAATTACCACTGTAAAGAAAAATGCCCGAAGGGGGAAGAAAAACACATATGTTCTATAGTATATACAACGGCTCTTTCGAATTCAAAGGTGTACACTAGATTAAAAGATAACATACCTACACAGATGAGAAACAATGTGGTGTAAGCAATAGAGTGTAGCTGCCACGATTTCTATGTGGGACAAACAAAGCAGAGACTAAAAAACCGGATCACTCAACATATCGGTGACGTCAGGGTGAAGCCGCAGGATTGTGCTCTGGCAGGCCATATATCAACCACCAACCACAAAGCGGATTTTAGTAACGCAAGAATCATTTTCAAAGAACCTAATTACATCCGGAGAACTTTTTTGGAAACACTTACCATAAAAACATTAACACACAGTATAAATTGCAAATCAGACTCGCAAAATTTCAGCAGAATATTTGGAGCTTTTTTACCACAACTGACGAGAAAAATACAATACAAATTGGCATAACACAACAGATCAAATGACAGCACTTACTCATTATTATGATTACATCTAATATATGTAAATATAAAATTTAATATCAATACATTATTTACGCAAAATTAACAATATAAAATAGAATGATATCCCCCTTTTTTGTTTTTCTTGTTTGTCCGGACGAAAAGGTTTTTCTTTCACCGATGTACACATATGTGCATAGATCGTACGCAGTAGGTATATGAGACTTTAAACTGTATATAGAAAATTTATTTGAAGCAAATTATTTTAATTGTGCCGTAATATCTTAATGTTTAATTTTTTAAAGTGTTACATGTTAAATATACAGATGAGACCAAATGTATAGCCCCTCGGCAAAAGTAAGTACACACAGATGTTTTGGTATTGTTTATTGTTAATTATTTCATAGATGTGAGCTGGGGGCAAAATTTAATATGTCCTTTCTTTCAAATTAATAAAAGTCTGATGAAGTTCGAACACAGAACCGAAACGTCACGAGCCGAAAAACTACTTTTCCTGGTAGTAAGTTTTATATACCGTGTGGCCGCCGTTAATAGCGCGATGCATGTATTAGTAACTACTGGTCGACTATAAATGGGCGTGCCAACTTGAATTGCCACACCGACAGCGGGCGTATAAGTTATACGTATAAATGTATTCGTAGGCAAATCAAGTGAAAAGCAATGTAATATGTATTGCGTTCCCGTTGTAAGAAATTATTTGTAGTTGTTTGAAGCATCAGATAATCACTGATAATATGTCAGTGAAGTAACTCATCACAGCTTCATAAACAACATAAAAGAGCAAAAATAAATAATAAATAACTCCTAGACTTTAAAATAAAAAAAACTTCTTAACTAAAATAATATTTTTCAACAAATATTATAATCTAAAAACTCAACTATAATAAAATACTGATACATAAAATATTTACTTCTTAAAACAGAATTGTAATTCAACATTGCTATTAACCTGTAATTAGCTAAAAAAATGTTATGCTTAAGCAATAATAAAACTCGAACTGACGCCCATATGTGGAAGCGACGGCGAATGCGACTGCCCGACTACACCGTATAAATGTGGATTTTTTGGACAAATACGAGTGCACCATGGGCATATGCGAAATACTAGCTCTGTTGTAATCCAGTATAACACTGCGTCCACTTGTTTACCGTTCTAATACACAGACATCTCTATCTGTTTCGCTCACCCTACAGGTATCCCGATAATGCAGACGCACGCGGTCTTATGGCATATATTGTAACGTTTTCGGATTCGCAATAAACAACTCGTGCAATTATTTATTTAAACAGTCTGTATATTTATATACTTAAAATTATATAACAATATAAAATATAAAAACTAACGTATCACACTTAAACTACTATTAATAAATTAAAATTAACACTTGTATCTATTTATTTCTATTACTAATATGTATGTCCGTCCTGTATTTATGTAACACTTCTATTTATATAACACGGCACTACTTATTTATTTCTTCGCATTCGAGACTACTTAAGGACGTCTTACTCCCGAATTCATCCGCAATTACTTATCCCGCAATGAATCCCCATCGGTGACCCAGTCGCCTTATATACACATGCGAAGATTACTAGAACATACGAGCACAGTCCCGCTTTTTCTCCACATGTACGAGAAACGTTCTCGTCTTTTCGCTATGCACGCCGTACGGTGTGGAGATGACTCATGGCTATTTACATATGTCTTTTTTATACGTCGCGTCGGGATGATTTATGGTCTCTGTTTTTGTCGTCGTACACTCATTTCGTTACAATATATATGAAAAATTTTGCTGATGTAAGTTCTCCTTCGGACTATTGATTTCAGTAAAAATCTAATCCGAATATATTCCTAAATGTAAATATAGAGAGAGTGCAAGAGCTAGGAAGAGAATGAGTGAGGGAGAGCTAGAAAGAAAGTAAGATGTTTTTAAAAACTTCGTTCTTGTTATCAGGAGAATAAAAATTAAAAATAAAATGGACATTCCAATTCGAAAATTTTCATCATCATAATGCATACATATACGACGCATAAAAAAGCAAAAAATTTTTTCTTGTAATTACATATTAAATGTTACTGCATCTCATTATTTGCGTTTCTTCTGGTTCAACCTATATAGTAGTTTCTAGTCGTCCATTTCATTAAACACATTTACAAATAAAACGATATCAACATTCAGCTAATTCAAGCTATTGATTTCGTTCAGCTGAACTTGTACGAAAGATGTCAATTCAAATATCTTATGTCATGGTAGATTAACAAGCTTGTCATTACCACAAAACGTCAAATACGAAGACATCGTATTGTATGTTGCACAATCGCGTAATAAACACGGTTCGATACTGTGTCAGTCACACCAACTCCGTTGGTAGTAATATTCCGATAATCTGTTTGTGTCAGTAGTGCGCTTAGAAAGCCGGAGACCGCTTTCAAGAGGGAGATATTGAATTTTATGGCGTTGAATAACGTCGTCGACGCCGCCACCGACACAACGATAACAGCCGTATTAATAATAACAATAATAATAGTTGTACGTAACGTTTCGGTATTCGATGTGGATATATTATGTAGGGGTGTCGGATGTTATAAAGTTGAGTCATGTATTTAGTCTTATATGAGAGCTTTACCCGTCCTATTTAATATTGTCGAAAGGGTGTAATGATGTCAGAATAAACATTTACACGTTACATTGAAGTCGTAAAAGGGAGGATAAGGGTAGTCAGCTAATAGCTCAATATAAGCTTGGCATGGCTGATAAGGAAGTTATAGCTTATAAGTTAGAGCAGTAGTGCTTAAGCATAACACGGTATTATGGTAAAACTAAGTAGCTCTTTAAATAAAAATTACCAATTTAAAGGCTTGCTTTACTATTTTATCAAATATAAAAGGGATCGTTTTATATCGGGCTATACATGAATATAGAATATTATAGCAGGAAGAAAAACGTACACTTGCGGGAATCATAAATGATGCCCCTAAAACTTTTTCTAGTGCATCGAGCCAAACTGGTCGACAGTACTTATAAATAGATGGCAAAAAATAAGAGCTTTAAAATACAAAATAAAATTAATCATGATTGAAGTTTAAATGAACCTGTAATTTATTACAATCAAGGCCAATGAAAACGTTCTTTCATAGATATAAAAGTAATTTTGCTTAAATACATATTACATGTAAAGATATCTGAATTTCCCCACAGAACCATGATTTGAATCTATTTATTTTATAAACCAAGTTATTAAAAATAATTAATAAATTACTTGTTACGTTAATTTTTGAACAGTGCTGTATATTTCAGAATTTGTTCCTTTCATTTATTCTGGTAGGATTATTGTTTTGTTTTTGTGGTCATTTTTACGTTAGCAATTTCGATAGAATTATTTTTATTCATCACTTAATTATTTTTATTCATCACTTAAATATATCTAGTGTAACGAGCGTCTATGATTATATTTTAAACATGAGTTAGCAAGCTCAATCGGTCTCGTTTATTAGGTCTCTATCCTCACGGCTCTCTGGTTACGGCTGGCCCTGATCAGCTGTGCTGATATGCAACTTAATTTTGCTTGCCTATGAATGGTTAATCTAGCTGATGCGTATGCAACTTTAATCACGTTTTGATAATTTTTCGGAATTAACTAGTATTTAAATACTTTTTACTGTTATTTTGGTCTGAGATAATCTTCTTTTATTTATCTTTTCCCTCCCAAGTAGTTAGTAGGCTTCTTTCTTTCTTTTTGCGGTTTACAAGTATCAGCGGTATATTTAAGTTTCAAATTGTTGGCACAACTGTAATACATAGTTTCCGTTTTGACCGTTTAGTGCGTTCTGGTAGTAATTAGGCGTCTCCTTTGTTCACTTTGGTATTTATCGTTGATGGTGATAGAAGCAGTTTGATTACGTTCGCTATTTATTCACTGCAAAATTATTTGATGCATATTGCCCATTCGTTTCGTAGTAATTACGCTGTAGAGCGGATGATCATCGCAGTGGATTAAAAGTTTTAATGAGTTTTATTCCCGACGTACTGTCGAATAATTGTTTCATGGGTAATCGTTCCCATGAAACAATTATTCGACAGTACGTCGGGAATCGTACCTGGTAAGTATTTTTTTTTGTTTTCCGTTTAGTAGAATTATTCTTAATGTATGTCGTTTTTCCCTTGTCTTGTAGCTTCTAATTTCCTGCGGAGTTTCTCGCAGTTATCGTCATAAGAGACTGGAAAGTTGGAAACATGTGGTGACCTCCATTTTGAATTTGGGTTTTCAAGAGTCCCCTTTGTAATTCACGGTAGGAATATTTTACTGCCGAACCAGGAGAACTAAGGTGCTTATCTCTTCGTACACGAGTATATTTTTCCTGGGAGTCCGGATGAAAGAGTTGTTCCAGTTTTCCTTCTGTGTGTGCTAAGTATGATAAGTATTTTACGTTGTTTTCCTAATTATTTGTATGTAAACTGTAAGCTACCGTTAGTTTTATTTGTTGTATAGTTTTAAAATTAATTTCTTGATACCATAAGGTACTCGGCTCTGAAATTTAATATATTTTCCCCGTTGGCTTTTTGTGCTCGGAAGCCTGGAGTATGTTTTAATTTTTATTGTAAGTTTGCATTGTTCAGAGCTAAGAACGTTGTTCAAATTCTCATTTAAGTTTTCATTTAAGTTTTTTTTTTGAATATTTGCCAGTTCTTAATTGATTTGGCAGAAAGATATTTTTACTTGCGAGGGTTAACGTACCGATTGTAATTTAGATGCATTTCAAATTTCATTTTAGAGGCCTTAAGCCAGATTTTCATCACCTTGTATTTTTAAACGTTCATTCGCTAAGTTCCAGTTACTCTTCAAGTACTTTTTGTGAAATTTATATACAGAGTGATCTACGTATTGACATAATTATAGAATTGTTTGTTAAGCAGACATCTCTAGCTATTCCTAGTTTTAATTTACTTTTATAAATGTAACCTTTATTTTGTTATTATTGCAATTTCATGTGTGATCCATAGGCTGACTAGTAATAGGTGACCTCTGTCACTTTATTTGAGTATTCTACCTACTTTTATTTGTGTAGAACTAGTTACGCCACACGTAACCATATGTAAATTTTGTTGTTTTGCATAACAAAATTCCTGATTTTATAATCATTAATTAATTTTATAATTTGAACAACTAGTACTTATTAAATTGATGTTGTTTGGAATTTGTGGTTCTGTTTTATCTTTTGGTACCTTAAGTATTTTAACTGATTTTTTCTCCTGGATCAAAGACCATTTTAGGGTAAGGAATATTACATATAAAGAGATGGCGCCCGTAAATTCATCCATCTGAGATTCTATGTAAATCCACGGCTCACCAAGATTATTGAGTTAGAGGCATTTCCCTTCACCATCCTTAAAATCTGTGCGCAAGGGTAGTAACAGGTAAGGCATCCCAGAAGGAGTAAGCATAAATTTTCCGAAACTTTGGTGAATTATTTTGCGGTGTTACAATTAATTTAGCTTGGCCAAAACGTTTTGCTATCAGTGCCGAACGGATGAATCATTTTAGTTTCAGGACGACGCCATTTGTCTGCGCTCTTGTCTAAATATGTCAACATACATTCTTGGAGGGACGTAGCATACTATAGACGTTTCAAAAATTAAATCTACCACACATTTTTTATATTACTTATGGTTATGTATTTTGGCGTATTTTGATTTAAAGTTAGTGTTCTTAAAACACATAAAGCTATAACATATTGTAAAATTTCTTCTCAACACTTCTTGATATATTTGTAGGTAAATATAATTTAAGAAGTTGAACTTAAGTAAATGTTATTTACCTCCAGTATCTTCTCAAAATATATTTAAATGTTAATCTTATTGCTAGATTATATTTGTAAAATAATAGATTTATTAAATTTTAAATAGACCGGTTAAATTGATATCTTTTGAAAAAGGTTGTTTGGC
The DNA here is from genome assembly GCA_963170755.1 of Amphimallon solstitiale. Lineage (NCBI taxonomy): Eukaryota > Metazoa > Arthropoda > Insecta > Coleoptera > Scarabaeidae > Amphimallon > Amphimallon solstitiale. Next base: position 98,542,663 of record OY720682.1, on the reverse strand, counting down.
GAGTGAATATTTGTTTTCTTGGGCGATCTCCTTAAGAACAAATATCAAGTCGCGTTTGACACCATACATCACAACTTAGGTCTTTTGATTCTGGATTATATCTGTTTGACTCGATCTGTAATAAAAATGATTTCCTCCAATTAAGTAGCAAGGTAAAATGTGTGTCACTAAATGGTTTATTCTCTGAAAATAGACTTGTATCTAGATGGGTCCCGCAGTGCTCTATTTTCGGACCCCTTTTATTCACAATGTATACGTCCGCATTTCAATTTGAGGCTGTCTGATCCGTATGTATTCCGACGATATTCAAATATATTGTTCGTCTTCTGTTTCTGATTATTCAATAGCCATACATGACATTAATCGTGATTCATATGCAATTGCTGCATTGCAGTTTCGACATGCGCTGCTACTGAATCCATCAAAGTCAACACTTATTGTTTCCTGTTTTCAAAGAACAACGAATAACGTTATTGGTGGCGTCGATGGCGACTTATTATGTCCAAGGCGAAGAATTTGGGGGTTGTATTGTATACTATACTATCATTGAAGAAGTCAGGCACAAGCAAACATTTAGTGGAATAAATAGATAATAATTGTAAAAATCTAAATGTTATGGCAAAAGCATTTTGATTTTTTTAAAAATAAGTCGTATAATAAATTGGTACGGTCGACATGTATAAGAAAGTTCTATGATGCCCACACTTTTTTTTCCTTGTTTGTTTACTTGTTGCATTTCACAATGAAATTTATTTTACTGTAAAATGCAACTTAATATAGTAATTAATTGATTAGATTAAGGTGAAATGCGAATACATCTTCAGTGCATCAAAATTTAGATGCATAGGACAAGGACTTGTTTAAGTGGATCACATGTAGAAAAGTTAGTGAGTTGAATTATAAAACAAATTAGCAGAACAAGAGCTTGATTAATCAGTTTACATGAATTTAGACTGAGAATATTATCAACTAACGTGAGGGTGTTCTAAGTAATAATATTTAAGAATCAAGCTAGTAACCTCCTGTATTTAGATATAGCAACCTTTTTCTATTTGTAATACTTAAATAATGTTTTTATATTAAATTCTTTATTATTATGAACATGTGTGTAAGTATCAATAAAAATAGTTTCAAACTTACTGTATGTTTAAAATGCACCCAACCTACAAGACTTAGATAAAATCATAACTATTTCAAGAGCCAGTAAGGTCCAAGTTGTTCTAACTAACTAAGATGGTTGTAAACAGGCTATTAGTTTGCTCAACAATTAATTGTGATTCTACCTACCAGTCACTCAATTAAATCTAATTATCTTTCCCTGTTTTTAGTTTATTCCCGGAAGTCACGTTTTCGTTTTTGTTTCTTTTTCGCAATTTCCGCAAATTTTAGGTCTATTACCTGCAAAGCGATGACGTCACTGTCTGCCAGAATCGCCGGAACTACGAAAGTACCCTCTCCGTTCGAAATCTCGATGTCTTGACTGTAGATGGAGGTGGTGTTGTCGTAGACTTTAACTCGTACCCTGACCGACTTCTCTGTGCTCATCGCCTCGACCTAGAATGCAATTATGAAAGAGGAATTGGCAAAAATGAACTTTCCGATTAGATCGTCAGATTCTATTGATAATACTGTTGTTTTAAGCGCCATTAACATTATTAGATATTAGTTGTTGTTTAGATATATATAAACATTAAATCATTCCTAGCCAATATATTCAAGAAATGTATCAAATTAACTTTCCTATCATGACGTAGAGGCTTCATTGATTAAAAATAATAAACGAAAACAAAATGGCAATTCGGAAAGTAAGTATTTTCATCGGAAGGTCCTTGATTTATCAAAGATTACATTCACATGACAGACATGGTTGTTAGAAATGGTATATACCTATAGTAATTAAATAATATTTCATTTATGTTCGACTCCACGAAAAAGCAATTAAGAGCAGGTACACGATATGTTATAATATACAGGGTGAGGCGTTTATCTGGAGACGACTCAATATTTCGCCAGCAAGACGTTTTTGAAAAAAAATGTTTCAGACGAAAGTTAGTTGATTCAGAGGGGGAAATGCAACGGCAACGCTAATTTTTCATTAGGTGGATGGGTTCAAGGTTATTCCAAAGCCAACTTCTTTCTTTCAAATGGAAACCTATACTTTTCTCATCATTTCCACATAAAAACATTTGTTCGAAAAATTATTGTGTTGGACCTTCATTTCTTTTGATATTCAACTTTGAAATTTGTTTGCACGACATAGGAATCTTAAGATAAATGCATCACGTGTAGGCAGTCGAATTAATTGGCCTGCGAGATCACCAGATCTCACTTCTGTGGACTTTTCCTATGGGGTTATCTCAAGGAAAGGGCATACCAGACGCAACCAGCAACTCGAGAGGAAATGAAGGCGTGCATTCGAAATGCATGTAGCAATATTAAGAGAGAGAGACTATGTTGAGTATGCATAATTTTTTATAAAGCGAATTAATATGTGTATCGAAGTCGAAGGTCATCATTTTCAGCATCTATTATAAAGCCTTGCAGCCTTGTGTATAGCTCTGAATTAGGCGTGACATTGATATTGACTTACGAATCACATGCAGTGTAAACAAATTTCTAAGTTGAATATCTCAAGAAATAAAGGTTTAACAGAATAATTTTTCGAACATAAGTTGTTTGTTTTCTTCCGTAGGTTGCGAAGCTGATGAGAAAAATATAGGTTTCCATTTGAGAAAATGAAGTTGACATTGAAATAACCTTCAACCCATCCACCTAATGAAAAATAAGCATTGCCGTTGCATTTTCCCTCTCTGAATCAAATAACTTTTTAGTTTAAGTTTTTAGTAATTGACATGTTTTGACAGCAATGTTATTGCCGTTTCCTCAAACTGGTAGCAGACTTTGAAACAAATGCCAAATGTCAAACTTTGCAATTACAGTTAATGTGTTTAATGTTTTATTATGGAACCTTACCCGAAGACGTTTTATTTCTTTGTGGTTTATTGTAACAATAACACAACAGTCAATAGACCATACGAATTTATGACGTTGCGTAAAATACTTTGCAACAAGCAATAAGAAACTCCCAAATCAGCATATACAGTTGGATAAGCTTCAAAATATTCCAGAATATTAATTTTCCACGTTGTTTTCTGTTATAGTTTAGTTCAATCAATGGGCCTCATTACCTTACTATACATCATTTGGATAATGTTTTATGTTGTAACATGAACGAATTATCTGAAATAATAAGAGAACAATAATTGAAGAGTAACTGCGTTTGACATTTAGTATATTTCCAAAACCTACTGTCTTTAAAGAAGCAATTATACCTATGTCTTGTCTGAATGTTTTATACAAAAGTTGTTCTATAATTAAGTTTGGAATGGTACATATGAGATACGAAATTTTGTCATGAGATTATTACTTCATTCTTAAATGCATACGCTGTTTAACATTTCTTTTCTTTTACAATTACAAATGTTGGCTTTAGTAGTATTGGCAAGTATATTTAAGGGTGGGCTTTCCTTAAGAAAAATTCCCGAACGGCGTATGTCGGGTTGCCTGAAATAAATTGAATATATTTACCGAGTTTAAAATGCCTGCATCTTTTACACGATGCAGATACCGGCTAGCAATATGAAGGGATATGCCTGGTCAACTGGAAAGCAAATAAATTTGGGATATTTGCCTCCTGCATTGCATGAAAATATTGGTGCGGCTATTTTCTTCGAAATTTGTTTTTGCTGTTTCTGAGTATTCTCCTGGCTTGTATTTATTTAGTTTTATTAAGACTCCCGATTTATGTAATTTGTAATTATTTTAATGATATTTGCCGAAATTAATTAGATATTAAGTTTTATTCTGCAATAAATATATAACTTAATTATTATTATTTATGATTAACAATTATTTAAGTTGTACTTCTTATTATTTCTCACCATGATTTGTATTTACTTTACATGTTGAGGCTTTGGAATAATATGAGTAATGCTTTAGAGAAAACTAAAATCTGCTAAAAAACAGTGCCGGTGTTTCTTACAAAATGTAAAAATTTATATTCTTCACAGTCGACACTGGTATTGTTATGATTATTTATATCTTCAATAAAATATGCATTTGCCTCCGGCCCATAGTCGCGATCGTCCGTAGTTCCTGAATGTATTTTTTGTTTCCTATAAAAAATTTTTCTTCTCATACCGTTTTTTCACACACTGTCGTATACATCCATATTTGGTCTGAAGCTTTGAGTGATATTTGCCCTTACAATTAAATGAAACTGCTGCCGCTTTGCAACGTGCACTGTAAGAATTACGTTGAATATAATCTTTTTACCTCCTACAAATTTTGCAATGACTGAATTAAAAGATACTACAATGTTGGCATCTACGTTTCCTATTAAAGATCTACTATTAGGCTGAGCCGATTTAAAGCGTTAATAAAGTTATCATACATATTAAAATTCTGAAATTTTTCAAACATATTGATCTCACCTTCATTAGATCCTTGACAAAAGTAAGAAGCACAATCCGAGTGTTCACCAAAAATATGTCTTGATCCATTTATAATGTGACGTTGCAGTTTCATAATCTGGTTTGTTATTGTTAAGTTCGAACTTTTGTAATGTTCAATTGCTTTTGTCAAGGCTGCTCTGAATCTAAGTAAATTTTTTGTTATTAATTGTACTATGTCCGAATTGAATTTAGGTTTTTCAAACAGTCGCTAATTTTATTTATTACATAATATATGATTTCGGCACTCAATTTTTTCAATAATTTTTTGGGGACCGTAAGGAGCCATCTCACGTAGTTTTCTAAGAACGCTGCTATCACAGTCCCCTATTAATCTACCATAAATTACACCGTGCATTTCACCAGAATGTCGAAAACCTTCCGGAATAATTGGCGACTCCATGGCTGTTGACGACGAGGACCAATTTTTGTAGCATACGTGATTTTTAGATTCACCATATTTTGCACAAATCAAACAAAATTTGTTTTTTACGCCTACATACAACATTTTTTTCGCTCGCCATTAAACAATTGCTGTCACTCCTGATAAACTGCTGTAATTAGGCTTATGCGCTCGTTTGGCCCATGCTCTTTTACTTATTCACATATACAAAAAAAAAATCTAAAAACTGTCCTGTGGTCAAAATACAAAGTACAAATAAAACAAAAACATGAAGGCGCAACAAACTCAGATATTTAAATAAATGCTTTTGCCATCTAGAAAACTGAAATTTGTGTAACTTGCTGTCTAAAACCAATGGATCTAAGTTTGAAGAGTCCGGAAAATCTCTAAATTTCGTATCTTACAATGACATAAAGTTGTTTTTGTCAGATTTTAGTTTTCTACAAACATTGTTCATATTATTAAAAAGCTTCAACATGTAAGGTTAAAAATAACAATAAGTCGTGCAACTTCATAATTAATAACAATAATGTATATTTATTGCCGAAGAAAACTGCATTTCTGAAATTCCATAAAGTCGAAACCTTGTCCTTGAAAAATAAAATACATTTTGAAAGCGAGAAGAATATCAAGGAACAGAAAAAGAGTCTAATAAAGTAGACACGTCAATGTTATCACGTAATCAATCATAAATGAACACCGACAAATATCTGAAATATATTAAAATTTGCTTGTATATATCAACCGCACGTATTTTCTTTTACAAATATGTTTAATGTATACTCAAACTTATGTATGAAATAATGAATAGAACTTTATTTGGTGATAAAGTTTAGTTCGAATCTTCCCTGTGACAAAATGTTTTATAATTTAATTTTGCTAATCAACTCCATCAATACCGATTGGGAAGAATATAATATTCAACAATCCAAAACATCTGATTATTATAAAATATATATATTTACATTTTATTAAAAAACAAAACAGGCACTGTTACTGTTACTGTTACAGCACAGAATTGTTTTTGTAATATTTTAGTTGACTACAACATTGCTCATATTATTAAGATTAAAAACCTTCAACATCTAAAGCAAAATATCACCGCCAGAAATTAAGTAACAAGTTAAATTTCATAATAATAACAACATATATTTATTCCAGACGAAGAATTAAATATCTAATACATTCTCCCAAATATCATTAAAATAATTAGAAAATAAAGCCGATATCTGAATGAAGCATTCGTTTACCTAAGGTAATAAAAAAAGGTGAAGTCTCTCTGTTTATATGATGTTCAGCTTAATACAGTCGACCAGGTATACCTTCCATATAGCTGGTCTTAGACATTACGAAAGTGTGAGTAAGAGGTTGAATTATGTGTTGCCTATTTGCCATTTATTAGTGCGCACTTTGTGATCATTCTCATTGGTTTCAAAGTAATTTTTTGGGGACCAGGGTTATTTTGAAAGTAAAGTAAATACATTGTCGAGTTCAGAATAAAAATATCTAGGTACTCACGATTCAAAAAAGTACTTTTTAAACAGAGTAAGCTTTATATCGCTATAAAACGAAAAGAATTCAAAGTGCTGTATTGTAACTATTTTTTAATATAATTGCAAATTTGAATCGTCAGTCGCTAGAACAAATATTCATTATTTCGTTCACGTAGCGGCAACTTTTTCAAGTGCCTTGATTTTTGCGATTTTTTGCGTTGAATTTGACCATTTTGTGGCATACGCCGATCAAGTAAAACCCCCCCTTAAGAGTAACACTCATGAAAGAATCACAGAAAACACAGAAAAACGAAAGCTGCTTAACTTATATCAACTTCTTACTACCGGTTTAACTTATTGTTAGTGAAAATCTGTTTCTTTGAAATTGCCTATCAAATATGGAATTAACGAACATTTAATATATTGATCAAGTTTAATGTACAGTACCTTTCCAGAGAATGGCAATCCAGGTTTGTATCTTCTGCGCATCTCCCTTCCAAACCGCAGTTCGACATAATGCTCTTCAGCTGCAGCAACATCCGGTATACCCCCACCAATACCAGGTGCAATATCAATTGGTGCAGTGAATTCGATGGAATCCACTTCCACGTGAAGTAGCCATCTACCTGAGCTGACGTATTCAGAAAGTGGTAATGTGAAGGCCTTTACGCCTGTTTAGGAAAATATATTGTGAAACAGAAGAAGACAGGTATAATTCGATGGTTTTTACCTTCGTCCAGAGGGATTTGATCCCATAACGCTACTTTTGTTCCAGCAGGATCTTTCACGCTCACTGTACCGATTGCGTCTGCAACAATTTGAAGATCGTGGTCCAAAGCAAGCACCCAAAACGATACTGAAAAGAAAATATCCTTTGAAGCTTTCTAAATTATAAACAGCTATTTATTTTTGACAACCACTTGGAAAATTTGTATGTGATTATTTCTTCCACATTAAATCATTGACCACTTTCATATTATTTAAGGAATTATCAGAAGGTGCAAATACTTCTTGTTTACTTATTTATAAGTTTACAGTAGAAGCGTATTAATTATTTTATATTCAAAATATTATTTTATTGTTTACTCTTAATATGTAGAAATATACAGGAGTTTACATTAAAAAAATATGTTTCTGTAAATATCTCGAAAATTAAACTTTCAATTACTTTTTCTGATTACACTTTCTCAATCAAAACAAATGCCACCAATTTTCTAATTCTAATAACTCCATAGATGACGAAGTTAGCAATGGTGAACAATTAGCTTTGGACTGTGTATACAGGGTAAGTGTTCAGATCATGTTCTAATATAGCCCAAGAATAAAGTGGGATATTGTTAGAGTTAGGCCAAAGAAAGGCTGTTGTGATGACAGATCGCCAATTGCAGCTTATATGTTAGAAGCTCCTTATATCTGAGTGACAACAATCAAAACTACAGCGATGCAGACATTATCATCCCGCGTATTATCCAATCTAGGAGTGATAAATCAGCGAATGAAATGATGCAGATTCATAATAAAAAACGAGAAAGAATGTCAAGTTATTCCGTTGTACTATGTCACCGTAGCACGTGTTTTAGACTCGTTGGTCATTGTCAGTGCGGTTCAGCCAAGGAATGATGTGAAACATCCTTGGAGATAGAACAAAGAAAGACCAGCGGGTGACTTTTTATAATATATTCGCGATATTTCTGATGTTGATTTATAGTTCCTCTGCATCATTTTATCGAAAATTTGTTTTTTTCGGATATTTCGCAAGTCATGCTTGGTAGGTACGTTACGAGTATAAAAGTATACAACAATTTAAATGTTCTTTGCGGCGGAGATTACACAATTCGAATAATAAATTAAAAATTAATGATAATCAAACAAAAACCCAATTTTAACAATTGACCGAATTCGAATAAGACACTAAAAACTTGAAAATCAAACAAGAATTAACTTAAAAATTTAAAAATAATAAAATGTACGCCACCACCCACAGTCACAAACCAGGCATGCATCTGAAAAATTATATCTGGTACCCGTTCAATGACTTCAGGCGCTAGCCACGAGCACTATCGGCAGTCGCTTCCAGCGCCGTAACCAGTGATGTAAGTCGGTAAATTACCCCGTAAATTACCAAACTAATTACCGTCATTTACGGTAAATTACCACATAAAATTTTCGTAAATTACCAACAAAGTAAAACATCATCTATATACACGTATGACATTGCACACTCGGTGATTTGGATAGTTCCTCTCTAGCAGATGTAAAAGCCCGTGAATCAGCCGTTTATATAACAAGTGATGTAGTCTTTCAAAAGATTTCGGTGTATAAGTTAAACTATATAAAGTTTGTGAATATATTACTCGTAGTACTGTGCGCTGGGATGGGGCGTAAAGATAAAATAAAAAAGTTATTTTAACAGCATTTTCAAAATCCACAGAACATTCGAAATTATATTCGTGTAACTTCTGTTGGCAAAGTTATGTTTTAAATGTAACCAGAATGTCCAGTCAGTTACAGAATAAGTGCATTCGTTGTCCTCGTAAAATAAAGAATGAAATACAATCAAAATCAAGAGCATTAAGTGTTAAGAAAATAAGCAATAAATAAAGGTGAGTAATTTGGATTGATTTCTTCTGGGTTTTATGGAAAAATATTTAACATTTTAGAGATCCCGGAAACAGAAAGTTCTTCGCAAATAGATTTAGAAGACGACGATGGAGAGACAATTTCAAGCGATTCTCGCCCACAATCTGCTGCAAGCACCACAAAATCCGCTTACAGTGAAAATTTGGATTTTTTTGTGGATATAATGAATAAATTAGAAGAAGAGGAAATTTGGGATCTCTTAGCAACAGCATGCTTTGCTAGTAATACTCCTTTAAATTTTACGGAAAACATTAATTGGCAAAAATTGTTCAAAAAAATTAAACCTTCCTTACGATTGCCAACTAGATATCAGTTATCCAATGCGCTTTTAGATGAAAAAACACTCTCAAATAAATCAGTTAGTTAATGAAAAAATAGCAAAGTCTAAAACAATTGGAATTCAAGTTGAATCCATTATAAATTTAATAATTACATGTCCAGAACCAGTTTTATTTAAAGTAATCTTTGTTCTTTGCTTAGTTCTGTTATTGACGACTTAGGTATTAATGAATTTATAAGCATAGTGACTGATAACGCTAGCAATATGAAATCAACTTGGAAATTAATTAGTGATATGTACCCGTCCAATTATTTTACTTGTTATTGATGTTGTGCTCATATTTTGAATTTATTCGCACAAGATGTTTTAAAATTAGAAGGATTTTCATGTTTAATTACTGATTGTAAATTCATAGTAAAAACTATTAAAAAAACGCATATTTTGAACGCTACATTTAAAAATATACAAGATGAACAGCGAGCATTACAAAAATCAAACACACTAATATCTCTTAAACTACCTTGCCAAATTAGATAGAGCTCTAAGATTTTCTGTTTAGAAAGCTTAAGAAAAAATAAATTTTTTTTAAAAGAATTGGCTATAACAGAAACTATAGCTAATACTTTAAACAAAAGTTGATACATCACATAAAATTTTAAAGAACATACAAATCTCTCAACCTTGCATATCTGATGTAAACTGATGTTGTTGAATATTTTCAAGACCTGAATGATCAACTGCATGCCCAGTTTCAGAACTAAATGCTGTCTTATCACATTTAAAATCACAGAGAGGAATGGCTTATAACACCTATGCATTTGGCTGCCAATTTACTACATCCAAAATTTATAAGCAAAAATCTCAATAACGAGGAATATATCACAGCACTGACATATATTAACAAACTATCAACGCATCTAGTTAGTGGATCTGATATAGCAAAAATTATGACTGAGGTTGCTTATTACAAATCGAAAGAAGAATTGTTTTCAAAAGATTTTATGGCAAGCATTGGAGACAAACAAATTGAATTCTGTATTATGGTGGAAATCACTTTGTTGTACTACAACTTTAAGTAAAGTCGCAATAGAAATTTTGAACAGGCCACCAACAACATGTGAGATGGAGAGAAGTTTTTCAATGTTTAGTATTATACATAATAAAAACGAAATAGATTAACTAATAATAATAATAATAATAATATAATAATAGACTATATATTTGTAAGACCTCTGTTACATAAAATTGTCAATATTCTCAAACTTGTAATGCATTACAATTGTCAGATCATGATAAGTATAATTAAATAGTGTAGTGTATACTAATACTAACAACACTCTTAACAAATAACAAAGAAGACAGAAAAAAAACACAAAATAATAAAATCAAATAATAAATCAAATAAGATCATTTGTATATAGAAGAGGAATGACTAGTGTCTAAGGAATTCTTCTATTGTGTAGTATTCTCCATTAATCAAGTGGTTCTTCACTTTTCTCTTAAACAAGCTGATTGGGAGGCCCTTAAAGCTCGGCGGCAGGTTATTGTATAATTTCGACCCCCAGTAAAAGATGGATTGCTGCGAGGAACACACCCTATGATGTGGGATCCTCAGCCAGTCCCTCTCACGGGTTGAATACCCATGATTGTACCCATTCGTGGTAAAGGCCTCCTTATTGTTGTGTACATACACCACTGCTGAAAGTATGTAGATCGATGTTAATGTCAATATTCCTTCCTCCCTAAATCGTGTTCTACATGTTTCATTCACCTTCAAGCCACACAGCATTCTGATGGCTTTTCCCTCCTTCATTCTAAGTAGAAGTAATGAAAGAGCTGTAAAGTTGGCATATGTGAATTTAAATTTAAACTGAAAGAAAATCCGGCACTGAAAGATCTCTCAACAGAAGAGTTGGAATGTTCTGATTCGAATTGCAATACTGAGTCTGAGAGTAATCTGGAATAGTTATGTAATTAATAATGGTAATAATGATAAATCATTATTTTGTTCTATTTTCAGAATATTGTTTAATTTTAAAATATATTAATATTGTACTCTTTATTTTTTTTCTTTAATAAAATGTATAAGACTTTTTTGTTGTAGGGGTTTTATTTAAACAATAAAAAAGGGTGGTAAATTACCATGGTAATTTACTCAAAAAATAGTAAATGACGCGAGAATAAATGTTGGTAAGGAAAGAGTAGTAATTTACCACGGTAATTTACCAAAATCATAAATTACGGTAATTTTACATCTCTGGCCATAACTTCCTGAACGCACGGAATCACATTCTTTAGTAACTACTTTTTACCAAATTCAAATATCTTTATCCGTTTCCGAGATATTTGACCTGGGAGTTTTAAGTGGTATATCCTGAATATCTAAAATGTTATGAATATTCTACAGAAAATTATTTGACAGATTACAAAAAAGAATTCTTTCAATAGAACCTCGTTAACTTCTACCTCATTATTGGAAGAGAATAAAATCAAACAAATGCATAATAAAAATATATCCAAGATAAAAAAATAATTGATCCGAAAATTTACCATGGTACGTAATATAGATATTTTGAAGTATCTTGTATATCGCAATTAATTCAAAACTTTTACAAAGCTAGGTAATTTATTGCCCCCTTGTCAAAACGAAAATGAAAAAAGTTTTATTTTCTTTTATTCGACGTTCGTGTTGAAAATCGATTCCTATATTGTCTGAACGAGTCAGTGGGCTTATTCCATTAACCGCTAAAACTGAAAACTAACGTTTCATCGCGGCAAAAACACAAAAAGAAAGTGTGTAAGGGCGAAGAAAAATTATTGGCGGCGCGTGGTGTGAGTGAGCTGCGGTGGCTGGTTTGAGTATGGACGGAAAGAACATAAAAAGACAAAAGAAATTTGTAACCCTAGTCACTAACTTTGACCGGACTTTTATTAAGTTGAGACACTTCTTCTCCAAACTCTAATAATAACCTTTTCGTTATAAAGATTATATTATATAGTAAGGTGAGCTGATTTTCCTGGAAGACGAGAGAAGTCGGAAGTTTGTCCCTCAAAAATGTGCGTCTTAAAATTTTGTAAAGCATATAAATTAGATTTATTATTTGCCCTAAAATTTAACGAAGCTACTATTAATATTAGTGTATGAGTAATATAAATAAATATATCAATTAATTTCGCTAATAATGCCTACTAATAACTAACAAGAACTATATTTATTATTTTCAGGTTGGTATTGACAACACTGTTCTAAGTCAACAATTTACAATCTTAATCAGTATGTTATAGTGCATGGGCTGGTTTGAAAACCTTTGATGGTTATTAATTCCGTAGCAATTACTTAAGGCTGTAAATGCAGTGATGTGAAAATGTTAACATGTGTCTGCTATGTATAGGGCGCGGCCACGTACGGTTGATGACTCATCGCCCATGGGCGCACTACTCAAATGTTGTATTTTTAAAGAGGTTTTAATGTTATTTATATAATTTGATAACAAGTGGCTGGTGATCTATAAAATACAAAATACCTTATTATTTGTTTATTTTCTCTTCCATAAGACTTGTTATCTTTGAATTAAGTACATCCTTGTAGATACAAAACGTTCTTTCTAATCGCATCTGGTTATAGGTGCGTACTGGAAATATTCTTTTATTTCAGCGTATTTAGCATACCAAATTGCCGCAATGTTATTAAATCAGGATTCCTATTAAAAACTGCGTCTAACTTTTGCCAAAGGCCACATCTGAAGTCACTTGGAAAACTTTTGAAATTATTAATAGCCCACATCTAATGTGGATTTTCAAAATATGTGATTAGTTTAGACAAATTTCCAAAGTGTTCCTGAGGGAATAACAACAGATTTTTTAAATTCGGGATTTGTGTTAGTTCCTTGCAATCAGAAATACTTCGAACATGTAACAAAATTTTGTAAACTATCGAAATTCTCTGCATAAAAACTATTTCTGTGTATGTTTTAGCAAAGCTAAGTGACGAACGTGCGATATTTTGGCATTCTGTAACGATATTTTACAGACTTTGTTATAAATTTCGGAATCACTAACAATTCATTTTCATTTCAGAAAAAGTAACATAAACAACGTTCTAGATCTAAATAAATGATAACTAAAAATGTACGCGTATGTTATTGAAACTAAACAAAATCCAGTGCACACTTACGTCTAGATAATTGGGAGAAGTCGATTCAATAAACCGGTATTAAACAGACTATTACAAAAATTACGAAGTACGTAATTAACAGTCAAAACAATGAAAAAACGAAACTAACGTAAGTATGAATGAGAATTTTATTTCTCTTGCGAAATATAAGGTAAATATAAGAAATTTTAAAAATCCCTCACGCTCCTATCTACGCCGATGAAAAAAGGATTTTAATCATAAATTTCTTATTTTATGGGCATTTTTTGCTCTCATTCTCGGGCACTTCTTGGTAGTAAACAGATGTTGCAGTTCACCATATGAATTAGTGCTATTCAGTAAGCGTGTGTTGTTTACATTATTTCTTTGCTTCGTTGTAACTTCGTCGTAGTTTAAACCGTCATGTCCGCGCCCTAATGTATATGTATGCTGCTGCATGGATGCATCTGTAACATGATTCACGCTATTATTTCCTTCTAAATGTTAAATACGTAATAAATAGCATGGACACTAGTGATAATGTTCTTTTAAAAGTGGGTGCCCAAGAGCATAATAGGTGATTTACTTCTAATATGTTAATTAAAGAGCATCCAATCTATTACAAATGTTAATTTGGGTATATCATTGAATATTTATTTCTGATTGTTCTGCCTGCAAGTAGCAGAAGATATAACCTAGAAAGGTAAATGTTAATTATTTTTATTTCGCTTTTTGACGATATTAATAATTTCTTTTTGGAATCAATATCCGATACAGCCAATAGAGATTCTACTGTAATAAATTACTATTTAAACACAATTTTTAGTATTACCTATTTTTATTTTAACTTAATTGATAGAATCACTAATATAATTTTGTCAATAAATCAAACTTATTGAGGGCCTGATGGGTTGAGTGCTAAAACGATTCAGTTATGCTGCCCTTACATAGTAAAGTATATTGTTCACATTATCGATAGTTCTATACTTGAAGGAGTATTTCCGGCATTATGAAGGAATACGTTTGTTATTCCTTCAGCAAAAAGACATGATCCAGCGTATTACTCGCTGGATTTACCTATCTCTGATACCTATCAGCTAGATTTCAGTCTTATCAGAAATATTTGAGAAAGTCTTATTCAGGCAACTGCAAGATATGTTCTTAATTTAAATATTGTCGCTGAATGTCAGTCTGGATTCCGGCCACGATTCAGTTGTGAAACAGGTCTTCTTAGTGTGACGGATTCAATTATAGATTGGACAAATGAGGGCAAGCTGGCAGTACTTAATCGACTCGACTTTAGTATAGTTTTTAGTACAGTTAATGACATTCACTTATCAATTCTACATTTCATCGGACTAGATGAGTCGGAAATTAAGTTGTTAAAGAGCTACTTTTCGAATAGATCACATGCTGTCAAAATTGAAAACATATCGAGCAATATTAAATTGACTTCAGATCTCAGGTATCCAGTCTTAGCCTACTACTATTCTCGATATATACAAGTAGTTAGTTTAGCAAGCTAAATACATCTGATATCCGAATGTATGTCAATGACATATAACTGTTTCACACTATTCTATGAATCTTTAAAAAAACGATCGAGCGAGCTTTGAATGACATTAATACAGTATGTACTAAACATAATTTAGATTTGAATCCTCATAAATCGATTGCTACGTTATTTGGAAGATCTGGACCGGTGAGATATGTGTATATATTTATACTTATGATGTTGCTTATATGTTTGTATGTTACATTTTGATTAGCATTTTCATTGGTTATACGTTAAGGAATAGTTGTAGTCTAATTAAATTTAATATTCTCACAACTTTATCATATAACGACGGCGACCTGAAATGCTTCCGGAATCTACAAGAAAAACACGGTATTGGTGCTGTTTTTTATTTTTATTTTTCGACGTAGTCTCCTTGAAGATCGATACTCTTTTTCAAACGGTGCTAAAGTCTCTTCAAACCGTCGGAAAAGTAGCATGTTTCGAGGTCTGCCAAATATCCATCTGTAACGGCGATGACCTCCTCATTTGGGGCAAATCTCTTTCCTGCCAGCGATCTTTTCAGGTTGGGTATAGGAAAAAGCCGCTGGGGGCTAGGTCCGATGAATATGGAGAATGAAAAACTAATTCGTAGCGCAACTAATTCAAGTTGGACAAGACGATGCGGGATGAATAAGCCGGTGCATTGTCGTGGTGAAAAAGCACTTTTTCCGCTGCAACCAAGGCCGCGTCTCCTTCAATACTGCATCGAATCGGCTCAATAAATCGTTGTAGTATTGCTCCGTCATCGTCTTTCCCTTCTGCAGATAGTCGATGAGGATCACACATTGGGAATCCTAAAAAAAATGGTCGCCATGACTTTTCCGACTCTCTTCGAAGCAGATTCGCCCGGAAAAGTCCACTGCTTCGATTGTTCCTTGGTCTCCGGTATGTAGTAGTAGTGGATCCAAGTCTCATTTACGGTTACGAAACGCATGAAGAAAACTCTTGAATTGCGTCGAATCCTGGCCAGACACTCCTCCGAAACGGTCACCTGATTTCATTTTTGCTCTGGTGTGAGTAGCCGCGGTACCCCATCGCGCTGACAGCTTTTTCATTCCTAAAATTCTGTGTAGGATATGGCCAATGCGTTCTTCTGAGATGCCCGTTGTCTCTGCTATCTTTTTCAGCTTGAATCGGCGATCGGCTGACACATCATGAATCTTGTCGACCATTCCATCGTTGGTAGCGGTTTTTGGGCGTTCACTGCGTGGTTCATCACTTGTGCTTGTGTGGCTACGTTTGAACTCGCTCACCCAGCAGCTGATGCTCGAAAATGACGGAGAATTTCCGTTGCCGTTTTCCCAGCTATCCAAAAGTGTTTCATCACTGCACGAAATTCGATTCTATCCATTTTTGCGAAACTGCCTGACTTGCTATACAAAAGACCTTTTAAATAACAACTATTGACAGTAGACGTCTGAAATTTTGACAGTTGCTATAAGAAGGGTTGCCCTTGCCGACCAATGAATCCACTTCAACCTTCGTGTGCCATCTCCTGCCGATTCCGGAAACATTTCAGGTCGCTCTCGTATATATAGAAAATATTCGGCATTCCTACTCTATTTATATAAATAAATAATTAAATAAATAATATTTCATGCTTGACATAGTTATACTTTTTTTCAAAATAAAAAAAGCTTCTTTAAACATGTAAAAGCTTCAATGTTGGTGTTCTACACTTCTGGGCAGTAGGAATATCTCATTGAAAACATGTTCAAATTTTTATTTCAAACAATGCTTATCAAGACACAAGTTTTTCGCTGGCACAAATCATTTTTGGGTAGGCGAGAACGAAATGGAAGATTAACCTCTCTCAGGCAGGCCTTCGATTTCAAAACCCAACGATGTTTTCGTTGGGTTCGTGTTTTTGTGACGTTCGACAGTCGTTGAACAATAAATATTATGAGTGACTAGTACAACTAGTACAGATAAGTTTCACCATTCATTAAATTTTAACTAAAGATTGCACATAGGAAAGATCTGTGCTAAAATGGTCTCTTAAAATTCCACAATATAGCAGATGGACATTCAAAAAACGTGTGCCTTGATTTTACTGAAAGAATTGCCCGATTTCTTCACTCGTGTGATCACTGGTGATGAAACCTGGATTTTTGAATAAGACCCCGAGACAAAGCGGCAAAGCCAGCAGTGGCACACTGATAATTCTCCCCGATCGAAGAAAGCTCATATGAGCAAATCAAAGATCAAATCAATGCTGATTTGCTTCTTTGACAGTACCGGTATCGTACAAAAAGAATTTGTATCTCCAGTCTACCAAGTTTTTTGCAAGTGTGTCCTTGAAAGGCTCAGAAGAAGGATGATTCGTGTGAAATCTGGCATTGCAGACAAGTGGATGCCCCATCCGGACAATGCTCACAACCACACGGTCATCTCCATCACGGAGTTTTTTACGTCAAAAGCATCCCTGTGGTTCCTCAGCCTCTATTCACCTGATCTCAGTTCTTGCGATTTTTTTCCCAAACTAAAACGTGTCATAAAAGGATGTCATTTTGGAACTTTGGAGAACATCCAAAAGAATGTAACAGACATGTTAAAGGCCATGCCTGCGGTAGCCTTCCAGCGCTGCTATCAAGACTGGCAACAACGACTCTGCCGTTGTATAGCTGCCCAAGGGACTTACTTCTAGGATAATAATATTGTTATTTGAAAGAAATGAATAATTTTTTAAAAAATGAGTTTCATTAATTAATAACACCCCATATAAAGGAATTGAACAGACGTGTCAAAACCTATATTTTCAGTTTGTGAATAATTCTAGTATTTTTTCGATCAAGAGTAAAAAATATTTCACAATATTTTTACTTACTCGTTTCTCCAGGTCTATAAGCATGTTTTGCAGGTCTTATAATAACATCACGAACAGGACCGACTAGGCGCATCTGCGACGATGTTTGTAAAGCACATGCTTCTATATGCGTGCAATTTATTAGAGTTTGTAGAACATAGCTGCCAGTTGCATCTGCTGGCACTGCTAGAGGTAGAATCCCATGTCCTGAAACAATAGGAAGGATAGATTAGTTATATAATACTAATAAATAACACGCTCTATTTTGTAATAAGCTACTTATATGTATACACGTGTAAAGTATTATCTCGAGAATTATCTCATATATATATATATGAGATAATTCTCGAGATAATACTTTACATATATATATATATATACGAGTACTTAGAGCAGCGTTTACTCATCGAAAACTTTGGCCAGGTTTTTAAGCTATTTTATTATTTTAGAATCTCCAACTTGGTTCAACGATACAGAAAGCATACATTTATTATGTCAAGTTCAGTTTTTGTATCAATTTATTTTCCAACTCCACGCGTTAGCTACACATTTGACGAACAATATAAAAAAATTTAACTTTATATAATTATATTTTAAGATACAATATTTAAAATAAAAAAAAACAATTACAGACATATTTGACCGGCGTTTTCGACGCCATCCATCCCCACTTTATTGTATCCTTGCCGGAGCAAGAAAAGACACATTTATATCAGATTCGGTCGGCTATCGCGAATGCGACAGAACTTGTGAACTGAACGGAAGCGGTCTGATAGAAACCGAAAATCGTCTAGCTCCACTTATTCGCACCCCCTTGTTTCTGCCGCCCCGCTAGTAATGCAAGTTGCATAAGTTTCAAGGTTGCTAATCAATTAATTTTGTCTATTTAAGTATCCTTAATATTTACTTACATCAATCAAAAACGTGCAAGGAGCAGTACCTCCGAATGAAGCCGCTATAATCTTGGTAGTTCCTTTCCCCTTTCTCGGGGATGAACAAAAACTAGCGTTCAAAAAGTTAAGAGTATCTAATTAATTTGTTGCGTTGCGTAAGGAAAAGGTCAACTATAAGTGATCGACCAACTTAACGAACCCCTGTCTCCTGTGACATCAGTGCTTTTTTCTTCGTGGGGAGTTGAATGGTATGAATTAACATACCATTCAACTTTACCATCTTAATAATGTATATAAAACATCTGTAAGATATCACGTAAGTTCCTTTCCGTAATTAAAGTATTTATCGACGAGCTGGGCTAACAAAAAAGTCATGAAGTACCAACACTGATACCGAAAAAGTGGTTTAAAAAAAATGTAACTCTCTCTCTCTCTCTCTCTCTCTCTCTGTGTGTGTGTGTGTGTGTGTGTCTGTGTGTGACCACGATAGCGGTCAAACCGCTATAGGTATCAATTCCAAATTTTATATTTACAAATGTAATCTCCCTCCTGAGATCTGATTAGATTTTCAGTAAAATCTACAAACCGGAAGTAGTTCAGAGAAAAAATCTTTCTCTCTCTCTCTCTCTCTCTCTCTTTCTGTGAGTGTGTGTGTGTGTGTGTGACCACGATAGCAGTCAAACGGCTATAGTTATCAATTTCAATTTTTGTATTTACGAGTATAATCTTCCTCTTGGGATCTAATTAGATTTTCAGTAAAATAGGTAGACCGGAAGCAGAGTTTACGTCAGTGGAAAAATAGAATTTTGCCAATATTTCGTTAACTACTAAGTTTAAACAAATTTATAAAGAATTAACATATATTCAAAATTAAATTTGCGAAAAATTTTATTAAAACCGTTTTTCAAAATTCCTACCGGAAGTAAGTCATTTACTCTTATCAAAAATCAGTTTTTTGCGAAAATCTCGCAAGCCATGCTTTCTAGACAGGTACATTACGAATACAAAAGTATTTAGAGCTGGATTTGCAATGTTTTTTGTATATATGAAATGTCAAAATTCGTACCGGAAGTAATACTTTTACTCTTTGTGAATAGCACTTTTTTCGAATATCTTGGAAAGTATGAATTCTATAGAGACTTATTAAGAGAACAGAAGTACTTAGAACAGGATTTTGAATAATTTTTGTATAAAAAATTCTTAAAATTGTATAATTTGAAACATTCATTTGTATAAGAAATTCGTGTGGTGGCCACACCTCATTTTTTTAGTTCTGGTGGGTGCGCAAAAGTAGCGTCATACAAGAAACATACGTCAATACTCTTGGCTAATCAATTTTTTTATATACCAATGACCTAGGCGTGTGTTGTTTGGGGCGACTGACGGAGGTCGAAGTTGTTGTAAATTGTGAAAATTTGTAACTACATCTTTATCTTTATTCAAGGATACGATGGCGGTGCAAACATGAGTGGTGCGATAAAAGGTGTTCAAGCAAGAATTTTAAATATGCAGCCTCTTGCTATTTATACCCATTGTGCTAATCATAGGCTGAACTTAGCTCTGAACAAAGCAAGTACAGTGCCTATTATAAGAAATACTGTCGGTATAATTACAAGTATAAATAATTTTTTAAGAGAATCCGCCTTATAAGAACACAACTTCTGAGTACGAAAATTGGAGAAGTTTTACCAACACAAAAATCATCAAGAGCAAAAATTGCGAAACTAGATGAGATGAGAGACACGATGGGATTTTACAGTTTTTAGAAATATTACCTGCAATCGTATGCGCTCTGGACGAGATAAGTAGTAGTAGTTCGCATTGCTCAAGCAAAGTCCAGTCTCTATCCGCTGCAATTTGTAAATATGAGTTTTGTTAAGCCTTAAAATTTGAACAGCCTTTTTATCAATCACACTTCCTTTGTCAATCCAGTTGCACAGCTCTAATCTTAACTATAACAAAGGACAACTCTGATTTTAAAAAAATATTCGAAGAAACAAAGAGTATCGCTCAGGAAATGGACGTTGAAATAAGGATTCCGAAAATCAGTACTATTCAACAAAATTGTGCTCGCATAACTGATCCAATAGACTTTTTTCGAGTAAATATATATTTACCCTACCTAGATTTTCTTATTTCCGAACTAAATGTCCGCTTTGATAAGCAAAATCATAACATAATAGGGAAGCTTCAGCAAGTAGTTCCAAAATTTTATTTTGAATCTGATTTCCCTGATGGAGACATCATTGTAGCCGCTCAAAATTATTTATCTAACTTACCCTCTACAAGTATAGCCCTTTCCGGAGAGTTACAATTATGGAAGGAACTATGGATGAAACAATCGTATAAGGTTGATAATGGGCTAAGTATGATGAATGTAAACAAAGAGATGGAAGTACATCCTGAAGAGGTTCTAGATTTATTTGCGAAGGAGCACGCTCGAAAATTACAATTACATTTTATGTAAAACAGGAATGACACTTGTTCAGTGCCTATCCCAGCCGATGAAACCCCCAAGAAGTGGGTTCCGCAAAGATTATTATTATTTTAGTAAAATGTGTTGTAAAAAAAATAAAAACTTTTCACTTTGGTTTTGTTTTATATTTACCTACTTTTTTTTTCTTTTCCTTTATAGTAAAATCTAAATCGAAAATTGAATCAAATATTTTAGAACTACTGTCTGCTGTTAAGTTACAAATCAGCCATTTAAATGTACCTATTTACAATCTAATTGTAAACAACAAATGAAAATAATATTTGATATAAAGTCACATAATTAGCTACACGACTTTGTGCCCCCTCTGTCATATTTTTCTGGATCCACGCCTACCAATGACTATAATTTCACTTTCTTGTAAATATATTAATAATATTTTGTTTTGTAAATAAGCAATTTTCATAAATCAAAATAAGGATTTATTGCGTATACGTAAACCACAAGAAAGAGAAAAATATCGGGTTAATTTCGCTGTAGAGCAACCACAGAAACGTGTTTCTGACTCATTGGTCGTCATCAGTACGACGTAACCAAAGAGTAAATAAGGTGGAATAACCTTGGAGATGTAAACTACACGGAAAACCATCAGGTGACAGACCACCATTTGTAACTACAGCTAGAAGATCCTCAGTTTCTAGGACAACAACTAACATCGTCACGATCAAGAAAATGCAAAATGGTGGTCTGTCACATGATGGTCTTCCAGGTAGCTTACATCTCCAAGGTTATCCCACCTTATTCCTTGTCTACGCCATACTGATGACAACTAATGATGCAGAAACACGTGTCGACGGTTGCTCTACAGCGGAATTAACCGGAATTTTTTGCCTTTCTTGCATTTTATGAATCCGCAATTTCCATAGATTATTTTTCTTGTGTTTTATATCTCAAATCCGTTGTATTTATTGAATATTTTGTGTGTAGTACAACTATTTATTTCGAGTTTGGTAGCGGTTTTGCTATTTAGTTTTCAAACATTATTGTAAATGTTTGGGTGTAAATGCCTTAAGCCACTTACGGAATTGCTTATTATTCAATATCACTATTGTGTGACCCAAGGTCAATAGTTGTTTAAGGCCTTTTCTTAGTTTGTGTTAGCGAAAGGGAAATTAACTGCTTTAATTTACTTATTTGATTTTCATAATTATATATTATTGTCACGAATAATAATTAGTCCTTAGGTTTAATATATGAAGAGAGCGATATACCTTGATTTGAATTTCGTAATTATATATTGCTTTTACGGATAATTGGTGGTTTAAGTTCAATATTTGAAAGATCTTAATATATTCATGATTGTAAGATATTGTAGTTTCCCTAGAGATAAACGTTTTCATTTTTGCCCTATCTTCATAAAATTTACATTGGTTATTTCTCTAGTTATTAAACTAGAGCTAGTACCAATAATTATGTGTAACTAATTACTTAACATTCTGGAGTGTTCGGTATTCTGTATAGAACTTATGTATGATAAGCAACCGTTTGTATGTCTACTGTACGGTCTATGTTCAGACTACGCTGTGTTGTTAATAACTTTGTTAATTGACATAAGTTCAAAATTACTTGATGATCTGTGACGTTTTATTAACTTAATGTACAACAAGAAATATTTCATTGTGGTAACAATACGTATACATTGAAGTCAAGTCAAGCAACCAAAGCTTAGGTTTTATTGCTTGTTCTTTACTAATCTTAATATTTTGTTTACTTAAAACACTGCTTTCAATTTTATCATTTATTTGTTGTTGTTCAATTGATTTAATTAAATTTTCGTATCCCCTTCTTCCATCTTCTTTTTTTTACATTTCCTATTGCCGATGTAGACGCTTATTTTAATAAGGTATCGCAAATTAAAATCTCTAAGTACTGACGTAATCTGAGTTAGCGGTTTTCCGGGTGGAGGGGGAACTACCAAGACTGCAGATAGAAAGATTGCACAGCAGGGTAAGGATGATCAATTTAATGTTTCATTAATTTTTCTTTGGTTATATATATGTACATAATGATCAATCTCAAGTGAAGGTTGCGTGGCCTAAACTTTTAAGTTGGCACCTTTGAGTAGTTGGTACTATTGAAAAACACTTATGTATTGACACTGTGTAACAATGTGTACATATGGTTTTGGTAGATATTTTATGTTATATTTAAGTCAGTAAAGAGACTGAAAGAAATTATATTTTCAATGTCTATAACAAAAAAAAACTACATTAAGTTCCACAAATGTTATTTTTTAGAATTCTTAAGCGCTACAAGCTCTCATCGACCTATTTTGCATTATTTGCAACTGTTGAGTTTCACAATTGTTTAATTTGAACAGTAATGTCAGACAATATTAGAAATGTGTGGCAATTATCGATTAGTATAGCATCAGCTTTTTAGGTATCGACATATTTTGACATATTTTAGATAAGTAACCTACTTTTTTAGACATTTTGACATTTTATTTAGTATGTTTTTTGTATTTTCTTTAAAAGATAAATGTTGATATATAAGAACTCTTAAATATTTTATACAATTTATTTTTCTAAATAATTATTATCTATGTTTATATTAATATAGTTTGAGTTACTGGTGTTTAACTTATACGAACTATGTACAATTATAAATTTAGATTCATTTATATTTATGCTTTTGATCTGTTAGTATACAACCATTTATATAATAATGACATATTTTCATTTATTTTATGCATCATATTATTTAAGACATGTCTTTATTTATACAACATCGAATCAACAGTGAACATATACTGGGTGTCTGTTTAAGCTCGACCACCGGCCATATCTCGGAAACCGTTTGTCATACAACTAAGCGGAAAAAATCTTAATAGCAAAATGAAATAGGGGAATTTCAACAAAAATATTTTTAACTTTTCAAAATGACCACAAGGAGGCGCAATCCTCAAGGTAAATTAAAAACTTGAAAATTTTTCATTAAATTCAAGGTTAAGATAGGCTAAATTTTTTACCAGCAATATCTTCAAACATTTTTGTACAATTTTCATTTGAAACTTTTTGATCTAACTCCCATACGAAGGGGAGGGGTATGTCTGCGTACAAAAGTAGGTATAACTTCGGCGTGCCTTAGCGGATTTTAATTTTTCTAGGCTCATTAGATAAAGAATTTCACAGAGATATGTATGTAGTAAGAAATTACTTGGTTGTCAAAAAAAATAATAGGGGCGCTGCTCTTAGTTTATGTATATTACTTGTTTTTTCTTTAAAATTTTAAATGGAACGATATATTTTTAATATCATAATAATGAAGCGCATAAAAAACTGAAGGGAATAATGAAAACCGGATGTTGCTACCTTTTACTTTCTTATACGTAGTATAAGGAAGTATTGTGATGATGAACATTTTCGACCTCGAGATTTTTGAAGATGTCCACGTTTTGAAGTCCCCTGATACCGAAAAAGTGGTTTTTAAAAAATGTCTGTGTGTCTGTGTGTCTGTGTGTCTGTGTGTCTGTGTGTCTGTCTGTGTGTGTTTGTGTGTGTGATCACGATAGCGGCCAAACCGCTGTAGATATCAATTCCAAATTTTGTATTTACGTGTATAATCTCCCTCTTGAGATCTGATTAGTTTTTCAGTAAAATCGGTAGACCGGAAGTAGCAGTTTACTTCAGCGAAAAAATCGAATTTTGCGAATATTTCGTCAACTACTAAGTTTAAACAAATTTATAAAGAATTCGTATATACTTAAAATTAAAATTGAGAATAATTTTATTTAAAAAGTTTTTCGAAATTCCTACCGGAAGTAGGTCTTTTACTCTTATCGAAAATCAGTTTTTTGCGAATATTTCGCAAGTCATGCTTTTTAGACAAGTACATTACCAGTATAAAAGTATTTAAAACATAATTTTCGATATCTTTTGTATAAAAAAAATTTCAAAATTCAGACCGTAAGTACCACTTTTACTCTTATCGAATAGCGATTTTTTGCAAATATGTCGTAAGTTATGCATTCTATATATATTTATTAAGAGTACAAAAGTATTTAGAACTGGATTTGCAAATTTTTTTGTATATATGAAATTTCAAAATTCGGACCGGAAGTAGCACTTTTACTCTTAGCGAGGAGCACTTTTTTGATAATATCTTGCAAAGTATGCATTCTATAGCGACTTATTAAGCGAATGAAAGTACCTAGAATAGGATTTTGAATAAGTTTTGTATAAAAGAAATTCTTAAAATTGTATAGTTTGAAACGCTCATACGTATAAGAAAGTCGTGTGGTGGCCACACCTCATTTTTTTCTTGACGAAGATACAGCAGACTTAAGAGAATAATCGAGAAAAATAACTAGAGAGTGTTTAGTTTGTTTTCAATTGAATTTCCATCATACTCTTTCATAAATATATTGACTTCAATCTTTTTAGCGATTTTTTAATTGATTGCATATATTACATTGAATTCCCCTTTTAGTGTTATACTGTCCTAAAGCATAATTTTATCAAAATCTTCCAGACTTTTCACAAAGTGTCATTTTATGTGCTGGACTCAGAATTCCCGTCAGTGCGAAAAAGGTCAAAGTTTTATTTTATATTATTTTACCGAAATATGTATCGCATTTTTTGAATAGTTTATTGTAAATTTTAAATAAATATGGCTTCTTCATAGCGAAAAGCAAAATTTTTGTACAACGAGGAATTATTATTTGCCGCCAAAGAAGCAGTCGCTTAAACATGAACATTTTGTATTAGATAATTCAATAATTAACGATAATAAACTTGATGAAATGAGGAAAATTTTGATAATTTTAAGACATCTGATGTGGTAGAGAATGGTAATGAAATTCATGCGGCAGAAATTGATTTGAGCACACACCGTCTACAGAGACTTCTACAGAATAGCTCTGCTCCATTTATGCGATTTTGCAGAGTTCTTGGTGTATATGAGTTCCTGCGGTATAACGAAGCTGCTGGCTTAGGGCTGTGGGGTTATGCTTTGCACTTTTGATTATTATTCAATCTTCCCTTTCATTCGTTGCTCTAGGTCTTCCTTTTCGATGTCGGTCTGTAATACCTCTGTTCCTCTATATCTCCGCAAAAGTCTTGAAATTCCACTCTGAGTCACATGAAAGTTGTCAGTCTCATCCACTTGTATAAATTGATTTAGAAGCAATCTAATAACTATACTTGTTTCTGCTTAAGTTAAATGACGTCTCTCTCTCTACTTTTCACGCAATATTGTTTCAAGCGGCACTAGCATAAAAATGACAAATTATCAATACTCTAGGCGATAAAAACAACATTGACTTTTCATTACATATTTTATAAAGCAAAAATGTGGGAAGACAGTCAGATTTTATTGATACATTTACTCATCTTCCTCTTTCTTCGTTCTGTTTATATTGCTCACTCAAATACGGAATCAGATGTAGAACAAGAAATCAGTAAATCTTAAACACTAAAGAAACCAAATGGGAAAAAATGACAAATAAAAATAGAAAAACAACTGAAAAATCTAGAAAATGGAAGACAAAAGATGTCAGTACCTCAATCCCGAGATACGACCTTGGTGAAATACTATAGAACCCTTTAAAAATTGCCATACATATACGCACTCTTTCTTAATGGTTTTATGGTCTCATATTCTAAAATATATCTTTTCCAGTCAAATTTATAGGTTACCTAAAGAGACAAAACAATGCATTTTACAGGGAATGAGTTGCAAGCGTTTGCACGTGTCAATTTTTTGTACGAGCTACTATAAGCTACCCAGTTACAAATATTACTCGTCGATTTTTGATGACGAAAATTTGTTTTGAAGAATTTTTGGCCTATTTGCATATGATAACACTGTGAATCCCCCAACAACAAAGACAACATTTTAAAAAGTAAACATTTTGTGATAGCACCAAACGAAAGATTTGATAAATTATTTAATGGAACCAGAGTACTTTCATTCGACGAAAGTATGAATTTGTTCGAAGGCATGCTATGTAATTGTACAATTCCAAAAAACCAAGAGGCGGTACAAACTCTGGTATATTGCTGACCAAAAAGGCTACGTCAAAAAATTCGTAGTTTACTAAAGAAAATTAGACATGGCGGAAGAAAAATTTGAATCCTTTGGACTGGGAGAAAGAATAGTGCTAAAACGTATTGAAAGTTATTGGGAGCATAATAGAAAAATTTATTTTGATAACTATTTTACGTTAGTGGCTCTACTAGAAAAATTGAAATAACAATAAACGTTAGCATACGATATATTCCAACGAGATCGATTAGGTCTACCTAAGAATATGATTGAAGACAAAAGTATGCATCGCGAGATGTGGATTCAGGGTGTTAACAATGAATTTGACTATTTTCAAATGGCGTTACGACCGAATAGTTGATTTTCTATCAAATTTTCATGGTACAAAATTGAAGAAAGTGTCGCGTTTTCAAAGAGTTGGCAGCAGGAAAGATATAAAGTCTCCTACAATAGTTACAGTTTATAATCATTTTATCGGATATATGGATTACGCAGATCGTCTCCAACAGGCATATTGCGTAGATTGGCAGTCTAAAAAATGGGTGGAACTGTTCGTTTCTTGGGGTGTTGGTTATTACGTTTGTAAATAGCAACATACCATACGAAAATATACATCTACAGGAAGAACTGGCGCTTTTCTTTGCACAAAAAGAAAATATCTTTAGGAGACCACATTTCCCATGTGTTAAAATGTTTGTAATTTTCATTTATCAGCATTTTAATTTTAATTGGAAGTTATATTTACTAAAATTTGTTATTAAACACGCGGTCAATTCAACATACATTGATATAGGCGATACATGCTTGCGCTTAAAAGCCGGAGAATATAAATAAGAGTTTTACAGCAAACCTTCGCCTACAAACATTACCAACTTAAAACTTTACCAATAAATATCTTAACGATATACGGTGGTTTCCTGAAATAAAAATTTTAATAACCATTACGCGTCTTACGAGCAAGACAAGTTTACCGTGACCGTAAAATGAACTGAAATACGATCGCGTAAAAGTTGAACAGTAGGGATACTTGCTCACAAAAATAAAGTGAGAATAAGTCGATGGAAAACTTGCGATCTATATATTTTTGCAGCTTTTGTGTTCGGATGTAGATAAGAAATATTACATAGTTCAAACATTACGTTTATGACAATCAAAAAAATGGCAAACTTTAACCAACTGTTTTAAGAATAGTCTATTCTCATCATATTAGGTGTAATACTATATGAGAGAAAGAAAAGTATTGGTGTCGTCTGTTTTATTTGATTAATTTTTTGTTTGCCTAACATTTTGTTCTATATACCCACATATACGAGTACGAATGTTTTTCATTATCCGAAAGTGATCATGAAAGTGTTGAGAAACCTAAAAGTAATTCAAAAATTATCCAGATTTTAATGTAAGTTTTCCTAAAAAATGTTTTATTTTAAATTAGGTGACAGCTTAAATCTACTATAATTAATTAAAATAACTAGTTTAGCTAGTATATAATGAAATAAATTATGGACAAGTCGGGTTTCTGGCCTAAGCAAGACCTAGAAGAAGTCGTCTTATGAAACTCTTTTTTTAATACATAGCATATTTTTCAATATGAGCAACAATATATACTCATCTCATAGAAGTAATAAATGACCTCTCATGCTTGCAAGTACCACCTTGGCTTGTATATGTATACATTTCGATAATTAGGATAAGAACGCAGCAGACAAAACTATTTTAATACCAACTGGCAATTAAAATAATTTTTCAAAGATTACTTGCTCATTATTTCCTCAAAAATTAACAGTAATTGAATTACTCTCACTATAATAACAAGAATTTTAGAATGATTACCATACCAAGCCTTATACCTATGAAAGCAAAAAAAAAATAAGCATTTTTATGAAGTCATTGACAACTATGATTGCCATTTAAAAAAACAAAAGCTTATCTTGATAATTAAGTGTGTCATGAATTTTTAACTAATACTATTAAATTTTACATAAAAATTACCACCAAAAAAGATTTTTGTATTAGTTCTATCTTTAATAGTTACGAAGATGTATATGTGCAATTAAAAATTTCGGCTATTTCCTAGTAGCCAAGTTCGTTGGCCTCAAAGCGGGCCAATGTCACTCCAATATTCTAAGATCGGTAGAACATCAGTGACCCCCGCCCAATGTCGTACGAATATAAAACTCCTATATCAAGTGAATGTCAATTTATGTCGTTGGGTTGATGTCAGACCAACGTTGTCTACATTGGTAATATATTGGTTAAATATCAGATGCTGATATTTTATTGACAACAAAAATCTACATACTATTAACATTAAAGAAAAATGTCTACATAATATCAAGTTCACAAAGTCACTGTGATGTTGGTTGTAGGTCAGTGTTCGATATAAATTTAGATTAAATGGGATGATGTCACAATTTGCGATTCTGCGATTAAACGCCAACATCGTATTAACTTTGCAAGACAATATTGATATAGTCTATATTAATTTATCACAGAATATGTTACACACTGTACCATGAATAATTGTTGGTGTGTGAAATGAAATATATAGATCCTCAAAGTTAATTAAGCATTTGCAATAATGATTCTCACCAAATTAACATTAAAAGTACTACGCACACTTTTATAAATAATTTTAGAGACCGGACACGCATTATTGAAATTTTGTATTTTTAAACAGTTTTTTTTATTTTATTAACATAATTGGCTAACAAGTGGGTTGTGATCTATCAAATACAAAACACATTTTTGTTTGTTCATTTTGTAGTTCAAATCAAGTAAATTCTCTGTATTTTATATGTCTTATGAAATATAAGGTAAATTCTCAAATCGGAAAAATGTCTGTGCAAAATATTGGGCCAATATTATGCAGTGATATTTATCCAACGTCGTAAAATGTTAACACTTGTACATCGGATTGATATGAGACGCCGATGTGTGGCCAATAAATAAACGACCGACAGCCAACGTTTGCCCGATATTGTGTGCTACTAGGGTTTTAATTTTTTTTTAAATATTTTCGACAGTTGAAAATAAATATTAAATCTGAAAATAATATGAAACACTCCTCAAATTTCTTAAAAATGTTGCTAATACAACCGATCCTATGTCTTCAATACTAAGAAAGTTACCCATATATACAGTATGTCCACGGATAGACATCCCAATAGGACAAATGGACCAAAAATTTCGTTTTTCGAGAAAAAGTCATTCTTGATAAAAAGTTCTGCATCTCGAAAAAATGTAGTCTACGAGGAGAATTTTTGTTTTTTTTATACAGGGTACCTATAAAATATAAAAACATGAAATACCATCAAGAATAAACTACCTTTATTTATCGTTTTAAAGTAAAATGGCTAATAAAAAAAAGGTTTTAAATCCTATTCAGTGCTTACATAAGAAACGTATTAAACAAAAAGATTGCACAACAAAAAGAACTACATTGCACAACACAAAGAACAATTATTTATTGAAATACGCCTCCCCCGTATTCGATGCATTTTTCAAATTGCCGTCTAATGTGATCATAACTTTTTCTTAAGGTTTTAAATCCTATTCAGTGCTTACATAAAGAACCCAAGCTGCATTTTTACTAAACAGTCTCTAGTTTTACCTTTTCCAAGTATCCCACCTAATGCAGGTATCCTTTATCACAAATAACCTGTCAAAACGTCATGATATTATTTTAATGTCACGAAGTTGTCAAAAATCTCGTTTTAAAATATTAAAATAAATATGCTGTCTGTTGAACAAAAAATATTTTTGGTGCAGTGTTATGGTACCGGTGGAAACTCTTACAATTATGTACAAGAACGATTTATCGAAAAGTTTCCTGGAGTTTATGTTTCGACGTATGCAATTCGGCAATTAATCAAGAAATTCAAACACACAGGGTCGGTGGAAAACTTAAAAAGGAAGAAGAAACTGTTTGATGAGGATGATGCAGCTACCGTTGTTGTCTTACAATCTGTTGCGGAGAACCCACTTCTCTCACTAAGGAAACGAGCCCGAAATTTGCAGATCGTCCAAAAAAGTCAAATTCAAAAAATTTTAAAACAAAATAAGCTTTACCCATTCAAACCACATCTTAATCAAGCTTTAGAAGATGGAGACCATGCGAAACGACTGGATTTTTGTTTATGGATAGGGGACAAAATTTTAAATGAAAATAACCAATTTCACAAACTTATTTTATTCTCTGATGAATCGACTTTTTCAACAAATGGTACAATGGCTTCCCAGCACGTACGTTACTGGAGCACAGAAAATCCCAAATTTAGAATTCCTGCCCATCGCCAATATTTTAAAAAAGTTAATGTATGGTGTGGAATATCGTATTTTGGAATAGTAGGACCGTTTTTCTTTGAGAACACGTGCAACAGGAATTCATACATGGAAATGCTACGGATAAGTTAGATGAGCTGCCATTACAGTACAGGGGACAAATGTATTATCAGCAAGACGGGTGCCCAGCGCATTGTGCACGCGAAGTTACAGAGTGGCTTAACATGAAATTTGGAGATCGATGGATTGGCCGGTACGGTCCAGTTATGTGGCCTGCGAGGAGTCCTGATCTCACGATTTCAGACGCGTACCTTTGGGGCCGTTTAAAGCAATTAACTTTTCAACAACCCATTGAAAATAATGTTGATATTTTGAAACAGAGGATTCTACAGTCAATACAAATGATTTCCCTCGAGGAGGTAAGAAAAAGTTATGATCACATTAGACGGCAATTTGAAAAATGCGTCGAACACGGGGGAGGCGTATTTGAATAAATAATTTTTCTTTGTGTTGTGCAATGTAGTTCTTTTTGTTGTGCAATCTTTTTGTTTAATACGTTTCTTATGTAAGCACTGAATAGGATTTAAAACCTTTTTTTTATTAGCCATTTTACTTTAAAACGATAAATAAAGGTAGTTTATTCTTGATGGTATTCCATGTTTTTATATTTTATGGGTACCCTGTATAAAAAAAACAAAAATTCTCCTCGTAGACTACATTTTTTCGAGATGCAGAACTTTTTATCACGAATGACTTTTTGTCGAAAAACGAAATTTTTGGTCCATTTGTCCTATTGGGATGTCTGTCCGTGGACATACTGTAGAGGAGACGCGTTATATACAATTGCTCGTCATTGATGACATTTACTTGTTGTCATAACTGTATTAGTGAAACTAAAAGAGTTATTTTGTGAAATTATATTTGAGGGCTTTTATTTCATTAGTTTAGATAGAAAATTTATACATTGATCGTAATATACGCATTCATGGCAAATAAACACATAATTTCCGTTTCAATATTAAATTTCTCTCTTACATATTTTTAATAGACTAATTGTTCAATTCGGTGTTGTCAGATAAGTCATATCTATCAAAAAGAGGTGTATTGTGTATATTTTGCCTGTTAAATTTGCGTGTTTATTATTGCTTTGATATAAATTGTATAAAAACAGTTCTTCTTAGAACTGCACATCCTGTTTATTATCTATTTGCGTCCTTTGAATATAATGCCGAAAGCTTTCTGTAAACAGTCGAAGCTTTTTACAAACTTTTCTATAATCATCTGTTAAATTTAATGTGAATAGCGTAAGTATTGTTTATTTAAAATTTTATTATGGATGCATTATGAAACATTTAAGGTTTTTCGACAATCTAAATCAATATAATAAATAAGTTGAGAACGGTTGAAGTCTTAGAGCATTTCAGTTACTAAATATATTACGTTATAATTATTGTATTGTGAATATTTTTTTTTTTTTGGTTATACCAAATATCACTGACAGAAATAAAAATAGATCCGGCAACATAAACAAGATGAGACGTCATGGATATAGTATGACGTACAATTGAATGTAACGCGTTTCCACCATAGGGAGATAGAATATGGGCACCTGCATATTACATAAATATGTTTGTTGTAATTACTATGTTTCTTTAATATATAAACAATGTTTAATATTCTGGTCTCAAAGTTAAATTAGAATATTATATTAAAATTCAAAACTATTTTACTTAATTTCGATATTTAAGATTGAAATATATTGGTTAATTATCTTAGTAAAAATGAATTCTTACATTTATAATTCATGTATTAAATCCATTTTAATTTTCTGAAATAATAATAGAACTTGAATATAAAATTTATTTTAAGGTATACGAATTACAATGAATATCACTGTATATTTCTTCAAAATCTCTATTTAAAATATTAATTTTATATCCAAATTTAATTTTTTATACGTTAATTTTAATGATAAAGCTTTCAATTATTTTTAGGACTAGATCAGTTACTATGAACAGTATGAACACAAATGTTTTAATTTTCAGGCGAAGGTTCATTAATTTTTGAATTACGAAATACTTTTAAAATTCTAATCCTTAACTTAAAATGTGTAATTGTAATCTTCATATTCAAGTCTTTATCCTCATAATGATATATTTAAAATAAGCATAATTTTGTGGTTAATAAAAAAATCATCTTAATAAAATGATACAAGTATATTATATTTCAAAATAAGTTGGAAAAGAATGTTTGTATTACAAAACAAAGTTTTGAAATTATTGTAAAATTCAATCTTTAATAGTCAATTTGCATAACAATAAATTTAATTAGGCAGTTATTTTTAAATAAATGTTCAAATCACTTATCACAAGTATAAAATTATAAATTACTTTCTAATAGGTTTATGTTGCATAACCTATAAAAATTAAAACGTTGTTAGATATGTCAACATTTAGATGTACGTCAATAAATAATTTTTAAATGAATTTGACATTTATCTCTCTCGGACAATAAATAATGCATCTAGATTTATTAATTATAACATAGAAATCTTTCAAAGAATAGGAAATGTAAACATATAATCAAAATACTCGTCAATGTAATGATGCCCCTTAGTTATCTGACAAAAATTTGTTTCTTCTCAAACTTCGAAGTATTTTAGAAGATATATGATCTCTTACATTATATTTGGGATGATGAGACTGGAAAAGTACAGGATTCTATGGTATAATAAAGGTGGCATCTTCTTATCCAGGTATTTTATTTATTCAAATGGATTTTTTTTAGCGTTTTCTCACAATTGCGAAGCTACGTCCAATACAATCACGCAGAATTATTTCAATTGCTAAATTCTTCATCTATAATATGTAATTATATTCTTCTATTACTTTATCTTCTGTTAGATAATCCGGTGATGGACATTGTCCAACTATGCTCCAGCATATTCTCAACCGTAGTAGATGAATTATTTTCTGTAGTATTCAGATAAGTTTTCTAAAGCTTTTAAGGTGTTTATGCAAAGAATTTTGATATATTTTTTAGTAACTGGCTGGCTTAGATTTGGCATTACGGAATACTTAGATTGAATTATTTGTAATCAATATATTAAAAAAATTTATAAAACTAATCTAATCTGTCATCTTCAATTGGAGGCTTCAGTGAGATTAAACTGATGTTGGAAAACATCTTACCAATTTATAGCTTCGAAAGCCGTCAGAAGATTCTCTATTTAGGAACAATAACCAAATTTAGTATGTGCTGCTAGACAATACCGCTATATGCGCTAAATGACTAACGAGTAATATAACATAGAAAGATGACAACGCAGAAATATGTAAATTAAAAATAAATTATTGAAAACTTTTAGGCGTAATGCAGCCGCCGACAGGTGATTCTACTCTTATTAGTTTTCGTCAGTACGGCATAGCTAAGAAAAGTATGTGTTGAATAACATGTGTGGTAGATGTTTGAATACTCTTCTAAACGCAGTATCTTCAAATTTTGAATAAAACAGTGTTAAAACATTAAAATTCTCTACAAAATTTACGCTTCTAATGGTGGAATTCTGTAACTTTCTCGGAAGCTCCGGCTATCGTAGGCCCTGGCAACGAAGTGACGTTGCGATGACGATTTCAGAATTTTTGCAGTTAGTGACGTAGAAGTGTCAAAACGTTCGTGAGAAAATATTTTGTTGGTTATATTGTGGTTATATTATTATTATATAATTATTGTTAATATACTGTTCCTGTTGTTATATTTATAGTTTCTGTTAGTTTATTTGTTATAATTATTATTGTTTTATATTTGCAAATATGAATGGCGCTATAGCATTACTATTAGATGAAGATCACAACAGGTAGGTAATCGATAATATAAAATATATAGAGTATAGGTACATAATATTCTCTATTTTCCTTATTTTGAAATTTATATGCGTATATTCCGAAAATGTTTAAGAGATCACGGAAATCCTTTTGAAATACCAAACAGGCATTTTAAACAAATGTTTAGACTGAATAAGGACACTGTTCAAAACCTGATCCAGTTATTGGATGGACATATTGAACAAACAAATATATCGTTACATTTGAAAGTTATTATAATAAACATCACTTGAAATGCATATTAACTTTGTAGTGCACATTATATATTTGTTACAGGTCTTAACAACATTAAATTTCGTAGTATCAGACAGCTATCAGAATAGTGTTGGTATTAATAGCTTTGTTTCTCTCAGTCAGAGTTCAGTAAGTCGAATAGTTCATCAGGTCTGTCTTGTAATATCAAACAATTTATTCCCTGAATGAATAAAATTTCCCAGTGATTGTGAATCGAAGAATCGTGTCAAGCAAGGGTAATTATGTTGTATCAAAATATTCTAAAAATAATTCTTTATTTTGTTTTTATGATAAAAGATGGGAGACCGGAGATGTATTTTGTTTAATCGATAGCACCCAGTTCATATATTTACCAAGGGTAATTAAGGGTATCTTTTCTAAACGTTCTAAAAATTATTCTTCTGTATAGTTTTTATGAAAAATGGGGTGCACGAGATGTAGGTGTAATTGATGGCACACATGTTGATATACTTGCTCCACCTTTAGCCGATGAAGAACACTCTCCTTTTGTATATATATATTTTTTATATTCACATACTGTAATTTTTTTTCTAAATTTCAGCACTACTTTTATGGTAAGGTTAATAAAACAAAATATATTTGACAATAAAATGTGTTTTATTTTTCAATATTTATACGAACAATCTCTATTTGAGTACCTATTATTCAAAGTTCACATTTCTAGTTCAGTATTATTATTTTTCTTTTTGATCTTTATTGTTAAGATTTAATAGTAAACATATAATTCATATCCAATATTAGTATAATTATCCGAGTCAAATGTCTTCTATTGTTTTATAATACTTGCTGGTAAATTTATTAAACAATAATTTTTTACATTCTTTTGAGTTGAAAAAGTGCAAATTTCAGCCTAATGAATATTACTCTCCTGTAAAAACTGCAAATAAAGAGAACTTTCAATTACTATAATTTCAGAGGCTCGACAACAAAATCCTGCAATAATATCGAAAGATTGGGTTGCCAAGTACAACAATACATCACAGGATTGGTCGATTTTCTAAATACAAAATCATCTATATCCTTCAACCATTTATATACTTTGGCCTATGCTATTAAAACTTTATGTTACCTTTTTGGAGCCTAAAACATTAATCGTTCAATATAGTTACATATTGATAAAATCTTTACCGTTTGACTTACAAATAAAGAAAGTCATTGACTAAACAGGTAAATTTCCTCTTATCTTCTTCAACATAATATTAAGTTAAACATCTTCTCAATTTGATGTAGTTTTATTATTAGAAAATCTTATGAAAAAGTCAACTTTAAATTGTGAAGTTATTGTGAACACGATACCATAATATTCTTTATCGAACATTTAGTTTGTGCACATTTCACATGCTTTATGTTGTGTGGATATTGTGTGCTAGGTTTATGTATTTTTTGTGTTTAGGTACTCTTGTAAGAAAAACAATGTCCACTTTATAGGGATACCTGTCCTTGTTGGCTTTATAAAAAAATCACTTTTCATCATCCATAAATGTGCCTGAAAAGACATTTATCTGCAAATTCACAATACACTACGTCCTTTGAAGCTCTCCTAATGATAATAGTTCGTGTTGAAATTTTCCAAAGTGTTTCGTGCTATCTTGACAGCAGTATAAACATATGTTTATACTATGTCTTGGCATTACAAAATGTTCTTTAAAAAAAAATGTTAGCAATCGCTATATTATATTTCAACCAATTTTCTTATTAGTTAAAATTTTAAATTGAAATATTTTGGTATATGTTTAGGAGATGATATGTCTGTTCACATGTTAAACATAAAGGTTATGTACAAAAAAACGTAAATTGACACTTCTATGTCACTCACTGCAAAAATTCTGAAATCGTCATCGCAACGTCACTTCGTTGCCAGGGCCTACGATAGCCGCAGCTTCCGAGAAAGTTACAGAATTCCACCATTAGTTTTTTTGCACACGATAAACATATTTAATTAGTGTAGATTTTTATTTTAACATAACCCCACATTGTGGAAAAGAAACTTATATTAGGAACGGAAATTCGCTGGGACGCTCGACTAGAAAAGACAATGGCAAACAAATAAATATACGAAATTAAATTCTTTATGAGATGAAGATTCCATGAATCATCATTTTCGTATTCATTAATTTATATCCATTTTAAGTAAGTAAATATCCCTAGTGACGGAGTATAAAACCGCCAGAGAATGAAGCGTATCCTATTTAATTTTTTGCTCAGAAAATGAGTATTGCTATGCAACGAGCCGTCCTCGCCTGTTTACACTGCCAAGTTTATTGCACTGACCTACGTGGTTGGGCGCAATAAAAAAGTTAATAAACTCATTCGAAATTACGTCTATTTCGATGGGCCACCGATGAGTTTTGCGAAATAATCGTAATGGGAAATATATTCATGCATATAGACGACGTTTTACTGTTAAATTAACTCGGTTCTCGCAATTTTGTCACCGAATAATTACCGCTACCCGGGTATAGGACGATGCATAAATTTATTCGCGTGGATGTGCTCGTAAAAATGACAAAAACAAGAAAAATAGTGGGATAAACTATAAAAACTGTGTTGAGGGTTGTGAAAAGTTACAATATCGACTGATGAAATGTTAGGTTTTATGCTTTTTCTGGAGAGTCCAACCTTTTGCCAAAAATATAATAAAGTTAGGTACTAGTATTATAAAACCTTGCCGTCAAACGGGGTGAATCGGGACGATTTTTAGACATTTCGATTAATATTTTCTTGTAGGAGAATCGAAAAAAATAAAATTTAGCGGAAAGTGATCGCAGTTAATACAGCTAATGAGACATGTATTGGATGATCTTCTCATCCGCATTGATTAATTAAAAAAATATGGGGTGTCCCGATTGACCCCGCATTGGGGCGAATCAGCACAAAAAAATTAAAAAAAATATATTTTTCGTTGTTTTTTGAGCTACAAACATCAAAATACAACAGAGAAACATAAAAAATACCATTTATTTCACAGCATAGATATCTAAATAAAAACATAGCTCTATAAAAATGTAAAACACAAATATTTTTCATTCCTGTGTAGGAGAATATAACAAAAAAAAACACATTTTCTGGATGAAGGAAGTTAGATCGTATGAGATTTCAGCCTCCTTTGCAAAGAAAATTCGTATCCTCCTCGTTGTAACTGATTTGGTCCAGGAAGTTTTTTCACAATTTGTTCCAAGCTAATCATGCATATTGCTGTGACCTTCAAATTAAATAAAAATAAAATTGTTAAGAATTATCTTAGTTGTTAGAAAAGAATATTAATTTTCATTTTAACACGTTTATTCTAAGCTTTAAGCATTAGACAAGATAGGTAACATAAGGGTATAATAGGTTGCCTATATTTAAAGGTAAACTCAGATAAAAACAAATATAATTTTATTAGTATATTTCTTAAGTTGAATAAGTAAATGTAAATTCAGACATGCATAATGGTGACAATTTATAAGAAAGATTTTAGTAATCATACTTAAAATACAGCAAATATCTTGAACTTATATCTATGAATAGTAAAAGGATATGAGGCAAAACATTTATAATACGATATATTCGATAACAATGTTCTGTATAAATAATAACTGTACGAATACAATAATACATCTGTAGGTTTTATACGCATAACGCAAGGGCTTCAATAGACTATGGAAATGGTCATGTGTGGTTTAGAAAAAAAAAAAACTACAAAAGAAAAATGCAGTCTCAATATTGCTTAAAGCGTTCTGCAGATTAACGAGAGAGCCTGGATAGAGTCTGGAGTCGGCGTGACGGGCGTGACTGGTCTTTATGATGCGGGATTCCTTAAGAAAAAATCCCGTTCTGTATAACGTGTTCCCAATTCTACCTAATAGGGGTATTCCTAAAAGAAAATTAAGGATAATGTTAGCAAATGGGAAAAGAAGATACATAACAAATGATAAAAATGGAAATACGTTTATATACAAGTACAATGAGGGACTATATTAAGAAGAAAAAGAAAAAAAGAATATACCTACCGTGGATGAAACATAACAAGTTCGTGAAAGACTTTCAGTGCTGACATTTTTGTGTATGAACTGTCAAAGACAAGGTGTGCGTATTGGGTAGATGCGGTACCTTAAAGAAAATGAATAAGAGGGATTTCACTATGGGTATTTCAAGAAATCGATGCCAACTTAAAATTTATTTTAACAAGAGAACCGCTGTGAATTGTCGATCGTCTATTGTGTTGATATATAATTGGAAAACAAGAATAAACTTGTGGAAGATCAAATTTGCACTTCGAGTTAGAAAGACGTTAATTTTTGAAAAGAATAAAAATTTCTGATAATAGCAAAAGTGTGTCTAGGGCTGATACACTACTTTTCGACTCACGTTTAGTTTATTTGTATTAAGTTTAGAATTCAATTTTAAATTTAGTTTTCATTTATAAATAATTTCTCTTCAATTAATTTTTCTTTGTATTACTGATCATTTTTAAAATGGAGGACATGAATAAGGTAGAATTTGAAAAGATGTATGATGAGATAAAGTAAGTTAATAAATCAATGAGTCAATTTTGGAAATAATTAATGGTGCTGTGCTTTTCTAAAAGTACTATGTGAAAATATTTGCCTTTAGTAAGACGTTGAGCATTATTAGTTTAGTAATTACAATTTATTTGTATCTAATAATAATCATGAAAGAATAGTTAATGGTGTTGAATTCACTGAGAGTACTATGTGCGAATATTTGCTTTCAATAAATCATTAGGCTTCATTAATTATTATACTTTATCATTTTGATTTATAATTTCAAGCCAAATAAATACGAATAAAAAAGGGAATGTTTTTGGTGGGCAGGTATTAAGACGCTAGCGGTAGTACGTGCGAATGTTTGCAGCTAGTGATTAGTATAGGCCAATTTCCGAGCATTCATGATTGCAAAGTTCTAAATTACCAAGGCACTATGTGAAAATGTATGTTTTTGGTAAAATAGAATCAGCTTCATATACTATATACTTTACACGAACATTATAACCTAAAGATGGGTAGAAATGTTTTCTTTTCATTATATGTTAAAATAAAAAATTATTTGGATGCAATATAGTAATGCTATTTATGGTTGATGTTTTAATAAAAATATATATGATTTATATATAAAATTTAGACTTTGATTTTAATTTGTAACCTTATCCCAAATAAAACTGAATAAGAGATATACCAGAAACGAAGAAGTCAAAATCACTGCAAGAACTCATAAGAAATTTAAGATATTATGCTGGCAAGGAATTAGTTTATGATTAAGACTTAAATAATTTTTTTCATAAAATTATCATTTATTTAAAATATTCAAATTATTTAGGCTACAGCATAAATATAATGGCTGTACCCAACGTGTGGAAAAATATTACATTTTATCTCAAATAAGCGATTTATCATTGTGTACCACAGCAATATGTCATACACTGTGGGAAAGAAAACAATTTTTTCTTTTTCTGTTCGGTCTAAGAAATGTAACTTCAAAATTTTCACCAAAGGGTCCTTTAATTTGTCCGATAAAATATTTGTTCACTTTATTTGGTTTAAATTCAACCTCAACAAAATCTTTAGTGGATGTTTTTCTTTGTAAGCTGAACTTCAACTTCAAAGCACTCTTCCTATTCCATTCTTTCTGGTTGCGGTTCTGAAAAATCTGTGGTTGAAACGCTTTTGCCTGGTTCGACTTGAATTTTCTTCTACCTCATTATTGTTTGTTCGCACGCATTTCTGCTTTCGTTTAACAATTCTACAACAGCCTCCCTCCAGCCATTAATATCGTCGTCTTCCAGATTTCTTTCTTGTGACAAACGTTTAAGAACCTAAGTCCTATCAAGTGGAATAATTCCCGTCCCACGAAATCTGCTTTTAATGTTTTGACTTAAATTTTCTAATTTGTTTATAGAGCAATTCAATACACTTGGAAAATATTCGTTCGGCAAAGAGCCTTTCTATTTTTTCCCCAATCTTATAGAGTTGACCTCCAAACCTTTTTCATTAGGCCAAACACCGCCACGTCAAGTGGCTGTGTTAAATGGGTTGAATTTGCCGGCAAAAAACAAAACTTTATATTATCACAAATATACATATATCCATTTATACGTAAACGTATATGAATATATGTACGTGTAGAGATACACAGCATACACTTAGGTGTCATTACCAACAGCGAACGCACAGACACCGGTGTTTCGGCCTTTGAGGCCTCTTCAGTGTACGTGGTGCTGCTGGTAATGATCCACAACTAAGACCGTGTCTTATGTCCGTTGAATCGCAGAAGTGCCTATGAGAATATCTCAGCGACATCTGCCATCCAAGCGCGACACCGAACACGACAGTTTCATCTTGCACACTGTGCTAAAGACAAAACCTGTACGCTAAATGTGTATCTCTGTATATAAGGCCAATAGGTGGCACCGCCATATCACAAATAAATAGGATATGAAATACTTGAATGTGTAACGTACATTAACGGATAATAATTATCATATCTGCGATTCAACGGACATAAGACACGGTCTTAGTTGTGGATCATTACCAGCAGCACCACGTACACTGAAGAGG
Organism: Amphimallon solstitiale; assembly: GCA_963170755.1. NCBI lineage: Eukaryota > Metazoa > Arthropoda > Insecta > Coleoptera > Scarabaeidae > Amphimallon > Amphimallon solstitiale. The sequence goes on along the minus strand of OY720682.1, from coordinate 98,500,488 downwards.
CCTCAAAGGCCGAAACACCGGTGTCTGTGCGTTCGCTGTTGGTAATGACACCTAAGTGTATGCTGTGTATCTCTACACGTGCATATATTCATATACGTTTACGTATAAATGGATATATGTATATTTGTGATAATTATTATCCGTTAATGTACGTTACACATTCAAGTATTTCATATCCTATTTATTTGTGATATGGCGGTGCCACCTATTGGCCTTATATACAGAGATACACATTTAGCGTACAGGTTTTGTCTTTAGCACAGTGTGCAAGATGAAACTGTCGTGTTCGGTGTCGCGCTTGGATGGCAGATGTCGCTGAGATTTTCTCATAGGCACTTCTGCGATTCAACGGACATAAGACACGGTCTTAGTTGTGGATCATTACCAGCAGCACCACGTACACTGAAGAGGCCTCAAAGGCCGAAACACCGGTGTCTGTGCGTTCGCTGTTGGTAATGACACCTAAGTGTATGCTGTGTATCTCTACACGTACATATATTCATATACGTTTACGTATAAATGGATATATGTATATTTGTGATAATTATTATCCGTTAATGTACGTTACACATTCAAGTATTTCATATCCTATTTATTTAAAACTTTATATCGTTTGCTTCGCATACTTCAATCACCCTGTACGACAGATGGCTACATAAGTTATCGCCAATAATACCCTTGGTGCTGAACGCTTCTTAAAGAAAGGTAGAACAAGAGAAATAAACCAGTCTTCAAATAATGGCTGGTCGAACCAGCCACTTGTGTTTCTTCCATAACGCGCACCTTTTGACCCATTTGCCAACCAGGTATAGTACAAGTGCTCACTTTTGTAGACAATAAGTGATTGTAATAGCTGACCATCACCACTTACTGCAAACATCATTGATGTCGATGTTTTTGTTGAATCGATTATGCGTTCTGGGTGTCTTGTTTTCCTTTTTACGATGATCTTTTTTCTACCGGAATCATCTACAAAGCAGGTCTCATCATAGTTGATGATGGACTCAGGTTCAACGATTTATAAGTTTTTTGGAGATTATCCCAATATTTATTTATTACTTCTCGTGATACTGCAGCCCGAGACCGTTTAATATTTTCACACAGTCTTTCAGTGCGAAGTTCTCTATGTCGTGAATAAAATAAATTCGCCCAATCAACGCCGGGCATATTGTTCTTAAATGTTGCCACCCTTATCGCTTTTCTATCCAGATAGCCCTTAACGATGGATCGAATATCAATTTTTTCTAATAGGCATCCCCACTCGCCAGCAAATACTACTAACTGCACTAGCCTAGTTTCCTCACCTTCTGACAAAATAGTTTGCCCATCCACCATGTGTCTTTGGTTTCAATCGCTCATGTTCTTGTAGCGTCGATTTCAGTATATTATACAAGTCTTTTGCTTCTCGAAGGGATATCTGACCCCTTTTGACTTGCCTCAAAGCCGTTTGAAGCTATTCTGTGCTATAATTTTGATACACTTTACTCCCAAGCGTTTTCTTGTACCTTCGGACCATTGTCCCGATTCACCCCTGAAAGTGCATTTTTTTTTAATTTTTAATCATGAAAAAAAGCTTCACGACGTAATCTATTCAAAGACTACGTAACATCCAGACAATACCCACAGGTATATTATATTAACGGGACAATACTTAAATCCTAGAATAAATACCTTTTCCAAACGAAGTTTTCCGCCGGTTATGAAAACGTAAAATTATTGGGCACCTGTAGCAACGTACACTTGCGAACTAGCTGACGACTACACGCGAAAATGGAACAGCAGATATGTCAGTAACGGAATCCCGTACTACCCATCCTAAAAACGCAGGCCACAGGCATGAAAACCGTGCATATGTAAATAAACGTGTAACTGTTCCGATCATTGTCCCGATTGACCCCTTAGTCAATTATACAGCATCTGTTGTTAAATATAAGACGCAGGATTATTTTTGAGCCAGGTTCAGCAATTGTGTATTAGATGTAAAATTAATTAAAAGTTTTTGAAGTCAGTGAGGCACGAAGGGGTGGCTCCCGACCCATGCGTGCCTCTATACGTATCTCCATACGTTTCCATCTTGGGAATGATTGTGCTTTGAATACTTTCTTTGCCGCAGCTGATAATTATCAGTTTGCATTGAGCAATACCGTGATTTCATTTTATAATTGACTTACCGAAGACGGCATCTTATCTATAATGACCAATATCAAATATAAAGCTGTAGGTGCTGATGGTTTTGACACGGAGATTTTGCGGTATTAATTCTTGTGTTTCAAATATTGTCTTTCCCGATTGTTGTAAAAAATCGCTTAGTGTTAAAATACCTACAATTCATATTCCCCAACAAATGGGTAATTTTGGACCAATGAACATATTATTAGTAATGTCAAAAAGTCTTCAACCCATTGTAGCTACCCAACTTTGTGATCATATGAGCATACATGATATTTAGCCTGAATTTTATTTCGGGTTTAGGAAAAATTATATTATGAAAATGCTCTGGTCTGTGTTAGGTATGACATTTTTAGGGAAGTTGATCCTGGAAAGATTATTATATTGATAAACCCTGAGATTTTGTGTGCACAACATTTGACTGAGTCGCAGCGCGGTGGGAACTATTTAACTAATATACACAAAAACATAGTCATGGGAGATTTTCTGGACTTATCGAGAGTCTTTGACTGCGTTTTCTATAGTATTTTTACTTGACAAATTGGAAAACTAGAGTTAGTGGGCATTTCCTTTCATTTCTCGGTCGCGTTTTAGCAAAAAGTTATCAATATGTTGTCAAAGGCTATTAGTCATTATCGTTGAAGCCTGTTGTAAAGAGTGTTCTGCAAGGCTCGATTATGGTCTCAATACTTTTTAATATTTATATAAATGATATAATCAAACATTAAATTTAAAAATGTAGAATACGCTGATGATACCACAATTTTGTTTAGTAAAAAATATCTGGATGCTCATAAGCTCAATCAGATTTTAAATATAATAAGTTTGAATATGATAAAAACTCAAAGGTTGATATTTATATTGAACATACATCTGGAACTTTCAGAAAACGATCCAACAAAAAGTCTCGGTCTAACTCTCGATGGTAAATTCACATGAGGTACGCACATAACGTCCTTTCTTACCGAATATCCACATTCAAATAGATCTTAAGGAACTTGTGAAATTGATTGAGTTAATGACATATTACACTCTCTATATTCCAGCATGATTTATGGATGCTTGCTGTGGATAGGTTCCACACATCGTGAGAAATAAGTTTTGCAAAAGAAGACACTAACAAAACCAATTTCTTTTCTTAAAAAACTTCAAATTGTAATATATCTTTGACTGTTTAATATTCTACAGAGACCATATAAATTAGCACCATAGAGTTTTGCCACATAACACAAGATATAAACACTTCGAAACCTATAATTTAGACTGTCAAAGAACTTGAATTCATTTAGGTATTATAGTATAAAGTTATGTAACATGTTGACCAACTCATGGAGGGAGCATGACAAAAAAGTTAGGACAACAATAAAAAGGTTTATAAAAAGTTCCTTCCCTGTTTCTTCTAAAAATAGTAATAAACGCTATGACTTCTTTGTTCCTTACTTTTTATACACCCTGTATATACACGAGCAAACAGTCCAAACATTGATCCGAAAGCATATAATTATTATTGGAGAATAAGCAAATTCTGAAAACTATATTTCTGAACAAAATTGATAACATTTACGGTTTAATTAACTCCTGCTCCAGCATCATTCGTATTCTTTATTTCTTGCTCACACTGTGCAAGTAACGACATCATTGTGTCTACACCGCACTACACTTCACTTAATAGCATAATTCCACAACATTTCTTTGTGCAGTGGATATTCTCCCGTACTCGCTCCATCAACGCTTGCGTAACGTCATCTCTTCTTGCGTGCCTCTCTACTACGTCCTATGTCGTTAGGAAGATCACACAAAGTTAATACGAAAAACGTGTACCTTTCCCCGGAGACCCATTCGACATAATTCGCAATTTTACATATATAGAGTAGTCCATTTACTTCCGCAAAGTCGGGGAATGTGACGCAGTGCGACGCCACCTAGCGTGCGAATAGTGTACTAACCTTCAGATGGCGTACCTTTTATGGACTATTTGGCTCTCTGGTACGAGAGTAGTTTTATTTTGTGCGTGTAATGTCGACGCTGTTCGTGTCGGTCGCGTTGATGTTCTCCAATTTTCATTTTAATCCCCTTTTCGTTACAAAATTGAGACGTAACGAAGTTTTTCAATTTTTTTTAATGAGTTTTTCTCCATTATCCTTGAAATATGAACATAAAATGTCATTTTGCTTCACGAATTAAAATTGAATATAACACGAATCATGAACATTTTCGACTTTGAGATTTTTAAATTCCCATGATGAAGAAAAAGTAATTGTTGCAGATATGTCCGTCTTTCGTTTGTCCGAGTGACTATGATAACGGCCAAACGGATACAGCTATCAAAACCAAACCTTATATTTAAGAACATAATCTTACTCACAAAATCTGATTAGATTTCCAGTTAAATTGGTAGATCGGAAGTAGTAGTTTACTTCAGTAAAAAAATCAAATTTTACCATTACCTCGCCAACTACAGAAGTTAATAAATTTCTAAACAACTTTCTTTAATTTTTAAAATTGCTTCCGAAGGTAGGTAGATGTTACACGATCACTAACAGAGGCACCAATGATTATAAAAAAAATTCTCCGGATCTTCCAGCTTTTTTTTTTCAATTGAAAAATTCAATTGAGTAATTTCCATCTCGGGAGCATAATGAACAAAACCAAAAAAGAATTACGCATATCCATGTGGTCTTGAGTTCATATAAAAATCCTATAGAAAGAAACACTTTCAGTTTTTCCTGAATTTGCAAATTTTCAGGACAAGTTTTCCAAATTTTCTCTCTCCAAAAATCTTATTTAGAATATTACGAATATTTTGCAAACAAAATTAGACAAATCGGACCAGTCATTCTCAAGTGATGCTCTTACTAACGAAGGCATTTAATTTTTATTTATATGTACTTTGTCTTCTAATTCCGCGGGCCACTAAGTAGAGCCATACGTACACTATGCAATATATGATGACAATTATTTTAAATAAATTTATGATATAGGTTATGTACATTATGTTATTTACATTCGCACTAAAATGCATGCACCTTTTCAATATTTCACACCAAGATTTATGTATCCAAATATTTTTAGTAAATTTCTGCAGTTACTTTGGAATATTTATATTAACATACGGCAACAATATTTGTATTTTAGTCAAGGACGTTAGATATGTACATCGTGAAATTGTGGTGATGTTGATTAATCAAATTCAGTAAAACTGGTCCATTCATTTCTAGTTGGAATGGTATTTTCTTTGATTGTAGCCAATTTTGAATATCCTTCTTTTTAGATGATGTATTTGGAATCTGTTCAACTTTGCGAGAATGGTAGGGTGCTTTATCCATAATAATAATGACATCGTCCCGTAATTTTTCTAAAACAGCACTAAACCAATTTTCAAATACAACAGAATTCATATCCTCATGGTAGTCGCCAGTTCTTTTGCTTTGGAAGACACAATCCACTTTCAACAAACCCATCTTCAGATCCTATGTGCGCAATAAGAAGTCTTTTGCCCTTTTCTGTTGGATTTTTCAAACCTGTCAAGACACAATCTATAAATGCTTGCCTGCGCTTATGTGCATTAACATCAACCCAAACTTTTGATTGCGTGTGCCCTTTATTTAGCCACGTTTCATCTAAGTAAAATATCTTTTTTTTGGACTCTATATGATATAATAGCTCTTAAGTATCTATATTTCCAAGTACTTATCTCACTACGCTCTATCAATAAGCTCTTCCTGTTTCGCTTCATGTACCTATAATAACAATATATTTTATATACCTATTCATGTTAAATAAATACAGGGTGTCCAAGAAATAAAAAGGCGGAGTAGCAGAAATCGGAACCTAGATTGTGTAAAAACGTACCCTCAAAATATCAAGTCTTTATTCGTGCGCAGACGGCAGAAAAATAATAATAAAGAATTCAATTGGCCTTACGCCGACCATGGACTAAATATCCACCTGCTTCACTTTCACAATCGGTCCTTTTCAGGACCACCATATTACTTGTGTTAAAAAAAAAGAGGAGGGATAGATACTTCATAATAAATATCAAGCCATTAATTACTTTAATTTTACACCTGATAGAAAAAAATAATTACATTCTTGATATTTACTGTAATAAAGGTTAGAAAAACTACGATTTATTGAATATTCTAAAATAATAATAATCAGCTGTTTCCGACTACAAACATATTAAAGAGCAACAACCTTCCTATTTTAAATAAAAACAATCTTTTATTGTCTGCAATAAAGTGGGTCGCCCATCTGGGTCAACAACAGACTACATAGCTGCGTTATCTAGACGCATCGGGCAAAAAATATGTTTTTATGAATGAGTACGATTTAACGGTTTTTTCCCGTTTTATACAAATAAAAGCGTATTTTTCTATGAATGCGTGTTCGTCTCTATTTACAAATGAGCATTCTTACGTGTGTTTATAAACATACATTCTGTGCCTGGTCCGTAATGTAATTTTTTTATCTAAAAAACAACAAAGAAAATTAAAATTTAAATTTCTTAGTTATTGCGGTATATTTGGGCCTGTTTCTGTTCGGACTTTACATACCTGCTACTACGTCTTTTTATTTCTGGGACATGTATATTTGACTTGAAATTAATATTTTTCATAATTCAAAACCATTTCAACATACCTACAATAATGAACGGGTTCATTTGAGGTATATTGGAATGGTTTTGAATTTTGTTAAACATTTTATTAAGTGTAGGAGCTTTATTGTTATAAATAAAAAACTGTGTATTACTTGTCTTACTGAATTTTTTACATTTTCGTCAAAGTTGTTGACTAATGAGTGTCTACCAGAGCTTTGCTTGGGCTGAGTAAGCGCTGCCTTGGACTTGTAGTCCTTTATAACTTTAAAAACTGTGCCTCTTGCAACACCTACAATATAGAATATGTATGGGTAACTTCAGAAACTTAACAGATAATCTATGAAATTACAATATTACCTGTTGTGGTCACTATGTGCGATGCTATTTCCCTTGTACTTCTTTTTTTGAATTTTCAGTTCTCAGGTACTTATAAGTATTGAGAATTATTTCTTTTTCAATAAGGGACAAGTGACCAACACATCCGCGTTTTCTCGTTGGAGAAATAGGTAGGTTTCTACTTGTACTAGGCGTTGGGTCCATGATATATTACGGTAGACACTAAATAAATGGTCTTATAGTTTTAAAAATAACTACTTTTGTTGTATAAATACAAGAACAGAGCAAACAATGTAGAAAAAAGCGTAGAAAATATGCAAAATGCAACTGTCAAATACATTGAAAGGACTGTCAATTAAATTAAGTGAGTATAATTGGGCCACGAAAAGAACAAATCGATTTGCCCAATTAAAAAACATAGTAGGTATAACTTTAAATTTTTTTATATTTACTTTTATATATTATAGGTCGTCGTAACCCCTACTTTATATTTTTACATTTTTATATCTCTCGAGCTCTGTTTGTAATATGCGTACCCTTCCTAAAGTATGTACGAGAAAACCGTTATAGACGCCGAAACGGCACATACGAAAGCCCACCTTGATTATTAATAATCCATCTCTCGGTTCTCCCCTTATTCATAGTCTAGTACATGTCTAATAAGCTTCCGCGATCCATGTTAAAGTAAATTTCGGGTCCAGAGCATATAGTTGGAAATTCCAATAGAACATATCTCCGGCCCCAAGGGGCGATACAACACTTCGAGATGTCTGTGAACTTTCAACTAGTTCCACTTGTTCCCCAAAATTTGTTAAGAGGATTTCCACGTTAATGATTATACGAACAATTTCAATATAGCGTTATTGTTTTGCTTACAAAATCAGACTGTTTAACCTTTGAGATTGACGTTTCTTGATGGATCTATATTATTTGGGAATCAAATAAATATGTGTTCTTGTTTTTGTTTTTATTGTTATTATTATATTATTTCAGCTAGTGTTGGTGCTGCTCCTTCGTACTCAAAATGAGGGCAAATTGATGTTTATATAATGACAGCTTTTTCGAGAAGCACTTTAATACCGGAAACCCAGCTGGCTAAAGAAACAGATTTAGATGTTTAAAAAGGAGGTACTGAAGGTACTAAGGCCAGTATGCAACAATGTCAAAAATTTACAAAAAAAATTAAACGGCGTGATACTTGCATGAGATCGCCCTGTATATTATATAATTAATCGACAGTTTATATAATCAATGAACAAAGAAAAACAATTCACAATGCAAAATAAAGCAATTGAATATTACTATTACAAATAATAAATTAAATTTGTATGTATGTATAATTTGATGTATTATTTGTGCATCGTTTGGATTCAGAACAAACGACGTTTCAGCGGACATTACGACTGCCGTCTTCTGGGTAGCCCTATAATAAACTGTCTCTTGCCAAAAATGACACTAAATTGTGTTCTTAAAATGAAAGTTAGTTTTTATTTTGGCAAGAAACAGTCCTTTATAGGTCTATCCTGAAGACGACAGACGTAATGTTCGTCGAAACGTCGGTTGTTCAGAATTCAAACGATTAAACACTTATGAACTGTCATAAGTGTTTTACACAAATTTCATTAAAATAAAACGTTTTAGTTTAAAAACAGTCATTTATAGGGTTACCCTGAAGACGGCAGACTTAATGTCTGCCAAAACGTCGGTTGTTCAGAATGCAAACGATGGAAGGAGCACAACTAATAGGGTAAGTCCGGGAGAGATGCCCCCCCCCCCCCAAAAGTAGAAAATTCATCTTGGTCCAGTATTTAGTGTTTTACTTTAGTAAAAATGAAGAATGCATTCCAAATCTATTAAGTAATAATCCGTTGTGCTAAAAATTTGATTATCTTTCGCTGGAACTCAATAAAAAAATAATAAACAAAAAAATGGTTTTGGCCATCTCTCCCGACAGTGCGGGAGAGATGCCTTTAGCATGTGGGAGTGACGCCCCGGTCTAAACTATTAGCTAAGTCAACAGAAAAAGAAAATTGTAGTCTCATTTATAACAAACAATATATTTAACGTATAAAATATCAACATATTGCAACAAAATAAAGATTATTTCAACTTATTTATGTAAATAGAAATGCAAGAAATGTAAAAAATAGAATTCTAATTAAAAACAGAAAATTAAAGTTCCAAGCAGGTACAAATCAACTGCATTTTGTTTACTTTCGCCTAGACATTATGTTACCGCACATATCACATGTATTTTCGCAACTACTACATCCTTCGTGAAACCACTTAGCACAATGAAGACATTGCACCCAGTCATCCTTCTTATTGGTGTGTTGATATTCTTCACCACAGCCCACACACTCGGTCTGTGAGCTATCATCGTCGCTACTCCTGTCATGTAGAGATAAAACATCTTCATTTTCAGTTTCACTTGAGTCACTTTGGTAAACTTTCTTTGGCTGTTTGCCTTTATTCTTGTTGAAACAGAGCTTATTTTTAGTGTTCCCAGTTTTACTTACTTTCTTCATCTTCCTTTTATTTTTCTTCAATTCTTGCTGAATCTTCTTATCTTCTTTATTGTTCTGCTTTGCTCGTTTAGTTGCTAAATTTTCTGCTGAAGTTAGAATTGTAGCAACCTGCCGACCACGCTTACGAGTAGATTCAGGGAGTTTTGAGATTGGAACTGGATGTATTTGTTCTAACAATTTTCCAGGCGTAATGTCACTAGTGTCAGACGTAATATTATCGAGCACACTTGTTGATAGACCGGCCACTGCATCTATGGGTGCTTCCACTTTTCCCTTGTTAATTGGCGGAGTCATTGGTTTTGCAGATATCTCAGCCACTATTGATGAAGATGGCCCAGCCACTTCTGAAGATGTCTCAGTCACTTCTGAAGATGTCTCAGTCACTTCTGAAGATGTCTCAGCCACTATTTTTGAAGATGATCCAGCCACTGGTAGACAGGACGGTTTTAATTGAATAGATGGCTCAATCAACATTTCTGGAGCGATTATCTCTACTTCTTCAGATGTAAGTTGCAACGTTGCTGGCAGCTGAGTGCCTTGGTTCTCGTTTTGTGGTGTCTGGCTATCTATTATCAAATATGCATATTCCGGAATCACTTCCGGATTTAATGGATATATGCCTGTTGACCTAAAGGCCGATATGGCGTTACTGCTGGTCGCAAATTTGCCCTAAGCCTAGCTTAATAATGAACCGAACTGCAGCCTACCTATTTTTCTGTAAGGATTAGCCTTCATCCAGTTGTTACAAGCTTTACCATATGCAGCTTTTAATTACTTGAATACTGCCCTGTCTAAAGGTTGTAGATAATGCGTAGTGTGGCTGGGTAAGCTCAGCATAACAATGTCATTTGCTTCTGCAAATTCTAGGGTGTTGATATCACAGTGAGAGGAATGGCCATCTACTATTAAAATTACTTTTCCTTCTGGTTTTCTTGGTAAAAACTGATTTGTTAGCCAGTTTTTGAATATTTCTGCATTTATGTACGCTGACTTGGGAGACATATATACAAATGACCCAGGGGGCATCCCATCTTCATATTCAATTCTTTCCTTTACTCCCTTCATGATACACGTAGGTGGGAGAAAGTTGCCTTCCGCATTACAGCATGCTACGACAGTAATTGTCTCGCCTTTCTCGCCGGATGTAACTGAAGACACAGCTTTTGAACCTTTAGTGGCTATAACAAAGCCAGGGTTATTATTTAGCTGCAACCCAGTCTCATCCATGTTGTATATATGCCCCGGTTTATCCATTAGTTCGTGTTCTTCAAGGGCAGCGCTAAGTAACTGAAAATAATTATCAACCCTTTGCTTAGTCATGCCTTCAGCTCTCGCCAAGGATACTCCCTCCGACTTCCTCATACTCAGCTCCGGATTGCGTCGTAAAAAAGAATTCATCCAGTCGTATCCCGCCATTTCTTTTTCTGGGTTAAAGTGATGTTGGATACCCAAAAATTCGGCAAATTTAAACGCAGTTCTCCTCAAATCGTCCATGGACGGTGCAAATCCTCTTGCCTGCAGTTTTTGTATGTGTTTAACTAGTTTTTTCTCATTATCTCTGCCGAACAAAGACGAAGGGCCCATTGGAACTTTTTGTGAATTATTATGTTGAGCTTTTCTTCTTCTTAAAGTTCGAGAGGGAATGGCAAATGCTCTGGATGCTTCATTGATCCCCATGTGCCCGTTATTAACTGCCTCTAAGGCTTGTTCCAATTGTTGACTGCTCCATTTGCCCCTATCAGGGCATTTCCGTTTATATTTGGTGGGCATATCAAAAAAAAAATACAATATACTTTTGATTTTTTCTGGGGCGTCTCTACCGGAACTGACTGGGGCATCTGTACCATTCTGGTGGGAGAGATGCCCCACGTCATTATTAGCTCAAATATTACAATAACATGTAATTTGTAGGTTAAGTATAGTCAACACATATCACTAGTCAAATATAATAAGACAAACTTAAGTAAAAACGTTTCTCACCGTATGAAAACTGTCCCAGCTTAAACTGCTGCTGTAAATCGGCACCTTCACAAAACAATTTCGTATTTTCACAAAACCGTTATTGAAATTTCGTCGCCAATTTCACATGCAGGCGTTCAACTCTCAATACAAGACCCCAACCAACTGATCGCTAGCGACATCTAACAACAAAAAACTAAACTAGAGTACTTGGCCATCTCTCCCGACGGGGCATCTCTCCCGGACTTACCCTATATCAAATTATACTCCATCGTTAAGAGTAAGTCATGAGTTAGGTTTATGTATAGGTATATTTTCTCAATTCTATAATAATTAATGTATTTGATGTGCGTGCTCTGTTTTGAATGTAAAACTGTTAAAAAATATTCTTCTATGAATATCTGATAATGATAAATTACACTGGCCAACAAGGTTTTTACCCTAAGTTAGTAACTAATGAAATTGAACAGCATATATAAAGTAAAAATGATTCGAAAAGCGGCAGTATTGGCTTAGCTCTGGTTACAGAGAAAATGCAGGTCGAGACTTGTTGCAGACGTGACTTGACTCGTTCCCTCAAGAATGTTCAAGTTTGCAGTGTTATGCTTTAATCTGGTTGGTTGATAGGATTTAGGGAGGGGATAAGCAGATACATACTATATAAGAGATACATCTTTGACTGAAATACCACTAGCGCTAGCACAGCATAAAGCCGTGAATGAGAATTTTTAATAACGAAATTAAAAATTGAGATAATTTAGTTCCATCTTTAAAGACACAGTCATGCCTCGTTCGTGTAGAAGTAATCCAAATAACTTTTGTTACGTATGTGGTAAATTTACCCCACTAGGCCAGAGTGAAAAGTTAAGTCTGAACATTTGCCGGGCCTATGAACTTTACTTCGATATGGCCGTCAAAAATCAGGACAAACAGTGGGTTCCACATGTAATATGTACTACATGCAGCAGATATTTGCGAGATTGGTTATGTGGACAACGACATTCTTTACCGTTCGCCATTCCTATGCGATGGAAAGAACAAAAGAATCATCTTGAAGATTGCTATTTTTGCCTTAACAAAACTGCAGGACTTAACACCCGTAAGAAAAGAAAATATAATTATGTGGAAACTGAGTCAGCTCAGAAACCTCGACCCCATGATGAACAGCATCCTGTTCCACGACCGCCAATTCACAAAGAAAGCGAGGAGAGTACAATAGCTACCGATAGCGACACTAGCTTTGAAGGTAATGAAAAATCAAGTGACCCTGATTTTATTCCATCTACATCAAACGAACCACATTTAATTACTCAGTTTGAATTAAATGACTTGGTGCGGGATTTGAATTTATCAAAATCACAAGCAGAACTTCTTGGGTCGCGACTACAGCATGGGAATCTCTTAGCAAAGGACACAAGAATAAGTATTTTTCGCAGCAGACATGAAAATATTGTTGATTTTTATAGTATGGCCGGTAATCTGGTCTACTGCAATAATATTTATAAACTTTCTGAAGCTTTTGGAATACATCATGATCCCAGTTCTTGGAGATTATTCATAGACTCATCAAAGACCAGCCTAAAAGCAGTTTTGTTGCATAATAGATACCATTATCCTGCTATTCCGATAGGTTATGCTGTTTCTATGAAAGAAACTTACGAAAATCTGAAAATTTTATTAGAAAAGATAAAGTACAAAGACTATTCCTGGAATACTTGTGCAGATTTTAAAGTAATTGCAATTATTTTGGGTATGCAATCTGGTTACACCAAATACTGTTGCTTCTTATGTCTTTGGGACAGTCGTGACAGGGAAAAACATTACCATAAGCAAGAGTGGCCACTACGACAACAGTTTATACCAGGAAAAGACAATGTACAACATCAGCCTCTAGTAGAAAAAGAAAAGATCATAATACCACCTCTCCACGTGAAACTTGGGCTCATGAAAAATTTTGTAAAGGCAATGGACCGCGAAGGTGACGGTTTTAGATACCTTCGTGAAAAGTTTCCAAAAATAACAGAAGGAAAACTGAAAGAAGGTATTTTTGTTGGACCTCAGATACGAGAAATAGTAAATGATGAAATCTTTGAAACCAAATTAACAGCGAAGGAAAAAACAGCTTGGCGCTCCATGGTACAAGTTTTCACGAATTTCTTGGGAAACAAAAAAGCTGACAACTATAAAACTTTAGTAATGGATATGATACAAGCATTTCACGCTGCTGGCTGTAATATGTCCCTTAAAGTGCACATTCTACATTCTCACTTGGATTTTTTTCCGGAAAATATGGGCGACGTTAGCGATGAACACGGTGAGCGCTTCCACCAAGACATCATGGGAATGGAAAAACGGTATCAGGGGAAATGGAATCCTATTATGTTAGCAGATTACTGTTGGACGTTAAGAAGAGATGCTGTAGATGTTGTTTATAAGAGACAGAGCAATATTACTTTACATTTCTAATTATAATAATTTGAAATATACATTAAATTATGATCTAATCTAAAAAACCTTTTCATTGTAATACAATAAAAAATCGAGCTAACTTTACGTTCTACCTTTTATTAAAATAAATGTTTATATGTTTTCTATTGAAATTCGTATAAATTATTTGATGGCAAAATCAAAAGTTGAAATTTGTTGGCCAGTGTTATTAATGTAATTGCGGGATAAAGCGTAAGTTGAATTTCGAGTGAAATCATCGCTTGACAAGTGGCTAGTTCTAAATCTCTTAGAAATTACACAAAACATGCAACTGATAACTAGACCAAAGCATTCCTTAACAACAAATTTAAATAGTCTAACACGAAAACTATGTGGAATACACTTAAGTCTGGCAATGTAACCAGCTTTACCAAAAATAATATACATGATCATCTGCTGAATGCTGATAAAATCAATAATTTCTTATTCGAATCAATATCGAATAGGGCTAATATAAATGTAGTAACAGATGTTGTTCTACCCTCACCGGTAAGTGGTGCGATGAGTTTGTTTTGGCTAAAGTCACTAACGTAAAAATCCAAAAAGAAATAATGTTCATATGTTAAAATTTAAATCTCCCAAAAAAAAATAGCGCAGTATATAAGATACCAAGCATATAACAAAACAATTTTGTTGACCACGCGAACATATTGTGTACGAACAATGTGTTCAATTTCAAGTAAAGGTTGCTTGGCCTAAATTATTAAGTTGACAACATGTAGCTGTAATGAAGTGCACATATGTTTTCGCCAAATGTTTCGTGTTATATTTATACTAGTAAAGAAAATGAATAAATAAGATTTTTAATATTTATATCAAAAAAATCATTTAGACCGCAATGTTAGAGAACGCAAGTGTTTGAAATAAATAGAATAATTGACCATAGGTATCTGTCTAACAAAAAAATACCCCAATCTTGGGATTTTTAAGAAACCATTACACTTTACTTGAGATTGATCTCATTGTATAAATAATTTCGGTATATAAATATAAAATTTATTAATAACTCGAGCACAGCGGCACCTATCGGGTCCAGATTCTGAGATTTTCTTTATTGGCACTAAACAATATACATTGTGAATATGAGTCATTTTGGTCAATTAATATAGAATATGTTAATACTTTCCCTACAGTGTCACCTAACGGATTCTAGTACAGACCGGACATGAAAGGATGATAGCTCATCGCCCATGGGCGCACTATTGAAATATTGTATTTTTAAAGAGGTTTTAATTTTATTTATATAATTGGATAACAAGTGGGTGATGATCTATAAAATACATTATTATTTGTTCATTTTGTAGTTCAAGTCGAGTAAAGGAGTATTAACATTTACTAGCAAAACTTTCTCAAGGCTCTCTTCTGTAAGATTTGTTCTTTTTGAATGAAGTACGAAGTACATTTTTGTATACCTACTACACAGATGTTTGTTTGACGAGTTGTTCCTTGTTCTGACACCAGGGTAGCTGTTAGGTTGGGTAGCTGTGTAACCCTTGTTAGATTGTGAATACTTCGAAGAATTTTTATATATATTCTAATTATTCCTATCGTTATTTTAACCCTTTACTGAAGTTATGTGATTAGTCAAGCACTGGATGTGAATAATAAAATATATAATATTATATATGTATTTATTTAAAACGACTTAAATTAAGCCTGCCGAATAAACGCTAAATATTGATGCATACGAAACAGATATGAATGTCACAATCACTGACAAGGAGATAGAAGCAAAACTCAAGAAATTAAAAACCAGAAAATCACCAGGGCCGGATGGCATCCCCAACGAGCTTTTAAAATATGGAGGCCCCGAACTCACACAGAAACTGTCGCAACTATTTAACAAAATCTTAGACGAGACGGAAACACCAGACGAATGGCATAATAGCATCACCATACCCCTATTTAAGAAAGGGCTAAGAACCTGTCCACAAAACTATAGTCGAATAACCCTCTTAAATACAGCAATGAAGCTATTCACGAGTATTATCAAGGACAAACTGGAAATGCAAATTAAGATTGCTGAAGAACAACAGGGCTTCACAAAGGGGCGGTATAGTATGACAGCGTACATTTGCTTCATTGACCTAGCAATGGCGTTTGACAGGGTTCGTTTGGGAGACATTCTGCATATATTGGTGGAAAATAAGGCACAGGCGAACATAACAAAGATAATCCATAACCTGAATAACAATAACGTAACAAAGGTTAAAGTAGGCGGTCAATTCACTGACAACATCCCAACACCGGGAGTGTGGTGACAGCCTAAGTCACTTTTTGTTTAATCTTCTCATGGATAAAATTATAAACAAACTAACAGATCTTAACCTCGGATACAGGCTGGGCAACAAAAGAATTGGTATGGTGTGTTACGCCGATGATGCGGCAATTATTGCTGAATCAGAAAACGACCTACAGAGACAACTCTACAGGTTCTTCCAAGTGAGCCGCCAACTCAATATGAACATTTCTATCAACAAAACCAAATGTATGACAATCACGAAAGATCCGCTCAGATGCAAGCTAGTGGTGGAGGATAATCCCATAGAACAGGTGATGCAATTCAGATATCTGGGCATAGACATATCAAGTACCCACGACCCAGACCTGAAGAGCTAAATTAACAAAGCATCCGCACTATTAGGATGCCTACGAGATATTATCTGGTCAAACCCGTACATGCGAAAAGATAGCAACATTAGAATCTACACGACTTCCATCAGACCGATTATGACGTACGGTATAGAAGTTCGCGAAGACATCAACAAGACGAAACACATGCTAAGGGTCGCCGAAATGAAAACACTGAGAACAATAGTGGGTAAGAGAAGAAGAGACAGGGTGAGAAACTCGGATATCAGGGAACAATGCGAGATACAGGATATTGTGAGATGGGGAAAACTACGTAAGAGGCAGTGATACAGCCATGTAAGACGGATGGACGATAACAAACTCCCGAAGATAGTCCTAGAGAACAACCCGCCCGGCCACAGACCTATCGGAAGGCCACCTAAGAGATGGAGAGATAGCTGGCTATCTACCTCTCAGGAAAAGACGCAGGGGCAACTTTAGAATTAACAGATCGACAGATCTCTAAGTAGTAGAAGAAGAAGACTTAAATTATAACAAATGAACTTAAACGACGTCAACGATACCATTAGTCAGTGTAGTCTGCCTTGCATCGGGCGTCGCCCCTATTTATATTAATGTAATTCTGCTGACATGAGATTCTTCGGCACTTATCCATAGGTACTGATTTGAAAGATGTCTTCTAATGCATTCTACTGTTTTCGTGAAGCACTTAGAAACATAATGTTTGGGTAAGATGGATTCATCAGGAACATTTCGACCAGTATATATTTGGAGAAATGTTTTGAAAGTGGGATTGTCAAGTTTATTTAATGGGATATTAGCCACCATTAAAGTTTCACAAAGTTCTTCGTTAAAATTGTCATCTTCCAACGGGTCCAGTGTCTGTGTATGTTTTAGCGATGCTAAGAAGTGACGTTGCACGTGCGATTTTTGGGCATTTTGTAACGATATTTGACAGACTTTGCAATACATTTCGGAATCACTGACAATGAACATACAATCAGTATGATCGTTAATCCAACTCGCCATTGTTTCACGATGCCATTCTCGACGTTCTTCCTTATCATAGTAACATAAACAATGTTTTAGATGTAAATAAATGATAACTAAAAATGTATGCGTATGTTATTGAAACTTAACGAAATCCAGTGCATACTTACGTCAAGATAATTGGGAGAAGTAGATTCAATGAAACAGTATTAAACAGGAACTATTTCAAAAATTACGAAGTATGTAATTAATAGTCAAAACAATGAAAAAAAAAACGAAACTAACATAAGTATGAGTAGGTATATACATATATAACTTTATTTATCTTACGAAATATCAGGTAAATATAATAAATTTTAAAAACTCGTCACCCTTCTACCTACGCCGATGAAGAAAGAGATTTAGGAGTAAAAATGGACTGTGTTGTTGTCGTTTTCACGTCAACAACAGATGTTGCAGTTCACCATATGAATAGTGCTATTCAGTAACTCCGTGTTGTTTACATTATTTCTTTGCTCCGTCGTAATTTAAACCTGGCACGTCCGGTGTATAGATCCTAGCATAGCTGTGAACCATCGTCTCGACAAAATAAATACAGGGTGAGTCATCTCCGTGGGGAATGACAATTGTGACTTTATGATAAAAGATATTTCGAAGCGGCTCTCTTCATAAGAGAGCAACTAATCAGTAGCATCTTTTAAATTTATTTTGTATTATATAGAGTTTTCCATAACATGGTGGCTCACCATTGTTATAGTTTTTTAAATGGAACATTCAGTATATTATTACATTTTTGTATACCTCGTATAATTCTTACCATAAGTATAAAATCTAAAGTTTTCGACTTATTACCATTTTTCGGAAAAAATCAATGTTGCTATAAATTAATATTTTCCGAAAACGACAACAACAATTTCATACACTTTGCAAGAGTTACCATCCCCCGATAATTAAATCATTCTTTTGATTTTTCATTTCTTGTAAATTGGAATATTGATCGAAGTAGCAGCAGATATCCTTGTTTGCTTATATACTCAAGTAGCTCTACTACATTCATCCTGATTTTCTACTTTTTCGAGTTCTATGTTTCCATTTTCTCTGTACTACCGCTTAAACTATGCATGTCTGTGAGCTAGAACTTCCAAAGTCAAATTATGTGCAAAAGAGAAAATTCTTTTATTCAAGACTCTTGGTAGCGTAGCACACATTACTTTTTCAAATAGTTTGGAAAATTAGGATTAAACAGAAATTGCATTATTTACATTTCGTTAATAACTCTCTTTAAAAGCAGGAACCACAGTAGCAGTTTTTAATATATTTGGAAAGATACACGACACTATTTATTCATCATAACATAACACGATACTGTACGCTGACGATAATTCGGTTAATTAAGGTTAAGTAAAATACAATTTACAACTAATTTCCAGTATAATCACACTTTATTTAAAAAATACATGTTTCGCTACGATGTAGCTTCTTTAGTTATTGCGTTACTACTAAATACATTCTACAAATTTATGATTTTTCCAACGCATTTTCTACACACTTGTTCATTACCTAATTACTATATATCTCGTAATGACTATATAATGTACTCTAAATATATTCTTAACAACTACCTACGTGTTTAACGGTACCAGTTTAAAAGCGGGGAATTGTTTAGATCTATCTGGTCATTTAGCAGTACATCTGAGTATTTAAGCTTATTTATTTCTTAGGCTTCAAGTAAATTTAATTTTAAACCTTTTTCTTGTGAATGTAGTATTTCAAATTCGTTGTTGAAATTATGATTATTTTCTAGTAAGTGAATTGCATAATTTGAATCTGTCTTTTTATTACTAAAACTCTTAAAATGTTCGTTTATTCTTTTGTCAAAGCACCTCCCTGTTTGGCCTATATATGTTTTAGGGCAATCCATACATGTTAATTTATAGATTCCGGATTTTTTACCCTTGTTTATCTTTGATTTATTGTTTTTTATGTATTTCCCCAAAGAATTATTTGTTTTATATGCTACATTTATATCTACTTTATGTAAAATTTTTTCTATTTTTTCGCTTGTTGATCCTGTGTAAGTTAATACTTTATAATTACTTAATTTCTCTTTTGTTATTGGGTAAACCATTTATATTGCCTTTTTATATTTCTTTTTTCTCAAAATTTGATCTACTATATTTGGGTTGTATCCATTGTTTGTCGCTATTTGTTTTATTATGTTTAGATCTTTAACAAAATTTTCTTTATTTAATGGAATTGATATTAATCTATGTATCATAGAGTGGAACGCTGCTAATTTTTTACTAAAAAGGTGACAACAGCTATTGTCAATGATAACATCTGTATGTGAAAGTTTGTGAAAAATTTAAAAAACATGTCTGTTGTGTTCTCTTGAGATTGTAAGATCTAAGAAGTTTAAACTGTTATTTAATTCTTTTTCTATCGTGAATTTAATATTTTTAAGTAGATTATTTATGTATTCTAAAAATTGTTTTAATTGTCTGTCTGTTCCACTGAAACAAGCCAATATATCATCTACGTATCTATACCAATAAACAAAGTGTTTGAAATTTGGATTTTCTTTAATTTGATCTTCTAAATGATCCATAAAAATCTCCGCTAATATGGGTTACCCATTATTAAACCGTCATTACAAGAATATATACTATTGTTAAATTCAAAATAGTTTTTCTCTAAACAAATTTTAATGGAACTCATAATATCTAATTTTTTAACAGTATTAACGTTTTTAATGGTTAAAACGTTTTCAACTAAATTAATTGTATCCTTTAGAGGAATACTTGGAAATAAGTTAGTAACGTCAAATGAAACTAATTAGCATTATCCGGGAGTTTTATCTTTTTTTATTTTTTTCACTAACTCTATTGATTTCTTAATTGTAAATCTAGCTGAAAATTCTGTATTTTCTTTAATATGTTCCAAGAGTATTTTCGAAAATTTGTATGAAGTTGCTGAGACAAACGAAACAACAGGTCTCATAGGATTCTCTTTTTTATGAAGTTTAATTAACGAATATAATTTTGGAGTTTGGGGATTCATGTTAATGATTTTACTCTCATCCTTTTCATTAAATAAGCTTTTACTCGTACAAGTATGGATACAAATCTTAATTGATGTTTGAAATTTCACTGTGGGGTCTGATTTTAACAATTTATATTTTAACGGGTATATAAATTCAACTGTTTTTTTAATTATAATCACTTTTATCTATTGCTATAACAGTATTTCCTTTATCCGCTTTTGTAAAAATTATATCATTACACTTTGATTTGTTAACAATTGACTTTAATACGAGAATTTTTCTTTATTTTGGTTTGAATGTTTTGAAAAAGCAGTTTTTAAAATATTTGATTCTAAATACTTTTTATGTATATTATGGGGTACATTTTTCAATGCGATTTCTGTATCTGCTGCTATATTATCTAATATTTGAGGTGCTGGGTTGGAGTGTAAATTATATTTGAAACCTTTTTCTAAAAGACATTTTTCTTGCTTGGAGAACTCTACTTGGCTTAGGTTTTTAAATTTTTCTGAGAATTTATGATTAGAAAATTGATGTGTATTGTTAACCCTAATTATTATGGAGTTCTAGCAAGTAACGACCGATTCAATCAAGATAATTCGGTTATTGTAAGAACTAAAAAAGATGCAGCTTACAATGTAATACTGATTACTGTTGAGGACTGTGGTTCATGGTTTGACAGAAACAGGCTGTAGCTGAATATTGAAAAAACCAATATTTTCAACTTTGGCTATTTCAAGAAAGACCCAATAAAAATTATTTATGGAGATCAACAGCGTAATATGATTATATTATTATGAATATATTATCATTTATTTCTGCATTACGTATCATAGCCGGGTCTGTGAATGAGTCGGCAAGTCTATCTGTATATTATGCGTATGTGCAATCAAGACTTAGTCATGGCATTATGTTGTGGGGCACATCAGTTCATACATCCAGGGTGTTCATCCTCCAGGAGTCATGCCTGCGTAGTGTCTTTGATGTGATAAAACTTATTTCTGCTAAGAAATTTTTGACGGATAAAAATTCTTACTTTGACGAGCTTATATGTTCTTGAGTGTGTGAATTTATGAAGGAGATCTATAGGTTTTCCAAAGAGAAATAATTACATCATTACGAGATCAGAAGTATGTTATGTATACATTTGGTGCCTCTACAAACAACAAAGAGTATTATAGAAAAGAATTGTATCACCCAAATAATAAGAGTGTATAATCATTTACCTTCACACTTTAAATATTTATCTCAAAAAAGGCAAAGAACTGTATTGTTTGAAACGGTCATCAAAGAAGCTTTCTTCTATAGCATAGATAAGTATATTAATTAAGGTGCATGCACACTGAGGCGAAGCGAAGCGAGGCGAAGTGAGGCGAAATAGTCGCCTGGCTTGATGCGCATGTGCGTGATACAATATTTAATTACTTACAACAGTAATTAATCATTGTGTGTGTAGAAGTGATCCGATCAACATAAGTTGTTACTCATCTAACGAAAATTTATGTTTTCTTGGTTTTTAATTTAATTGCTACTATGCAAGAAGAGGAGAAACCGAACAAAGGAGTTTGGGTATATGAAATTAATCAAAAAAGAGACAGTTTTGGTGAATTCATCACTAATTTCCGGATTTACGAAAAGACAAAAAGAAACTTTTCAAATATTTTCACATGTCAGAAGAAAAATTAGCGCTTCATCATCTATCCTGATAGCAATTTCTTTCTTACACTATACTAAACTTAAATATGCAAATAATACTAGTTTAAACATTGTTCAAGCATAGTCCAAACTGAGCCTACCAGATTCTCATCGGACAGCGGAATTGTCCGATAACCAACGAAAACGCAAAAACTTGATATTACGCGTCTCTACGTAACGCATACTGAGGCGAGGAGAAGCGAAGCGAAGCGCAGCGAACTAGTTCGCCTACTTGCTCTGGAAACTTCTCTCGCGACCACGCTTCGCTTCGCTTCAGCACGCGACGCCTCAGTGTGCGGGCACCCATTTGATTACGTGCATTTTTATCAGGCGTAATAAATGCGCTTCGCTTCGCCTCGCCTCAGTGTGCGTGCACCTTTATAGATTTTGATGCATATGAATGTGAATCTGTTTTATTGCGTTATTTGCGTAGATGTACTTTTTGACAAATTCAATACTATGTATGTATTACTGAATAAATACCTTTTATTTCATTTATTTTTTATCACGATAGATACCATAATACCATGAACAGTCTATCAACTAACTAAGTGCATACTTTTTAATTGCAATCACATAGTTATAAATATTATCTATAAGTATTTAACATAAATTGAGCAATATTTTACGTCTTCTAATCTAGTGCACTAAAAATCCTAACATTGTTATAATATATTATCTTGTTCTGGTGAAAAATAAACCCATTCTGTACGCTCTTTCTTCTTCTCACTTTTTGTGCATGTCTTTAACTAAGACCGACTAGATGACTTCTCAAATAACAGTGGAGTTCTGTAATTTTTCTTTTAAGATACTGCGGTTCTGAGATACGATGAGGGCAGTAAACCTCGTCACGGTCGATATGGCACCCAAAAAAGGAAGCATCTATTTCACGAGTCAAATCCGGCGTCAGTATAAGAACTTTACCGGAACTCAGGATAATATCATATTTCACTGGTGAAATAAAATCCTGTTAAAATTTAAGAAAGAGACAATTAAGAGATAAAAGTAAAAAATAAGAGTACAGAAAGGAGTGAAGATATTATTTTCAAAAAACCAAATTGCGTATATTAAAATTGTTATGTATCGCAAGCTGGTTTAATTTCGTCATTTTTCAACAATTTTACAGCTTCACAAAAATGTGTCATACCAGCTACAGAACCTTGTGTTACCTTACAAATTTTTAAAACTACATTTCTATGTTTTATCTTGTAACACACTTTTTTTTTATAATTACTTCTTATTCATAATAGATATGTAGATATCAATCTACATAATAGATATATATATATATATATATATATTATGAATAAGAAGTAATTTTAAATAGTGAGGTGTGGCCACAACACGACTTTTTTCTTTATATGTATGAGCGTTTCAAATTATACAATTCAATTTTTTTTTTCACACAAGTTAATCAAAATCCTATTCTAAGTACTTATATCCTCTTAATAAATCGCTATAGAATGCATAGTTTGCAAGATATTCGAAAAAAAGTGCTACTCCCTAAGAGTAAAAGTATTACTTCCGGTCCGAATTTTGAAATTCCATTTATACAAAAATTATTGCAAATCTAGCACTAAATACTTTTGTACTCTTGATAAATATATATAGAATGCATAATTTACGACATATTTGCCAAAAAACGCTATTCGATAAGATTAAAAGTGGTACTTCTGGTCGGAATTTTTGAATTTTTTTTTACAAAAGATATTGAAAATTATGTTTTAAATACTTTTTTCTATTCCGGCGCTATAAAGTTCACTTTACGACACCCGTTTTGGTTGCATAAAGTATTACTTTATCACACGCTAATTTTATTTTTTTGAAGTTGGTAACAAAAAAAAAATGGAACCAAATCATATTTAAATGTCAAAATATAAGTCTTTAATCTAACAAACATGTGTACGAAGTTGTACGGAGAATAAAAAACACAGTTACGAACATTTTATTTACGTTAATTAACAATATAAATGGGATGATAAGTTTTTTGATGCTTCTATTGAAATTTACTTTCCATGTTGAATAGTACAACTGTTATAAACGTTTACTGTAACACTAGAAGATTCGTGTGCATTAATAGAGATTCCAGGCAGATTTTGCGAACACACTATGTTTTGTGTACATTCCTGTTGATTCATATTGACTGACACATTACTGCCAATTGGATCAGAAGTCGATGGATTGTGAATGATTTCAGTGGATGTATTAGGTACACTAGACAGTATTTGAGCAACCTCAACTTTTTTCATGGTGGAATTATCAATGTAACCTTCGGCCACTGCTGAGGATTTCCATCCTCCATGGCGCTTACTTGTTATTAAGTCACCTCCACTATTAGCTAAGTGTGTCACACTGGAACGTCTAAAGCAATGTCCAGTAAAGAGCTCAGGATTAGGTAAATTTAAGTAAATAGCAATATTTTTTGGTACTTTTCCTATGGTATTAATACCAATTGGACTATTCACGCAAGATCCATTTCTATATTGCAGGAAGAAGCGTTTATGTGTAACATGGCTGGGACGAAGTGAATAATATTTTTTAACCAATTCAATCCATAATCTTTGTGTTATAATAAATTGTCTTGGAACATAAGTTTTTGGCACTGCAACCATTATGACATCATTTTTAAACTGTATATCATCTAAAGTCATGTTTGTTATTTCCTCACGACAACAAGCTCCATTATAGCCCATTATAAGGATAATCTAACAGAATATTAATATGACTATTATAATAAAATAATGTAGAAAATTAGTAAAATACAACTACAATGATGTTCTTATTACTTACTTTCATCGCTAAATATGTTTTATTATCAGCTTCTATTATGAACTGGTTAATATGATCGATTTCTAAAATCTTGGATTTCTTAGGTTCGAAGCCCTCAGATATTCTTTTTAAAAATGCAAGTAGCCTAGAAAATTTTGAAATATCTATACTTTTATAAATATTTAAACAACAACGTAGCATTGAATTTGTAGACCACAAGGACGATGGCTTTTTTATCTTTCTTTCTTTGTTAAAATAAGCAATTACTACATTTTCCGTAATATTCACAATATTATTTTCTTTACACCACTTTAGAAAGAGGTGGTATTGCTTTTCATAAATATGTCGAGACTTTGTTGGCAAAAGATTTTCTAAATTGGATTCTGCTATTTTGCGAATCTCTGGAGGCGTGCAGTTATTTATTTCTTCCATTTCGTTAATAATTTGAAATAATTTATTGGGTAAATCAGACTAAATTTTAAACAAAATGACAAGTCCGCCGATATTCAAATATTTAAATTGTTTTACTTAAAAATCAGAGTAACCAACTTCAAAAAAACAAAATTTCTAAAATGTTCGAACAAAACATGTCTCTCATTTTAATCTTTTTTGAATTTTCAATAACCGAAATAGAAAAAATAGTATAAAATACACGTTTCATAAGACATTTTTGCGCACTTGTTTCGATAGGAGTAAAAGACCTGTTTCCGGTAGGAATTTCGAAAAACTTTTTAAATAAAATTCTTCTCAATTTTAATTTTAAGTACATATGAATTCTTTATAAATTTGTTTAAACTTAGTACTTGACGAAATATTGTGCAAAATTCCATTTTTTCACTGAAGTAAACTGCTACTTCGGGTCTACCGATTTTACTGAAAAACTAATCAGATCTCAAGAGGGAGATTATACACGTAAATACAAAATTTGGAATTGATATCTTCAGCGGTTTGACCTCTATCGTCGTCACACACACACACAGAGAGAGAGACAGAGATCACACACATAGACATTTTTTAAAATCCACATTTTCGGTATCGAGGTCGAAAATTTTCGTTATCACAATACTTCCTTATACTATGTATAAGAAAGTAAAAAAATGAGGTGTGGCCACCACACGACTTTCTTATACGTATGAGCGTTTCAAATTATAGAATTTTAAGAATTTTTTTATACAAAAATTATTCAAATTCCTATTCTAAGCACTTCTATTCTCTAAATAAATCACTATAGAATGCATACTTTGCAAGATATTATCAAAAAAGTGCTACTCGCTAAGAATAAAAGTGCTACTTCCGGTCCGAATTTTGAAATTTCATATATACAAAAAATATTGCAAATCCAGTTCTAAATATTTTTGTACTCTTGATAAATATACAGGGTGAGTCAACTACGCGGGTAAGGCCGATTGTGCCTTTACGAGTAAAGATATTTCGAAGCAGTTTTTTTCTTGTGGTAGCTGTTCATTAGGGGCACATTTTAAAAATATTTTGTATTATACAGAGTGTTCCATAACTTGGTGGCTAACCATAGTTATAGTTTTTTAAATGGAACACCCTATATATGATTGCATTTTTGAATTCCCCGTATAATTTTTAGTCAAAAAGTTATAAGATAGTATAAGCCTAAAGTGTAAAGTTTTTGACTTCCCATTTTTTTGAAAAATTCAATGTTTGTATAAAATTATATTTCTCGAAAACGACGTATTAGATAGACAAAATTTTTTGCTGTATTGTTTACAATAAGAGGTCCTAATAGAAGCTTGTTTTATTTTTTTACAGTTACTAACTGCATGTGCAGGAAACTTGATTAAAATTAGATGGCACGTTTTTGTATAAAAGTCAATTTTTTTAAATGGAACAGCCTGTATATCAGTTCATTTTTGAATTGTTTATTAAATTTCGTGTCAGAAACATGTAAGAAGTTAATACAGTAAAAGTGACTATTACAGAGTTATTGTCGTTTTTAGATATGCTTTTGTTAGTTTTTGCAAAAAAGTCAATTTTTTCAAATGGAACAACCTGTATATTATTTCATTTTTGAATTTCTTATTAAATTTCACATCAAAAACATGTAAGACTACTTTAATACTGAATATTACTGAGCTATTGTCTCTTTTTGATACAATTTTGTCAGTGCTATACTACGAGGTG
This sequence comes from Amphimallon solstitiale, assembly GCA_963170755.1. NCBI lineage: Eukaryota > Metazoa > Arthropoda > Insecta > Coleoptera > Scarabaeidae > Amphimallon > Amphimallon solstitiale. The sequence goes on along the minus strand of OY720682.1, from coordinate 98,473,169 downwards.
TGGCAATTATATAACGAAACGGCGCCCCTTGTACCCCGTGGTCGCATGGTGGGAGGTTGTCAGTGGAATGTAGTCGACCTTGATCCTTCCCGAGCAAGCATACTTCGTTTCGTCGTTGTACGTGCTTTAGTTTGCTTTTGAGACTTGGTTGTAGGGGATGCTGTTGTGTAGTCGTGCCGCGATCATGGTGAACATAAAAGTCGAGCAGCGCATTAACCTGAAATTCCTAGTGAAATCAAAGAAATCACCCACGGAATGTTTTCAAATTTTAAAGGAGGTGTTTGGTGACAATGCTATGTCACGTGCACGAGTGTTTGAGTGGCGTAACGGTTTGCTGAAGGTCGGGAAGGAGTTGAAGATGATGAACGTACCGGACGACCTGTGACTGTCAGAAGTGAAGGAAACGTCCAGAAAGTCAGCGAAATTGTGCGGAAAGACCGACGTCTGAGTATTCGGATGATTGGCGACATGTTAAACATTAACAAAGAGACAGTGAGACAAATTTTGCATGAAGAATTAAACATGAAAAAAGTTTGTGCAAAATTGCTTCCGAAAAACCTCACTCAGGAACAAAAAGACAATCGGAAGGACATTTGCTCTGACATCATGGCACGACTCGCAGATGATCGAGACTTGTTCACAAATGTCATCACATGTGACGAAACATGGATTTTCCAGTATGACCCGGAAACTAAACGTCAATCCATGCACTGGAAGACCCCCTCATCGCCAAGAATGAAAAAAGCGCGAATGAGCAAATCCAAGCTGAAGGCAATGTTGATCGTGTTTTTCGATATCCAGGGTGTTCTGATGATTGAATGGGTTCCAGAGGGTAAAACCGTAAATCAGCAATACTATACAGAAGTCCTAATCAAGCTAAGGGAACGTGTAAGGAAGAAAAGACCAGATGCATGGAAGAACTGCTCATGGATTCTCCACCAAGACAACGCGCCAGCCTAGAACGCCCTGTCTGTGAAGCAGTTTTTAGCTGAAAAGTGCATTCCTGTGCTAGACCATCCTCCGTATTCGCCTGATCTTGCTCCATGTGACTTTTATCTTTTCCCAAAAGTGAAAAGTGTATTGAAAGGAACATATTTTGAGTCGGTGGAACACGTAAAAGTAAAAACGGCAGAGTTGTTGCGCAGTATCACAAAGAATGACCTACAGCATTGCTTCGAACAATGGAAGGCACGGTGCAACGGTGTATAGATAGTGGGATAGGGGAGGGGAGTATGTTGAAGGGGTTAAAAGTGTATTGTAACTTTGTTTGCAATAAATCACATTTTTCACATCAGTCTCGTTATATAATTGCCACACCTCGTATATTAATTAAAACTTCAAAACTGACAAAATTATATCAAAAAGAGACAATAGCTCAGTAATAGTTACTTTTAAAGTATTAACGTCTTACATGTTTTTGATGTGAAATTTAATAAGAAATTCAAAAATGAAATAATATACAGGGTGTTGCATTTAAAGGAATTGACTTTTTTGCAAAAACTAACAAAAGCATATCAAAAAACGACAATAACTCCGTAATAGTCACTTTTAAAGTATTAACGTTTTACATGTTTCTGACATGAAATTTAATAAACAATTCAAAAATGAACTGATATATAGGGTGTTCCATTTAAAAAAAAAGACTTTTATACAAAAACGTGTCATCTAATTTTAATCCAGTTTCCTGCACATGCAGTTAGTAACTGTAAAAAAATGAAACATGCTTCTATTAGGACCTCTTATTGTAAACAATATTGCAAAAGTTTTTGTCCATCTAATAAGTCGTTTTCGAGAAATATAATTTTATACAAACATTGAATTTTTCAGAAAAATGGGAATAAGTCAAAAACTTTACACTTTAGGCCTATATTATCTTATAACTTTTTGACTAAAAATTATACGGGGAATTCAAAAATGCAATAATATATAGGATGTTCCATTTAAAAAACTATAACTATGGTTAGCCACCAAGTTATGGAACACTCTGTATAATACAAAATATTTTTAAAATGTGCCCCTAATGAACAGCTACCACAAGAAAAAAACCGCTTCGAAATATCTTTACTCGTAAAGGCACAATCGGCCTTACCCGCGTAGTTGACTCGCCCTGTATATAGAATGCATAACTTACGACATATTTGCAAAAAATCGCTATTCGATAAGAGTAAAAGTGGTACTTCCGGTCTCAATTTTAAATTTTTTTTTATACAAAAGATATTGAAAATTATATTTTGAATACTTTTGTACCCGTAACGTACTTGTCTAAAAAGCATGACTTGCAAAATATTCGCAAAAAACTGATTTTCGATAAGAGTAAAAGACCTACTTCCGATAGGAATTTCGAAAAACTTTTGAAATAAAATTATTCTCAATTTTAATTCTAAGTATATATGAATTCTTTATAAATTTGTATAAACTGAGTAGTTGACGAAATATTGGCAAAATTCGATTTTTGCGCTGAAGTAAACTCCTACTTCCGGTCTACCGATTTTACTATAAAAACTAATCAGATCTCAAGAGGGAGATTATACACGTAAATTCAAAATTTGGAACTGATATCTACAGCACTTTGACCGCTATCGTGGTCACACACACACACAGAGAGAGAGAGAGAGAGAGAGAGAGAGAGAAAGAGAGAGAAAGAGAGAAAAAGAGAGAGAGAGAGAGAGACATTTTTAAAAACCACTTTTACGGTATCAGGAGACTTCAAAACGTGGACATCTGCAAAAATCTCGAGGTCGAAAATTTTCATCATCACAATACTTCCTTATACTACGTATAAGAAAGTAAAAGTGTGTTTGATGATAAAACATAGAAATGTAGTTGCAAAAATACAAGGTTCGGTAGCTGGTATGACACATTTTTATGAAGCTGTAAAATTGTTCAAATGTAACGATGGAACTTCTGTTACCAGCAACACGAACCCTTTCAATGTTTTCTGCTGTTCGTACTGTTGTAACATCACCTTTAAATTTTGATGGAACACTGCCTCTTTAATTAAAATCATTCACCCACTTTAAAATTGTCTTCCACGATGGAATTTTCAAATGCTTTTCAACATTAAATTCCCGTCGAAAATTTCTTTAAGCTTAGACAAAGGAACCATTTCTACTAAACTCATGCACCGCGTAAATACGTTGGTTTAGTGCAAATTTCTCTATTCTAATCAAAATTGCATGTATTGTCATGAAGTTTAATGTCAAACTAACTAACATCACATTATATGGTTTTTGATAGGGACCAAAAATGACACATTTTGAATAGGTTGATAACTCGACGTCACTTGCGCATGCGCTTTATGTGGCCGGCTGCCCGACTGTTATCGAGTCTTGGGAGTCTTGTAATCGCTTACTGCTTGTGACTTTAATGTGCGATATGATCCTTTCAAGAAAAATATTATAGTTTATTTGGTATATCCAGTTATCCAATTTAGTTTCCTAGAATAACACTACATCAGCTAGTATTCAGATTCCGGATTGTTAAATGTACATAGAGGTAAGTGTGCGCTGTATTTATCCTGATTATTTCTATATGTTAACTCTAACCTCATTTATCGAAAATGCATGTAGTATTATGTCACAGTTTCAGGATTTCATGGAATCTCATTTTGATAGAACCTGCAACGAGTGGTTTCGCCAAGCTTGAGGCACAAAAGAGAAATTAAAAAAAAAGCAATGATATATGTTAGAGTTAGTTTAAATAATATTATTTGAAATATTCCTGTTATTTTTCTGTTCAAGAACTATTTTCAACTATTTTGTTTAAGTGTTTTTTGAATAAATTCTTTGTGTCATTTATGTCATTTTAATTTATTTCTCCCAATATTTTGTAGAACTCATAACATCCCAGCGACGTAACTAAACCAATGCACCTGAGACGTAAATATCTAAAGTTTCTGAGACATAAACATTTAACGTTTCTGAAACGTAAACATCTAACGTTTCTAAGACGTAACAATGTTGTCACGACGAGGACATTAGATGGCCCTCGAAGCATAATTGAACCTTTCACGTTATGTGTCAGCCATAAATGAAAGATCCAATGACTCGTAACATTTACGTATATATTTCGTAATTGTGTTGACTGGGTATACAAGGCGATTGAATTTAAGTAAAGTTACTAATTTCAATTTAATGATTTTTGAAGTTTTAATGGAATTTCATTACGTAAAAAAATATTTAAAAATGGAATAAAACAAACCAGTAAAGATTCCCATTCTTTATGTAACACGATTTCATTTATTCGGCTGCCTCGGCTGGCTTCGCAGTAACGCACCTTGTCTACCCAATTTTACGAGACCTTGTTGACAGTTTTCTGCCTCTATCTCATGAATGGCTCGGACGATATTCGTTTTCAGGGCCTGAATCGTTTCTGAATTGTCCTCATAACATTAATACTTCCGAGCACCCCACCAACAAAAAATTACCGGAATCCAATCAGAGCTCCAAGGCGCCCATTTGACATTGCCTAGACGGTTGGTAATAAGATTACCGAAATTAGAGCGCAAAAGATTTATTGTTTGATAGGTTGTGTGGCATGGCGCGCCATTGTGCTGAAACCAAAAATCATACACGCCCATATCTTTAATTTCAGCCCGCAAAAGGTCGGTAGTCGTGGGTCTGTAGGTCTCAACGATGCCACCACTCCAAAATCCGCATCAAACTGTCGGGATTTCCGATCCCCAGATGCGGCAATTTTATTTGCTAACCTAGTCGTCCAGATTAAAATGCTTCTCGTCAGAGAATATTACTTCTCGGCCAAATCCGATGTTCAATGCGAGCTGATCTAACGCCCAAACTCAAAAGCAATAACGAAGCGGGTAGACGTTTGCCTTCAATTACTGAGTCAATTAGACTCTGTAAGCAAATAATCCGAGATCCTTGTGCAAAATTTCATCAGGCTAGTTAGTGAAATGTTGAATTATTGAGATCGATAGCGAGTTGATATTCCTGGACTGAGTTGCACACTCTCGGCCACAGCAGTAACATTGCTATCGATATGCCTTGTACGCCAATGGGGATCGTGATTGTTGCCTACAAGCAACTTTTTGCACAAACTTGCGTACAGCAGGCGTCGTAAGTGATTCATTTCTGCCAAAACTTCATAAACACACTGTTTGAGAGCAAACACAGCACTGGAAATAAGTTTGCAATATTTCCCAACGTTCTTCAAGCGCAAAGCCGTTCACTTCGTTCCACGGAGTTATGATACTGATTGACATTCAAGACTTCGAGCGCGGAAAAGAGCTGTCAGGATCAAAATAACCTAATACTCAAAAATAAATCACTAGATAGACCAGCCGATATATGCATCTTCCAAACATATTTTCAGTTTATATTTGGTGTTTTAAGCATACGATACAAACGTTTGCTTCCTTTTTTAATTTGAATGCTACAGCTTTTGATGCTGTTACGGTAGAATTTCTTATTTCAAATTTAATTGCATAATCATTTTGCACACATATCTCTTGCGGTTTATACAATATTCAATATTTCTTCGCGAATTTGCTTATTGAGGGTTCTCATAGAATTCAATAACAATAATAATTTATTCACTTGTTCACCAATACATGGTATAAGTTTCGTCAAAGAACGTCACGTGTTATCAATAATAAACAATAATATACAACACATAACTAAATCTATATAAGGTATTCTTTTACATCATAAAAATATTCATGGGGCTTCACTTAAAATTAGTTTTCCCGCTTTAAATTTTTTTGCTTTAAGTTGGTGCCAGATACTAGTCAAATCTCTGAGGCTGTAAATATTTTATATCATAGGCGTAACATAAAAAAAAATGAGAAATGGAACAATTCTAGTTAATTTATTAAAGGATAATTAGAATAAAATTGTTTTCTATGTTTCAGATGAAGCTTGTCCATGAAAATTATTACAAAAGTACAACAGCTATTCAAGATATTTATCATTTAAAATTTTGAAAATTACAACATTTGTTCAAAATGCAGTCCATGTAAATTCAAACACAAATTGTCGAACACATTGTGTAATATTTCTGGTCTAATGTCATTTACACTTCTGAAATTGTATGTTGTAATTCCTCCAATGTATAGGTACGGTTAGAATGAACTTTATTCTTTAAATAACCAAACATGGAATAATCCAAAGGGGTCAAATCTGGTGACCGAAGAGGCCAGCGGTCTCTACTTATCAATCTCTCCCCCGAAAGACTGTTGCAGATAATCTAATGTTCTCTGCGCAGTGTGGACTGTAGCACCATCCTGTTAGAAATAACCACGACACAACTCATCATTGTGAAGTTGTTCAATAAAAGGATATAGAATTAGATTTTGATAGGTATTCGCATCAATATTTTGATGAAAGAAGATAAGATCGATGATTCCTCTTCTTGACATTGCTAACCATACACCGATGTTTTGAGGATGTAACGGAGTCTCTATGAAAATATGAGAACATTCTGCAGACCAAATTCTATTGTTCTGTTAAGTTACATATCCACTGAGGTGGAACCATGCTTCATGACTGAAGAAAGTAATACTCAAGATATAGTCATTGCTTAAAACTTCAGTGAATCAATCACAGTACTGGGTACGACGAGGCAAATCCAGAGGTAACAATTCATGAGTCACAGTTATTTTGTATGGATGTAAATGAAGAACTATCTTGCAAGCCTTTCGACAGGTACTAAATCATAAATTTGTTTGAGCTAATTTTTTAGGACTCTCATCTATTCTTTGGCAAATATCTGTCTATTACACGACGAACATGCTGTGTAAATTCTACGTTGGGAAATTTTCTTGAAATTGCTGGTAGTAATTTTGGTAGGAATATTACGTAGCATATTTCCTTCATGATTGCGTATTCTTGAACGAAAATACGCCTCAACAATAAATTTGTTGTGCAGATCTGTGAAAGCCATCATTAACCTAAAAGCGAATGTTGATTATATTTGTACGGATCTATTATGACTACTTCGTCGCTTACCAATACTAATGTTCGGATGTAAAAAGTGGTAATAAGAAAAGCCTTTGTAGTAATAAATAAATAAAATAATAAAGTAAGTAGATGAAAACGAAAATCAATGCAAGCTTTATAACTGACTCACTCATTGGTTTTTATTAATTAATATTTTATATGAAAAACAAATATTTCCAAGTGGACATGGGCTAGCTGATTTTCTATTTCTCTCGTATCACGATACCTGTGCTGTGGAACTTGACGCGCATATTCGTTGCTTCATAGAGTGGGGGAAATGTACCAGTCTTCAGTCAGTACCAGTACTGAACTAACATAAGTGGCATCCATTTCGAACGCATTTAAAAGTAATGTGTATTATTGTGTTTGTATATTAGGTATGTTAATAATTTTTTTTTATGAAATTATTGTATTCTAAAGATAAATATTTTTAATTGTAGCCCTGTACTATGTCGGCGGTTAAAAAATTAAAAACAAGCGATAATAGTTCAAGACCATATCAAGCTGAATGGTTTGATAAATATGGTGTGATTGAAAGGAATAAAATGGTTATGTGCGTTATTTGTGATGAAAAAGTGACTTCACGTATGTATAATATAAAAAGGCATTTTGGAGACGTTGCATTCTAATCTCAGAACGTCAACAGATGAAGAAAGAAAAACATATTTTTTACAAAAGAAAAAAAGAGAATTTTTCTCAAAGCAGCGTTTTAAAAGTTTTTAGGTTCAAAAAACAACATTACAGCTGCTAGTTTTTAAGTTGCCCATTGCATTGCTCGCCACGGGAAATCTCTTTTAGAAGGAGAATTTGTAAAAAAAGCGTTTTTAGAATGTAGTCCTACATTGTTTGCTGATCCTAAAGAAAAAGACTTGATTATAAAACGTATAAATGAGTTACCTATAAGTCGAAATACAATTAAGGATGGAGTAATAGAATTAGAAAAAAATATTTTTTCGCAATTACATAACGACTTAAATTATGCAGAAATATATTCAATTGCTCTAGATGAGAGTAATGATGTAAATGGTTATGCACAATTAGCAGTTTTTGCTCGGTATAAATCAGGAAATATAATGAAAGAAGAGTTAATAAATCTAATAACGTTGAAAGGGAAGTGTACCGGTCTTGATATTTTTAAAGAATTTGATATTGCATTTATAGAAATGAATATTGACCTTCAGAAAATAGTTTCTGTAACAACAGACGGTGCACCTAGTATGGTAGGAAAAAACACTGGATTTATTCGGTATCTTAAGCAAAATATTTCACATTCTCCGATCTAATTTCATTTTATAATACACCAGCAATTTTTATGTGCGAAACATGGATTAAAAACATTTTCCAGTGTAATGTCAGTTGTAATAAAAATCATCAACTTAGAGAGCACTTAATAAACGGCTATTTGCACAATTCTTATAGGAAATTGAATGCAATTATTCTGGCATTTTGACATACAAAAACGTGCGATGGCATAGTTGCGGTCAAGTCCTAAATCGCTTTGTTACGTTATTAGATGAAATTAAGCTCTTTTAATGGAAAAAGACAATAGTTTCGATGAATACATTGGTTAAATAATTTAATGCTTTTATGCGACATCACTCAGCATTTTAATGAACTGAAGAACAAACTTCAAGGGCAAGGATTAATTGTTTTAAACATGTAAGAAAATATTAAAACATTTTTGGCACAACATGATAACTTTAGTAAGGATTTAGAAATGAAAATTATGAAATATTTTTCGCAATTAAGAAAACATTTTGAAAATACAATAACTTTTGAAAATACGGCCGACATTCAAGAAAATGCAATTAAAACATATTTAATGATTCTCCGGGAAATAAAACAAGCTTTTGAGGAGAGATTCAATCAATTTAAATGTTTGGAAAATACATTTAACTTTATTTTATATCCATACAAAACTGAATTTCAAACAATGGAGTTAATCGAATTTATGTCGCTAGGTATAGATAACTTAGAAAAGGAATTAGTGGAATTTCGAAGCAGCGTAGTGTGGAAAACAAAATTTGAAGACTTGATTTCTGAATTAGAAGGTAAACTGTGTGAAAGTAGTGCAGATAATATTGATCCCACAGTGAAAATTGAAAATATTATATTGAACGTGTGGGATTCTTTGCCAAGTAATTTTATATCAATGAAAAAACTAGCTAATGCTCTTTTAACGATGTTTGGGTCCACATATTCGTGTGAAAAATTGTTTTCTTCAATGAACTTTGTAAAATCTTCTAATAGAAATAGACTTGAAAGGGAATTAACTGCCAAATGCGTCAAACTAATGAATACGAAATATGAACCTGATTTTAAAAAATTATCTGAAAATAAACAGCAACAGATTCCTCATTAAATAATTTATGTTTATACCTTGTTATATATTTATTAATATGTATACATATATAAATATATTAATAAATAATATTTCATAATACATATTTTATGTAATTTTCTTTACCCCTTGTTCATTCAAACATATAGTGACCCACGAGTTAGTACGTCTCAAAAAGGTTCGCCATCGCAGGTCTAGAAGCACCAACTTTCAGACATAAAGAAAAGGCGCGCGATTCAAACGCCTTTCAATCAAATAATTGGAATGTGTTTGAAATGTAGTTATTTGTAATGGTCGGCCAAAAGAATTGACCCATGAAAAATGCTGATTTTAGTCAAGTCAACAAATTTCATGGAAAAATTGTATTCAAATGTAATTCTGATATTTATATCTGCACATCTAATATGCATTTGCTTCACGTCCTTGAAATGCATACTGATCCGCCTTAAGCAAATATGTATATAGAATTTTAGTCTGGAATTACAATGTACCATACTGTAATTGACGATTTAATAGCAAAATAATTTCTGAATACCTACGCCTATTAAATTCCCAGATAATGTTAAAATGACACGAAGTCAATAACGCCTTCACCGGCATTCATTTTACGCATAGTAAGTGAATTGCGCGAAGATACATAGACGGAGTTCCAAACAACGGGCATCTTATTAATAATAATTAATACCTGATATTTACGAGTACGCGAAATAATCTTAAATAAAAGAAAAATGGCAAAACTTTAAATTGTCTGTATATAGAGTGCATTAAGCAGTGAGTTGAATTACCGGAAACAGGTGGCTTCGTAAATCAATAAAACACATCAAAAAACAGATTATTAACTTGAGCTCCACCGAACCTAGCGCGACTAACCGCGTAATAGTAGGCGCTCCTAATGGAGGGTTAATTCATATATCTCCAATAAGGCAGAACCTTGCTGGGAAAAGATTGAGATAAATGTGTGGTCGATAATAGATCTTATGTTGAAAAATAAAATAATAATTGTCTCCAAACTCTTTTCTGTCATATATAGGTAGATAATACAAAATTCCTCGCACATACGTATCTAGAGAGGAACAATATAATACTTAACTGAGTCTCAGAAGTGAATACGCTTACGTGAAATTGTTCTAAGAGAAATTAATCCAGCACTGAGACTTTCATTATGCCGAATGTCACGGCCTCTGACTCGTCCTAACTTATTTTCAATAGATCGGATGAAGACAGGTAGTGAGTCTAATCTCAATTGTACTCGGAGGATCAATTTTACGAGATTTACGGCGCCGCCATCAAGTTGCAAAGAGAGTTATTCGTGTGTCACACCCGAGTGTCTCCAGCATCGCAAACGACCGGAATTCTATTTGCAAAACAGGACTTTTCCATCTAAGGATCTCCCGTGGAAATGGTAATTATTCACACCGTCTGATCGTTTTCAAAGTGCAGACGTTTTTAAGGGCATTGGAATGATCTATTCCAGGTTAAATATTCTCTTGTGATTTTTGATTTTAAGTAACTAGATACATGGAAATGCTCATTTCAAATGTACAATTTTCTTTTTTTTTAAGTATTTTTCAATGATAAAGATTTAATTTATATTTTATAAAATTCCCATTGTTCTGTTATTTTTTAAAGTTACTAATGAAAAGATCAATTGCAAGTCATATGGAATTGAGATATATTTAGTTTCAAATTTATATCATTGCCAAATCTTATGTCACCTGGTAAAGCTGATTTAGAAGGTTTTCCATAAGACGAGTTGGATTTTGCTGAAGTGGAAGCCTCATTGTGGGTGTCTTCTTTTTGTCCTTCGTATTTCAGCAGAGACAGCGCTAAACTTGAACGAAATTCCAGTTGGGAAATTTTGGTTTCATTTGCGATATTGAATATTTTCCAACTGTTTACAACCACAGTATCAACAACATTGGTGAATAATGGCCACCACTACTTTTTAATTCTAAGACCAATGCGATAATTGGCAATACTATTGTCGTGAAGGTCTACCCCACCCATGTGCACTTTTGGTTAATTGATAAGCATATCTTTACGCTCTTTGCGGTTGTGACGTTTGGCTTGAGTGACTGGTAAGACACTACAGAAATTCGTTATAACAGTAACTACAGACTTGTCATTCCACCGAGTAACCAGAACTTTCAAGTTCGAATCAAAAGCGGAAGTGAAAGAGCCTCTTTCCTTTTTTGACATGATTTTGTTATCTTCAAGTGGACATTTTGCAGTAGAGCGGCCTTTACATCTCCCATTTTGAATATTTTTACTAAAACAAAAACAAGCACCAACATAACCCAGATATAAAAAATTAAAAAAAAAAACAGAATCACAAAACTGTCAAAAGAGACAAGAGAAGAGCCTAGCTGCCAGATATATTTTGAACTTCATACTAGTATTATACCTAAACAAAAAATGTCTTACCTCATTTTGACTATAGATATCTAAAAACACAAATTCAAAACTCTAAAGCACTACTAAGAAGTACCGCTACGATTGCTGGCAACCAACTGAGAGATGTATCAACGAGTCAAATAATTTTCCGTCATCATGCGAATCGTGTCTCAACCTGCATAAAACCGCTCACGTCCTTCAAAAATGCCATGCTGCAGTAACCAGTCCGGTCGAGCAGCTTGGCACCGGGCGCGCGCTTTTACCTATATATTAGCCAAAGAAAAATACCTGTCATTCTAGCTGTCGTTTTCAAACTATAGATATAAAGATGTGTATATATCAAAGAAGACATATTTTAAATATACACTGCGAGAAGAAATATATAACAAAAAAATAATTAGTACCCAAAAAAAATAAATATTTGAAGGTGTGCACAAAAACCAAAAATACAGATTTTTTTTAATTAAAAGAAAATTAAAAATTTTTAACTTTTTATTGGATCATAATTTAACATAAGATTTTAGCCTGTTAAAAAAGCAACCCTTGCGACATAATGTATAAAAAAATATTTTTGATGCCAAAAAAAGATGTTTTTAAAAGGTTTCGTTTATGCACCTTTGGCAAGTAATGGGTTAAGAGTAAAAGAAATCTTACTATGTCAATCTTTTTATTTACATATAAAACAGAAATTCAATTACACAAATTTAGTACATATATTTACAAGATCATTAAGTATTTGTTATATACAAAAGCATATATTGAAAATAACTTTACATTTACTGAAAAAATTATTCGCTGTATGTCAACAAACATTCAACGGAATATTCAAACATTGAATATTAAAATATACGGTCATAAATATTTTGTGAATTAAGATATTATATATATGATATTTACTTCGTGAAAGGTGATATTTTTACACAAGTCTAGCAAAAACGTTAATGCATCATCTGGTGTTTATGTTCGTATTATTGAAGAGATATTCGACGAGAATAATATATTTCTTTAAAAACCTACGTGAACCTAAACTTTACTTTGGTACATTTGAAATTAATAAAATCTATCTGACGGGATTATTTAAAATGAACGCCATATAAAGATTTACTCGGGACTTATAGGACGGAATTGTTTTCCTACCACGATCTGCCTGGTAACAAAACAACTTACGGACTGCCTTTCTAGACTGCCAAAAAGACTAAGGGATAGTTACTACGTACCTACTCTCTAGACTGCCAGAGAGTTTGGTGAGAATTCTCCTAGACTGCCAGGATTTTACTAATAATGTCGTTGTCTTATATAGGCCCGGACTTGCACAAATAATAGCTAAAAACAGTGTTTTTCTGAAGTATCACGCCTAAAGAGCAAGAATTGTACTCAAACGCACGATATTATCACGTGCAAAAATGCATTTAGAAAATTAACAAAAATATCATTTTTCTCTTTACTAATTGACTTTAGATAAATTAAACATATTTTAGAACATTTGTATTAAATTATCGAGCCCATTAATGCCAAAATCACATAAAAAGCATTAATACAATTTTATCCGACAATTTATACAGTGACGGACAAAAGTCCGTTACAACCTTGAACCTCCTTTTCCTTCCTCAGGAAGCTTGTCAAATATCATGAGAGGTGACGCTATTTTCGATCGTCGTTCTAAAGAGTAAGTCCAACTCACTCCTTTTTTCAAAATGGGTCTAGCGGAGGCGAGCTATCTTGTATTTAAGTCCGTCAGGACAGTTTCGACCAACAATTGAAAACTTATTCATGTGAAGTATATCGAGATGGTAGCACAAAAATTTAATTTTAAAAACGGTGACTTTGCGAAGTGCCACTTTTGCTCCTGCTTATGGCGAGGGTGTAGTATATTTTGTAGTAACTTTCTCAAAATTTTGTATTAGGTTGGTTTGGAAATGCATTAATGCGTATGTTGAACAGCTTTAGTATCACGAATATCGATAACAACTTAGTATCTTAACCAATATACAATTCGATATGAATCCACTATGGAAATTATGAAAATTTATCGAAAGTTAGTCTGAAATTTCCTTTGATGTCTAGCAAATATTGCTAGTGTGAATTGTATATTTTTCACTATCATTGGTCTAAAATTATATAACAAAATAAAAATAAATTGTATGAAAACACAAACTATAAAAATAGCATATTTTGTACAAAAGTTCTAAAAGAAAACAAATATTTTTTCCCCTTTGTTGCATTTCTCTTGTGTGGCGTTAATATTCGTCATTTTTCTACTATACAGAATTATTAATATTTTTTAAAATATTTATTTTCCTTCATACACGACCCAAAACGAAGTATTTAAAATACAATGAAAGATAGAGTGGATTTTAGAGTGAGAACTTCTGCCCTTATCGAATTTTATGCACGAACTAATTCCATTATTAAAAGTGTTTGCACTTGTAAACAATCCTGTAGAGAATGCCGTCTTCCGTAGCGTCGAATCTTTCATGATTCGGGGCAGGAGTGACTAGTGAGCATAGAATTCCTCTGTTTAATAAAATGGCGGCCGCTCCACAGCATGTTCAGAATGAATGAACGTCATTGATAACCGGTCACTAAACAGTTCTGCAACTGTTCTTTCAGCTGAATGCAATCATTGTAACACATAATACTCGAATGATAGCTTTTAAAGTAAACCAGTGTACACGATATAAATCGTATCCACAGATGTCGCCGATTACCCTCGTAGACATTTGATATGCAACTTGACTTATTTTTAAAAGCCGTCAAAAAACACCGTCATATGGTGATGAGGTTTATCAACGCCTGTTTGGCATAGATATATGTTTGGTTTGATATAAAGCAATGGAACTTTACATTCAAGTACTAACTGTCTCATTTGTAAACATCATTTCTTTAGAAATACCTAATTAGTCACTCATTTTTTTCAAATAACCACAAGTCTCATTAAAGTGACCTTGCAAGACTGATTTTTTTTTTACTGGATCTTCATTCTAGCTTTGCTTATATACAAAATCCCTTGACTGTCATCATGCATAATGGTCAACATTAATAATATAAATGAATAAATTTCAATTACTGATGATATAATAATATTAATTGATTTAATTCTGTAGTACTTTGTTTATATTCTAAATACTTAATATTGTTACTTCATAATAGCCTCTAAATGTTTCCACTAGTTCATGCATATAAAATGATGTGCGCTATAAATTTTAGTAATTCGGTTCAGTTATGATGTTGTATACACGGTCAAGGCGCATATGCATACATGGCTTTGTGTTAATGCACCGTGCGATAATTGAACTGCACATTGTTTGGATGATTGAAGTGACAAACAGAGGTTATGCAAACTATGACCGAGACTGTAATAACGTTAGTTTCGCGTTAGGGCCGTTACGTATTGATCTGTCAAGGTAATAGCTATTAACAATGTATGTTGCATATTGCATACGACTGTATGCATGTTTATTATTATTAAAATCTAGTCTGTGTGACGGATGTCAAATATTTACTTACAGGATATATAATATTGCGCTTTCTGAAACTGTCTTGACTCCTCAGTTACGGATAGTGAATTATTTAGCAGTGAATATATTGTCTATCGAGGCGACTGGTCCTTCGCGGGGGTGGAGGATTGTTATTAGCAGTTAACAGCAATTTTTCAGTCGGTTTAGTTGATTACATACTTTCAATTCTGCTAAGCCATCCATGATTGCCCTTTTATGTGTTAAATTTGTATTTAATTGCAAAAGCCTTTGCTTTGTGTTTTTGTAATTTCCTCCTTCTCTGCTTCTATTGCAATATCAGCATTAGCTCAAGCTCTACACAATTTAGATTTTCTTTAATCGGGCTATTTTCTGGTCACAGGAGATTTTAATATTCCCACTTACGCTTGTTAATATAACAAATACAATTTTATCGATATGTACGAGGTAGGCGCCATAAATTCTAGGCCTGATATACAAAAAGAAACTTGGCAGGGAATAAATAAAAGATAAGTAAGTATAGTAGTTTTTTTTATGTAGCTATGGTTGCTATTCTCTTGATGCAAGTAAATCTTATGTTATTTTTCGATAGCTAGCTGATCCACATGTTTGTTCCACTGTAATTATTCATCACATCCAATTCCAAAAACTTAATCACCATTCTTTCACCAGGTCTTGTTTTCAGTATTCGGAGTCTTGTTTTGATTTCGTTTAGCTTAAGTTTGTTAGCGACAAAGTCACCATTTGCTTTTTTCAGATCCTTGTCTGATTGTACAGCAAGATAACTTTCGAATTTATCTTTAACCAGAATAATAGTGTCATCCGCATCTTTATGCGGATGTGTCTTTACACATTCCTACACCAAGTATATTGTTGGATACTAACTGAACACGTTGCTCACATATACAATGAACAATAATGGGTCCCTGTTCTACGTCTCATGTGATTGTCTTGTTAACGACCTTGTTCCACTCCATTATACTAAATTGTTTCCTATCAGTTAGGTAAGACTCGATTAATTGTAACGGAACTCCTCTTACTCCATAATGCAGCTTGCTTAAAAGTATATCGTGGTCCACTATATAAAATGCCTTACTGAGGTTAGAGGATTCATTCAAACACATTTTTTTTATCATCTTAGTCTTTTTGAATGTATTTCATTACTTCAACCATTGCTGTTGGTTGTAGTTGACTTATTTCTCCTATATCAGTGCTGCACCTTCGTAAAGCAGTGGTTTCTTCAAAGTATTATATCAATGTGACAGCAATCACCTCTTCAAAGATTTTTGATACAATGGGTGAAAACACTTATCGGTCTGTAATTCCTGAAATCATTTGCGTCATCATTCTTTGTAGATTCGTATCACCCTTCCAATCTTCAATTTTTCTGGAAAATATCCCAATTCGATGCAGTGGTTATGATTATAGACAAAGGCTTACACAGTTCTTCCGTGGCATATTTAATTGTTTTCCATTTATATTGACTATTTGACGCAACTTCTTCTTGTGTTTCAGGTTTAGAAAAACAGGAGTCGAGGTTACTTAGGCGTTGAGATTTCTGCAGTTAGTTGTGATGTGGTACTAGCAATACTATTTGCATTGTCAGTTTCTACCTTACTAAAGTAATCATTCATAGTATCGAATCATTCGTAAAATGTTTTTTTGATGAAAATTCATTGTTTATAAATTTCCATGTTGGTAATTTTCTATTGTAAGGATCATGTGCAAAACATGAAAAAAAGTTCCATCGTTGTTAATTTTAAAGAAATTAATATTCAAAGTTAACACTTTAGATGTCGTTTGTCTAAATTACTGCAAAACATTTTAAAGATTGGTTTTGATATGTTCAGTGGTATAACAATTTTGCACACCTATAACCAGGTTTATAATTAATCACTCTTCTTAATATACCATTTCCATAACATTATTTTTCGCTAATTTTACCTGAAAAAACATATGGCAAGGTTGTCCTGAATTTACACTTCTATTCTCTCTTATTTCCATGGAAACGGGCAACTCTAGTACCTTATCTATTATTAGAATTAATCAAAAGTGTTGCCGAATTTACCTCTACAAAATGGCAAATATCTTCTAGAATGAACAACTTTACCTGCACGCTAAACCTCGACGGCCTGAAATTTCTTCGTCAAAGTGAAAATTCTGCAATTCTTCCGTGTGCCTGTCATACCTGACATTTTTACGATTTTTATTGGTTGTCGTGGGAATTCGTCATAACGTAAGCCATTTTTCTGTTACAACATCGGGTGCACGCTCCCCTTTAGAACCCCATATCTCTGCACACGCTCCACTAAAAAGGAAAATCTCTCCGTCGACCGCGAATTTAAAGTCGCCCGTACACCCACGCCAAACAACAGCTGAATGATTATGAAATAACGATGCGTCGTTCTGGAACACTCTGTATAAATGAAAATATTTAAGTTTTTTAATTAAACACTTTTCACTATCTACATTATCATCCTACCAAATGCGCGCCGTTTTTGAATGTAGATCGAACACTACAAAAGACGACGGATGTCGTTTTTAACTTAAACAGTAAGTAAATAAATAAATTTAACAGACAAATATCGCAACAATATATTATTAAACACAATAAAAACCACTTAACCATTATATGTAAAACACACTCCATCGCTCTTGATTGTTGTCAAAATATATTTACGATGTAACATTTTCCAGCCACGACAATAAATATTACTTTTATTCACACATCAAGAGCGCCGTGCATGTAAGTTAAGTGGGGTCGAATGTAAAAATATAGAGCTAGAGCTCGGGGGAACCACTGCGGCACGACGTTGTACATGGGCTGATGAATGGAATCTTTATTCGTCGTGAAATTTTCCTAAAAAGCTGTCTTATCCCTGCAAGTCGTTCTGGTTGACAGCGATAGGAGGGAAACGAAGTCAGACGGCACTCGGTGTCTTTACAAAAAGACGGCAAAGAAGAAGGAAAAAAGCGCCGAGTCGCAGCTGGCCGCCAAGAAGCCACCGACATGTTAACGCGTTATATTGAATTTGGCCGCATTTTATGGAGCATAAATTTAGTTGATGTTTTTTTCGTTTTGGGTTTTCCTGTTTCCTTTTTCTTTTTCCTTTCTCCATTTTCTTTTTTTTTCCATCGTTGAGTTCGTTCGCTGCGGCACGGAGAATGGAGGAAAGTCTTGCGTTGAATATTGAGATGAGTCGTTCTCCAGTTAGTTCCGTTCCCCAAGTCTATTTCACTTTCTTGACTGTCACGTTATCATACCATAAATTTAGTCAATGTTTCTTTCTATAACGGAAGAAATTTATTCACTTGAGATTACATTAGAATGTTTTGAGGAAATCTAGGAGAATAATAATTCACCTTTCTTGTTTATTAAAGCGACAATTAAATAAATAAAAAAATCCCGTGGGTCCAACTTGAACATAATATCTGAAGTTCGCTACACCCATGCTCTTGCCATCTGAGCTACCAGGGGAAGTGTGTACAAGTCTGTGTATCTAAGTTGGAAGAAAGCCCATGGTTACCGATGACAAACAGAAGGAAGTTACAGTGATTTTGTACCACAAAATAGCTAAAAGATCAGATTACCTCTATAATAAGGTCGAGTTTCAACGTAAACACTTTAGAGAAAAGGATGTTGAATTCAGAATTCATTTGTGTTTTTAATATGCATTTCAATTTAGTTTAGTATCTTTGTTTAGCTATTTTGGTTGTTCCTTATTTCATTTATTACAATTGTTGTCGGCAACTACTCTCGGTTGTCTATGTGGAGTGGAGATTGACTTATTTAGTTCGACTATTTGAATAATAACCGTGTTTAGTTGAACATGGTTGGCTGAATACCATATTATCATAAATTTGTGCTTGGAATTCTGCTTACATTAAAGGAAACAACGTCTTATTTTTGGTTTTGTTTGGAACAATTAATTAATTGATTAAAATTAAGGCGTTTTTCCTGATGTGATTATTTTCGATTTGTGATTTTGGTACTGCTAAGAATACACCCGGTAAGTTTTCGTTTAGTACTACGTATATGGAATTTTGATAGTAATCTACGTGCTAATTATTTTTATCTCCTTCTTAGTGTTTTATTTTATACAAGTTCCGATTTAGAAGAACGTTAGTTGGACGTTTTACAGCTCCTTCAGTTGCCGCCATATTTCTCCATGATCTAAAAGACGAAGGTGGACTCTTCACGCATGTACAGGTCGCGTGCATTTGTATCTGTTATGTCAATGGAAACCATTTAGATGTGTTTTAAATGTAGGATAGTTGTATCCGTCAGATAGGGCTTTATTTGATTTTCTTTTTTAAGTTGAATATAAAGGGTAAATAATTTAGGGAATTCAGGGATTAAATAATAATAATAGCCTTTATTTGTCCAACAGCAACAATGTCAATTAGAGGACAACAATTTACACTAGATAGTATTTCCTATAACTATAAAACACAATAGAAACCAACAATCTGACAGAGAGATTTTGTACCACAAAATAGGTAAAAGATCAGATTAGGTGTATAATAAGGTCGAGTTTCAACACTTTAGAGAAAAGGATGTTGCATTTAGAATTCATTTGTGTTTTTAATATGCATTTCAATTTAGTTTAGTATCTTTGTTTAGCTATTTTGGTTGTTCCTTATTTCATTTATTACAATTGTTGTCGGCAACTACTCTCGGTTGTCTATGTGAAGTGGAGATTGACGTATTTTGTTCGACTATTTGAATAATAACCGTGTTTAGTTGAACATGGTTGGCTGAATACCATATTATCATAAATTTGTGCTTGGAATTCTGCTAACATTAAAGGAAACAACGTCTTATTTTTGGTTTTGTTTGGAACAATTAATTAATTGATTAAAATTAAGGCGTTTTTCCTGATGTGATTATTTTCGATTTGTGATTTTGGTACTGCTAAGAATACACCCGGTAAGTTTTCGTTTAGTACTACGTATATGGAATTTTGATAGTAATCTACGTGCTAATTATTTTTATCTCCTTCTTAGTGTTTTATTTTATACAAGTTCCGATTTAGAAGAACGTTAGTTGGACGTTTTACAGCTCCTTCAGTTGCCGCCATATTTCTCCATGATCTAAAAGACGAAGGTGGACTCTTCACGCATGTACAGGTCGCGTGCATTTGTATCTGTTATGTCAATGGAAACCATTTAGATGTGTTGTAAATGTAGGATAGTTGTATCCGTCAGATAGGGCTTTATTTGATTTTCTTTTTTAAGTTGAATATAAAGGGTAAATAATTTAGGGAATTCAGGGATTAAATAATAATAATAGCCTTTATTTGTCCAACAGCAACAATGTCAATTAGAGGACAACAATTTACACTAGATAGTATTTCCTATAACTATAAAACACAATAGAAACCAACAATCTGACAGAGAAAAAGAAAACTGAATATATGCGTTAGTGCGAAATTTATTGTAAAATTTAATCTCTATCATGGAGATGATAAATTATAGAATGCATCAAGCTGATATAAAAAGGAAAACACACGAAAAAATAGAAAAGCAAATGTTCAAAATCTGGTACATACAAATAGTAGTGGTTCATATTGTAGTAATAATAATAATAACAATAGTAATAATGAACAAAAAGCTTAACACAATAGACGGAGAATATTTAATAATTAATACATAGCCAATGCATTTAAATTACAAATTGAAATGAACATTATTACAGATATTTGCAGAGAAACTGAAATACAAGGCAAGAAGTCCAAAAAGAAAAAGAAGAATTAAGTTGAATCGAGAGACATATCTATTTATCTATATCTATCTATCTATCTATCTATTAGAGTGAGGTTTTTGATTAAAAGATTATTGAAAAGGATTAGGGCATAGTTGTTGGCCCTCCTAACCATATGAGTGAGCTTGGCATAGCAAAAACATTTGACCAAGCTCGAGCCACCACAAAAGTATCACTCGAGCGAGTACCGTACCTGGGAACCAAAAAATCCACAGCTGAGAGTAGACTGGGGGCATCAATTGCCAAAATTGGCACTTGCAATTTCTCTACGTTACGTTCCAAGACGGAAGGAACGTCATCTTCCAATAGTAGAGTCTCATAGTCAGCGCCTCGAGCAGGATACGTGCCGCGAGCCCTGTACGAAAGGTACTTCAAAAATCTCATCTGTACTCTCTCAATTACTAGGCTTTGGTAGACGTAACAAGGATACCAGATGATACCGGTTGTGTCAAATACCATTAGCCATAGATAATCAGTTTATACGTATGTACGTAATACGTCGCCGTGTCTATGCATCGTACATACATACATACGTATACATGAATTTCCTATGGCTAATGTTTCTTGACACATGCGGTATAGGCATACTCTAGTCTGGGTCGTACCAGTGAGTAAAACAGTGTCTTCAATGTATCCGGATTCATAAACTCTCGGCACGACCTGACAACGAAGCTGAGTGCACGTGAGGCGGAGTTGCATATCGAATATATCTGATCAGATAAATTTTAAACGTTGATCAAATAACACTCTAAGATATCTCATTTGTGTTTGCTTGGGAATAGGAGTTTGATTTAATATATAGCGAAATATCAGCGGCCCGTTTCTTGTGGTATACGTAACTACCGCACATTTATTAACGCTGACTTTTATTTTGCTCCGCTGGCACCAGTTGTTAGTAACACGTAGTTCGCTCTGTAGGGCTTCACAATCGTAGACAGACGAGATCCTTGAAAAAATCTAAAAGTCAGCCGCATAAGCTAGGGCGCGACAGCTGAGAATACACAGTAGATCGTTAATCTAATCTTTGAAGAAGAGTGGGCCCAGGTTTGATTCTTCATATTAATGGCAGGTGAAGTAAGACACAGGGAACTCAGCTTTGAATGAAGTATTGAGTGATCAACAGTATCGAACGCCTTGGCGACGTCTGCGTACAAAACATCAAGCTGCTCTAGAGAGTTGATACCAGAACTGATAAATTATGTTATTTCGACCAAGTTGGAGACTGTTGTTCTGCCCGATGTAAACCCATGTTGCTGTGGAGAAATGTGTGGCCTTATGTATGCATAGAGCTTAGTATATAGTAAATGTTCGAATACCTTGAACCTACTTGACAGTGTCCTAATTGGTTTGTAGTTCTACATATCATGTTTATTACCCTTCTTAAAAACAGGATTAATTTTACTTATTTTCCAGATTTCGGGAAAAGTTGATGTTAGGAGAGAAAGGTTAAAGGTCGTAGACAACGGAAAGTATAAAACAGATGCGCAATCCCTAAGCAAAAAATTGGGCAATTCGTCATGACCTGAGGTAAAATCAGCTTTAACGTGTTTCAAAGCAGTCAGACTTTTACTTGTCGAAAAGGGCTTCATAACGAAGCTTCTTCCGGAACAGTAAGCTCCTCCTCACCATGTATTAACGTGACGGGAATTATTGACATTCCCGTTCTTTGACCAACAAAGTGTTAACACGCCTTCGTGTTTTTAAATATATTGCTCTCCACTTTGGTTAAGTAAGTATCATAAGCTCTACGCGTTTCCAATTTTTCCAATCCACGTAGTCTGACAAATTCACCATGGTAGATTAATGATCCCCAGGATTTCCATTTCTTGTGGTAAAAATTCTTGAGCTTTAATAATTTGATTAATGAGGAGTTATACCAGCCAGGAAAACGCTGAGATGTTGGTAAGTATTTTGGAACGTGCAGGTCAATAGCAGAATACAGGATATCATAAAACTTTGAGACAGCGATGTTGACATCAGAGCATTCTTCCACTTGGGTTTAGTCGAGGTCACACAGGTCATTGTATAGGGCAGGGTAATTGACTTTTCGAAAGTTATACCTGGAATTGATATTAGACGGGAATGCTGTTATGGATTCGATTTTAAAATTCATCTCAATATTAAGAGCAGGGTGATAAGCATCCTCAGGAACCAAGGAACTGGGATTATGTTCTATATTATTAGAGAAACCAATACTAGTGAAAACTAAATCCAGCAGTCTATTGTTTCTATTCACAATTGTGTTAAGTTGAACTAAGTTAAGCCTAATCATAAAATTGTTCAAGGCTCTATATCTCAAATCATGCACATAAGGGAAATTTTCATTATTTCAACTCTGTGAAAGTGTTTAAATTAGGGTTAACTTGGTGTATATTTAAACTTAGTTGAAAAAAAATTAAATTTTCCAGAATGTTCAAACTTTTTTTTACAGTGTATTTTCTCCTAACGAACTAATTTTGTTAAATTTATTTTGCTATTTGGTAACAAACAGTGTCACACCGTGCAGGATAATCTATATTTGTTGTTTTGCAATCATTTATAATTTTAGTTATCGAAGTTACACTGGCTGTGTTTTCTTATATAAATTTTTAATTGATGCACATGTTTAGCTGTAATATTAATTAATATTGCACGTCTCTGTGCTCATTTAAGGTTAATTTTACAACTTCAAATTTGACTAAATTTATCTATTTTATTTAATCTATGTTAGGATTAGTTTACGGGGAATAAAATCGTATGTTTGATTGATTCACCAGTAGTCAAATATGCCAAGAATCATTAGCGGCAACCTAATTAACTTTTCTTAAAGTTTAATTTCACCAAACATATTTCTTTTGGTATGTCGAATTGAAATAATTAGATTTTAGAATTGTTATTTAATTTATATAACTTATTCTTGAAACGATTCTTGTGTGAATAGTCCAATTAGTATTAATACTATAGGAAAAGCATCAAAAAGTATTGCTATTTACTTAAATTTATCTAATCCTAAGCTCATCACTGGACGTTGCTTTAAACGTCCAAGTATGACATATTTGGTTAATAGAGGACGTGGCTTAATAAGAATTAACCGTCATTGAGAATGGAAATCTTCAGCAGTGGCTGACTGTTACATTGATATTTCCACCCAGAAGAAAGTTGACGTTGCTCGAATACTGTCTAGTGCACCTAATACATCCACTAAATTTATTCAGGATCCACAGACTTCTGATATAATAGGTGAGTCAGTCAAAGTAAATCAATAGTAATTCAAACAGAACACAATTCTGGGAACAGCCCAGAATCTGTCTGGAATCTCCATTAATGCACACCAATTATCTAGTATTACATTAAACGTGTATAACAGTTGTACTTTTTAAAATGGGAATAGTAGCATTACGAATCTTATCACCCGTTTGGTGTTAACAATTGATACTGTTAATTAGTATAAAAAAGTGTTAGCAAGTATGTTTTCATTCTTTGTAGAACTTTTACTGTACATGTTTGTTACATTAAAGGTTTATATTTGACATTTAAATATAATTTGGTACCATTTTCTTGTCAACTACCTCAAAAAAGACATACGATACAGTAGGATTTTATGCAACCAAAACTTGTGTCGTATAGTGAATATTATAGCATCAAATTGCAATAATTTTGTTTTTGTACCAAAAAAAGTACAGGGAAAATATTTTTATAGCTATTTTTGTCAAAATAAACTTTATATACCACAAATCCTTCATTCAATTACATCATCAATTAATAATATGGAAATCGGCCTTTGGAGAGATTAGAATGTGTCAATTGTTTGTGGATCAGGGTGGCTGTCAATTTGTAAAGTAGATGTAAATAAATGTATATGCATGTATAGTATTTTCATCGTAAGAATAGGTGCAAGTCATCAACAGAACTTTCGGAATGACAAATATACCAAATACTAAGTACCTAGAACGCCATCTCTTATAAATGCAACCTTAATACTCTACCCAACTCTACCGCACTTTTAACAGTTGTCTGTACTGAAAGTAAGCAGGGCAGTGTTGTCAAATACCGTTCTGTCATTTAGGTTATAGCGCGTTAAATATTTTCACACGTGTTCTTTATTAATTTTTGCCGTTTTTTAATCCTGCTTTTTACAAAACAGTTATTTTCATAACTAAAAGACGTTTATTCATATACAATTATGCTAAAAGCGTGTTGTAGTCGTTGCAAATCAATGATTGCATCTACAGTTGCACAGTTTGAAGCAGAACGTGACCATGGTGAACTTGTATTACCTTTATCTTCAGTACGCGAGGTAAACAGCACACATGTTTGTCATACACTGTACTACAATTATTTATATGTTTACAGCGAGCATCTATAACTTTGGGTGTAAGCTTGGCAACTGTAAGTAAAATTTCATCCGAGGTCAAAAAAGGAAATGTACTTATCAGTCCCAAACGCAAGCGTGACAAAGGGAAGCCTGTTGTTGATGTTGATAACTTCGCTGAGGGCGCTATAAGGAATGCTGTATATGATATGCACAAAAACAGTAGGTTTTCTAAAATATGTATTGTACTATTGTATTGTACTATTGTTATAATTACAGAGCAAAATATTACTCTCAAATCCTTGGGTATTGTACTTCGTGAGAGGGATATTTTCACAGGTACTTCATTGTGGAAAGTCCTCCAAAATATAGGCTTTCATTACAAAAAGGATTATCCAAAACGAGCACTAATGGAAATACCACATATTGCTTTGAAACGTGTAAACTTTTTATCATAATATAGTCGTATAAAACAATCTGGAGATTATCAGTTTGTTTTTACTGATGAAACATGGATATTTCAAGGTGGCACGATCATGACAAGATGAGGATGTAAGAAGCGTTCGCAAATCAAAAATTGGTGGAAAAAGGTAACAAACTGATTCTATTAGTTAATTAATTACTTACAAATGCATAAATTCTAGATTTATTGTATTGCATGCTGGAAACTCAGATGGTTTTATTGATGGTGCAGACCTTGTATTTCCATCTGCAAGTACCTCTGGTGACTATCATGGAGAGATGAACGGAACTAACTATTTGCGGTGGTTTGAGCAGCAACTGCTTCGCCATCTTGAAAGGCCATCTGCAATAGTTTTAGATAATGCTAGTTACCATACTACAATTTTAAATAAGCCACCCACAACTGCATCCACCAAAGCTGCCATTCAACGGTGGTTAACGGAAAACAATATTGAATATGATGAGAGTTTATTGAAAATTCAACTGCTTCAATTAGTTGACCAGTGAGTAGCATCAAACTGTTTTCATATATCTTTATCTATAAAGTTTAATTTTCTACAGAAATAAACCTTCCGCTGTTTATGAAGTAGATCAGCTTGCACAACAGTATGATCATATGATACTCCGTCTTCCACCATATCACTGCATTTTTAACCCCATCGAGCACATTTGGGGTATAACAAAAAGTTATTATGCTAGACATATTTGGAGAGCATGGACGATGTATAGAAAGTGTACAAGAAACATGGCAAAATTTCTTAAACTCTGTCACACCAGAGACTTGGAGAAAAACAATACAAAACAAAGAGAATGAAATATACAAATGGTGGGAGAAGGAAGTTGCAGTTGATCGTGAAGATTCTGGGGAATTTATTATTAATGTGAATATGGACAGTTCAAGTGAAGATGAACTCTCAGATTGAACTTAATATTACTTTTTTTATGCTTTTGTATTTAATATCTGTCACTAATACAATAATAAAGTCTACTTCCTGCGTTTGATTATTTATTACTTATTATTAAAGTTCATTTTTCATATATTTCTGACAAATCTTTAAAACATTATTAAGATCATACTCTTTTTTAAATATCGATTTTTATGCTTAGAAATAAATACAGTTTGCGATAAAATTGCCATTGAAAATCGAAAATTTGTGGATCATTTTATAAACTAATGTTTGTTTATGTAATACAATCATAATTTTTAATCGTTTAGTTTGTTTTAGTAATTAATGCATCAGCCTCAATAAAAACTTTCAATAGACTAATTGGTTTTCGTAACCTATATTTCTAATTTGACAGTTGTTTATATCATTTTTATATTTTATATGTATTAGTTTGACAACATTGTGCAAACGTCATTGATGACGTGCACCTATTCTTACGATGAAAATACTATAACAGTTTTGTTCAAAGATAGATTTTTGTAGTTTGTTTTTGTGATATTCAATCTGAGTGACTTTTGATTTCCTCTCATGGAAGAAATAAAACAATATAAAATATATATTTTACTAAATTAATTATCGATCTATTCATGAATAAATGAGAATCAATAGATTCGGAAAAAAACCTGTTATGATTAAAGCAAAAAAGACAGTGGTTCATTTAAAAATAAGTTGATTGTCCATACGTATTCTAAAGAGCACTGAAGGAAAGACATATTTTACAATGTTTAAAAAACCATTTCCTTCATTTTGTAGTCCTCTAAAACTCAGTCACTAAATGTTCGCCGGCGGTCTTGCCCGCATAAACTGAGAGTTCCGCTTCAAAACTTAATATGGGACTATTTTTATATTAAAAAATCGAAATTTGTCCATGCCTTCAAAAAGGAATTAAGTACTATAAAAATCATGTTGTAAATATTTTACAATATAATGATACTTGACATAGTATTTTTGTATTATTTACTTTTGTATTAAGAAATATTCGTTTCATTAATTCACAACTAATAAATACTACTTATAACTTACTAAATGTTGATTGTTCTCTTTCTACAAATTACATAAAAATTACTATACGAGTGCAAAGAGATTTTAATAATCATATTTCCTGTTAATTACAGCAACATTTAATTTGATAATAAAAAATATAATGAATATTTAAAATATAAATTAACATATTTCTTAGAAATCAATTACTGGTATAATAAGAAAAAGTATATTTTTTTTACCTAATGAATCCATTTTCTACTAATTACAACACTTATTTTGACAGATTGAAACATAAATAATATTTCAAATATAAGGAACACATATTTTATAGTTGTTAATTACTCACAAAATAATTTAAAGTAGTAGTGTTTATTTGCCTATTTTAATAGATGCATTGCTCATTAATTCGGAAATCGGCAAAACCAATACGCCCATTCCGCCATGTCTGTTGCTAAATGAACTTTTTTTCTGTATTTAGAACAATCCTAACATTTTAATTATTGACAACACTCTTTTATCATTAATAATAATTATATTCAATAATATCTACCTCAAGAGACAAAACAAACACATCAATTTATTCAAATACAAATTACTTAAGTTTTCAGGAATATAAAGGACACGTCGGAATTACCTTTTTCTCTTTTATAGGCGGCTTCATATTTATTGTTACACGATCTGGTGTGAATAAAATCGAACAATGATCGAATCAGGACCAAGCAGATACAGTTATGTGAGGATGTAGTAGTAACGACGCGTTGGGATTTAGCGTAGGCGGTGGGAACCGTAGTGGTGATGGTTTTTTTTTTCACTTCACCCCAATGAAACATAAGTCGTTTCTGCATTCCCTAACGATGTCATTCGAAACTGCTGTCGTAATATTTATGTGCTCGGACCGCTTGTGCGGATTGTGTCGGTGAGGGAAAAAGGAACGTGGGAAGGATGGGAACATACATGGTTCAATACTGTGTGAATGGTAGAACAATGACAATAGGGTGAATTGATACAGATATCAGGAGGATTCTTTTGTTATTTTTATTGGTAGCGTTATGTATGTAGTTACGTAACATGTGTAAACACAAGTTTAGTAATTGTTTGACGAAATGTAATAGAGATATGTTGTCAGTTACAAGAGTTTATACATTTATATTAGTATTTGGGTAAGTTAATTGAATAGAATTTTGCATTATATTTTACTATATCTTGTATTTATTACAATATTTCTTTTTCTATATTATTTTTTAATTTCGCGAACCACCTTTAAATTTTAACGCTAAAAGTGTGCAATTCTATTGGTTCTTTTCGTGCCCAAATGACATTCACTTAATTTAATTGACAGTCATTTCTAGTCATTTGAGAGTTTTTTCTATTTCGTTTTATCTGTTCTTGTATTTATACAACAAAAATAGTTCTTTTCAGACCCAATGCAGAGTACAAAAGAAGGGCTCAATGCAAGAAGTACCGAAGTCAGATTTTAGTAGAAATCGTGTTTGTACCGGCACCTAGTGGCGTTTTTCATAAACTTTCAGATGGTATGTTCAATTTGGCAGAAATTTGTGCCTAAGTGCCTGAGTTTACATTTTCTCCGATGGAAGTTTACCTTGGTTTCAATTCAAGAAGTGCCTAAGTCACCAATTTGATAGATGCAGCGCAGCATGTGCCTTAGTCCAAGTTAATTTAACAGATAACAAAGTTACGTGAGAAATAGTTATTCTACAATCTACATACGCTCATTGTTACTAAAAACTGGCAGGTAAGGAAAGTAGAAATGAAATAATAGCTTGTCTGTTACTATAGATGTATGAATTTATTTTTTACTTCTACGCCATTGATTGCATATTAACCTCATTTTTTTTTAATTCTGATATCTTTATTTTAGATGATACTGAATGATCGGATTATTCGGCCTCATGCAGTGAGTATGAACCGAATAGCGAAAGTGAAAATAGTTCTGATGCCGATAACCCTGCTCCCATAGTAAGCAGCAAGAAAACCAATGAAACTTTAAAGGGAGGTAAAACTGGGAGTTCTTGTGCCACAATGGGACATGGTATGGAAAATATATACGTCCCTGGATCCTCAAGACAAAGCAATATACATACCGATTATCAGAACGTTGTGTATCAAATCAACAGAAATGAACCTCAGCAACCAGAACAAAAGAAGGCCAAAAAGAGAAAGATTCACAAGGTTACATGGAAAAGAACAATACAAAGTAAGGAGTCGTTTTCTCGAAAGCACCAAAGAAGGCCAATAACAAACTGTCGCTGTAAATGCTCATTAAAATTAAGGCGGAAGAACAAAACAAAATTTTTACAGCCTATCACAATTTGTCATCTTCTTCTACACAGCAAAATTTATACCTTGAAGGATGTGTACGTCCTATGGAAGTTAAACGTCACAGATCTAGAAAAACGATCAATCCACGAGGTAGAAGTCAAAGTTTTGTATATCAAGTAAAGATTGACGGAAAACTGGTAACACTGTGTCAGTCGGCGTTTTTAGCAGTGCATGGAATAAAACGCTCTAGGCTGCGTCGAAAGATTCAAAAAAACAATGCAGAACCAAAGGATTCTAGAGGTCTTCATCATTCCAGGCCAAATAGAACACAAACAGATACTTGGTCGCGGTTAGAAGACTTTTAGAAGAAATGCCCGCTCGCGAGTCTCATTATAGCAGATCTGCTAATAAACTTCGCAAGTACCTGGATTCCCATTTATCAGTCGCAAAGCTTCATCACCATTTTTTAGAAAAGAATCCAGATAAACAAGTGTCATATGAGATGTTTAGAAAAATTTTTACAGAAGAATACAACATATTGTTTAGATTCCCAAGAAAAGACATCTGTAAAAAATGTACTTTATTTCTGACGCGTCTACAACAAGCTGAAGTGACACAAATCGTCAAGGCAGCAAGGGAGCTACACCTAAGAAAAGCTGAATGATTTCAAAGGAAAATTTCGGAAGAAACAAAATCTAAGGATCCCACCATCTTATCAATTTGCTTCGATTACCAAAAAAAATTTTCCTGTTCCTGTGACAAATATTGCGGACGAATATTATGTACATCAGTTGTGGATTCACAATTTGGGAATACATTGCTTAACAACAGGAAAAGCCAGTATGTACATGTATGCAGAAAACTTTGCTCAAAAGGGACCCAACGAAGTAATAACTTGCCTGCAAGATTATATCGCACAAAACCAAAAGCCAGAGCAACGTATTTTACATCTTTTTTGTGACAACTGCTTCAGTCAAAACAAAAATAGAATTTTGTTTGTTTTTTTGGATCAGCTACGTGCCAATAATATTTTTGAAGCCATAGAAGTATTTTACCCACTACTAGGTCATAGCATGATGCCAGTCGATCGAGATTTTGCTGTGATTGAAAAACAAAGACTGAAGTACGACAAGGTTGACAACCCGGAATTTTATGTTAATCTCATAAAAAACTGTAAGAGGAACAACCCATTTTATGTGATATTTGTACAACATTCGCTGAGGTCAAATGACAGTCTGAACGAAAGCGGTCGTATAACAAAAGTGAAACATTATAAATTATGGCTAGACTCCCACATAAAAGGAACTGTGCCGGGAATTTCAAAAGCTAGACGCCTCAAATTTTCACGTAATGAGCAACCCCAGCTCAGTGCATCCTACTTTGGCTGTATGGAAATAATAAAACTTTACAAAGTTGGTCAGAGCCGTAAAATTCGCGGCGAACCCACGCTGGCCTATGGGAATGAATACCTAAAAATTAAGCAACCAAAATTTGACAACGTAATGACTCTGATAAAGCAAGTTGTATCCTTGTACACTGAATTCTTTGCTCGAACTTTGTCTGAAAATGGAAGTTGTGTAATACAACAAAATAATGATAGTGAAAAGATTCATCACTTGCAAGAGGCGGACGCCGTTTATGAATAGTCAAGAAATGTTCTTAAGTTTTGTTCAATCACTGTGTATTTCTTTAGGGGTATACAGAATAACTTTAATTTCAATATAAACAATTTCTTCTTTCAAATATATAAACTTTATTTTATGTTTGTTCGTGAAACTAGAAGCCATTTTTTTACATAGAATATAACACCACAAACATTTTGAGTAAAACAGTTTGAGTAATGTTTCATACTCAAATATAAACTTTCATGCATAAATATATCGCATTTGTTAATTTGTGACTAAGGCACTTCTTGCATTGACCCCTTCAAATCTACCTATTTCTCCACTGAGGATACGGTGAATTCCCAATATTAAAAAAAGTATAAAGGAAATAGCATTGCAGATAGTGTCCACAACAGGTAATATTGTAATTTCTCGTAGACGCTCATTACTTAAGAACTTTCACGAAAATGTGAAAAATGCTGTAAGATAAGTAATACACCGCTTTTTTTTTTAACAATGAAGCTTCTACGATTAATAAAAATTTTAACGAAATTCAAAACCATTCCAATATACCTCAAATAAGCCGTTAATCATTATACCTACTAATGAAAAAGATTAATTTCAAGTAAAATATATTTATTTTTAAGATCAATAGGTGTTCATCTCAAAACTTCCCACCTTAAATTTCTGGAAATCTGAAAATCTATGAAAAATTCCCTGAAACTCGTAAGAAGTATTATCGTGGGGGTCATTTCTTGATGTCCCTTAATAATTTTAAATGGAAAGGGGTATCGAGTAATACGTCATTTTAAAGGTCTTTGAAATAGTACATCTTGGCGTTTAGTTTTATAGAATTGATTGATTCGTTTTGAAGATATTAAAAAAAAAATTGGTTTGTTTTGTATTGTGTTTCTAAATAGTCAATCTATTTTATGAGCACCGGAACAAA
Source organism: Amphimallon solstitiale (assembly GCA_963170755.1). NCBI lineage: Eukaryota > Metazoa > Arthropoda > Insecta > Coleoptera > Scarabaeidae > Amphimallon > Amphimallon solstitiale. The sequence goes on along the minus strand of OY720682.1, from coordinate 98,440,721 downwards.
AGCCAATATTAAAAACCTTTATAAATTTCTCAAAAACATGAAAAATAAATAATCTTATGGTTCTTTAACTTTTTAGTTATGTTTCATGCAGAATACTTTTCTTCACACTTCCAATTGAGCTCCTCATTTAAAACTCTCGGCCGATTATAGTTTACATTTGCAAGCAGGTTGCCTTTTGTTTAGTGTTGCGCCAGTTCGTCGAGCACATTGATTTTTGGCTCCATAAATTAATACAATTTCGATCCTTTCTTGCAAACTGTAAACCATTATTCTTATTTTATTTAAATAACTTTGGGTTGATAAAACTAACTAACAATTTATACTAAGGCAAGATACAATGTATTTCCAAAAGATTATATATGTTACCGTGAAAGACCGAAAGTAGTGAATGTCAACATCCGCCGGTGGATGTCGACAAATACCAAATGCCTTGGTGAAAGTCCGAACATTTCTTAATTGTATTATAGATTCGGACTTTTACCGGTATATGTCGACAAACACAAATGAGGTCCGGTGAATGTCGGAAACGGCAGGTCGCAACAAGTTTTTAGACGGTTCCAGCATCTTGTTTCAGTTAGCTTTGCCTTCGTCAGTCTAACGCAACGTTTGACAGCCTGCGGGCACGCTCCCTAACCTAATTTAATTTTCTTATTAGAAATTATAATTTGTATTCAATGGCTACTACAGTGAATCGTGATAAGTTTTTTGAAAAGTTACATGCCTTAATTGGAAGTAAACGAGAAGACAATTGTTTTTATTTTTCACAAGAAAAGTACTCTAAAATCGTTTCTGAAGTAATTTCTGCTAAAAGTAAGTGTAGTACACCTTTGGACTACAGACGTTTAAAACGTTTTGACATTTTAAAAGTTAGTGATGAAGAAAAGTTAATTGTGCCATTAAAACCAGGAGAAACGAATATCCAGTATTATGTTACTAATGATGAGTTGTTTACAATACTTTCTGAAACTCACATAAGAACAGGCCATGGAGGAACAGCTAGAAGCTTATGTTGAAGAAAATTTGGGTAGTGACCATATTGAAAGAGGCATGGATAATGAAAATACCATTGGAGCTGATCCGCAACCTGGCACGTCTTCATCTCAAGCACTGACTGACTCGCAACCTAACACGTCTTCATCTCAAGCACTGACTGACTCGCAACCTAACACGTCTTCATCTCAAGCACTGACTGACCCGCAACCTAACACGTCTTCATCTCAAGCACTGACTGATCCGCCACCTAGCACATCTTCATCTCAAGTACTGACTGAACAACACGAGCTAATTTCTTCAAAAAGAGTAGCTGCAAAAGAGAGTCTTCTACTTCAAGCAACAAAAATGTTGCGAACCTCAAAAAAAAAGTTTCCTCCTGCCCAAATTGGTGATACCGTAAGAATTCAAGTCCCTGATGTCGACCGTGGTCGTACAGACCCTCGAAATGTGTTAGCGGTTGTTGTTGGAATAGAGGATTCAGCCTTTTATAGACTAGCTAACAAAAATGGTACCTTGAAGCAGCTTTTCACCCGTAATCAGTTCGTAATTTGTAAAGAAAAGTTAGTTTCCATGGACGAAGTTTCAACAAAAGAAATGTCGCTAAGAGAAGCAGCTTCTGCTAATTCAAAAAGTGGAGGGCAAGGCTACACACGTTGTAACTGCAAAAGAAAGTGTTCCACGACTAAATGCAGCTGTAAAAGCAAGGAACTTTTGTGCAATTCGAAGTGTCATGGTAGTTTATGTTGTTGCAATAAATAAGATATTGTTATTATTTTTTATATTTCATTTTATATTTTTATGTTCTACTGTTTGTTTTGAGTTCAACAAAGTCTTTTTCCCATATTATTTTAATAAATAAAGACCTATGGGGTTTTTTTTTTATTTAAAAAAAAAATGTATTTAACATACACCATGAGTGCATCCTGAATGTCGACAATCGCCGGTGTAAGTTAGAAATAATGAAATTTCACCAATATTTCGGACATACGTCAAGCAACGTTGAGAATGTCGACATTCACCGGTGAATCTCGACATTCACCAGATTTCGGTCTTTCACAGTAACATATATATTATATTAGCAGTGTATTTTAAATAGGGTATTCGATAGTTAATTACTACTTTATTATTCTAAAAATGTATGATTTTAATTTTACAATGAGTTTAAACTAATTTTCAAATATAATTCTGAGTTGTACAATATTTATTTTACATCACTGTATCTAAAATTATCATGAATATGATTCTACCTAAATTCATAGTATTTGAAACGAATACGTGGGAAATTTATGCTTGTAGGCAACTAAAAGTTGGTTATGTTTATTTTTACCGGAATAAATTTACTTAAAATATTGTTAGCTCGGTTTGAATTTATTTATAAGAATCTTATAAAGTATCTCAGTGTGTTATAGTTCTTATTGTAGATGATTACCTTAGTATAAAGAAAGCAACAGTGAACAATCATAAGAAAAAAGTATATTGAAAAGTAAAATACATGAACTTCATAAAAATTAGGTTATAATCAAACCTTATTATGCAACAAAAAACTGTTAGTGAACTGTTACCATTGGAATTGTTATAAACAAAAACAACAGGATTCAATAAATTTTAATATAAACGGTATGTATATAAGTTTTACGTAAATCAAATTCAGTTGAAAAAAAATAATATTAATCGAAAAATTCTTTGTAATCTATTTGTGAAAATTCTATATGCAACTACTATTATATTATATTAAATTGTGATGAAAATTAGAATAGAATAATTCTTACAATAAAAGTACATACTTAATATTAAATTAACTATATTAATTGTATGGCAATTATATTTTTTTACTAATTCTGATTTTTTTAAGATCTCAATTTTAATAACATGTAACTACTTAACTCGAGTTTGATACTTTAATTGGTCGGTTTTAGTGGACAATTATCTCGAAGTAGCGTATTTGGTCTCATCTTATATTCTGGTGGTCTTCTTCTTAGGGGAACCGGTATCTTGGTGTAAAATTCCAAAATTTGAGCTGCCTATACCTCGAATACTACGTTTAATTATTCTTTTCTCAGGTAATTATTAATTTATCACTTTGATTCAAAATACTTAATTTTAATTGAATACTTGTAGATATTGGAATACAAATCAGTCGATGAAACCCTCCAACTGTAAATACTTTCACTATTTTGTGTATATCTTATCTTTCTCGTAGAAATAGTAATTAATTTGTATACACTCACACAGGTATTTGAATTTTCTTTAATAATACCTTTTTAACTTAATTTTTAAGAGCGTCCTTTTCGGCGTCTTTTATCTATGTCAAAAATTCTTTAATAATTGTTTTTTCTCACAATGCCCACTAATGGTTAAGTTGATTTTTTTATTTAAAGTTTCACATGTATATTAAGTTGTCTAATTTTGAGTAACTAATAAAAAATGTTTTTCTAATATTGTTTAAATGTTGTTATTATTCAATTTTCCCTTAATTCTTGGGAATTTATTAACTTCTGAATTCTTTTATATTTTCTTTGACATTTAGAAATATTTACTAAGGTTGAATTATGCTACAGTAATTTTGTGTATCTTACGTTGCATAATTTTGAGTTACTATAAAATTAGATATATAAATATGTATACTATCTTTTCCTTATACACATGACTTTAATATAAAAATATCGTTATAATTTTTATGCTATTGCCTATTTTCCTTTAGAACATTATTTTATTGTGTTGTTACAAAAATTTAATCAAGCAACGCAAAATCGATATGAAAACGTTCCTAAAACATGCATTTTTGTTTAATAAGTAACAACAAAGAAAGAAGGAAAAGTATTCTGTATTAAACATAACTAACACCCCTTTCTATTTAAAATTTTTATGGGGGTAGCTCCCGGGGGCAGGAAGTTAAAGTAGGTGAGTCAATTTTTGCATCAAGAAATGGCCCCCGTAATAATAACTTCTTATGTCTTTCAAGGAATTTTTCATAGATTTCTAGATTTCCAGAAATTTAGTGTGGGAAGTTTTGAAATGAAATGAAATATATTATTATTATTAATATTATTTTTATAGGTACATAAAACGAAGCAGGGAGAGTTTATTGATAGAGCGTAGTGAGATAAGAACTTGGATATATAGATATTTAATAGCTATTAGATCACATAGAGCACAAAAAAAAGATATTTTACTTAGATGAAACATGGTTAAATGAAAGACACACATAATCAAAAGTTTGGGTTGATGTTAATGTACATAATCGCAGGTAAGTATTTATACATCGTTTCTCGACAGGTTTAAAAAATCCAACAGTAAAAGGCAAAATACTTATTATTGTCCGTATAGAATCTGAAGATGGGTTTGTTGAAGGTGGATTGTTAGTTGTCCAAAGCAAAAGAACTGGCGACTACCATGTGCTTATGAATTCTGTTGTATTTGAAAATTGGTTTAGTGCTGTTTTAGAAAAATTACCATACGGTGCTATTATTATTATGGATAACACGCCTTTCCATTCTCGCAAAGTTGAAAAGATTATATTATCCAAAAAGAAAGACATGCAGAATTGGCTACAATCAAAAGAAATACCATTTTAACTAGAAATAAGTAGACCAGTTTTACTGGATTTGATTAAAGAACATCGCTACAATTTTAACTATTATGTTGTTGATGAAATGGCAACAGCAAGAACAAACATGTGTTGAGATTACCATCGTATCACTGTGAAGTAAATTCTATTGAATTGGTACCTATGGGCCGAAAAAAAATATATTACCACAAATAATAAAAATTTTAAAATGGCACAAGTCACTACAGTTACTATTGACTCCATTAACTAATTTTAATAGTGCTAAATGAAGAAAGTGTATAGGACATGTAATTAAAAATAAAAGAACGACTTTATTAGATCGCTTACTTGACAGTATCGTGGAGCCATTTATTATTTTTGTTCTTATCAAATAGTTACAAATAAGTTTTATAATAATTACTGTGACTTACATATATACCTTTATACGTAAAACGTATATGCATATATGCATGTGTTTGAGATACACACATACATTAAGTGCTATTGTCGACAATCGAACGCACAGACACCGGTGTTTCGACCTATGAGGTCTCATCAGTGTGCGTGGAGATTCTCGACAATAGCTTCAAGACTTAAATCGCTGCTTATGTCATTTTAGCGTGTTAAATGCAGTGAGTTTTATAATTTCTGAGGGAATTTTTTTGCTTGCCGGTGTAGTAGTTACAGGGTTTTTGCTCTTCGTATAAACGACGAAGTCCTGGTCAAATAGCCCAGCGTCAACAATACTGTCATGATGTTATGTTTTATTTAGTATAATGGCATCATAATAAAAATTTAAGTACTCACTCATATATAGCGAGTTTTTGCAGTTATTTCCGCTTCTCGCATCCTAAGCGCCATTTATCTCTATCGTTCCACTCTTCCTCCCGTAGACCTCTCTTCCTCATTTATTCTTCTATATTTTCCACCCATCTCCTTCTTGGTCTGCCTTGTTTATTCCTTTGAGGTGGATTCCAATTCCATACTCTTCTTGGTAATCTTTCTTCCTCCATTCGACGCAGATGTCCATACCACCTCAGCTGCTTCCCATTTATAGCATCTATAATAGTCTCCCTCACCCCCATTCTATCTTTGATGTTCTCATTTCTGACATAGTCGTATAAAGTTATTCCGCAGCATCCTCTACAATATATCATTTCCGCCGAAAGCAACCTTTGATTCATTCTTTTCTCTATCACCCATATCTCTGACCCATATGGCATAACTGGTTCAATGATTGCTTTAAATATATTCGTTTTTGTCTTTTTTGTCAGGTTCGTGTCCACAGAGTAGGATGTAATGCTTTCGTCATATTCTCTGCTCTACCTATTTTCTTCATTATGTCCTTGTCGTCTCTTCCGTCCTCGACTATTGTGAGTATTGTAAGCTTGTTCAATATGTAAGTCATATCCTGTTGATCCTTCGCTACTACTGTTTGGTCATCTGCAAATAGTACCGTATGTGTCGGTCTGTTATTTAGCCATGCTCCCATGGCCCAATGTTTTAAGGCCGCGTCCAGGTAAATTTTATAATGGGTGGGAGACAGACAGCATCCTTGCTTTACTCCCTTTGATGGTGTGAGTGGCGATGAGACTTGGGCTCCCAGTGTTACGACGGCTTAACTGTCTTTGTACAGGGCTTTCATTGCGTTTATGTACTTTTTATTTATGCCCGCTTTTTCCAAAACAACCCATAGCTTTTGAAGCGTAACGGAATCAAATGCTTTCTTCAGATCTATAAACATAACATGCAGTTCTCTTCCTTTATTTAGTTTTTTCTTTGCGAGGTGTCTTATCGTAAATAGTTTATATATACATGACCTTCCCGATCTAAAGCCGCTTTGTTCTTCTATCTCTCTCGCTTCTTTCTCTATTCTAGCTTTGAGAATTCTTCCGTATAGTCTTCCCACTGATGACGTAACGCTTATGCATAAGTACTCATGACGAAATAAATAAAGATATATCAAAACATTTTGTTCAAAACGAAAGTTTGTCATATTGAAATGTACATGTAATCATATATTATACTTTTAGGTCAGTACATATGAATTAATCCAATACTGACTAAAGTACTCCAACAAATTTATCACAAAAATTATTATAGCGGATCGCTTAGAAATAAGAAGGATCAACATTTTTAGTTCCTTTTCTCCTAAAATCTATAATTTTAAAATAGTCAAATAACCCAATATTTTATTTTCGGACAAGTCTACTCCGATTAAACAGATCTTAATGGGGTTATTTTCCAGTTACTACAAAAATTATGATCAATTTTCACATAATTTTATGCCTTATTGATTTTATTGTAATTTTAAAAAGACGATTCCGTATAAAACGCTGCTCGCAGTCACCAGTGAAAGTGAAGTATTTCATATCCTCCATAAAATATATGATATTTTTATATCTTCTTAATATGCAAATCGAAAACCATCCGTTCACCCGTGATATCCATCCATCCGTTCATCGAAGCTGTTCCGTCAAAAGCGTATTTCTCACGCATTTATCAACAAGCGGAAGACGGAAGACACACGAAAGAATGAACGTGCGCGCTCACGTACTGAACAGCAGAGCAAACTCTGTTTAATGACGAGGAAATTACGGTATCACCCCAGTACCGCGTTCAGACAAGCGATTCCCACAGCAAAGCACGAGGGTTACGTTGATGTTGAAGAAAAAGGAAATTAAGCAAAACCAGTTCATCAACCAATGTGTTCTACACAACAATAAATTTTCTTCCATAATGTTGATACGATTAATAGCACATGTGTGTGTAACATTGCTGTGTACCTAAAATAAATTCATATTGAAGATTCACGCAATATTTAAATTTACTTTTGAAATCTGTATTTATTTTGTTTGTGAATAATTTATATATATTTTTTTTAAGTAGGTAGGGAAGACTGGGGATGAAAGTAACACATCTATGTTTTTAATTTTTGTTTTTTAATTCTCGCCCAATTTTGGACATCCATGTTTATTAAACGATAGATCAGACATTCAAGCTATTTTGAAAGTACTTATTTGATATGATTTGTTAAGTATGGTAACAAAAAAAATATATGTATTCGTGCAGTGACATGTTACTTTCAACCTGAACGTTGGGGCAAAAAGTAACATCCATTGGGGGATAAGATGTAATAGCTGATTATTGAAATAATTAACATGAATAGGTAGGTTTTTTAATATAATTTATAGGCAAACCTATTTTTTGATGCCATTAAGAGTTTATAAGTCCTAATCTGGAAAATCTTTGACAAAAAAAAATTTAAAGAAAATTATTCAATCTGACAAACTATCGTCCAAGTCGCAATTTCTGTATAAGAAATTTTTTTATTACACAGTTAACATGAGCCCATAATATACATCGCAGACATTGCACCCATTCCTCCCCAGGTAAACTACTTGAATAGGATTCACAACACATGAGGCACAATGTTTCCTCCTCGTCTTCTTCTTCATTTTTGTCACTGTCGCTTTTATCATTGACTATTTGTTTGGTCACTTGTTTCTTCTTTTCTTTGTTTACAACTATTCTCTTTTTTTTTGTTCTTCCTTCAATGCATTCATTTCGGGAGTGTCTGTTAATATTGCAGTCACATGGCGTTTACGCCCTCTAGTCGTTTGTTTTCTTTTCAGTGCTTTTGGAAATGGCTTTAGGCTTTCAGGTGAGAATTCAGAACTGGATCCTGGCCTAGACAAGGGTTCAGCAACTTCAACTTCTGTCCCTTGTATTGGTCTCGGAATCTCGTGGCAACTCGAAGGTCCAGCAATTTCATGATTAATGTCTAGTGATGGCTCATCGGCATTTATGGCACTTTTGGGAGTCTCAGGCATTGGACGATCTGTCACAAAGGCCGCTGCAAAGTCCGAATATTTAAAGATTTCTCTATTGTAAGGGTAAATTCCGCTTTTTGAGGAACTTTTCATGATATTATTTGGGGTTGTTGCCAAAGGGAGTGCTTACTTCACGATTGATGGTAAGTGGTAGATCATCATCACTTTTCCAAGATTATTATGCATCCATGCATCTTGATATGTAGCTAAATAGGTCTTGATTGGCCCATATACACCGACATCTAGAGGCTGGAGGCGGTGCGAGCAATGGGGTGGAAATGACAACATGATAACATTATTGTCTTTCGCTAAAGATATCACCTCAATGGCAAGGTGAGACTGGTGATTGTCAAGAAGGAGAAGTGCTGGAGATGAAGGGGTCGGCCTTACAGATTTGATGAAATGTTGCATAAAAATTCGAAAATCGGTTGCAGTTATCCACCCTGAAGGGTTTGCAGTGCCGATACAATCTATGGGACCATCTCGTACAAAATGTTTCTTGTAAAACTTTCTAGGGAAAATAAACATGCACGGAATTTAATTTCCCGTTGCATTAACGCAGGCGGCAAGAGTGACCAAAGTACCACGCTCCCCATATGTTAATGCTTCAATCTGCGTGACTCCTTTTGTTACGACAATCTGTCTAGGCTTCTGGACTGTGGTCACGTCGCTTTCATCCATGTTCCAGATTTGTGATGACCTTAAGTAGTATTTTTTCAAAACAGTCTCCAACCTATCAAAAAAATTCTTGACATTTGTCTTATTAAAAGATGTGGCCCGACTTAAACTTGTAGCCTCACGTATGTGAATTGATAAAGTGGGATTTCGTTTTAGGAATGAGGTAAACCATTCGGTTCCAGCCTTCTCGTTCGTGGACCACGTTGCAGGAACTTTTATTTTGTGATGAAGTGCACAATCGTAAGCCAGCTTCCGAACATCAGCTGGCGTCAGTCCAAAGTAAATTCTTGCACATTTCTTTAAGTAGTCACATAAAAGAGGTTCTTGCTCCTCGTTGAAAATTTGCCTGTTAGGAATATAGCCAGTTCTATCGGGATTTCTTCAAGTTTGTCTCTTCTTTCTTACATAGCGAAAAAGTGTAACATGACAAATATCTAACTCTTTTGCTACTGCTCTAATGGACCTGAGATCGTCGGTGACCAACAAAACTGCCTTTTTTTTATCACATCGGAGAAGACAGTTCCTCTATTTGTTTTCCTTTCATAAGTTCTCATCTACAAATAGAACACCTGTTATGTAACTAATAAAAGTAGGTACCTAATATAATAATCGAAAATATGTTGGGGTTGGTTGTAACACTTTGTTACTATCAGCCCCAACTGTAAACTAAAGCAGTTTGGAAGAGAATCACACATAACCACAATTTGGCTGATACACAGTGTATATTTATATAAATCCCATCGCGCCACCTACCGAAAAGGGCTTAACAACGTCTGCCGGGCCAGCTAGTATTTAATAAAAGTAATACTTGTAAAAAATAAAACGGGATCACAATTAAAATTATTATTGATCTAACGAACTTAGATTAGAGTAATCGTCATTTAGACTTGAATGATTAATTTTAATCCCATTTCTTTTATATAAGGATTATTATAATCGTATCATGTGGTTATAGTAATCCTTTTCGCCCAGCTCTGATAAATACATATCAGAAATAGAAAATCAATAATACTGTATGATGCATTATTGCATGTACGATTCACGAATTAATTAATGGAAATGATTCATAATAAATTGATTTGTGTATTTCACTTGAGATAAAGCGCAGTTCACGAGCGTATGGTGATTAACTAGGACATTTATGGATGGTTGCTTTCATCGACATATCAACATTAATTTGTGAAGCGATTCCTGTTTTTATTACCTAATGGAAATAAAAGAATTTTAATCAAAGAGGATATATAAAGTAACATATTTATCCACGATATACCATAAGTGCAAAATGGTTGTAGTATGTATTGAGAATTTAAAACTTTATTTTTGATGTTTTTGATTTCAATATCAACGTGAATAGATTGTCATTGAAATTTTAGTTTTATTAATGGTCTGTAATTACATTTTTTTGCAATAAACTATGCAGAATATTGATTAAATTTTCAGACATTGTAATAGTACGTATTTAAATAATATAAAATAATATAAACTTAAATTTAATAGTGAAATTAAATTGAATAAAACTGATTTATTGATGAAATGAATAAACTTAATGAACACTTCTCGTACTTTAGCTCAGTTAAACAGTTCGGTTCAGCATAAGACTCTTAATTTCCAGACGGTTCAGGTATTTAGACACTAAGATTATTGTTCTGCACGTACTATTACTTCTATTTTGTATTCCAAATTTCTTATAGTAAGGTAGACAAATAATACGCAAAAGGATATTTAAACATTATTAATATATTGATTATGAACACCATCAACACAGATCAAGTTACAAACAAAGGTTATAGAAACAAAATACAATTCAAATGGTACCACACAATACAAATCACGCATTAATTACAACATGGGCAAATATAATAAACAACAATGCAATGACGCTTTACCTATACAGTATACCATGGATTTAATTAGATGCTAATTGAATTGTTTTATAAAAAAAAAACATGCATGATATAGGCCTTTAATTCAAACAACGTTGGGTACCTTTATATAAGATGCGGCGACCAGGATACGGTATTTTCTGAGGCAGCTTTCCCAGGGTAGATTGAAATCGTCCTTTCCTTTGTCTGGAGATACGGCACACACTTGATTATTAATAGCACCTTTACTTCACTTGACCCACTATTTGTTTTATTAAAACTTATAACAGTTTTCTCACTAGGCTTTTTCTTTTACTTTTTTCTAGTGCGTAGAATTACTTGCATTCGCACTGTTAGCCTGTGAGAGATCGTTCCCTTTTCTTGGGTGCGGTCTAGTGTTATTCTACTTAACACGACCTGCGAACCTATTTATGCGCCGGCTAGGGAACGTCTGCCTGCCTGCTCCTTACTTAAGGCATCTCACACCGTATTCTTGCTCGGGGTTTCCCCGGGCCACCTATGTACTTTACATTTCTTCATCACATTCAAGGTTCCACGTGTCGGTTGCACACAAACGGTTTCTTATCTATGTCGCATAACTTCCTGGCTTACTCCGATATCATTGCAATAATATTGACGCCACTTGTGTTTTTCTTCCTTTCACACCGATACACCTACGCACTATTTCTCTTTTACATATACAGAATTTATATAGAAACATTTTAAACAGGAATATAATAATTTAATACAAATAAATGAATAATACATGTTTCCTGATCTGTGTTGATTTATTATCTACCATAATATCATAATACACATTACCTTAATATAAATATTTGGGATGTTATATTATATTTGTATTTTATTCATTATATACAGGGCCTACCGTTACAACATTCTCTAAGAGAGGTTCAGAAACATACTCATATAAACATCACAACGGTGTATGACGGCTGTTAGGTAAATAGGATAAACAGATAGGAGCATAGTAATACATATTTTAATGTAGGGAAATAGGAAAAATATGGCTTAGAATATTTGTAAATAAAATATAAGACATTTTCCTCAAAATTGTATTTTTTTAAAATTGTATACCGGGTGCGGCATTAGTGTGTCGGCGGAGCTTAGCATGAAAACTAATAAAGTTGTAGCAATGAGACTTTACGTACGTATCTAGTAGACTACTGTGCATTTTGTAATTTCATTTACAAATATACAGGCTGTTCCAAATTTTTGCAACCACCTTCAACTTTTTTATTTTAAATAGATTGCTATACTTTCTAGGTACTATAATGATAGTAACCCAAATTATCATTGCAATGATATATGGATATGTGCATTTACAACTGTTAGTTCTGGTTTTATTGATAATTTTGTTAAAATCTTGACAGTTGCAGTATCTAACATTTTATGCCTTAGTCTGAAAATGGGTTGAATGCCTCACGTAACTCTTGTGTTACTAATTTATGGACTAACACGTTATTTGTTTTGAGGTTGAACAATGTGAATAAATATACAGGGAACATCCTGTATATAAACAACTGTATATAACAAAATATGTCGTGTCTAAGTTATCGATCTTTATTGGCTATTTTCTCGTTTTTTTTTTAAATCTCACCTATAATATTTTTCTAATTCAGCATATTCCTTGTAAAATTGCCTTTAAAATGGTACCAATAAAAGAGTACTTATTTCTAGTATTTTTAAAGTTATAACCCATTAATGGGGTATACCCATGTTTTTATAATATGCAAAATGCGGGGCATCTAATAGTTGGTTGGTCATGAAAATAAAACGAAGTAATTTTAACTAACACCTGTTTTTTATACCTTTTGACAATTTTCCATATTAAAACAATCTTAATGTGTGTTCAAATATCCGTTCTGCTCGACATATGGTCTTAAACGCCTCTGTATCGACAGACTTCCATTCTGAGCCATGTTGTTCTGATTTAATTCAAGAAAATCGTTTCTTATTCGTTCCTGCATGTTCGCTGCCTTTGTAGGAGGTGTTGCGTAAACAGTGTTTTTGACAGTTGGCCACAGAAAGAGATCTGGTGATCGCGGCAGCCAGCTTTTCAAGCTTCCTCTCCCAATTCATCGATATTGGTAAATACCCTATCTAAATGTGCTTTGCAGCAGCACCATAATGTGCTGGTGCACCATCATGTTGGTACCACTATCTCCTTATGACGTTGTGTGATAGGTCTTCTAAATTATTTTGTAGAAGATTTGCATAATTTAAAGTATTGTTAAAAAAAGCTGGACCAATAATAGTGTTTCCTATAATGCTTCCCCAGGTGTTAATACTCCATTTTTGTTGATATGAAATGGGTTGCACAAAATGAGGGTTTGTAGTATCATAATAATGGATTTGTTTTCTGTTTATTATTCCACAATTAGCAAATGTTGCTTTATTTGTGAAATGCACATGGTCTAGAAAATTTATATCGTGCCGTAATTGTAAAAGTATCCATTCAAAGTAAACTGATTTCTAATCTTTCAAAATCCGTTTGTAATAAGCCTTGGTAATTTCAAATTTTGTAAGACTGAAATTTACGTTTCTTTAAAATCCTCCTCACAGCAGTGACTTCTATCCCGTGTTGTTTCGAAATTATCTTTGTAGATACGTGCGAATTTTCCACAATAGACTAGAAGACTCTCACTTCATTATCTTCTGTAACCATACTCTTACTTCTTTCAAACCTTTTACTATCGGATGCCTTTCGGTCGGGATATTCCATGGCATATGTTCTTGATGTTAAAAATGGATTTCCATTGCTAGCTCCAATAGCAAATACCATGTCTATGTGCACTTCCTTTAAAAAATTCATTTTAAACCAAAAACTTCTAAAGGGAAAAATAAACTGTTAAGGTATGTAAATACCATAATAGTTTCAAATAATTTCAACAAAACGATATAACTGACAACGAGGTAAATGCAAGATGTAAAAACTACTAACAAACAGACACTGATAATTAACTATCCAAACTTAAATTATAACAAATAAATATGGAATTTTGAAGTAGATATTTGACGTTTGGTTGCACAGTGATTTTACTTTCTTATACATAGTATAAGTATTGTAGGATGACGAAAATTTTCGACCTCGAGATTTTTGCAGATGTCCACGTTTTGAAGTCCCCTGATACCGAAAAAGTGGTTTTTAAAAAATATCTCTCTCTCTCTCTCTCTTTCTCTCTGTGTGTGTGTGTGTCTGTGACCACGATAGCGGTAAAACCGCTGTAGACCTAGAAAACAGAAGTACCGAGAATAGGATTTTGAATAATGATTGTATAAAAAAAATCTGAAAATTCTATAATTTGAAACGCTGATACGTATAAGAAAATAGTGTGGTGGCCACGCCTCATTTATTATTAAAAGTAAGGTCAACTAAATATTAGACGCCCCCTATTTTGCATATTTTAAACATGGATATATCCCATTGAAGGGTTACAACTTTAAAAAATACTGGAATAAGTGCTATGTTATTGGTACCATTTTAAATGCGATTTTACAAGAAATATCCTGACTTAAAGAATATTATAGTTTAGATTTAAAAAAAAAAAACGAGAAAATAGCCAATAAAGAACAATAACTTAGACGCGACATATTTAACGCCCTGTGTATTTATTCACTATGTTCAACCTTAAAACTAATAACCTGTTAGTCCATAACAGTTCGCGTGGAGGCTCTTGTATATTTGTAAGGAATGGAATCCCGTTTATTGAATTGGAGGGTATAAAACAAAAAAGTGTTGAGTCGAATATTGAAATTAGTAGCATTGAATTAACTGATCATCACATTGTTATTATAAATATATACAGGCCACCTGACGGAGAAAAGGACATTGGAAGAAATCTTAATTTATGCACAAATAAAGAAACAAAAATGCAAAATCATAGTATCAGGTGATTTTAATATATACTTTCATAAACCAGATAATATCCACACGAAGAGAATAAAGGATATACTGAGGACATTTAACCTCAATATCGTGATACATGGCCCAACGAGAATTGATGGAAACTCAAGTACAACTATAGATAACATTTTCACGAATGTCCAAGACTTTGAGAGTAGCATAGTAACTACTGCGTTATCTGATCACTTGGCTCAAGAGATTTCTGTACCACTGAATTGCAGTAATACGGAAGGAGTGAGAATTAGAAGGGGACGAATTGTGTATACAGAAGATATAACATTTAAAGAATGGATAACAGAATATGACTTGACCAGGATTCTATTGGAAACTGACGCAAATAAATGCTTCAACTATTTTATTGAAGAAATAAAAAAGCAATCTAAACAATCATGTAAATATAGGGATGTATCTAAAAAACCAATAAAAATAAAATGGTTTACTATAGAAATACAACGGAAAACAGTAATAAAAAGACAAATGTATGAAGATATGGTCTGGGGAAGAATTATTAGAGATGATTACAGAAATTATTGCAGACGACTGAACAAAGAAATACAGGAAGCAAAAAGAAATGCAAATTCAGATTTTATTAATAAATCTGGAGATAAAACTAAAGTTACTTGGCAACTGGTTCGGGCTATTACGCCCAATGAGTCTGTGAAGGAGAGTGGCATCAATAATATCCGAGCAAACGGCGTGACAATTAACGAGCGGCTTACCTCTATAAATAAAGAGTTAATAAAAGTATGTGACAACATAACTAAACAAGCTTCAGTGAATTTGAGTGGGATCGAACGTAACCCCAACACATTGATGTTAAAGCCTACTGACCCCGAGGAAATATGGAGCATAATAAGAGAATTAAAGAACACTCATAGTGTGGGCAGTGACGGCATTCCGATAAAATTAATAAAGGATTACGCATGTGAACTATCTGTTATTTTGGAACCTATAATAAACAAGACACTTCAAACAGGTGTCTTTCCCGACGACCTTAAAAGATCCACAGTGACGTTGATTTATAAAAAAGGAAATAGAGAAGATCTTAATAATTATAGGCCAATATCCATCTTGTCACACTTCTCGAAGATATTTGAAAAAATTATATACAAACGCATATATGCATTCTTGAAAAAATTTAAAATAATTAGTGAAAATCAAAATGGATACATTTGTGGAAGATCAACATCTCGTGCAACTTTTCAATTACTTGAAGAGATAATTGATGGTATTAATAATGACCAAACCCCAGTTGCAATCTTCATGGATCTAAAAAAGGCTTTTGATTGCATCAATTATAGTGTGCTAAACCAAAAATTGGAACTTATAGGCATTAGAGGCATTTCGTTGAAACTCATAGGGTCCTACCTTGAATGTCGAATGTGTATAATTGATCCCAATTCCGGAATAGCGTCGGAGTGGAGAACAATAGAGAGGGGTGTGCCGCAGGGGTCGGTTTTGGGTCCTCTCCTGTTCCTGGTGTACGTGAATGACTTGCCTAAAAGGACATCTCATAAAGCTATACTTTTTGCAGATGATACAACAATAGTTTTAAAATCAGAACGAAATATAATTAGCACGGAAATAGCAATTACATTAGGAAATCTCGAGGAATGGTTCAAACAAAATTGTTTACAATTAAACATACAAAAAACTAATCTTCTGCAATTTTCATACTTCAAGAAGGAACCAATAACAATTGTACATCAAGGACATCAACTAGAAACCAGCGATGAGGCGCGGTTCCTTGGACTCTGGATGGACGCTCAACTGAATTGGAAGAAACATGTGGAGGTATTAGCTTCAAAAATATCATCCTTCAATTATGCACTAAGGACAATATCGACGTCGGTGAATCAAGAGGCGAGTCTTTCGGCATATTACGCTTACGTACATTCGCGTTTACGGTTCGGCATAGTGTTTTGGGGGAGGTCGGCTGAGTGGACCAGGATATTTTTACTCCAGAAGTCGTGTTTGCGGAGTGTGTTCGGTTTATTAAGAACAGAATCTTGTAGGCAGTTATTTAAAAATTAAAAAATACTTACCTTACCGAGTATGTATATAATGGAATGTGCAATGTTTGTGAGAACCAACTATGGGCTGTTTACTAACCAAGAAATTCAGCATCCTCATAAAACGAGAGGAGTAAGCAATGCATACCTAGTACCCATACAAACTACTAAGGACATAGTTTATAAAAGTGCTGTTGTCCAAATAAGTAAAGTATATAATCATTTACCAGAAAACTTAAAAAAGAAAACTAATAAATGTTTCAAACAGGAATTACATGATATACTTATCGACAATGCCTATTACGACATTCAAAACTATTTTGATCATAACTTCCAGGCAACACGCTAATTTTAACATATTGTTTTTATCTATTTTATTGTATGTATTTAGGCATTAACTTTGACTCTGACTAATTAGTTATGTGTATTTTTTGTATATTTCTTGTATGTAAATATTGTCCATATTCTGTTTATTTACTTGCCTGAAACTGTGATTACAATGTCTGACATGTTCAACACATTTATATGTACATTATTGAATAAATGCTATTCTATTCTATTCTATTCTATTCATAAATTAGTAACACAAGAGTTACGTGAGGCATTCTACCCATTTTCAGACTAAGGCTTAAAATGTTAGATGCTGGAACTGTCAAGATTTTAACAACATTATCAATAAAATCAAACCTAACAGTCGTAAGTGCACATATCCATGTATAATTGCAGAGATAATTTAGGTGGCTATCATTATAATAGCTAGAAAGTATAGCAGTCTATTTAAAATTACAAAGTTGGAGGTGGTTGCAAAAATTTGGGACAGCCTGTATATTTGTAAATCAAATTACAAAATGCGCAGTAGTCTACTACATACGTACGCAAAGCTTCATTGCTACAACGCTATTAGTTTTCATGCTAAGCTCCGCGCCGACACACTATTGCCGCACCCGGTATATTAGTTCAGAATAATCTTTATTTATAATAAATATTTTAAGTGTTGTTGGAAATAAATAATTTTATCTCATAATGAATGCACAAAAGTTTAAAAGTATGTATAAAGAATTAAGGTAAAGGCATATACACAAACCTGTTATATCTACAATAATATTTTAATGCCGACCTATGTGTTAAATGACAGCCGGGAGTTCCATTAGAATATCCTTTATTTATCAAAGATGACATTCAACTTTACTACATTGCAGACAATGCAGACTTACGCACAAAATGATGTACGAGTGGAAAAATACAAAGAAATTATAAAGCGGAAATTTGTAAATTGAAGAATGAAAATGGAAACTACTAGGTGTAGTTGTGTGTGTGTCAATTTTGACGTAGTGCCTTTATTGAGAAATATAGTAAAATAATAACAAAATAAGAATAAGGGAATCAAATCATCAATATGTGTGTTGATAAATGTTGTACGTAATCTCTCGACAATTGCGAATCTATGTTTTAGGGGTCTAATCAAGTTCATGTTACGAAGATTATGTCATCTACATCTGACCGAATAAGTATTTTTCCTGTTTGGCATGACGGAGTTTGAGAAAAAGGATTCTATGATACGGGCATAGAGCATGTTATCTCCTTCTAGTAGCTATGTTCAACCAATGCAACTTGATAAGTTAATATCATATAATATGATCGAATTTTTGTATACCAAAGGTATGGTGCATACAAGTAATTTGTACCTTTTGACTACGATACCGATGAGCACTATGTAAGCAGGGATGTAGACTGTGGAAGCATATTTAAAATGTGACAAACAAACCAGACTTTGGCATATCATAGTTCTAGTATGAATGTCAAATATTAATCGGTAAAGATACAGTGTTTTTAGATTGGAGTAGGCTAACTATAATTTTTGAAGGATTTTCTTTATATCTAAAGCTGTTATCAATCATCAGACCATGACTTCTTGCCGACTGAATCACCGACCCCCTCCGATTTATTTATATTTATCTTAATATGTTCTTTAATGTTCAGAATTGAACAGGGAGTGCCGAACAGAACAGCAGTGGTCTTTTCTGGATTAATTTTTAGTTCATGATGCTGCATAAATGACTGTATGCGCTGTAAGTCTTCATTAATAATATCTAACAGCCATGTGCAAATCGTGTTTTAAGAAATCAATGTAGAGCTATCATCCGCATACATCTGTAACTGACAGTGTTGTACACATTTGTGTAAATGGCCAGTGTACAGGGAGAAAAACAGAAGGCCTAGAATTGATCCCTGCGGAACACCCCTAGTCAAGGTCGTTGCCGATGACACATCAGAGTGCAGATTAACGTACTGGTATCTTTAGGAGAAATACGAATGCATCAGAGCCACAGCTTCGCAACTGAAACCCAGATGGTGTAGGATAGCTAACAAGATATCATAGTTAACAGTGTTGAATGCCTTATTCCAGCAAAGTTAATAGAGGCATAGAGATATTCTTATCTCTAAATCTAAGAATATCATCCGTAACCTTTACAAGTGTAGTAGTTCAACTGTGGTTACGTCGAAAACCCAACTGACATTGAGGGATATATCAAATGCTTGCAAATGTTCATGAATTTGACTACTTGATATCTTTACCAGAACATTGCTCAGAGCAGCCAACAAACTAATAGGCCGAAGCTCACCGATGTTAGCAGAATTTCCTTTTTTAAGTATAGGGATTACTAGTATGGTATAAATAATCTAAGTATATGAAAGCCAATACCATCAATGCTGACAGCAACATTTTCAATGCTTAAGATCAAGCGAAAAGCGACATCTTCATCAGCAGTACAAAATGCAAAAATATTCTTTAGGTCATCTCGCTTATTTTTCATGTAGTTGCGAATACACCAAGCGAAATCCCCAGAGACGGCAGGTATGTAGCTAATAAAACTGGAGATGATAAGAGATTCGCTTTTTTCTTTCAATAGTTAAACAATTCAGTTCAAACTAGCTTAATTTGCTGTTCTTACTGTAAGATAAGTAACGAAAATTAGTTGAGCTTTCATTTCGAATCGCCAACGTAGCGAAATTTCGAAACTGTTTATAATAAATCCAATGAGTCTCTAATTTTGATACGTAATTGTAATTGTTAAATTGTTACGTAATTCCTCAAGAAGTATTTTGACAGTTTTTAACTGTCAAAAATTAAATACTGTCAAAATTAATGTTTATTTGCTTAATATCTACAAAATGTTATTTTTAGAAGATACGTACATTGCTTTGCCCGATAAAGAAACATTTTATTTTCAGTTTGTAATCATACTGACAACCGTTTCAATTTGATACACGCAGTGGGAATGTAAAGTAAGGAATACAATTCGTTAAAGTTTTATCCCTACATTTTGGCAATTTTCCTCGGACAGGTAAAATTTTTATTTTTCAGTAGCCACCTGTTGGCCTAAACTATGACTTTCTATCCTAACCAGCGGCGGCGCAAAAGGGGACAACTAAAAGAATTAAAAAGCAATGGGGGTCAAATCATTTTCGGAAATATCATTTTCAGTATCACAGCGCTATAATTCCTTTGAATGTTGTACTTATTTATCAGTACAAACAATAGCTCCATGACAACACATACAAAAAACCCAAATAAATACCCTTTTCGGATAACATGCTCAAACAAGGTTTTTGCATTTAAAAAGACATTTAATTCATGTATCCCTTTATATTACACGTTAAATACTTTTAAATCAGTGTTAATTTAAATTATACTTCAAATTCTAAATAAATTACGTGTTAAAATTTTAAACATTAAACTCTGCGTCGCATATATTCCATTTTAAAATATTCGATTTAAGATATTTAGTTTATCAACAACTCTTTGTTGAAATTTCAGAGACGCAATATTTGCATTTTATTCTTTAAGGTTTGGTTATCTAAATAATTCGCACAGTTCTTGTTGCGCAGTGACTATATATAAACACGGGGATTAACCATTGGAAACAATAGCGTCTTGCTGACGCCTAGTTTCTCCGGAACATTCTTCCCCCACACCTCCGAGTCTTTAAAAGGGCAAAACGCGTCTAAACATTATTATTAAATTACGATTATTACAAGACAGTAAATGAGTAGTTAAACAATCCTAAATACCGGTTCCCCTTCGTCGCAGTCCGTTAGGCTCACGGTGACAAAATATCTATTCTATATTTCTTTTTTTTGTACACAAAGTCGATTTTTTTATATATATTAAATCAAGTAAGTTTTCGAGTATATTTAATAATTAATTAGTTCATAGTATTATTAGCTTAATAGGTGCACCGAATTTAATCGATTAATTTTACTAGAGTTTTGCTTCTTTTTACCTATGTACCGACTCTCTAAAGCTAAGTTTTTTTTTTGTAACAATTTTTTAAACTCAAATGAATTTAGTGCACATTGAGTAATTCTTAACAACAACCAAAAGTTAAAGTCATACTTATTTATTCAACAATCATTTATATGTTAGCTTCAATATTTTGTGTAATTCATACTTTAATTATTATTATTATTAATGTACTAAATTTTCTGTTTCAAATTTCTTTTGTTTTTATTTTATAAATTGTTATTGTTTTATTAATTTTGTGTTTTCTTTGAGGTAGGCCTTTGTATTAGTTTACTGCAATTTCCCATTTTAATTGTGCAATACTTTAACAACAGTGACCCCGCCTTTATTATTATAAAATGGATGGCGCAAACGAGCATTAGTTCACATCTTTGAGTAATCTCAAGCTCTCACTAAATAAACTGAGCTAGATATATAGGGTGGGTCGCAATATAACATCGACGGTCTACTTCGAGGTCAACATCTGGAAACTTAAATACTATTAAAATACTATTATTAATCATAAGCGATTAATAATTATTTATTAAAGGTAAGTGCATGATCTGATTCACACAATTATCTTGCACCCTGACTTTGTAGATCTCGTTAATTGGTGACGCCGCGACGAGCATAGTCACTAATTAATTGAGTGTTTTGGGGAAGATATTGATTGATTTGAGACGACGCGACGAGCATAGTCTCTGTTCAATTAATTTGTTTCTATTAAGGGTTTTAAACCGCTAATACGGTTTTCAAATTCCTTTCGAACACTGCGAATTATCTGAGATGCAATTTGTCAAACTTTGTATCTAATTCTTGCCTTCAAGCCGTCGACGTTATGGGGCTTGTTCTATATATTTTACTTCTTACATATTCATCTAAAAAAATCGGGCGAACGCGAAGGCCATTCCATAGAGCAAGGGTTTTGACGAAAGGTTGCGTGCTAGACTAGCATAGTGTGGGTGAGCTCCATCCTGCTGATACCAGAATGAGTGATGTGAAAAGTTTGGAACTACTAGATTCGGGTATAATTGAGTTAATGCAGAAACTAACTCGCCCTTCAAAAAATTGAAGTACATTCCTCCTGTTAGTTTACCCTCCAAAAAATATGCTTTTGTGTCCATCCACTATCCCTGGCCAAATGTTGACTTTTTGTAGATTATGATATTAAGTTGTTGCAATCAGTGGAGATTTGTGGGAGCGGAGTATTGTAAATTTTGATGATTAACTTCTCCATTAAGGGTAGATGTTGCTTCATCAGAAAAAAAATATTCTGGCCGCTAACCAGTTATTTGGATCCATAATTGTTTTGCAGAACTCTAATCGGTAATCTGGACCATCTTCACTTAATTCTTGAACCAGCATAAGTTTATATGGTTGCCTTTTTCAATTTTTAAATATTTTATCACTAATCTCTCAATTTTTCCTTTATTCTGAGCTAATTCTCGGAATGTTGGATATGCATTTTCTTTTAGGACGAGTGGTGTATCAAGCCTAATTATCAAGGAGAGTGTTCGAGGAAAATTGTCATTAAGTATAGATAAAAATTTAACGAATTTTATTCCTTACTCTACATTCGCAATGTGTAATAAACACCGTAAAGTGAATAATTTGTATACTAACCTCAAAATAAATACATTTTAAGAAGTTATTATATGACATCAGCGGAATCAGTCGTAACCGCTCGCAACAAGGTGCAAGGTCCCAAACGCGATCGCAAATTCAAATCGGATTTGCGATCATTGCAGAAACTCAGCGTAAATTGGCTAGTTAACATTTAAACAATTTGTCGTTCAAAACGTGTAATCAATTATGCTTCAAAACAATAAAAAAATCGTCGTGGTATCTGAAATAGTTTCTATTTTGTTTCAATGTAAAATCATATTGTTCGTAATGTAAAAGCATTTATTATAAAAATTATGTTCGACTTCGAAATATTTATTTTTGTAAGAGAAGATGCGAAGTACATTTTCGAAAACACATGCGTGAACCGCTTGAAAAAGAGACTGGCCCAAATTAAACCTTATTTATTTCATCCGGAATACCGAAAAGAATCGCTAAAAATGAGAAAACCATAAAAATCGTTGCGGATTTTAGTAAAAGAAAACTGGAAACAACGTTCTCCGTGCTACGTG
Organism: Amphimallon solstitiale; assembly: GCA_963170755.1. Classification (NCBI taxonomy): domain Eukaryota; kingdom Metazoa; phylum Arthropoda; class Insecta; order Coleoptera; family Scarabaeidae; genus Amphimallon; species Amphimallon solstitiale. The sequence continues at coordinate 98,417,451 of OY720682.1, read as the reverse complement.
CTTTTTGTCGGAGCGGAACACACATTCACAGAAATGCATGCATACATTTCGCGCTCGTGGAGTTATTTATGGCTTAACTAGAAGCTGACTTCGTTTACTACCTACACAGAAACCCTCTTTTGTTGGGGAAATTTTACATTGCCACAATATTATACCAGGCTCCTCCGCCAAAAACGCACGTCGCTTTTGAGTTAAAGGGCCGGCTTCGCAAATAAATTAATGGAAACATGAAACGGTAAAACCGACAGTGTACGCTTCTACTGGTAGCAAATTGGATACATACGTAAAATACGAAGAGACGCACACAAATACAATGAACATAGGTGGAATACCACATTCGTGTATTACTAAAGAGGATGCGGTAAATAATACACGAGAGTGCAGGATCGTATTTTATAATGGTTTGACTTATCATGTATTACTAGCATTTATCAATATTCACTATAAATTATTAGCAATAACGAAAACGTAGTGTTCAAAAAAAATGATATGATATATAACAATTTCGTAGTTTGCAAATGTGCAGGGTTATTCAGTATAAATTACCCACCCTTTATCATCGTTATTATTGCATATACAAAAAAAAAATTCAAATAAAAGTTGTGTGGTTGAGACTGGATTTTATTCTCGTGCTATCAAAAACACAGTGGCGGGTAGATACAACGTTATAAAAAGAAAATAATATTTTTTTTAAATGGAATACCCTGTATATTATAAAATTTTTATAATGATCTTTTTACTCTGATTTCAAAAATATACCATATTGCCCCGCATTTTAAACCGTTATCGAGTTATTGAATGTCGAATATCGTAGTTACTGTACTATGGAAAAATTAACATTATTAAACTAAGCTACGAAAATGACAATTATTGTGTTTGAAAAATGACTTTTCCGTGTTGACTATTTTATTAAGGAAATGTCATTTATCAATCACAATAGTTGTCGTTTTCATAGCTTAGTTTAATAATGTTAATTTTTCCGTAGTACAGTAACTACGATATTAGACATTTAATAACTCGAAAACGGTTTAATATACCGGTATCATATGGTATATTTTTGAAATCAGAGTAAAAAGACCATTATAAAAATGTAATAAAATACAGGGTATTCTATTTAAAAAATATATTATTTTCTTTTTATATCGTTGTATCTGCACGCCACTGTCTTTTCGATAGCACGCAAATAAAATTCAGTCTCAACCACACAACTTTTATTTGAAACATTTTTTTGAATATGCAATAATAACGATGATAAAGGCTGGGTAATTTATAATGAATAACCCTGTACATTGGTCGCTAATACTAAGAAAGTAATCTATATTTATAAGAAAAAACAATTCCGGTTATAATATGTATGGGATTGGCATCCAGACCACTTTTAATTATGTGAGAGCATGAACATATCATCTAATGCTACATCACACGGGACAAATTGAGATCATTTATGACATAATTTGTCACATAGACATTTTGAAATGTCTTAAATGTTTTTTTTAGAAAAGATACCACAAGTTTAATATTTTCTTGCAAAGCACAGCCCTTCACAGGGCTACCATGAAAATGCAGGAGAATGTCTGCCGAATCCTGTTTTTTTTTCAAAATCAACAAACGATGGAAACATCACAAACAACTTTTTTTAATGGAAACAGCACAAATAGCCTTATATTATTAGAGAATACTTGGAGAATCTATCTGAACTGTAATTTGGAATATTAATATTAATAGTGCTATTTTCTTTACTTACTCCATCGTCAATAATTACACGTCACGAGATCAGGGATGTAGTTATATAGCATTTATAATTATTTTAATGATGAAAAATGATAATTTACTAATTTTCAAACCTATTTGACAGAAGGCCAACTGTATCTGCTATCGCTGCGGGATATAAGGCCATCACATAACTTCGATTTATAGTGATGAATTTAATTCTGCTAACCTCAAAATATTGATCCTTATGTAACGTCATCTTGTAGTACCCAAAAGAAATAATTTCTGAATTTTTATTCCAAAAAACTTTAAAATAACACTTTAGACATTAACCTTACAATAGGTAACTAATATTAATAATTTTAAAATAATTAAAAAAGTGTTGCTGATTATAAAGTTGTTGGTTCGTGTCAAGAATTACAATGTTACTTACGTTTCTAATTTTTTATATCAATTCAAAAGGCAACACTATTAGGGTTCAATTACGTTGTAAAGTGATCTTCTTAAGACAAAATAATTTTGTTGTACAGTATACTCAAATAGTACAATAAACTGATGTAATGCATGTACACTTATTAAAAGAAATATAGAATATTTCTAAATTACACTGGTTAAAAAGGTAATATTCACTGAACTACTTTTTCTGTGTATTTCGGTACATATTTGATTTTTTTTCCAATTTTGACACTATTACAATTTGCTAATTTAGTTAGTTACAGCGATGCACTCTTTGGTACTGCCTATACCAAATCCGTTAGTATTTCTGCGCACACAAACAAAAACAACCAAAATTTGCTTTATAACAGTAATCAGTTTTTTGTTGTCACTTCTCAACTTCACGATGATAACAAGGATCATTATTGGTAATAATTAAAGCATTTTAAAATTATTATAGCATCTTTATTTATACAACAGGTGCAAGTCTAATTACAGAACAAAAATTGACAATGTTGAAATATTTATAATAAACCCACTTGTATCCTTTTTAAAATTGTAGTAAATCACCCCTGAAATACCGTAGAGTTTACATATTCAAATTTATTGTTTATATTAGTGACGTCTAGCAAACGTGCTTTACTTCAGCCCGGCAATTTTTCCATTAGAATTTTATGCATCTACAAATATTAAGATATAAATTTAACCTAAAAATGCAAAAAATTATTGTTATTTACCAAGATTTTTCCTTATACTACATTTCGAATAATCAATTCTCATTTTCCGAAGTATCCTTGCGAATTACATTCCTTTAGCGCAGACTATTTTGGTAAGAAGTAAATGACCCAGAACAGCCATGTTTTTTCTTATGTGGTTTCAACTATATTAGATAGTCTTCGGACATTTGTGGGGATACGTAACAGATCTAGTTCAACAAGCGGTGCCTATACCAAAAAAGACGCGAATATTACAAACATAAATGTGTTTATAAGAGTAAATTGTTCAACATATTATTTGATGAAATTTGTTTTTTCTTACTTTCGTTTATTGTTTGCTTTGATTAATGATTATTTAGATTATTTAAATTGTGTTTTCATATTTTTTTGCTAATACATTCTTTTGTTGCCACCAAAGTTTTACGTTAGCAATTTATAATTTGAAAAGCTACAGCCATCTCTTATGAAAAGCATTAACAATGAAAGAATACGAGCAATTAGGCAAAATATATTGAAAATGGCAACTTTTTACTGAGGCGACATGATCAAATAGTAAACATAACAGTTTCTTTTATTTTGTTGATAACCAATAGCGCAACAAACGAAATACTACAACTGGACACTGTTGGAATTCAAAAATTTAGCAAGATGCCAACATTAACAAAATCAATTTTATCCGTGAATTTTTTGAATATTACTGTGTTTATAATTTTAATTTTTATGTTTATCGTCTCTGGACTATATAGATTTCTTTATTTTAATTTTAGAAGAAGAAGAATTTATATTTTTACATATTTTCCGGTATATTATTTGTGTTTTATTGTGTTGATATTTGCGATTCTTAATTTTTTGTTACTCGTATTTACCTAGTAGTTTTCCCAACTCCAATTCTCATTGTAACATATTGCTAAGGGCACTAAAACAAATTCTATTAAACTAAAATCAGCATGCGGCGTTTAATTTGTATTTGTACATGTAATTCAGATATGTATGTATATAATTCCAAATAAAAACATTACGTACCTGGACAGATTTTGAATATTGAATTTGTTCTGCCAACCCTACTGCAGTATATTATTCGATCCAGTTTTCGATTGGTGCGTGTGTGTTGTAGGACATATATATGTGTCCATATATGTATGCGTGGCATGTATTTGTGGGAACTCCACGGTTGTTTATGTTACCCGGGATGATATTGGCGTGAATGTATAATTAATTTTTTTTCAGCTTAGCTTACGTGGAATTTTTGTCTTTCTGGGATTACACGTACAGAATTTTTTTCTGTTTACGGACTAAAAAAATAACGCCATTTCAAATTTGTGTACAGCTCAAGTTAAATATACAAAAACATATTTGCATATTGTGGAGTTAATGATTTATCCATCACACGATTACAAATTTGTATGAAAAAGGCTACTTATTTGTGTATGTATGTATATGTATGGAATTACTGTGATCCTGATAAAGAGTAGCAATATAGTTTAAGAAAAATATTTGTATGTATATATCTCGGGTGCGGCTATAGTGTGTCAGTGAAGCTTAGCATGGAAACTAAACGTTGCAGCAATGAGACGATTGCTATACTTTCTAGCTATTATGATTATAGCCACCCAAATCATCTTTTTAAAGATATATGGATATGTGCACTTACGACTGTTAGTTTTGGTTTTATTTATAATTTTGTTAAAATCTTGACAGTTGAAGCATCTAACATGTTAAGCCTTAGTCTCAAGATGGGTACACTGCTTCACGTATCTCTTGTGTTACTAATTTATGGACTAACACTTTATTTGTTTTAAGGTTGAACAACTAGAATACATATACAGGATGTTAAATATGTCGTGTCTAAGTTTTTATTGGCTATTTTCTTGTTTCTTTTTTAAATATAACTTATAATTTTTTATTAGTCAGCAATTACTTGTAAAACTGCCGTTAACATGATACCGATAATATAATACTTATTTCTAGTATTTTCAAAGTTATAACCCTTTAATGGGATGTCCACGTTTTGAGGTCCCCTGATACCAAAAAAGTGGTGTTTAAAAAATGTCTGTGTGTCTGTGTGTCTGTGTCTGTGTGTCTGTGTGTGTCGTGTGTGTGTGTCTGTGTGTCTGTCTGTGTGTGTGTGTGACCACGATAGCGGTCAAACAGCTGTAGATATCAATTCCAAATTTTGTATTAACGTGTGTAATCTGCCTCTTGAGAACTGATTAGATTTTGAGCAAAATCGGCAGACCGGAAGTAGTAGTTTACTTCAGTGAAAAAATCGAAATTTGCAAATATTTCATCAATTACTAAGTTTAAACAAATTTATAAAGAATTCATTTGTACTTAGAATTAAGTTTGAAACAAATTGTCTTAAAAAAGTTTTTCGAAATTCCTACCGGAAGTAGGTCTTTTACTCTTATCGAAAATCAGTTTTTTGCGAATATCTCGCAAGTCATGCTTTTAAGACAAGTACGTTACGAGTATAAAAGTATTTAAAACATAATTTTCAATATCTTTTATATAAAAAAAATTTCAAAATTCAGACCGGAAGTACCACTTTTACTCCTATCGAATAGCGATTTTTTGCAAATATGTCGTAAGTTATGCATTCTGTATAAATTTTAAAATTCGGACCGGAAGTAGCACTTTTATTCTTAGCGAGTAGCACTTTTCTTCGAATATCTTGCAAAGTATGCATTCTATAGCGATTTATTAAGAGAATGAAAGTACTTAGAATAGGATTTTGAATAAGTTTTGTATAAAAAAATTCTTAAAATTGTATAGTTTGAAACGCACATACGTATAAGAAAGTCGTGTGGTGGCCACACCTCATTTTTTACATTAAGCATAGATGAACAACATGCAGTTTGGTCTGCTTTACAACAAAATGGTTTGATAATATATGCGAAATAATGTTTATTAAATTTTATAGTATCAAGAACTAAACATATAAAATTAACATCCGTTTCATTAAGTAAACAAATATGTTTGATTATGCCAAATTTAGGAAAGTCTAATGAATTTAATACTATAATAAATTCTAGCCTTGATGCATTTCTAATTTTGATGGTCTCCAGTGTAACCCTGGTTTCTTGTTCACATTCATGCATGGAAAGAATAAAGGCAAAATCGTTAATGTATATACTTCCCAACACCTGAAATGATTGCAATGGGAATATTTTTATATAAGATAAATGTGTGGTAAAAATACTTACAGCTAGTAATTTCTGGGTGAGTATTTATATTTTTATATTGCCCAAGAACTTCTCTTAAACAGGAATCCTTTTTTGCGGTAGCAATGTTTAAAATTGAGTCACACATCAGAGGCCATTTTGCAAACAATCAATTTTGCTTTAGAGGATAAATACTATTGACGTCTGATTCAATCTAAAATAAAGTTTCAATAAAAATAATTAATTTATTTATGGAAATGAAATATCAGTGTAAAACCCAACTGTTAGCTTAAACAAGGAAATTTTTTAAAATAATTGTGAACAGGGCCACTATTTTTTAACAATTCAAATCTACTTTTCCTTGTATTTTCCCAGTATTCATGCACAGTAATGAACGGTTCTGTATTGTTGTTCGTTCAACCATTGCATGTGCATCTCTTCATCAACACAATTAACGTATGTGGTTTTAGTTGGCGTACCTCAAATAATTTATTTACATCAATAACAATAATGACATCAGAAAAGTCATTATATATTACCTGTAATTGTACCTATTAGACCCAGTTTTCTACAGTTATTCCTCAAATGAGTATAACAGCTCCATAGTTTTCCCTTTGCAGTCTTTGGTTTGCCTTTGTTATTTACATGTGGAACATAATATATGTCTGGAATCTCAAGTGGAAAGGCCTCAGTGATTTCGTTTGCTAACTGTATAAATCTTCCATCTGTATTCAATGGAACTTCGTTTACATGCTGAAAATAAGAAGGGAATAAAAGTATGTATATATTCGTATTTGCAGCCTACAATATCGTCTTAGTCAACCAACGCTTACCTCTAAGTCCTTTAACTCGTTATATTTTTTCAGAAACTTGCGTCTGATACCAATTATTGGAAGAAGCTCACGTGTGTCGGCTGCGTTTAATAACATAAACGCTTCTTCGTCTATACACTGTTCTAAAATCAAATTATTCAATACGTCATTCAAAGATAATATAAAAGATAAATATCTTTTTCGACTAATAATTAAAAGTAGCAAAAATAATCACTATGTTCGAAGTGTTTATTTTTTACATTAATTTGTTGATAAATAATAAAAGAGTAATAATTAGTATAAACGACTGCAGATTAATTGGTAATCTACAGAATCCATTTAGATGTGAGAATATATTTTGTTTATATGTATGTAGTTTTATATGTACTCCTTCCAATTATTTCTTATATTTTGTAACCCCCACAAATAGGTACAGTCGCCCTTTCTCATATATTATTCTTCCATTGCTTACCACTACTTAACACCATCACGGCAGAGTTACCTTGGCATTGCATTACAAAATCGTAACTTTCATTTCTATTACCCCATGCAAGTTATGCAAAAAAAAGAAGATACATATTTCAAAAATCCAGGCAGTGTATCTATTTCCCACAGCTGTCGTGAATATATATAATAGAACATTTTAGGATGTTTTTGTACTGTTCGCCGAAACTAGAAGAAACAAGGAGACTACTGTTATTTAGGAGCGTCTTAGAAGTTTTCTGGTTTCTTGTTATACAAATGTATATCCATATACGATAGTAAATTATTGTATTTATGTGTCTAACAATTAACAGAGTCGCCTGTAACTCATACATACACAGTACGCACAAATTGTGCCGCCTAAAAAATAGTCTTTGATGTAACAAATAATGCATAACACGCCATTACGCCCAACACGTAATCTATGGTGTTAAGTTCTTATTCATTACTATATATGTACCTGCATAATAATGCTAACATGAACAACAACCTATAGTTATCACAGTAGATTATTTACCTTGAAAAATTGGTTTAGTTTATGCATATTCCAGTCTGTTAATTTATTCTTGACGAATTCGTCCATGACTGCATTGTAAAACAAAAAGAACGCTTGCATACAGGAATGGTAATATGTAGAAGTATCTGTACTTACCAATATGTTCAGTATGTGTGTGTGTGATAATAAACAAAGGGCACTGAACGATCACCAAAGTTACGTACCTAATCAAGGCAAAATGACGCTGCAAAATATGTTACGTATGTAACGCTTCTGCTAACACTACACAACCCCCGCCATTGATCCCCCATACCACGTCGCAATGTCTGGAGATATTTTTTGTTAAAATAAATATCCAACATTTCCTAATTTTATGACTGAAAATGCACAGTAGGCTAAAACAAATTACCTAAATTTGTAACAGAGTTATATTTATTATTAGTTCTCACATCTTTTAGTACCAATGTGGACAATATTTCTGACTGAGAGGATAAAATATTCGGCACAATTTTATATCGTATTTTAATAATAAGACTATCAACGAGTTTAACAATTTATGTAAACCGTTTCTACAATTACCCTTGATACAACATTGTGTGAAATTTTCACATACCATTTTTTTCCGTGATATTTCTGAATGCTTGTCGTATAAGTACTCTCATAGCTTCTCTTGTGCTTACAAGTATAGGTATTGTATATTTGCTTTTTTACGAAGCCCTATAAAAAATCAAATTTTGTGATGTCCGAAGACCTAGAAGGCTAGTTAGTAGGACCTCCACTAACGAGCCACTTTCCTTAAAATATTTCAATTGAAATATTTTAGGCCCATACTATCTTATAACTTTTTGACTAAGAATTATACGGAGAATACCAAAATGTAATAATATATAGGCGGTTCCATTTAAAAAAAAACTATAACTATGGTCAGCCACCAAGTTATGGAACACTCTGTATAATACAAAATAATTTTAAATCGTGCTTCTAATATGTGGCTGACGTTGGACGAAAACCGCTTCGAAATATCTTTACTCGTAAAAGCACAATCGGCCTTACCCTCGGAATTGACTCACCCTGTATAAAATTACACCTCGTATATTTTTTCTATATGCTATGCTTTTCTTTCAAAGCAAATATCAACATTAAATATTATTCGCAATTTATAAGTAGTTCTCATTTCATACGGTTCTTCGTTGCTTTAGCCCGCCGCCACTGTCTTACTATCTCTCTATCTGCTTCAGAAATAAACGTAAAAGTTCTGATGATTTAACAAAATAACACCTTTATTTTTGTGTATATCCTGAAACACAGAGCTTTACATAAAATTTAGAATATACGAAAATCAAAGAAAGGCATGCACTAAATATGTAATGGTAAGTACAAGCCCAACCAGTCGTTACAGGTAATTTACACAACAATATGACAATATTTCAAATAGTAATAATAACAAATGGAATATTGAACACTGAATAATTATAAGAATATATTCAACAAAAGAACTATGCTTTAAATGTCTGATCACATTAGGTCTACAACCTAATAAAATAGGTTGATACTGATCCTAAAAAACGCAAGAATACATTTTAAACAAGTTGATTAGGATAAGCGTAATTATACGCATATGCATGGATACAATGAGGTCTTTCCTGAAGAGATTCGGCAGTGTTAATAAACAAGGCGATGTACTGATCCAGTGAACAGAGGTGTTATACGCCTGTTTCCTGGTTCTAAGCCATATCTTAGAAAATGTTTGTTGTTCTTGCGTGATTCCGACATGCCTTTTGTAACCGACTCCATTCGCAAATGACACCCTGTCAGTCGGTAAAACGTGTGTTGTTGGTTTCTTTAGATCTCTCACAGAAGGCTAACTCACTAATAAATTGCTTAATAAAGAGGGCGACCCATAACATAATTCTTTGGTAGTGTAGTACAATACCAAATACTTTCTTTCTTCTGTTACTGTTAAAGCTGTATTATTTCCGGTTTCGGAATTTTTTTAGGCTTTTTTAGTCAGTGGAAACGACGCGACACGATAAAGATTTTGTTCGACGGCGACAATACGGGTTTACGCCTATAATCTACGTGGGTATTATACGGCATCAAAATACTGCTACAAGAATTGATACTTTAAATTTAAGTAAAGCTCAATGTGCTTTCTACACGCCAACTTCCAATTAAAATCATGGGCTACTCCAAATAAGAGTTTATTGAAGAAGTAAAGGTCTTTACCTAAGGTAGATCATTATAAATCTATTGATAGAATAACAATTTGACAGCAAGCTGTCATCTAAAAAGTTTCAATGGCAAGACCTAATGTAAACTAGAAATGTGTAAAAATGAAAATGTGAACAGTTAAGCATAGAACCATCACTATTATCCACGCAGTTTCAGCAGATGGTTTTGATTTATTTAAGACATGCATTCAACGCCACTACACAAATAATCTTGACGTAAATTGCACAATTAAAGTCTAGGTAATGTAAACATTGGGAGTAGAGTTGTCGTACACCATTCATATGGGTCAATTAAAAGGCTTAGATTTATCTTAAGCGAACATTCAATATTAACACTGACTATGTGTCAAAGATATAATATAGAATTGTGTAATTCAAATATGAAAGTGTTAAGTATGTTAGTAGTCACAGACATGCAGATTTCTACCTTATTTGGTTTGATCAGTGTGACACAACTTGAAAGGTGTGTGTTAATTCAAATAATACGTGTAATCAAAACAATATGTCAATGTTGCCTTAATTGTTCACATTTCATTTTTACACATGTTTAGTTTACATTATACCTTTCTAGTCAATGAACCTTTTTAGATGACAGCTTGTTGTGAAATTGAAATCAATTTATTATTATTAATTACCTTTATATTGTCGGTGCTCCAAAATAACTCATTGCTTTTAATTCATTCTTATACCGCAGTCGACATATTTTAATTTCTGATACGAAAGTAGAAAGAGGAAAAAAAGCGCGACGAAATAAACTAAAGATAAACATAAGCGAGGCTGCCAAGACAGTACACTCGACAAACGTTTGCTATGAAATGTAAGGCGTGAGGGTCCCCCGACACTTCGTTGCTCTCCCACCACTGTTAGCAAGCAGGCATCGCTGCATATTATAAGGTCATCTTATGCATGGGATAGAAGTGTAAACCGAAATTAAAATTTGACGACTACGGTATATAAATGAATTTTTAATTTGTGTATGTATGTGTATGTTTCCATTATTTAGCTATTGATTTTTATCCTTCGTCTCCCAAAAATGCTCTATTTAAGTTCTTGTCAATTTTCCGAAGTAAAATCTAAAATTTAGCAGAACAGAATAAACAAAGCAATAAGACACGAATAAACAAACAAATATTGTTATTGAATGTAAGGGGTAGTGCAAAAAAAGCAAAAACGAAAACAGCGCTGAAAAATGAAACAGCAAAAAAAACATTGCAATCATCTCGTCGATATCAAATGGATCGGAAAGAAAAACAAATGAAGCGAGGAAATTTGAAAAATGTCATGGCGTCCGGGACACATGCACACAAACACACGTACAAGATACGAAAATGCGATTTTTCCTTTCCGTTTGACGAGGTCCTCCTTCCCCCCATTTCCACCCCCCACGCCATTGCAATCAACAGTCAAATTCTAATCAGCGAGCGAAAAGACGGTTTCTTCCTCCTTTTCCTCAATTTCGCGTTGTACTGCACAACCGATACGTTACTTCTTGCGAAATTTAACGTCTTTGAATTTTAGTTAGTCCTGCTTCTTTTGCACCCCTATCCTTTGGTGTTCGCGTTTTGGGCAAATTATCCCAAGTGGAAAATTCGGACGGCATCCTTTGAACTCCCGTAACGCCAGGGGATAATTTTAGATTGCTCGTATAAGATAAGACCTTGTTTTATATGCAAAAGAAGTTCTTTCCGCCCTCTTTTTATGTATTTGTCTTTAAGAGGAGTAATTACTATGTCAATACAAAAAACTGCGTGTTGGTTTAGTCGTGAAATTTCGTCTTGAATAAAAAATATATGAAAACAGATGTGCAGTTTACTTTAAGAGTGGCGTTTATACCAACAAATGAAAACTTATGCAACTTATATTACTCGCGGGACGGGTAGACGCAAGAGGGTGTGAGTAGTTGGAGGTTGACGATATTCGGTTCTGTCACAGCGCTTCGGTTTTATTCACAGATTCTGTTATAGATAAAGAAATACTATAGATAGGAAACATAATGTATAAAGAATGAGTACTTACGGAACTGTTGATGTTGTTGATGTTTTATAATAAGCCAATTTTCGCTTACCCATAACTGTTATATTATTATACACTCGAATATTATAGGTATATATGACATGTAAATGCGAGTCACAGTTTGTAATTAAGCTGTCACTCGCATTTAAGTCTGCAATAGCCGACTGATTCCGATAGATTTTCGTCTTCGCTAGGACCGGTAGAGATAGCGTAAAGTGGGGATAAACGACGCGGAAAACCTCGTGTAAATAGTGTGTGACAATGTTTTTTATCTTTAAAAATAATTACATAAATTTGATTTTTTCTTTATATCGTACATCAAATGTGCATCTGGCGCGTAGAGGTCGTTTTTTTTCTTTTGTGTACCAGCCTTAGTTAGTATTCATGCATGTTTGTGGTTGTTTCTAAAACACATAACTTTCTTAAGAAAATAAATTAGTACAAAAACTGACCTTGACATTATAAATTTATGCCTTTTCCATCACTAACCCAAATTTGAGATTCTAAAATTACAAAATGAGTTTAAAAAACGCGAAACGGCGATGCCTTAATTTTCGATAGGTAAATGCCCTTCTTAAACAAAATAGTTTATGCGTGTAATAAGTTTTCCTTGTATAAATACTTTTCTTTTATTAAATCTTCATAATATAGTCCAGCGTTTCTAAGCTTTTCGCTCTTGTGGACCCTTGTGAGACTGTTTACGTTCTAGAGAACCCTAGCCTCCATGCAACAATATTTTTTATAATATTTTTTATTAAGGATCATTAATAAAAAAAAAATGAGGTGTGGGTCCCACACAAGTTTTTTTTTATGCAGAAATCCAAATCCAGCTCAATGTACTTTTATTCTCTTAATAAATAAATCTCTTTAGAATGCATAATTTGAGAAATATTTCCAGAAAAACTGCTATTCGATAAGAGTAAATGTGTTACTTGCGGTTCTAATTTTTTTTAAACAAAAATTATCTCCGGTTCGAATTTTGAAATTTTGCTACGAAAGTTAATCTAAATGCAACTCTACATACATTTGTGCTCTTAATAAATCTGTATAGAATGCAAAGTTTGTGTGATATTTGCAAAAGTCTGTTTTTCGCTAAGACAAAAGACCCACTTCCGGTAGGAAAAGTGAATTATATAAAATATTTTTAAAATCACTTTATAGCACTTTTGTATTCTTTAAAAAATTGTAAAACTTACTAGTTGACGAATATTAGTAAATTTTGATTTTTTTACTGAACTAAACTACTAATTCTACTCTATCGATTTTACTGAAAATCTAATCAGATCTCAAGAGGAAAATTATACTCTTAAATATAATATTTGGTATTAGTACATGCCGCTATCGTGGTCACACAAATACAGACATATTTTCAAAAACCACTTTTTTTGGTGTCACAGGGCTTCAAACGTGTACATCTGTAAAAATCTCGAGGTTAAAAATTTTCGTCTTCACAACATTTCATTATAATAGGTATAAGAAAGTAAAATGACTATTTAGTCGTTCATTTCAAAACAAAACAATGCAATTACATGTAATTTGTATAATTCTAAATATGAATAGGTAGGTATAGATAAATAATAAATTTTTGTAATACAATAATTTATAATAGATACTAATGTGAAATATGCCCCAGTTCTTTAGAACAAAAATGTTGAATTTGGGGTTGATTTTCGATATACAAACGTGAATTTTATTTTCCACAGACAGGAGAGTATTTCTATCCTTGCTCTTCGCAAATGTACGATGTGGAATCTACAACAATATATTAATTGCTTTCCTATGAATTCTTGGATATTCACATTCAACGGCATTCAACGGAAATCAAGAATTTCTCCAAAGCTATATCATTAAATCTCATTTTCAAAGATCCATCCAATTGTAGTCATAAAGATCTTCTTCTTCCTTTCAAGTTAGTTTCTGAGGAAAAACGGTGCTAGAGAAAGCATTCCTCACCCAATCCTATAGGTATTTTAAATGAGATGGAAAACAATAGTAAACTATCTTCATCAGCTCATCTAGGTGGGACACAAACTTGAAATTTGTTGGTATCCATCTTTAGTTTTTAGACCCACTAGTAATTCAAACATATCAAGATTTCCTTTTACAACAAGATCTTTCTGTAAGTTTAATTTTCTTTTAAATCCAAGTATTTTGTCACTGAGGTGATAATATTTTTTCCATCGGCAAGCAGGAGCTTAATTAGTTGATTCAAGTGATGAAAAATGAAAAATATTTGCTAAATAAGCTACCATCTACATCCACATTTGATTCTCAAAGCATACAGTAAAATCTTCTTTATAGTTTGCAGATAATGTACTTGCATTTCATCTTTTAGCCCATAAACACTACTAAAAATTCTGCCCCTACTTAACCACAGGAATTCAGTGTGCAGCAACAGATTTGTGTGATATTTGTCCATGTTTTCGCAGAGATATTTAAAAATTCGGGAGATTTTACTTCTCTATGAATAAAACAGTGTGTGGAATAACATTGAAATTTTTTATTTTATGAGAGTAACAAATCCTGTTATGGAGACCAATCATCGAAGCAGCACCATCCGTACAAATGCCAATACAATTCTTCCAAGAAAGTTTTTTTTTTCCAGATGTGCAGATAAAGTATTAAATATATTCCTCTGCTTGTCTCAAGTAATTCTTTACAGCAGAAGAAGTTTTCTTAAATTTCTCTCTTATTCACAAATCTAAAAATGCTAGAACATAACGTTTGTTGGTAAAATCTATTGACTCGTTCACTCGAATTGAAAAATTGCCATTTTCAGCTTATCACACAAAACCTCTTAAACATCATGTGCTATATCATTGATTCTTCAACTTACTGTATTGTTTGACAATGGAATATTTTCATTTTCTTTATTTCATCTTTTCCCAATATTTCACCCACTATAATTTTACATGCTGAGATTATAAAATATTCATCGACTGTGTGAGCTTTAATTTTTTATGAAATAAGCACTGCTACAAAATAACTTACTTCCTGAGCCTTTTCACTAACTGTAAGTTTGTTTACAAAAGCTGGTTTTTATTTATTTTTAACATTGTTCTAAAATAATCAACAGTTTATTTTTCATATTAGTCTGATTTGTCGCGAAATGTCTTTTCAATTTTGTTGGAACCATTGGTTTGTTCAAATGTTTCTACCACAAACGAAGCATAATAAAAGAAGACATGCTGGATCACCAGTCCATGGAAAGCCCATTGATAAATAACTTACACTGTAAAGACAAGCCTTTTTTGCACCTCTTCCTTCATCACTCTTTTGATATTTTGTATGAGATTCGAAATCTGTATCTCTAGTTTTTTCAGTATTATCTGGATTGTTTGTCTTCAGGTATCGCTACATTTTAACCGTTAGAATCTATAGAAGAAATAGAAAATGATAAACAAAACCGAATAAAATACTATTAAAGTAATAAAATAAAAAATACGCTCTTTATTTAACCAACTACGTGATCAAAAACTTCTTGCATCACTAATGCATTCATTCACACCCATCGAAGTTACCTGAGTACAGTACCAAAGCAAGAAAAAATTGCTACTCTTTTATGATATACATGTTATTTTCTTATTTCTTGTTGATCCCTTAACAATGTTTTGAGTTGAAAATCTTGTCATTAAAACCATAAGAATAAATGTAATTTAATAATTTAAATAAAAGTTTCATCACTAACCTTTTATTTCTTGAGTAGTTTCGACTGGCGTTTGTCCGCCACCTTCGACTCCTTGATCCGGTATTAATCGTAGGGTGACATTCAAAGGTTGGAAACTCGCGGGCCCGTGTAAAGTGATTAAAACGGCGGTTGCCTTTCCGGGTACCGCCAATTCCGGAGCGACCACGGAAAATCCCCTGCAACAATAGAAACAAATATAGTTATATATGTAGAAGGAGCGGAATCTCTTATATTCAAAATTCAAACATAAGTCTCTAACTGTCTCGGTTCGCAGAACTGTTTGTTTTGTCGATAAGGAACTAGTTTCCGATTTATGCGATACTATGTATCAAATTTGTTTTAAATGTTTGCCGGTAACTGCATGAGAAGCTCGTGGAAATTCAGGTGTGATATGAAATTTCAAACTCTCGTTAATTAACTAACTAAACTAACGAGACTGACTAGATAACTAAATATGTAAGTTTATAGTTTTTATTGTATAAAATGTTAAGATACTGTTCGCTTTGAATTATTTATTTGTAATTCGCATTGCTACATTTAAATTCATATTTGTTATTTTTCGGGCTTAATTTTTGGTCCTTTTATTTTTGGAAGCTCGCGTACATTTTTTGAGACTTCATTAAAAGGCACAGGGGACGCGCTTTATGCGCATGCGTGACGAACGTCTGCGCTTGACATTAGCGGCAAATTTAAATTTGTCGTTTTTTGAATTTGTCTGCTTTTATCTGTGAAAATTAACAAAAAAATTGTCTAAAACAATATTTTGACGATAATTAATATTTAAAAAAATAAAATCAAAAAATTACTGTTAGAGACGCCATCTATGAAAGCGTCTTGATTTTATTTTAAATATTGACTAAAAAATTATGAAATATAGGAAAAATAAAACAAAAGCTTTCGATGATATTAACTGTATTGTAGTAGGTTCAATTACTGCTCATAAGAAGAACCTACAGGAACTTATGAGAGTACTGAGTAGATAATATTTTTTAACCTTATTTTATTACACAATACACACAAAACAAAAATAAATTATTACATGTGGTATTTACAAAATAGGTATCTAAGGAACAATTTGTATTCAGTCTATAATGAACTATGCAAGAAAATAATATTTAAAAAAACAAACATAACTAGATACACCTATCATTTAATCTATTTTCCATCCATCGCTCCAAACCTAAGTACTTACCCAACCTTTAAAACTAATTAATTATTATTTAAAACAACGGTAATAAAGCTAATAAATATGAAACTTATAAAAAAGTAGTCGCTTTTAGTCGCTTTCTGTGAATCAGTAAAGGTGATGCTGATCGAACAAAGAAGCGGGAAAAAGTGAGAATTTGCCGGCATATTTTTAACATGTTACACATGGTACAAATGTTATGTGGTTGGTATTGTAAGGAATTAAGCTCTCGACGCATGCGCATAAAGTGCGTCCCCCTGTGTCTTTTAATGTAGCCTCATTTTTAGTAGTTACTTATTATTTATTAATTAATAATAATAATTATTGATTATTATTCCCTTACACAAGAAAACCGAAATAAGTATATCGAAATAAGGAACAGGGTCAACAATAGGGTTAGAAAAATTAAAGAAGAATACTGGCAGGAACTCAGCAACGAAATGGAAACAGACATGTATGGAGCACAAAAATATATTTGGAAACTACTAAGGGGCATGAAACGAGAAACGAATGAAAGAATACAACTCAGAACAATCACGGAAGAAAAATGGGAGAAACATTTCCGAAATCTATACGCAGACATAGAAAACCCAGTGGAAGCAAAAGAAAAGCACATACAAAACGATGCACCAGAAGAGTAAGCGCAAATCACCGAAGAGCACGGTGAAGAAACTTAAGAACAGGAAAACTCCAAATCAAGACAAAATACCTAATGAATTAATAAAAAATGGAGGATCTGTCATAATAAAAGAATAAACAAAATTGTTTAATATCATACTACGACATAGAAGAATACCTGAGAATGAAAAAACAGCGTACCAATACCCGTCTTCAATAAAGGAGATAAAACCAATCCACCAAATTACCGTGGAATAACATTGTTGAGCACCTCGCTAAACCTGCTAACTAAGATCATTACGGACGAAATATCCACAACCATGCCAATAAGCTAAGAACAACGGGGATTTATAAAAAACAGATCTACAACTGATGCACTATTCATACTTAGACAATTCATAAAAAAATCCCTAGAGTACAACGCCCCTACCTAACTCTGCTTTGTGGACCTAACGAAGGCCTTTGATAGAGTACAACTAAAAGTCGTCATAACTATCCTGGAAAACGGTAATACGAGGAAAGAATACATAGAACTCATTAAGGACCTAAACACAAACACAACAACGCAAATACGCACAAGTCACACCCTCACGCAACATCTACGAACTACAACAGGTATCCGCCAAGGCGACAGTCTCAGTCTTTTTTAATCAATACAATCATGGACGAGATGGTGAAAGCTGTAAAGAACACCGGATTGGGATATCGAAAGAACATGCATAAAATAAATATATTATGCTACGCTGGTGATGCAGTACTTACTACGGAATCGGAAGATGACCTCCAAAGATTGTTACAAGCGTTCAACAAGCAGGCAGGAAAACTCATTACGAAAATCTCCACAAACAAAATCAAATGCATGATCATAGCAAGGGAACCTCGGCCCTGCAAATTGGCAATAGAAGATAATGTCATTGACCAAACCATATCAATCAAATACCTTGGATGCAAAATTACAAGCGCGGGTTTTCTGAGGGACGAGGTGAGGAAACAAGTTAACAAAGCAGCAGCAATATCGGAACTCCTTAGATATCTAATATGGAGAAACAAACATCAAAGTACAGAACGCAAATCAAGAATATACAAAATAAGCATACGACTAGTGATGACATATGGTGCTGAGACGAGAGCGGAAACAACAGTAACAAAGAGATTACTAAGGACAACTGAAATGAAGACCTTAAGAATTGTAACGGGACATACATTGAAGGATAGGCAAAGAAACGCAGACATAAAAGAAAAGTGTCAAACGGACGACGTGGTCAGATGGTCGAGGAAGAGAAGAAGAGAATGGAACCACCATGTTAGTCGAATGATCCCCGACAGAATGGTCAGGATAGTACGAAATAACACACCTCATGCAAGAAGACCTATTGGACGATCACCAAAGCGATGACGTGATAGCTGGCAATCAAACTCACAAGAATCGCCATTGCTAAGAAACTGGAACTAAACGCCTATTAATAGAAGAAGAAGAAGAAGAAGACATATTATTTTATTTGTTTGATTCATATTACGTTATCTACAACTAGGCAAGGTGCAAAGACTTGCCTGCTTGGGCATAACCGGATCAATGCGGACTACTCCAAATGCAGCTATGGAGGCCTTCTTAGGTCTCCCGCCTCTTCAACTTGTGATACAGGGGGAGGCTAGGATGGGGGCCTTTAGGCTTCAGCTGAAAACCGAAAAAACTAAAACGGCGGGATACATGGCAATTGTGGACCTTGTGGGTGTAGAGTCTTAAACATGAGAACGGACCACATGGTAAAGCAATATAGCCTAAACAGACCATTCGAAGTAAACATTCCAGAAAGACTCGAATGGGAGAATGGTATGCCAGGTATCAGCAGGCGGGATCAGACCTGGTACACAGATGGGTCGAAGACCGCAGCTGGCACTGGAGCAGGAATCTACTCTGCAAATACTATGCACTGGAGGGATATGCATCTGTGTTTCAGGCAGAGGTGTATGCCATACTCCAATGTGCAATAGAAAACAATAGGAATGACGTCAGTCACCGGCGGATTCTTATATTATCTGACAGTCAAGCGGCACTAAAGGCGTTATCAAGCCAAGAGGTGTTGTCAAGACTGGTCTGGGAATGCCTCGAAGAACTTAAACTGCTGGCAATCCGGAATAACGTAAAATTGTCTTGGGTGTCTGGGCATAAGGGGATTGAGGGCAATGCAAAAGTTCATGAACTCGCTAGGAGAGGATCAGAAGCAAGATTCCAAGGCCCAGAATCGGCTCTGGGGGTACCCAAAAGTATGACCCGAAGCCAGGTTAAAGACTGGGTTTCTGAAAAACACAAGCATCACTGGGCAACAGTTCCAGGACAAAATCATGGCAAGGAATTTATTGGCCAACCATGCAACAAAAGAGCCGCAGAACTACTACACATGAGGAGGGAACGGCTGCGAACAATAACGGGACTTTTGACTGGGCATGCACCTGCTAAAGTGCATCTCAACAGGATAGGCCTGTATGATGGAGACCTTATTTGCACACTCTACAATACGGAACTAGAAACTGTCGGGCATATGCTGGTAAACTGTGAGTCACTGGATCACAAGAGGCAAATAATCTTTGGGCAACCGAACGTCGATCCAGAGATGCTCAAGAGACGTTGGGTCAGATGGATGGAAACGTTTCCCAACCCCTGCTCTTACACCAAAACCTTAACATTAAGAGAATAAGTGTAACCAAGTTTGCTTATTCTAACTTAATGCTAACTCGTATATCAATTAAGGTAGTATGCAAGTTACTGTATGCAGTAATATTTGTATATTTACCAAGTAATTCTTATATATGTACAAATGGCTCCAAGGATTTGTAATAAAAAGGAATAATATTGTCGTTGATAAATGTTGTACATAAAGGATCTCTTGAAAATTGCCAGCCTATGTTTAGGGGGTCTAATCAAGTTCGTGTTGCAAAGATTTATATTGTGTACATCCGACCGAAAATATATTTTTGATGTTAGATATGATGGAGTTTGAGTAATAAGATTTTTATGGTACAGGTACAGAGCATGTAACGTTCTCCTATTAGCCATGTTGTTGATCAGATTCGAATAAGAAAACTTACAAGGAATCTCACTTCGCTTTTTTCTTCCCATTTTAAACTATTAAACTGGCGCCACATTAATTTGCTGTTTTTATTGCAAAATAAGTAATGAAAATAAGCTGATTTTTCATTTCGAATCGCCAATCTAGTGTAGTTTCGAAGCTGTTTATAATAAATCTAATGCGCTTCCTATTTGGTTCTCCTAAACATTCTCTTAGAACTATCACTGCCTTATATCATTTTCTCTGTAAGTTGTATTGATGTTCGGTTTTTGTTTATTAATTTTTTAATTACGTTTAATTATTTTAGGGTTCAATATGTTCATATTTCTTGTTTTCTTCTATTTTTAATTGCGTATTTTTATATGTGTCCTAAGACATGCGCTCAAGCGCGCTGCGCACGCATTGATTTCTTTTTCAATACGCCAATTCTTTGTCGATGTGTCGGACTCCGCGCTTACGTTTGTTTAAGTGCTTAAGTCTGTTAATAATAATAATAATAATTATTATACATTTATTAACAACAAGAACGTTTCAAACTCCACTTAGAATACAAACAATATTAATATTTTTATTTGATTGCGAGGTCCCAGCTTGGTATTTTTATTGAGTGGGTGAATTTATACAATATGGTATCATACTTCAACTACAAAATTGCACTAAAAATAGATCCTTTCTACAAGTTTTACCAAAACGTTTTCCTTAACCAAGTGTATCTGTCAATCTAAATGTCAAACGATATTGAAAACTTAAATATCGTCTTGTGAAAGCATGCGTGCTTACTTGAAAATAATATTAATTTTTTTCACAAACAAACTGATTAAAAAGTTTCACCTTTTGTTAAATCATTCTCGTACAAGCAAATAAAATTTATCATGATTGTTAACACGCTAATTAAGTAATACTATTAAGCAAATATTAAAATATGTTCATACACCGTTTCTGCCCATCTGAAACTTAATTGTCAGAATGTGCAAACTTTACAGTTTCTTCCCCATAAGCTCTTCAATATTCAATAAACAAACAATTAGGCCAAAGCAGCAGCAGCAATTGCCTTGCCCCTTATGCATGATTCAATGTTTGTTGGAAACCCACTCCCGAAACAGTAGCAGCGTGGAATATTACCGAGTCTGCTTGCTGCCCCCAACCTCATAAGGTCTGCCCGTTCTCTAAACCAGACCGCCACCTAATCAGATATTGATTCGTTACGGTTAAACTGTGTAAACCATCCATCGTAAGTGAATTACTCGCGATCTTGTTTTTCTAATTTACCAAATGGAACATCTATCGTCTAATCTTATGTACGGGTGTGGGTGTGTGTGCGCGCCACGAATAAAGTGCTTTCGTTCATTCTTATACTACCTAGACTGTTCATTGCCTTCTTTTTCTAGCAGATCGCGTGTTGTACGCCAGATATTTTAAGTATTCGCCGCTTTTACTTCGCTACAAATTGTGAACAGCGAGTGGGTGTATATGTATGTACTACATTTACAAAGCATACAGCAATTTAATAGAGTTGTGCTGGTTATGTACACACAAAATCAACGCTGGAAGAAATCTAATAGGAACTCTGTTTACTTATCTTAAATACGTCAATATTAATGTCTATTTTCTTCATTCCATTTTAGAATGTGATGTAGAATAATGAAAATATTTGTATACATATAATACATGGGAAAGTCTAGAGTTACAATGCTTAATAAAGTAAATATTGCGAAACTGATTACTTGTTAATTTAGAGCTCTAGGCCTTACATTCGACACGTCGCGGTTGATCGCGTTTAAAATTAAAATTAATTAATTGCCCATCCTAAGAACTTACTCTCTGCGTCAATATCTGGACACAAGCTTACTCAAATCAATAAAGCTAATGCAACGTAAACCTGTATCGTAATTCAAGTTTATTCAAATATAAAATGGCAACTAAATTGTATTTTACTTGATTCTGCTCTTAGTTTGCCTTACATAAATTTAGAATATATGCCCCGACATTGGGCGCCAAAATTTTTAAAATTGTCTTAATACATACATATTTACACTCTTATATCGCAAAAGTTTTATAAAAGCGTTTATATGCCTATGCAATTTCTAATATTTTTTTAAAGAACAATACGAAAACCCGGGGGAAATACAAAGTATTATTTCTGTGATAAAAGAATTTACCTACTTGCTGCACACCCATTTGCGAGAGTGCAGGTGAACAGGATGCGAGTTTTTTCTATTATCAAAGCCAATAATTAGAGTTCACTTACGCGTTAAAAATATATGAAAAGAGAAACTAAAAAATGAATTTATATAACTTTTTTCTTAAATTTCATACATAATTCTAACTAATTTGATATTAATTAAATGTTATTATAAAAAATCAAAATTTTTAGCTGATAGCAGCAAACAGGAAAAAAAAGATTCGAACCGAGGTTCAGTAGGAATGGTTCCGTCCTAATTAACATCGGCATCCACCATCCGGCGTGACAAGGGAAAAGGGAGGAAATCTCATAAGCCACCAAACTGTCTATATTTTCAATATGTCACAACTATTTCCCTAATTCGAAAGAATAATTAGCTCTAATCAAGAATGTAAAAAGAGAAATTCAACAATACGATTAAGAAAATGAGTCATTAACCGTTCCAATTCTAAATAAAGAATAATTAAATACCTGACTAATTGATTGTCCTTATATCCTCCAAAGTGCGTACGAATAAACGCATATTCTGCCATATAAACCATGTGACTTCGAATCACATCCAATCCGACAAAATGTCGCCAACTAGAAAATTGCTTTACCAATAAATAACAACCCAATCGCTATTCTCTCCGTACAGAAACCAATCAACAAAATATTCCGTAATCCACGAAGCTTATAGATATTTTAATCTATCAAATTTATTGAGTGATGGTTCCACGATTTGAGACACACGATGTTATAAGATTAAGGTCAGAACAGAAAATACCATAGCACCAAGCGCTAACGAACTTGATTGACAAGCCAGTAAGGAAGAACAATATGCAAAAGAAATTCTAAGGAAGCTAAATTAGTGAAAGAGGAATTTCGATTAACAATGCCACCAAATTAACAACAAGGAAAATAACAAGCAATTTGAAAATAATTATTAAAGATTTCATTTAAAAGAAATATGAATTTACAACAAAAATCTGCAACTGATTTAATAGCGAACATACGTAAATGAAATGACTTAAGGCAGATGGCGTTACTTATACTAAAATGTACAAGTAATATTAATGGAATTTTAAAATAGAAACAAATTTACGCTAAGGATTTTTTATACCGTTACAGGATTAGACGGGCTGGGTTAATTTCTTTTGTGAAGATCGAGTGATATTTAAGAAGTGAAATCGTTTATCTATGGACAGACTATAACTATCTTCACCACCTAGCCTCGGTTCATCAAGCGTCATCATGGGTAACTAAGAACCATGAAACACGTTTACCATTGTATGACAATCTTGTTCATTCCATAAGAGCAGTTTTTCAAATTACACCGTTACGTTTTAATAGTCTAAAACGGACTGTGCAATAGTCTTTATTGAGCAATTCATTACAGGATCTTATTTTTAAAATTAATGATGTAATTTGAAAAACTGCTCTCATTATATTTTCAAATTTATTAGTTCGCTTTTAATATGAAAACTGTCAAAATATGAAATTTGCTTGTTTACTTCTAGAACATATATTTTTTTAATTTAATTTTATTTAGTTAGTAATATTGTTGCTGCTTTTCATATACGTTCGTTTTGAATCTCAAAAATTCTCTGATTGAACCTTTACTGGTCTTAAAAATATCTCAATATTTTGCCTATCAATTAGCAATCATTCCTTTTCAAAAATAATCCCCTTAATTTGTCGTATTTCGACTTTCTCATCAAAGGATCACGAAATTTGCTGAAGCAAAATTACTTCCGGCGAGATACTAGTACAACATACAAATTGAAGCTTGGGACGACCCCGATGTGCTCTCACGAAAAGTGTAAATCGCTCCCGTTTCGAGGCGAAACCCTTTTCTCTGGTTTCGACTCGTCACGCGTTTGCCGAAGGGTGATGGGAAGAGAGGAATTTGGAGGGTATCTACCATTCACGTAAACAAATGTCGAACGTTTCCGCGTGTCGTCGCTGTTGGTGAGAAATGCAGATTGCCTTGGTAATTTTCTTCCTTATCGAGAATGATTTTTTTCTTGTCTCTTCTCTAATTTTTCGTCAATTTTTTGTGTTGCTCCTAATCGAAAATATACTACACGCTAAATAATCTCAGAGGGAAATAAAATACCAAATGTGTATTAATTATATCTTGTTATTTGCATTCCTTTGGTAGTTAGTGTTTTTATTTACTTACATATACTGAATATCTGCGTGCAATAGAATATTCAATACATATGACCAATATTTGCTCATAAAGTGTGTCCGTAGATGATTAAAGTTGATAGCATGTGTCAAACGTTGGTTAGGTTGATAGGACTATACATGATTTTGACTGCAACGATTGACATTGGCGTCCCATGCGGGAATTACCATCAACGTAGTTATAAAAATAATTGCTTAAAATCAAACACAATATGCATACTTTTGGAATAGTTAAGTGCTTATATTTGCTAATTAAAATTATTTAATAAAATAATTATAAAATTATATTTACAAAATAAGTGTAATGACAAAAATATAAACATTCTTTATTAAGTGAATAACACATTTAAAACAAATTACACAAAATGTTGAAAATAGTGTCTTTGGTGCTGCAGACATAAATTCACTCTTCCCTTCCTGTTTTCAAAAACGTTCTGTAGTTCTTTCTATGTAATGGCCCAAATCTCATCCGCAATTGCTTGCAATAATTCTTCCAAATTATGCAATCTATTCCTTTAGATGTTATCTTTGATTTTCGTAAATAAAGAGTAATCTGGAGGGCCAAATCTGGCGACCTTGCTGATCATATACCTTCTCTAATAATCCGATATTCGTAAAATTCCCTTAAAAATGTTAGTGTCTTTTGCGCAGTATGGGTTGGAGCACTATCTTTCTGAAAAGATCCTCTTTCCTAATCATCATCATGGAGTTGGTCCACAAATTGTTGCAGTACGAGCTGATATCGTTCAGCATTTATTTTGTACTGCAAGGATATTGGTCCTATTATTCGACGACGTGATATTGCTACCTAAATGCCAACTTTTATAGAGTGCAGGCCCGTTTCAACAATAGTGCGAGAGTTTTCTGTTGCCCATATCCTATAACTTTGGGAATTTACGTACCCCGATAAATGAAACCAAGCTTCACAAGTGAAGAAGGTTAGGTCTAATGCATCATTATTATTTATATTATCATTAAACCAATAACAATACGCTATTCTTGATTCAAAATCAATAGAATATAACCGATGGATTATAGAAACCTTGTATGGATGCTTTAATGCTTTTGAGCATGTCGTTTTGCTTATTCCTACAAAGAGCATAAACTAACTTAAAAATGTTTTTTTTTATATTATTTACTAGGATACCTGTCTGTGTTGCTATCTTTTGTAATGACTTCTTTGAAGTAACTACCATCCGTTGATGGCTAGCATCAACAATTGCTGGTGCAAGAAGCGAAGGTTTTCCTGTTGATTTGCTATTACAAATACATTATTTTTGTAAAGCGATCCAACGCTCTTCACTTATATTGGACAAAACACCATGAGGAATATTTGCATCGGGAAACGCTTCTAAGCACGACTCCAGAAAATAAGTCCAGCTTCCATCAGGATTATGCGTGGCACTCAGGAAGTGGGCCATTAAAATAAAGCCGTTTTGCTCGGATATAAACACCATTGCAAGGTCGTTAATAAAGTCCTGATATGCATATTTTAAACATAGTATTTAATATCAAATGTTACTTACGCAAACTTGATAAACTTATTCTGGAGTTACGGAATAACTTATTATCAATACAAACGTCAAAACTTCAATCAGTCATGGAAAAAGATACAGAGTATAGATATTATTCAAGCAGCATTAGTTTTACCTATCCTATTTTTCTCAAAACATGTTTGTACCAGACTATATATTCTGAGAAGGTTAAATTCATCAGTTAAATAAATTGTTTTTATGCGTTTATAGTCAGTAACCCAAGAAGGTGTGTAATTTAAACGTTACTTAAGTATGTCCATATTTATGGAGACCCCATTTTCGTCAGACTGATGGTGGACTTTTCTGTAATAAAATATTATGAATCAAGTTCAAAGAGTGAAACAAAACAGGTTAGGGTCATTTATAAGAAATGTGATAGTAATACATCTTCCATACTGTCGCGAATCATCACTCTATATAGTACTAGAATGATTACAGCCGTAACCTGAATCCTGATTTATCTAGCACTGATTTGATAGTGTCTCAAGGACATCCTGCCTGTCCGTTCGATGAGTTTAACGGAAGTTGATCGAACGGACAGAATGTGCAAATACTGCAAGGTATTGACGGATTCGCCGACGACTATGACAAAACCAACTGATTTGAAAACTAATTCTCAGTGCATTAAAACATAAGCAAAGAAGACTACTAAAATTTGACAAACGTCAACTTCAATCATTTATGTACACGATTTACTTGATTACGCAGAAGTTATGTTATTACTTTATATAGGAAATAAAATATCTTGTATAGTTTAAGGCTCTGCAGCCAAATCTTACGCTTTTAGGGCCGTTTTACATGTAACTGACTGTCAAAACCATTGGTCAAGCTGGTGGTTTTAATGATGTGTTTCATATACACCACATATGAAGACGTTAACAAAGCTAGTAAAAGAAATTAATGGTGCTTAATAAAAATAAGATAAGGTATATAAAATTACTAGAGGACACGGAAACCATGAAAAAAATAAAAGAAAGCTGTGGGAGTAAGTAAAGAAGGAGATCAAAGAAATCAAATCAGGAATGAGAAAAGCAGATAAAAAGAATAAGGAAGCATGAGAAGAAAGAATGAGCAGATAAGAACTTATGGAAAATGTTTATATTGATTTCATTAGATAGGTAATATGTTAAAAAATGTAGAGGTGCGATTATAATGTTTAGTGAAGTTATGGAACAATAAAATCCAAAGATTTAATAGATCAATCAAAAAATAGAAAATAATTGAGAACTGTTGTTACTTTATTTATTATTAAGTTCTTGTTCATTGCCGATAAATTATCAATGACCAGTTTAATCATGGCTGTCGTTGTTGATCAATTTGACCTGTAACCATGCTGAAAGGACGTGTTTTTCGAAAAAATGTAATATTCTATTTTTGATTGATCTCTTGAAAACTTTGAATATTACATGTAAAATTGATATGGGTCGATAGATTTTAATGGTGTCCTAGAATGTTTCTTGTGTACTGGAATAACTTTAGAGAGATTTTTAATTCCTTAGAAAATATTTCCTCTAACAAGAACATGTTGATATCAATCAAGGGTTCAATAATTTCTGTGAATAATTTCCTTATTATATTTGTGGTGATGTTAAAAATGTCGCAGAAGTCCAAAAAAGCATTTTTTATTACATGTATAGTGCATTATCATTTTCTTCATGTATGTCGATATTAGTGAAGTATTCATTAAATTGACTGCTTGCTAATGTAATTGTATTACTATTAACTAAGTCTTCTGGCTCATTTCCATTTTCTTCATTCATAATTTTCCAAATTGCTTTCTGCATATCTGCGGCCTTTAAAGTCGGATACTTAACAGTATTTATGAGTCATACTATACTTATACATACATGATCATTTTGTATTGTTAAAACAGTAACTAGAACATCTATTTCTTATGTTTATAAAATCTTCACTTTTCCATACTATATTTGCGTATGCATGCAGCTTGAGAATCTCCTTTGTGCAAAACTTATCCTCATGGAACCTCAGACAATCTGTACTTAAAGTGAGAAATATTATTCGTGTTTGTCTGTGTGTAGGCGAGTTTCTGTTGTAATTGTACTTATGTCAGACAAGAGTATAGATATTATTCAAGCAGCATTAGTTTTACCTATCCTATTTTTCTCAAAACATGTTTGTACCAGACCATGTATTTTGAGAAGGTTAAATTCATCAGTTAAATAAATTGTTTTTATGCATTTATAGTCAGTAACCCAAGAAGGTGTGTAAATTAAACATTACTTAAGTATGTCCATATTTATGGAATCCCCATTTTCATCAGACTTATGGTGGACTTTTCTGTAATAAAATATTATGAATCAAGTTCAAAGAGTGAAACAAAACAGGTTAGGGTAATTTATAAGAAATGTGATAGTATTACATCTTCCATACTGTCGCGAATCAACACACTATATAGTACTAGAATTATTACAGCGGTAACCTGAATCCTGATTTACCTAGCACTGAGTCGATAGTGTCTAAAGGACATCCTGCCTGTCCGTTCGATGAGTTCAACGGAAGTTGATCGAACGGACAGAATGTGCAAATACTGCAAGGTATTGACGGATTCGGCGTTACCGAGGTAATAAAAAAGCACATTCCGAACGGAATGAAGTAATTCATAAGTGATCTTCCAATAGGAGGATCACTTGTGATCCTTCGCAGTACTTCTTATTTTGGTCATCTAGTTGTTATTAGTGTTTATTAAATAAATGTGTACAATTTGTATTTTATTGAGACAACTCAATCTCCTCGCCGTCTTGAGAGAAAGTCAGGCCTGTGGAGAATTAAAGGTACCTTTTGCTTTTGATATTTTATAATTATAAAGCGAGTGCTCCCCCCTGAGCAAAACCCCCGTCACGGGTTTCGAACTGCGACATTAATGTTAAAGCCGACCGTGACATTGTGGTGGAGGCGCATTAATATCTTCACCGTGACAATACATAAAACGAATGCACAAATTCTGCACTCCCTCAATCCTACCCACGTCCACCATTGTTATGCCTTATTTTTACATTTAGCCTATGTTCCGCATGACTTATGCATTTCGCAAGGTGTGGCACTTTAAATCTCACTTTAGGATGTGCCTGGTATATTTGGTGATCTAGTTTGACATGCCTTATATCTATTGTGTGAACACATTTCTGTTTCTTAAGCTAAATTTATTGAAATCTAATTTTGGGGCATTCACACGATGAAGTTAACTACTTGTGTAGGTTTATTTCAATCTACGTTTATATAAATAGCTTCCGAGGCCGTTAATTTATGCCTGGACTGACCTACCTGCATGTATCCGTTTGTTCTAATTTTCGGATGTAAACATTGTTATTTTCATCGACATTTTAAGTTCTCGAGCTTCGTTATCTGTGTGATCTTGATTGTCTCCACCTTAGTTTTATTGCTTTCCTGTTACCATGTTTGTGAAAGGAAGTATCGGGTTAGGATATTCTTTTAGCACTTATTTACTTTGCTACAACTAAAGCATGTACTGTGGCAATCGGATAACCTCTTTTGCTTTTATAGACTGTTTGTTTGCTTAAAAAGAAAAGGTTTTTTGTAGCATGGGAATAGCTTAGACATTGTGCATACTTGTGTTCTTCCTTCACAGACATGCCCTGGGTGTAATTGGTGGGGCCTTCCACAGAAATTGTATCTTTCCGAGCCTCCGTTGAACATAACCTTTAGAACGTATATCGCCATAACTACGTCCGATACCAATGCCTGCAAGTTCGTTTGGATCGGGAAAATCCCGTCACTATCTTGCGTGCTTTATCTGTAGTAATTAGATATTTACCTGGTTGTCAATCGTTTAATTATACGTATTCTCTCTCATGATGTTCGGCGGGGCCGTGCATTTTTTTACGAATTTGTTGGTTACATGTCATTGGGGTCAGTGCGCTAAATATTGCATGACTGCCAACCTTATGGGCGTGAAATTTCTCCTCTCGTTTTATCTAACTTTATAATCTTACGTATATTGTAAGTGTATTTCAACGTGTTTTGTCATCATTTCGTACTCAGAAGATAGTTGTGGTTTATTATTAAGATCTCGTTACTAATGTGCTCTACTGCAGGATAATTTTGTGTTCGTTAATTTTATTTGAATTTTTCCCGCGTACATATCGAACTGTTTCCGCGACTTGCTTGTTTTAAAAGCCTGCGTAGTGCCGGAGGGCATTGGTTTTGGGGAATGCACGTTTTCCGACTTTTACTTTCGAGTCGAACTTCATATGAAGTGCATTAGCTCAAGCTACTTATTCTTGTTAATTATTTCGTATGTCTTAAAGAAGACTTTAACGTTGTGGCGGCTTTGAAAGATAAGTAGAAGATTTCGCTACCTTAATTAGGTAATTTCGTGGGTGTTATCGTAATTATCGTCACCCTAAATTTTGTGGTTACACGTGGTGAGCTGCAAGTTTTTTTCATATACTTTGTGCTTTTGGGACTTTCGAAGTCGTTATCGTAGTTCTCCAGAAACCTGGGGTAAGTGTGAGTAAATTTTGTGTTAACTTTCGGAGTTTCATCTCTGCGTTTTCTTTTTCAAATCAATAGGTACTTCTTGTAGTACGGGCCTAAACCTACAGTAACTAACGCTGATATGGCGGCCGTACACTTCCGTTAAGGATCATGTGACTACAATAGTCGATCTATTAGTTGTACCAGAACTTCCATCTAAGCGGCTGCTGCGTGGACTTTCTCCTACCGGCCAGGAAGACACCGGAAAACCATCTTCAGCTAGGGAGTCCTTCTGCACGCCGAACGCCAGCTAAGTACAACATCAATCCTAATTTTATGACGTGTATCTCGACTATTTGTCGACATCTTGTGCCAGTAAGCTAGACAATTTTCCCTGAACTTAAGCCTAATATGTGTCTTACAAGGTCCTATTGCACCACCTTCTCGAATGCGAGGTCACATTCATAATTATTTAAATTTTTGCTTAATTAGAATTTAATAAAAATTACCTATTACATTACCTTTTTTGTTCTTTTGCGCTATATAAATTTTCCATTTGTAACGATAAAAAAAATCTATACAATAATTCAGTAAATTCTCTTAATATCTATATATTTTTTGTTGTTGTTAGCATAAACTAAAATTAAATGTCTTTCGTATTTTATTTTTTTTTAAGTAACTTTGGTAATCAAAATCACATTTCAGTAATTCCTTAATTTCTCCTTCATATTTTTTTTTTGTAGTCGATAGCAAACGTTTATTGTTTTTAACATCGCCGTTGTTTGCCATCTTGTATTTTGTCTCATATATACCAACCTGTGAGGCGACGAAACGTTTCTGCTGCCGACCATTAAACATTTGTATTAAATAATTATTAGTTACAAAAATAACTGACAAATAGGGATGCGTAAATAATGTGTTTAAAAATTTAATAATATATAGCATACCACCCATCTTACTTTCCTTTTTTATTAATTATACCACAACATATCTTTTACGTGACAAGCACTTGGATGAGGTCTGGTGTACCGGACTTATACAGGGTGATCCGTAGGTTAATTCCGCTGGAGGGACACAGCCATTGGCAGACCATTAAGAACGCAGGTAGGTTACCGTTGAAGGTAGCTTAGTGTCCTGGTGCCCGGACAACGTGGCTCGCGTCGTCGCCGACCGACGCTCTATTCTTTATTCATACTACTTGAACCGTCACGCCATCTGCGATTTGAGTTAGCTCGGCCCTGCGTTTTTCAATTTCATCCACCTCACTACAGTGATCTCCTGATTCCGTAACTTATTTTAGATTAATAAATTAGTGCGACGTTGATGCGGGTGTAACACCATATCCAAGCATGGACCATAAACGACAGCAATAATCAAATAACATGGCTTCACATTTTGTTGGTTATAAATAATTTATTTTGATTTTCTATTGTTAATGGAACATTTTTCATTTGTACTTAATATCGTCTAATGCACTATAATATTAATTTTTGATGTAAGCTCACCCAAATCGCTGGAATAAATATTTGAACATGTTATACAAGACCATTTTTTAATTTATTTTCCACATTCCAAAAATTTGAGTTTAGATGGGCCTGTAGGAAGAGCATGAATGATTGTGCTGTTGTAGTGTTGCAGCTCTCACTTGCACGTGTCAGAGTTTTATTTTTCATTGTGTTCTTACTTGTAATTAAACTCTTTTCACAACAATATTTAACCGTCGCCAATTTGTAGTACTTTTATATTCTTATATATATATTTACTTTATTGAAAATCGAATTAAACGATAAAAAAAAAACTAAATCAAATAGTGCGCAGTAACAACAACGCTGCCAATCCAGAGCATAATAGCTATTATATTTCACCTCGTGTGCACCTTCTCGACAACCTTAATTAATTCAAACTTTAAATGGCGACATTACCGTCACTTGACATGTTCACTGCACCATGCACCATTTAACTGATGCGAGGCTTTCCATGTCTGACGTGCCAGCAATGTCCCACCATAAATTTCGACCTTTTCTAATTGACACACATCTACTCACATATACACTACCATATACACACACACACATACACTATCACACACACACACACACACACACACAAACAGGATACAATCGTCACCGCGTAAATCGCTGCTGAACGTACATACATATACATATACATATTACACCTCGTTGTCGTCCAGTGCAAATCAATTAGCCCATCAGTAAATCAAATTTGGAACAGTTGCAGGCAATCATATGAATTATCACCAACATCAGATACTTCCATTATACGATAAGGAGTGAAATTATCTGACTGTAATTATCTACTGAGAGGGATTTTAACATTTGCTCACAAATTTTAGTTTTCGGTTCGAAAGTTCTTATTATTATCGTTTCAATGTGTTTACTGTTAACAGAAACGTGTTGTATGATGTAGTTGGTAGTATTGTACAAGAGAGAGTAAATAAAAGCTGGCTATTGTATTGTTTTAATTAAGAAATATAACAGTGATTATATTAATACTAGTTGTATTTGCAATCACTTCGAGCTTGAATCGCCTTTTTCGCGCCCGCTTACAGTTTTATTACAGTTTTCTATAAAACGCAAAAAATTTTTTTTTTGATTTTCTAAACTTTTGACACCGTTTGTATAGACGCATATTTTTTTTTTTAACGAAATGCTCTCACGATGATAGGTGGAACGACAATATAATTAAGAATATTTACGTCATTCTGACTTTTCATTATTGAAGTTTTAAGTTTGGGCTCTATTTGGCGTAAAGCTAAGACTTGACACTAAAAGATTCATACAGACTAACGTGGGAATATCTGTGTTAATATTTTGCTTACATACATTGCAAAAAAAGCAGTCTATAATTCCTAATTGTTTATAACACAAAAGGGGATATTTCATGATTAAAACGGAATTACAAATAATAATTGAATCGATCGAAATAAGATCGCGACACCAGCTTGGTACACGATCATCATAAATCGTAGGTGATCCATAATGTTTGTCATACAATATTGCTATAAGTAATGTTGATTACTCAATTTATTTTTTATTTTTTTTAAATTTAAGACACAGCAATTGTATAGAACACTCGCTCTTATTGTTATTATAGTTAGTTATAGCATAGTTAGTTAGAATTGCCCCTTCGCGTCCACTTCTTCTCTATAAGTTTCTCTATAAATGTGACTCTTTGGCAATGTGACCACTGTCAGTCGCAAAAGTACATGAATATTAATACTTATAATTTTTCTTTTAATGTAAGTAAAATGTTATTAATCATTGCTTTTGACGCGTTTGCATTATTTTATATTACTATGATATTGGAATCTGTACTGTCAATAGAGAGTAATTGCAACTCTAGTTCACTTTGCTCTTGTTTATGAATAAAGATGCAAATTAAACAATATATGTCTAAAAATTAATTATACATTATTTGACATTTATAATTTGTGGAAAATGAATTTATTAATTAAGAATTTGCCCATAAAATGTATATTTCTATGCAATTTAATGAACGTTGACATTTAGAAAATTTCGTACAATAGTAATAGTATTAATTGATAATTGCAATGTTATGTATCTAACAGGTATTACACACATTTCAATCGAAAATTATATTTTAATTTTGCATTTGTTCATTTTTACCGTTATAGATAGATGTATATTCGTGTAAATCAACTTACAGAAATGTCAGACAATCCATATTTGTACAGATAAGATAAATAAAAAATAGAATAAAATAATTCGCTTGCACATATACATTATTAAAAGGAAATTTGAAGAAAATACAACATATGGTGAAGATTCAAAACTATTCTGAAATTCGTCATAATTATAAAAGCTATGATCAATTAAGTATTTTTTCATTTCTAACCTAAATTTATTTATTGGTAGAAGCCTAATACCGGCAGGCAACACATTAAACAGTCTCGGTCCCCAGAAATCAACATATTTTTGGGTCCTGGCTATCCGATGATACGGGATCTGAAAGTCTAGTCTCGATCTGGTGGAGTAGTTATGATTCTCACCATGGATTGCAAAACTGTCCTTATTTTGATGTACATAGGTAAGCGCACAAAATATATAGACGCTTGGCAAGGTAAGTATTCTTTGTTTTTTAAAATGTTCTCTGCAGCTGTCCATATTTTTCAGATCACACAGCGCTCTGATCGCCTTCTTTTGTAGTCTAAACACTCGCGAGAACTCACAAGACTGTCCCCAAAAAAGTATGCCATATGAAGCAACAGAATGGAAGCATGAATAATATGCCAACCTAGCCGCCTCCTGCGTCGATACGCGCCTGACACGCCTGATCGCGTAAACTGCCGCGGTCAGCCTTTTGCACAATTGCTTCACATGACTCCCCCAGGTAAGTGTATTGTCCACATACATGCCCAGGAATTTTTCTTGCACGGGTTCTGATATGGGTTTGGTACGAAATACAATTCTATTGGTTTTTGACTCATTTTGTAATAATTTATTTTCATGAAACCAATTTCGAGTCTCTTGCATTATCCGCATGGATTCGTCGAGTAGAATATTTTCGTCTCTGCCTCTGACCAGAATCGAGGCGTCATCAGCGTACAAACATATTTCCCCAGCGACCGCTGATAGCAAGTCGTTTACGTAAATGATAAACAGTAGAGGGTCCAAAACTGATCCTTGTGGGACACCATGTTGCATCTTCACAATGGCGGATCTTGTGCCCTGCTATTCCACATATTGCCTACAGTCAGACAAATAAGATTCAAACAGCCTGAGCTGCGTACCTCTAACTCCATAGAACTCCAGCTTTCGAATTAGAATCTGATGATCAACAGTGTCAAAAGCCTTACTTAAGTCCAACATGGTCATTTGCACCATTTGCTGGTCGTCTAGTGCATCTGTAATATAGTTTATTACTTCTGTTATAGCTGTAGTTACTGACTTAGTTTTTCTAAATCCATGCTGTTTATTGGAGAACAGATTAAACTTCTCTAAATAGTTTATGAGCCTTTTAGCAATTATCTTTTCAAAAATTTTACCCAGCGCAGGCAATACTGAAATCGGCCTAAAGTTGTCACAGACGTCAATGTCACCATTTTTATGGATCGGCACCACTCTAGCAACCTTCAGTTCACATGGAAACACGCCCTCACTAACGCATTTGTTTAGCACACAGCACAGCGGGAAAACGCACTCGTTCACCACACTTTTCAGCAAGTTCATATTCATTCCATAAGCATCTGCACAAGTCTTAGACTTGAGATCTTTTGTAATGTTAATTATTTCAGCTTCAGTGATAGGCGCGAAATTGAAAGACTGCACATTTCCAACGTCTAATCTGTTCTGGTAGTTGCCAGGAGAAACCACATTCGGAATATGTGTGTCTGCTCTTCAGACTCGTGTAAATGTTTGACATATTATTGATTTTCGTAAACTGTACAATTTTGATTTACAAAAAAATGAAAATATCGATTCCGTTCTATCGATTCTCTAGCATTATCTTCTTAATCGTTTACGTTTTGCCGAATAAATGAATTTCTCATTCGTAAATTGACTCAAAACTATACAATGCCCTGAACACTGGATTAATTCGTGTGCATGTAACCTAATTTGACAGATCTAAAAGACAAAACTGAGATGATTCGATGATTGATCTAATTCGCTCTTGCATCAATTCTTCGTTGTATGAAATTGGTAGTAATGTGACTATTTTTTGTGTGTCAAATCTTATGATAAAAATAGTACGTACATGAAATTTTTTGTAAGGAGTCATCGTGAGGACATTTCAATGACATTTATAACAAAATTGAGTGTCACTGTAGACATAATGAATAGGTATTGCGTCAATTGTATTTAATATATATTTTAATAATATAGAAAGCTCATCTGTATTACTATACTGGTATGTTATATTAGATTTAATTTTATTTTCAATTTTTAGTGATATATAGAGAAAAGTGACTGATATTTAATCGTGTTAATGTTCCGCGAGATTAAAAATTATATTGATAAAGGTTTGCCATGGAATGTAAAACGTCTGTCTTAAGTTACATCATTCAGTGTCATACTGTCATTAATATTTGTCAATATGACACTTAATGATATAATTTAAGGCAGAAGTTTTACATTCCATGGCAAATCTTTATCAATATAATTCATATTGCTGTGATAGTATATATGGGCGCCAATATTTATACATATCGATTGCCACATATATATTTATGCTATGATAGCATATTATATTTGTGGGTATAGTCATCTGTATATGCTGTGCTCTAAAAATTTTTCTTTTTACACCAAAAACTTATAATTGGTTTTGTATTTAATTTATATTGTTGAAGCATGTACCTAATAACTATTGTGGGTTCTGGCAATGTATGTGGTTCCTTCTCCTTCACTGGTGGCCTTTCTCTTACTTATAATAGGGACGAGGTAATAGTTTTGTTTAAAGAAGAAAACGGAATGTCTATATAACATAATCATACACCTTTTATTTTAGTAATTTGTAGATTCAAATATTTTTATATACACCTTAATGCTCTAAACAAATACATAATTGAAAATGCTCATATCAATTATACCAAATGTCGGTTGTAATGTATGTAAATCTTTTATTTATTCATTTATGATGCTAAACAAAAAAATAAATATTTATCCTGTAAATAAATAAATGTAAACTTTTATTGTACATTGATAGTGATATTTATCGATGTAATTATTTTTATATTGGCTTCAATTAATTGCTTTAGACAACCATTTGCACGTGTTGTATCTAGCTTTTAATCTTTGCCTTGTAAAACTTTTAATTAATTATTAACATAACTTGAAAAAGATTAATGATGCCTAGACAATACCATGAAGAAAATGCTCATTCGCACGTAGCATCTCTTAAACTGCCCAACACCATTAGTCCTATTTTGTTGTAATTCCAACTTTATGAATTAAAAGAAAACCTTACAGGATAATATTTGCTTATCTATATTGTTCAACATTACATTGATTAATCATTTGCACGTAAAAACCAATATCTGTTTAACAATTTAGATAACTCCTTTTCAAAAAAAAAACTTACTTGCTATCTTTAAACATTTCATCAAAATGTTCATTTTGAATGTTCATATTGAACGTTTCAAATGAATTTAAATATATTAATAAAAGAAAATTATTATGAATAAAAATAAAGAAATAATGAAAACTACTATTCTACAATGTAACAATTATTTTTAAAGCGTCTTATTCTTTCGGAGTCGTAATAAGAAGTCTCTTCTTGTCGAATCTTGTTTCCAATTTATACCGGCAAAAAAAACTCTACGTTGACTATTGCGCCCTCTAGTCCATATTTTAGGTTGGCATTGGAATACACGTTCCAGTGAAATCGCTGCCCACATGTTGCCGTCTTGATACACACACACACACATATTGTTCTGACAGTTCTTTATTTATCAAACGTCAACACAAATTGTTTTTCATCCAAGAATCTTTTTCACAGCCTTGTACTGCCTTTCCGACGGTAGGTTTATTCTTGTTATTAATACCATCCTTCTTTGTATTCATCCATGAACCTATTGCCTTGTTCATTGTTCAATACATATTTTTTCTTCCCATTTATTAATGTCAATTTCACTTTTCTTGTAGCTAGATTGCGATTTGGTAAGATGGGAAACACGTTGGAGATAACGATTATTTTTCTTTCCGCACTGCCTGCACCTGAAAGATGCGTTTGTTTCTCCATCGCATCTGTCCATGGGTAATATGTCTATCTGCAATAAACTTTACACAAGTTTTATATTTTGTTATCTTTTATAGGTCATGACACTGTACACGTCTGTTTCCAGTCTCTGAAGCATTGTGTTACAAACAAATCATAAACACATACACTTTTTATTTATTTTATCAGCTACCTTTATATCAAATATTATTGCTGATCGGGTTTACGTTTTACATATATTTTTATATCCTTTTCTAATCTCTAGTTATAAGCTAAGGTAATTTTTATCTTTTAATATAATTTAGTTCTTAAACTCTTTCATAAAGTTTTATTGCTTTATGCATGTAAATCATAATAATTTATTCAGTCATATTTATGTTTTTTGCATATCGTATTTGATCTTTTTCATGATATGTAAACCATACATCTTGTGTACCTTTTTACAAAAGAAATATATTACTTATATTTATTTTGTCTTTTATTTCATATTTATTTAATAAATTTTTATTTTACATTTTCTCACTATTCACTTGAATAATAATGACTTTTAAATTACTTGCTTGTATATTGACCATGTGTATGCAACTTTATATACATCCATGTAATTTGTTGCATATTTAAACTCTTTCATATCTAAGTACGATTTTTGTCATTTTTTATTTTATTTCAAAACTTAAACTAATTCTTAAAGCTATTCTTATTTTATAAACTTGCGAGATATCACGGCAATATGTACTCGAAATTAAATTTGAGAAGAATTTTATTAAAAAAGTTTTTTGAAATTCCTACCGAAAGTAGATCTTTTTCTCTTATCGAAAATTATTTTTTTTGCGAATATTTCGCAAGCCATGCTTTTCAGACAGGTACGTTGCGAGTATAGAAGTATTTAGAACTTAATTTCCAATACCTTTTGCATAAAAAAGAGACAGGCCCGAGTGAGACACTGATAATTATTAATCTTGTTTTTAATTTAATACTGATAAGTTAATTATTAAATACACTATGCAGTACTGATACAATTCTATTTATAGGTGTATTATGTCAGTGTAAACGTGTATTTTATTTTTTATTATATCAGAATGTATTTTATTGCTTTTCTTAGTAAATCAAATTATTATTAAAAATGATTTTTTTAATAATACCTTTCCTTATTTTTTCTCGATATACTCGCCCCCCACAGGTTGAGAATCGCTGGCCTAAACATTAAATTTAGCGTCTTTTAATAATGGAGAAAAACTTGTAATTTTTCATTTGTGTAACATTAATCTGGTGCAATATAAAAATAGTGAATAACTGACGAATATGACATCAAAATGCAATATATAATTTTATTATGCACTTTGAAAATAAAAACACGAATTTCGGTATGATAACATTAATAAATCCTATAAGTCTATTATTCGCAATTCCATTATATTCAAACTAGTCAAACATTATCCGGAAATACCGCTTGCAGTAGCTGAATTTACGCATTAGTTAACAATATTTGAAACGGCATTGTTACTAGTCCGAATAATCCGAAATACATTACCATATACAACAATAAATCATATATGTACATGCGTGTTTATATGCATATTTATATTAAAGAACAACTTATGTACATGTAACGAACATATTTATAATTATACTTTGACCTGCCATATCCAATTTGATATTATTCCAAATACATATAACGATTAAAACGATTTTATATTATGCATGTTGCTGATCGACTGAAAACTGTAAGCGTTTTAATTGGTACGCTGAATGAAAAGGAAGAGCTTGATGGGCAACCGTTAGTGGGACGATCGTGTGGCGTGGGTAGAAAACGCGTAGATAGGGAAAGCTTGTGAAATACCGACGAGTAAAGGCGTTGTCGAAACTTTTTAAAAATATCACTCCTCCATTTTGCCAGCGGGAAAAGTTACTCGCCTGATGAGATTAGTGTAATTAAATAATGTAATCTCAGTTCGTTCTGTTTTCCAACATTAGTGTGATGGACTTTAATTTTTATGATGGTATTAACGGATTCCTTTTTACCCCGGGGTTTTTCCTGCGGCTTAATTTTTATAGAGTTTCTGAAAACTTATAAATTTAAAGGAATTACTAATTATTATTACTACTTTTTTAAAATATCTTTAATGGAAACATCACACCAAAATTTCTTTTTGCTCTTCCTCCTAATAGATTCGATAGTTTCAATTATAGTATTTCCTTCGATATATGTCTGTGAATGGGGAGTTATCTGATGTGTACGGTGAGGTGTGGTGATAAAGTTTGGAACAGAATTCATAAAAGCGTTGTATAATGTTTTTTAAGAAAACCGCTTGAATAGGTTAATTCTTGTTTTTAAAATGCCGTCTTCTGACGAACTTTTTTTGAATGACGTGTCATAATATTTTTTTTTAAATGACAACCTTTACTAATTCTTTCTTCTTCTTAATTCAAATCAACTCAACTGGATAAAGACTGACAGTTATTTAAATTGTAAAAAGCCAATCCTAATATAGAAGTTAAGAACAAAAAATGGCACATCTAACTGAACCGGAAAGAATAGAGATTTTAATAATGGTTGGAATTGACTCGACGATAGGCTAAAAACTCATGCGGAAGCTTGTAAGCTGTTCAAACAAGTACATCCTGATGGCCTCCAATTGCAAGATCTCCAGCAAGTACATTGATTGTTACTTGAAGCAGAGAAACATCATTACTATCTGTCCATCGGATCTTTTGGGTCACGTCATCAATTGCGTAACGTTATCAAGGACATCGGTACCCAGAATGTATATATACTTATTTCTTTCCAATCTCAATGACTAGATAAGAATAGAAGTTTTAAACTTTAACGTGGGGTTGTCTTCCCCGTAATAGTAATGAGACAGACAGAGAAAATATACCGCCATGATACTCTGTTACTGCGTTAGTCAATTTATTAAATTTTCACATTTAACATTGTTCTCTGCGTTTTGGTTTATTTTCGTTATATTGCTTTTCTAATTTTAAGCAATGAACAAAACATGTTATAAAATATAGAATATATTAGATATAAGCATCATAAGCTCTGTATTTTTAAATTTTTAATTCCATTTTGTAAGTAATGAATTTGAGGTAGAAGTGTTGATTTAATTCATTTGGATGAAAATCAATGACGTAAGCCAAAAGATCCGACGGACAGATAATATATTTCTACAAGTCAACTTGCCCTAGATAACAACTTGGACCACAGTTTTGTTGTAAAATCTTTTAAACAAGAAAAGCATCATCCGTACAAAGTGTACCTAATCAAAGCCCCTACTTTTTAAACAACATCCTTTTTTTCTGATAAAGCCACTTTCTTTCCTCAACGGATTAGTAGATCGCCATAACTGTAGGTAGTCACGGTACAAGCCTCACTCTATTCAGGAATCATCCAGTCAACATCAATAAATAAAACAAAAAAATTTAAATTATATTTATGGGTGCAAATGATAGAATGGTGTTTTTTTGGGCCTTACTTTTTTTTTTTTTAAATATCGGGCAACCTGACTGTTGCCCGATATTTGAATTTTCTGTGATTTGATTTTTGATTTTTATTTCCTTAAAAACATTATAGAACCCTTTTTATGAATTTTCTTCCAAACTTTATCACTACACTACATTAAAATGACATTATATTTAATAATAGAATCATAAATGATATTCACTAAAATAAACAATTACAGTCTCAAACGTTTGCAGGTCTAATTTTGACATGCGAAGAATTACATATAGAAGAAAGACCGATTTCACGAGCCCTGCCGTAAATTTAGGTAGAAAGAATTGAAGCCACAAGGTAAGTAACTGTACATGATCGTACAAGATTCAGAAATTACAGTCTCAAACGTTTGCAGGTTTCCTTCGTTAAATACTGGAAATATCCAAATAGATTTAGAGAATAAAATGCGAAAGCACTAAAGAGTATTCTAAATGGCATTAACTTCATCGATCACGAATTTAGCATGTATCCGAAGCAAGGTAAACTCAAAACCAGAAAATGATGCAGAAGAGAACCGTCTTTTGAATTATTCGATAGCAGTATTTAATTTGACATGTCGGTATGTAGTTAAGCTTAAACGTAAGATTATCCACAAAAGTAATGAAAAACATTCATATTGACGTACAAAAATCCATTTAAAGTTTGATTTGCGATGAAAATTCGATTTCATTTATGAACCGAAACGAAAAAATATCATTAAGGAAGAATAGTCACTATCATCTGTAACGGTAGGCCCTGTATATAATGAATAAAATATAAATATAATATAACATCTAAAATATTATGATATTATGGTAGATAATAAATCAACACAGATCGGGAAACATGTATTATTCATTTATTTGTATTAAATTATTATATTCCTGTTTAAAATGTTTCTATATAAATTCTGTATATGTAAGAAAGAAATAGTGCGTAGGTGTATCGGTGTGAAAGAATGAAAAACACAAGTGGCGTCAATATTATCGCAGCCAGCCAGGAAGTTATGCGACATAAATAAAAAACAGTGTGTGTGCAACCGACACGTGGAACCTTGAATGTGATGCAGAAAAGTAAAGCACATAGGTGGCTCGGGGAATTCCCTGAAAGAATACGGCGTGGCGTGCCTTAAGCAAGGAGTAGGCAAGCAGACGTTCCCTAGCCGGCGCATGAATAGGTTCGCAGGTCGTGTTAAGTAGAATAACACTAGACCGCACCCAAGAAAAGGGAACGACATCTCACAGGCTAACAGTGCGAATACAAGTAATTCTACGCACTAGAAAAAAGTAAAAGAAAAAGCCTAGTGAGAAAACTGTTATAAGTTTTAATAAAACAAATAGTGGGTCAAGTGAAGTAAAAGTTCTATTAATACTTAAGTGTGTGCCGTATCTCCAGAAAAGAAGACGACGATTTCAGTCTACCCTGGGAAAGCTGCCCATGAAAATACCGGTCCAGCGGCGTCAAAGCATCGTATCAGGTACCCAACGTTGTTTGAATTAAAGGCCTATATCATGCATGTTTTTTTTTTGTTAAACAATTCAATTAACATCTAATTAAATCCATGGTATACTGTATAGGTAAAGCGTCATTGCATTGTCGTTTATTATATGTGCCCATGTTGTAATTAATGCGTAATTTGTATGGTGTTGTACCATTTGAATTGTATTTTGTTTCTATAACCTTTGTTTGTAACTTGATCTGTGTTGATGGTGTTTTTAATCAATATATTAGAAATGTTTAAATATTCTTTTGCGTATTATTTGTCTACCTTACTATAGGAAATTTGGAATATAAAATAGAAGTAATAGTACGTGCAGGACAATAATCTTAGTGTCTAAATACCTGAACCGTCTTGAAATTAAGAGTCTTATGCTAAACCGAACTATTTAACTGAGCTAAAGTACGCGGAGCATTCAATAAGTCATTTTATTTATTTGAGTCATTTTAATTATATTATTTAAATTTGTATTATTACATCTGAACACCCCACTTTGGGGCATTTTATTCATTTTTATTCACTTTAAAAAGACGGTACTATTACATATGGTGCCCAACCTTGGGACATTTGAGTCTTTTTATTGAATTTTAAATCATTACTATTACATATGGCGCACCAGCCGGTGGGCTCGAAAAGACACTAAATTTTCAATTTATTTCAAATTTGTGTGGAGTTGTTTGGTAGGAACAAAGCTTTATCAAATATTTAAGAAATATTTTCACGTAATTTTTAAATTCTTTTGAACAAAATTTTAATTTTTAAATAAAAGCGCAATTTAAATTTGAATTAAAAGGTAGACAATTTAAGTATATTTTTCTTTGATATACAGGGTGTTACAAAAGTTTGTGTAAACATTTTCAGGGCGCATAGCATATAAGGTATACGGTACAATAAGACGTATTATACAGGGTGTTCTGAAAGAAAGGTCATTTTATTGGGGGGTAAATAGGAATAAAACCCAAAATATTTTACACAAATAAGCGGTAATTTTGGAAGCAAATTGGCGACGTATTATACAGGGTGATCCAAAGGAATAGGCACACCTGGTTGGGGGGTCACCAGAATTAAATAAATAAACATTTTATACAATTAGCGGAGCTTTTAAAGGCAAAGCAGAATAAAAATTTGAACAAAAAAGAATTTTCTTTTATAGCATTGTTG
Organism: Amphimallon solstitiale; assembly: GCA_963170755.1. Taxonomy (NCBI): domain Eukaryota; kingdom Metazoa; phylum Arthropoda; class Insecta; order Coleoptera; family Scarabaeidae; genus Amphimallon; species Amphimallon solstitiale. Next base: position 98,372,661 of record OY720682.1, on the reverse strand, counting down.
TCAAATTTTTTATTTAGTTGTTTTTTATATGCCTTATCGTTGTGTAAATAAAGCCACCGTGGTATAAAATAAACGTAGCCTCCAAAGGAAATAAAGTTGGAAGAATATTAAAGAAGGAATTGAAGTGAATGCATTTAAGGAGTGGTAAAATGATAGGAGAAAAAGAAGCAATCATGGGAAACTCAGAGGTAGAGAATGGAAGTGGAAAAATAAACCAAGGAGCATCCGGATATAAAACCCCGGACGAAAACGTGGTCGAAAAGGAAGCGACGCCCAAAGGAGTAGGAGATATGCAGGCACTTTTTGACTTTATGAGACAATTAAGGAAAGATTTAAAGGAAGATAGTGATGAGAAATTCGAAAAATTAGATAAAAATATGGAAATTTTAAAGAAAGATAGTGATGAGAAATTCGAGGGATTAAAGAAAGATAGTGATGAGAAATTCGAGGGATTAAAGAAAGACAGTGATGAGAAATTCAACAAATTGGATAAAAATATGGAAAAATTCGAAGAATTAAAGAAAGACATCCAAGAAGCCAATTACCAGATGTATGAAAAAATAACAAAGAGCCAAGGACAACTAAGAAAGGAAATCGATGACTTCAAGGAAAAAACAGAAACAGAATTGAAAGGAGTTGACGAGAAGGTCCAGCATCAAGCATATGAATTCGAAAGAAAATTAGAGGAGGAAAAAGCAGAAAGAAGACACGAAGTCAATCAGAAAATTGAGCAAGTAAATAAAGATGTTGAAAAAACTAACATGGAAATTGAAATCACCAAAAAGGAGGTCGTGAAGACCAGACAAGAAGTTGAACAGGAAATGGAAAACACCAAAAAGGAGGTAGCGAAGACCATTCAAGAAGTCGAACAGGAAATTGAATGTTTAAAGAAAATAGCGCCAGTAAGCATAGAAAGAATAATAGAAGAAAAGAAAGTACCTATGTTCAATGGGGATAAAAGAGGGCTTCACCCAAAGGAATTTCTGGAAGCGCTAAGGAGACATTTCGAATTTGGAACAATACCAGAAAGAAAGAAGCTCGATTTTGCGATAGGCCAATTGGAAGGCGACGCACGAGTATGGGCCAATGCAGTGAAACATCAGTGGGACAATATAGAAAATTTCCAACAAGAACTACTGAAGATGTATTGGTCCGAAAGCGAACAAAAAAGAATTTGGATGGAATTATTGAGGCCTAGGACATATAATGCGAAATTTGGGACTATGACTCAGCATGTATGGTATTGGGTGAATAAGACACAATATGTGGATCCACCAATCGGCGCAGAACTATTCATAGAAGCAATACGTAAACATTTCTCCTATGAAGTGGAAAGTATTCTACTATCAGCAAAAGCCAAGACAATACCCGAGCTAATAAGCATAGTCGAGGGAATACAAAATCGAGAGGGGCCTTCTTCACGAAACCATGATAGACGTGATGATCGCAGGGACGTGCAAATGATCCACCAAAACAGAAGTCACTATAGAGGAAGAGGTCGTTATAGCAACCGAGGACGCTGGAGTCCACCACCGAGTGCCGATTCGGGAAACGAATAAATGCAGAAGCAAACGCTCCTCGCCTTCTGCATATGAAAATGAGGGAGCCTGTAAGAGAACCGAATCCACGGAAATACACACCAAGCAGGACCACCCAATTAGAAGCCTGGAAACAATATATACAGCAGCTACCTCTCCTCCTCAACCAAAGGCACTGTCTTAAGCACGACAAGAAAGACCTCGAGGATTCTCCACAAGATTCTCCAATTATACCCAAGGTCCAAATCTGCATTGAAAAGGATAAATACGAGGAATCTAGTGAATTATTACCCAGAGTAGGAGAACCACCATCAATAGCTCCCAGCTTGTTTGAGTCGAACTGCGAAACTGCAAAAGTCAACCCACTAACAATAGGTACAACAGAATGCAATCTGGTGAATAGGGTGGAACAGGTAATATCCGACTATGAAGACATATTCTCCGATAAACCTGGAAAATGTGAGGTATACAAGAAAATATATGATAGAGATTTTCTATTGATACTCAGAAATGATCCCAGAAGTAGAAAAAAGCCTGACTACCTTCTTGACATTGCTCAAGAAGATCGAGGTAGAATAGGTGATCAGGGGTTAGTGAAAAAGCACAACTATTTGTCAGCACTAACCAAGGAAGTAAAAAAAGTTTTTTCATTTGTATAACGGACTTTATGAAATTATACGACGAGTAAGTGAAAATGCTTATTGGTTAGGGGACCCAATCACCAAGGAATACAAGTGCACCCAAAATATTACGAATCTGAGGAAGTATAAAAAACCGCCAAAAGACCCAACAGAGATATAGGGTGGTATGGAAAAGTAGTCTGTAAATATACAATACATATCTATTCATTTATCACTATTCATTTAGCAAACTAGAAGTATATATAATCTCAAAATTAATTTTGTAATTTTTATATTTTATTATGTACACGTTACCATTATTTGCTTTTCATTTAGACTTATCAGCCTGTCAGAAAAGGCAAAGGGGGGTATCTGTAACGGTAGGCCCTGTATATAATGAATAAAATATAAATATAATATAACATCTAAAATATTATGATATTATGGTAGATAATAAATCAACACAGATCGGGAAACATGTATTATTCATTTATTTGTATTAAATTATTATATTCCTGTTTAAAATGTTTCTATATAAATTCTGTATATGTAAGAAAGAAATAGTGCGTAGGTGTATCGGTGTGAAAGAATGAAAAACACAAGTGGCGTCAATATTATCGCAGCCAGCCAGGAAGTTATGCGACATAAATAAAAAACAGTGTGTGTGCAACCGACACGTGGAACCTTGAATGTGATGCAGAAAAGTAAAGCACATAGGTGGCTCGGGGAATTCCCTGAAAGAATACGGCGTGGCGTGCCTTAAGCAAGGAGTAGGCAAGCAGACGTTCCCTAGCCGGCGCATGAATAGGTTCGCAGGTCGTGTTAAGTAGAATAACACTAGACCGCACCCAAGAAAAGGGAACGACATCTCACAGGCTAACAGTGCGAATACAAGTAATTCTACGCACTAGAAAAAAGTAAAAGAAAAAGCCTAGTGAGAAAACTGTTATAAGTTTTAATAAAACAAATAGTGGGTCAAGTGAAGTAAAAGTTCTATTAATACTTAAGTGTGTGCCGTATCTCCAGAAAAGAAGACGACGATTTCAGTCTACCCTGGGAAAGCTGCCCATGAAAATACCGGTCCAGCGGCGTCAAAGCATCGTATCAGGTACCCAACGTTGTTTGAATTAAAGGCCTATGCATGTTTTTTTTTTTTAAACAATTCAATTAACATCTAATTAAATCCATGGTATACTGTATAGGTAAAGCGTCATTGCATTGTCGTTTATTATATGTGCCCATGTTGTAATTAATGCGTAATTTGTATGGTGTTGTACCATTTGAATTGTATTTTGTTTCTATAACCTTTGTTTGTAACTTGATCTGTGTTGATGGTGTTTTTAATCAATATATTAGAAATGTTTAAATATTCTTTTGCGTATTATTTGTCTACCTTACTATAGGAAATTTGGAATATAAAATAGAAGTAATAGTACGTGCAGGACAATAATCTTAGTGTCTAAATACCTGAACCGTCTTGAAATTAAGAGTCTTATGCTAAACCGAACTATTTAACTGAGCTAAAGTACGCGGAGCATTCAATAAGTCATTTTATTTATTTGAGTCATTTTAATTATATTATTTAAATTTGTATTATTACATCTGAACACCCCACTTTGGGGCATTTTATTCATTTTTATTCACTTTAAAAAGACGGTACTATTACACATCGACTAATTGTCAAGCTCAAACGTCAGAAAGCCGACAAATGTTGGACAGCTTAGGAATGAAAAATGCATTTATTTGGTTGATTACATGAACATGATATTTAAGCGAACAAAAGGATCGATATTTTCGATTTTTTGTGAACAAAAACTCTAAGTTTATAATGTCCAGTAACTTCTGTCAAACATTTATATGAGCCCAAATGAGTAGTCATAATATGGATACATAATGGCAAAGAAATGAAAAAATCCAGGTTCAAGTGTGATACTTTACTGAAATGAGATACCTATTAGGTATGTATTTTTGTTATTACTGTATCGTTTTTTCTATATGTATTTGTTATATGCCGAAGGTACTAATATCTAATAAAATATCTCCCATCCTTCTCTCTATATTACTATAAATTGTCAATAAAATGAAAGTGTAAGAATAACAATAACGAGTTTTTTATATTATAAAAGTGGTCCTTCATACAAAAAAAAAAAAATTACACACAATTTCTACATTTACGTATGTCAAGAATGACATTCAATTTGACAATTAGGTTTCCCAACAAAATTTTTGAATTTTATAGAAAAGAATAAACGTCAACTTCGTTTTGATGAGATGCCAGTTTGTGAACAAATTTAAATTGGACGTATATACAGGGTGCGTCAAAAGTTTAGAAAATCGGACATTATAAGAAGCATCATGGCAATGCTTGTGTTTTATAGGAAATTGTAATAAAGCTGTAAGCGGGTGCAAAAGAGCCGAGGTTAAAGCTCGAAGAGATTTACAAATTCTACTAGTATTATAAATAATCACATATTACTTTTTTATATTTATGTTCTACTTAATATTTGGATATTCCGTATAGTGGGCCTGTTTTCCTGACAAATTAATATAGTTTGCAGGATAGTAATTATAACAAACGCCAAAAGACATGAAAAATATCTAAAGGTTTATAAATATTATTTTTTGACAGCTCTGAAATGAATTTTGTAGGTTAATTTTGCTATATTTCAAATTTGACGCCATTTTAATTTATTGGCGCATATCGGGTGCCAAAGCGATTAATCTATATCTAATCTAACAATGTTTGACAATGACAAACCAACACACACTTATGTTTTTCAAAAAAGAATGCTTTAAATTTTATTACATTTCATATTTATAGCCCTTCAATGGCTGATTAAACTGACAACAATTTGTATTAGTCGATATTCAATTGCTTCTGAGATATAGCGATTTTCAATCAAAAATTGTACAACTTTTGAAAAATTGATTAAAATAACGATCAGCGATTACTACGAGCTGAATTAGTAGATATATAAATTCAGTACGTAAATTTAAATTTCCATTTGCCTGCCATAACGAGTATATGTTTAGGTGGTTTTTAAATTTGCTATATTTCTTGAAAGAAGGTTTTGAAAAATATTTAAATACAGAAGAGCAATTAAACCAAGAAGCGGAGAAATTTGTAGTGTGTGTTTGGCAGGCTACCCGGATGATTACCCCTGAAATCAAGGCTAACAGCCGGAAACAACTAGCCTAAGGAAATTAAAGAAAACGATGACAAGAGCACCAAGGACAAAATAAATTAAATAATGCTACGTAAAAGTTAAGTAGAAAAATCACTGAATACAAAAACGAAGCTATAGCCAAATACTTGAGTAATGAATGATTCAGAAACTAAGTCTGCATGCACAATCCATCAGTTAGATCATCGAATGGTGACTGTGCAATAGATGATCAACAAAAAGCAGCAATATTATATTTAGAAACCAACCCTGCATGCATAATCCATCAGCTAAATCATCGAATGGTGATTGGACAATAGATGATCAACAAAAAGCAGCAATATTTGTCAGCCATTTAAAATAAACCTCTCAACCAAATGCAAGTGCAAACTAGTTCGAATATATGGCACCTAAAAAAAAAGATGAAGAATTTGTTTTAAAGTTAGTAACTCAGGGTGAAATAACTAGTGAAATTAAAAATAACATTAATTCTAAGGAAGCACCAGGTTATGGTCTTATAATAAAATAAATGTTGAAGAAATTATAGAAAAAAAGCATTCATTAAATTTACTCATATAATAAATACTATGTTTCCTTTGACACATTTGTGGAAAATAGCGGAAGCAATCATAATCCTCAAACCAGACAAACCTCAAATTGAAATAACATCATAGAGACCAATCTCGTTACTAGCCATATTCTCAGTTATTGTTTTGTTATAGTTATATAGCCTCTAAAAAGTGTTTTGAATTTTCAACTATTTTTAAATTGTGATAGTAAAGGCCTACAGTTATCCTGAGATTTACCAGGGGATGTTTTCATGACGCCGAAGTGTTTTGGTTACCCATGCAAGACCGAAACGGCGTGAATACTTCTTTTATTAACTACACCATTAAACAAAATGTCTACATTTATGAAAGTAATTCTTCCTTCTCAACATACTGATGAGTTTTTTGTGGCTGTTTTTTTAAATTTTCATATACATATAAGGAAACGTATAGAACTATTTTAAAATGTCACTTTGTCTGGGTGGCTTTATTGACAAATTTAGCAAACATTTTATCAGCTAGCATCTAAATTATTAAATTTGGCAGAGATTAGCGAAAAGCTTTCAATATAGCAGAGCAAATTAACAATTTAACATTATTTAATGGTTTACGAAATCATCCTGTTTATTTAAAAACACCTGAGTACACAACCGGGACGTTTCTATAGAATTTTCGCACATGTCACAGTTTTTTGTTGTTGTAAAAACGTTATTCCCTTGACAAATTGATAAATTAACGAAATTGCGTCATCGTGATGTCACACGAGAGTTCTGGCAGGCCCGCAAAACGGAAAGAGTGTACCACACAATCGATTCTAATCGAATAGTCGATCTCCGGACGGAATTCTTGAGTGAGCAAATTGTGCTAAATATATACTATAACTATATATATACACATATATATGTACATAGAGCGAGTCAAACAATATAATATGTATGTACCTTAATGGTTAATTATTTTCGCTTGTCATATCTCTGTCCCTCCGGTGTACATGACTAAACAGATAACTAAATTACCGACACGAGTTAGCGTATACAAATATGTATATATATAACTATACGCGCCGTAACTAATTGAATTACGTTCTGTGGAATGTGGCGGTTGCAATATCAGAAGTGCAGATATGATAATTAGTTGACATTTTCAATTTAATTCGATATAAATATGCGCAAAATTGTATAGTACGATACGTGACCCTTACAGCAAAACCATTAATCAAAATAATTGAAGTTTGTCAAATTTCCGTATTTATCGATATATTAGATAAATATAAATCTAGAATTATGATTAAAAATTCTATAGATAAAAATAAAGAAAATATCAAATAAAATATTACAAAAATTGCTAAATTTTACTTAATCAGAAGAGCGAATTTGAACATTTTTTTAATATACAGCGCCTTTTATTTGCGTTTCCCCTTTTGTCAATTGTGTTTCACTATTTTTCAAGTGTCTTTCCATATCTTGTCACATTGACATTACAAGTAAGATAATATTTCCCTTTTACCAACACAGATTCACTTTATATCAAATGCTTTTGAATGCAAACAAATCTGTCTGGCTAATAGTACTGAAATATTGAAATAAACTTGGGTAACTACAACTAAATTAATTTAATATCCCATTTCTGTTTAAGCAATTTCCAAAATAGGATTCCATGTACCGAATATAATTATTGCAATTTTGTTCATTATGGATGCATTATGTACCGCGTCGTACATATATTTCATCGTGGTTGTTCTTCTTTTAATTAAACATTTCCACTGATTAAATAATTCTTCTATAGGATTTAATATAGAACTGTATGGGGGAAGAAATATGGGGATATAGCCGTGAGCTATTGTTAGTTCCAAGATTTCTTCGGTTCAATGGAATCTAACCTTATCCATAACGAAATGAGCGCCTTGAATATCATCTTTATGTAAATTATATATTAAATTAGTTAAACATTCTTCAAAATGTTCTGCATTATAGGGTTTGGCCTGTATTGGAAATAAGTAGAGTGAAGAACTATTCATTGCAGAAACAATAGAAGAATTTCTTCCTCTTATCTGGGCTTTGACTTTCGTTGCTCTGGAAAATATTGTTTCTCTTTCAACTATTATTCTATTGTACTGAACAGCATAATAAAATCTTGCTTGGAGTTCGGTGTGTTATGTCTTTCTGGTACAAATGAAATCCGTTTCATGGAATAGTGAAATATCCTGAAAGCCCTACTTATGAGTATATGCTAATTTGCAATTGAGGATTTTTTTCTAATAATTTAGTTCATGACTTTTGAAGTTTTAGGGAACAATCTTCACCAATCCAATTACCAAAAGCTTCCTTTTGCTCTATAATAATATATATAATTTTTTTATGAACGCCAATTTTCTTTTTACTTCGATTTGTTTTTCGATAATTGCCATAAATTTTTCTTATCGTATTGAGTTGTACACTAAAGTGTTGTCCTATGATGGTTGACGGATGTGCACTATTCATACCTCTAATAATAAGATAACGCACCTCATCATTTATTATATCTTTTCATCGTCCTTCACCATTCGTATTATTTGCAGCTAAGTGTGTGAAACTGAATTGGCAAAAAGTGATAAATATTTGACTTATGAGAAAATTAGTTGATTACTAATAGAAATGGGGAAGCTCATTTGAAACGTAGTGAAACACAATTGACAAAAGAGGAAAAACAAATGAAAAGCACTGTAATGTAATTCATTCATATTTAGTAACGCTTGTAGCAGTTTATGACAAATCTGTTTTTACCAACTTAGATGTCAGGACTTATATTAGTCAGAAAATTTATTTATAACATTAGTCATGATTAACTTATGGTATGTGCTTCCAGACGCAGAAAGCATATTAAATTTTTTGGTGACAATTGCTATATCCCGTTGTGTCCTGGCATGTAGTTTTTTGAAAAAATGTGTAACAAATGTTACTGACCAAGTGAAGGACGCCAAAGTAGGCTAAATTATTTTTTTAAAATTTTCTACTGCCAAACCCTGATGGTTGGGGGGGGGGGGTAGTGGGACTTATGAGCATGTCACGTCTGAAAGCCAAGACGCTTCCATATAAATTATAAATAAATGTATACATGTTAAAATATTTATTCAAGTATACCTGTATCATGTTATGTGACCAAGCAGTTTTCTTTCATTCACACATAAATATATGCCACAATTACTACATCTTGTGTGAGGTCTCAACACCAACTGAAAGACACTATTCATAACGGCATTTTTTTCATTGTTTATGTGGTCCAGTGCACATAACTATTTCACATTCTAACATCGTCAGAAAGTTATAGGTATATTTTGTTCGTTCTTGCGCTAAGTCTAGATTTTTTGGTGTAGCTCATGGACTACTGCTAGAGCGTACCATAAACATTCTATAGAAAGTCAAAAATATTATGCCATTTGAAAAACGTCATATTCATTGGCAACACCTTGTAATCCACAACACCCCGTTGCATACCTTTGTTTTCCATAATATTATTAGGGATACCTTATTGATATCGTTGCCACTGACGTGGAATAGTTATCAAAGTAGATTTTTCTATTATGCCCGCAATAACTTCCAGTAAGTTTTGCCTGCATCTTTCTCCCAGTCGAAAAGATTAAAATTTTTCTTCTGCCACTTCATCTTTTCAGATTCTTTGAATTTTTTGACTTAGCCTTCCTAGTCAGCAATACACCAGAGTTTGAACCCCTTATTTTTGTATTTTAGGATTGTACTGTTTTGTACGTTATCTGCCTTTGAATAAAATCATAGTTTTATAGGCTGCACTTCTTTGTTGGCAGCAACTAATAATTCCTCGTTGTCCAAACATTTTCTGCTATAAAGATGTCATGTAAATTATTCAAAACTGGGATATTTTGGTAAAATATTATAAAATAAAAGTTGCAGTTTTTTGGCATTGACTGGACTTTCGAATCCAACTGGTGGAGGCCTGTTTCCGTAGACACACCTGCCCGATAAGCATCCCTGTCAAGTTATATAGGGCTATACACATATATGCATTTCCTAATGTGACTGTTCATAAGTTTTTCAAACGTCTTAAAGGCAAGAGACTAATGGAGACTTTACCGTACGAATATGAGGAATTTTATTCACCCAGGGTTTGTTATGAACCTTGCCCTAATACATCTCCGAGTCTTAGGTATGTGGCCAACGGCTGAGATGCTTCTTGTAATCTTGCAGATATTCTGTACATTAAGCCAGTTCCTATTTCAAATCTGTTTTTAGCCCACTTGACTTTATTGTAGTCGATCATCTCTTTCGAAATCAACAAGTCTTCTCAGGACACTCTTCAAAATTCTGGCAAAATAGATACCTCCTGCGATTGATTTACTATCTTTGATATTCCGATGTAAACTTTCCGAGTTTCCTAACAGTATAGTCTCCCATAGTAATGTGTTCGCCGAGACTACTCGCAAGGGAGCTTTCTATTTCTTCACAGTGCCTCTTCTAAGATTTCTTTTAGATTTTCCAGCTCCCTGTTGAACGTGGTCATGGAGGTTGTGTATGCTGTCCACTAGCTATATATTTTTGCATTTCTTGTGTTCATTCTGCCACTTCAGACACTTCAGGTAAGTTCCTGGTGGAAGGCCATGAATTTAAAAAAAGAATTAATAAATGTACTATATAATATTCTTGTAGTAATTAAATAGGTATTACTACAAAAAATATGTTTTCGAGAATTGGAGTTGCTCGAGAAAAAAAAAGAAATAACTTGGCTTTTCACGTATTCAATCGAAAAAAAAAACAGACAACAATTTAATGAAGAACTTAAAAATATCATGAACATATGGGAAATAAAATGTATAACATAATTTATGGACTGCCTACTTTACTCGGTTAGAAATATGCATTCATAAATTTTTAGTAATTTTTTTCCTGATATTAAATATTCATGACACAGCAAAAAACGCTTGATATTCGTTTCCGTACATGGCTGCTTTTTAATTTAATTTAATTGTTCATTAGTAAAAAAGCAGAAATACATTAATATCATGCATCATTTACAGTAAATTGAAAATTTGAAAGCTCCAATTCCATCGAACTCAGCACGGCCATCGGTAGTCGACGTTCGCTATTAGTTTCACCAAACTAACTTTGGAAGCGGGCTAACAAAGCTAACATTTTTTTTAAATTTTCAATTACTAACTGTGTCACTTGTAATTAAATTCTTGTTTGATCAAACAAACATTAACCGCTAAATCAATTCGAAGGTTTGCAACAAATAAAGAAATCTACAATACATTAAAGAAAATAAAAAACAGAATTCATGAATAATTGGAGTTTCATTTAATTCGACGTTTCAGACTTTAGAGGATTATTCTGGTGAACTGAATATTAACACATCGCTTTCGTGCGTTTATATTATTTCGAATTTAACAAAAATCCAGTTAAACGTAGCTTTAACAATTTTAACACTAAAATTAGTAAGTTGAGTTTTTCTTTTAACAATTTCGACTATGTTCGCTGAAGTATACTTTAATATGCCTAAAAGAAAGTGGGAATAGTTTTCGTCAGAATTTTTGTGTAATGTTCCTCTCTTCCTAAAATAATAATGCTATAAATTGGCTTTTGTAGAAATTTATTTCAAAATTAGAAAGAAATTTCGTCTAATATATAGGACGTCAGGCAAATAAAGTACTAAAAGTTATCATAATATACTTTAGTAGGGTAAATGTGGGATATATGCCTCAGAAGGATAAAGGCCTCACCTCTGTATTTTACGAACTAATCACTAGATGTCAATAGTTACGAGGTAGGCGCCATAAATTCTCTGCCTGATATACAAAAAAAAAAAAAAAACTTGGAACAATATAAGAATTTTTATTTTTCAATGTAATCTCCCTTAACTTCCATACATTTATTACAACGATTAATTAACAATTCGATACCCTTGTAAAATAATCTGAAGCTTTTCCGTCAAAATATTCTGTAACAGCTGCTTGCAACTCACTGTCGTCCTTAAAGATACGTCCCATAAGGTCTTTTTTTTAAATTAGAAAACAAAGAAAATCACAAGGAGCCATATCCGGCTTGTGAAATGGTGGCAGTATGGACGGGAGCATTGTCGTGCAATAATCGCACACCTTTTGTCCATTTTCCACGACATTTTGTACGAATACTCTACCTTAAGTTATGCAATAAAGACGCATAATATGTGCCGTTCACACTTGTAATGCCCTCTTTAAAGTCAATTAGCAAAATGCCCTCACAATCCAAAAATATTGCGGCCATCAACTTTTTCGTTGATTGAACGACTTTCGCCTTTCTGGGACGAGGTTCATCAGGTCGCCGCCATTCCATGGACTCCCTTTTCGATAGAGGATCGTAAAACAGAACCATTGTTTCATCCTCTGTGACAATGGATTCCAAAATCGGTTTTGGGTCGTCTCCACACACGACTGCGTACATTCGACGTTCACGTTGGAGAGCAGAAATAAGTCGCGGTACCCATCTAGCACTAATTTGATTCATACCCAAATGGTCATGCAGAATTCAGCGAACACTTGTTTCGGAAATGTTTGTTATCATTGCTAATTCCATCACTTTCAAACGTCGATCTTCTAGCACTTAATGTTCAATAATTGAAATTTGTTGAGGCGTTATCACGTCAATTGGTCGACCCGACCAAAAAGCATCTTCCAGGGATTCTTGTCCCAAACGGAAGCATTTTGCCCACTTTTTTAGACTTGAATACGAAGGAAATGAATCACCGTAAACGCCGTCTAAACGTTGTTTAATGTGATAAGGTGTATGCGCTTCTTTTGTTAAAAATTTAATGACCGCGCGGTACTCAATTTTCGTTACTTCAGACATTTTCGTGCGCTAATCAGGTTGGTTGGCTGGTCACTAAAAACTACTAAGCTTTGAACCGTCATATTTATAGTGAACGCCTCGAGTGTGTGCATGCATGATCTGACGGAGTTTGAACAGGTTTGAACCTGTATAAGCGTGTCAGGCCGAACATTTATGGCGCCTACCTCGAATGTACGCAGGCTTGTCTGTTGATTCGTTATGACAGTGTGAAACTTGCAGTGTAAGGTTGTAGTTGTTTCGATAATCTCGGGAAAAAACAAAATCAAGTAAGTCTTACTTAATTTTGCGTTAACTGACACACTTTGCCTTTCATATTTTCTAGTCATACAACTCTCAAATTGTGCAGCTTTCGCTGGAATGCGTTCTTTATATCGCAATCTTTTAAAAAATGTTAGGTTAACGCAAAAAATCCGTGGGAAGCTTAAGTTTATGAGTGGGGCAACAGAAGGTGTTTGGTTAACTATGGTTTGATAATTATAGAACACCAAGAAAATATGTCCGAAAGCAGAATATAAAGTTACATTTAAGATTTACGAACAGCCATAAATAAAATAAAATCTAGAGAATTAAGTATCAGCTGAGCATGAGGTACAATATTCCTTCACGTACACTTCGAAGACGACTTGAATCCAACAACCCTAAAAAGATAACGTTAGGAAAACCACTGACTTTGCGAGAGCATAATGAAATTCGTATTGTGAAACATATAAAAAACTTCATGTATCAGGATTTGCACCGACTCCATCGTTAGTAAGACGAATGGCGTACGATTTAGAAACAAAACTGAACCTGGAATACAAATTTTCTACGAACGGTAACACAAACAAGACAACAGGAATGTATTGGTTCTATTCTTTTATGGATAGAACCAGAAAAAGTTATTGCTGAAAAGGGGAGCAAAGGTGTACATGTTTTAACCTCGAAAGAAAGAGGTGGGAATGTTTCAGTGATAGCATGTGAGTAGCCGAAGGGACATTCATACCGCCCGTATCGATACTAAAAGGTATTCGCAAAAATATGGCCGTTTTAGAGGGAATGCGTCAGGGTTCTGATCTATACATGAATAAACAGTCTTCTTTCATTAAGTTACATTTATTTTTTAAATGGCTGAGAGATGTATTTACTCTTAGGGAACCTGAAGGTTCTGTAATTCAAATCCTTGACGGTCATAGTTCTCATTAAAGCAATATAGAAATGTTTGAATTTGCGGAAAGAAATTCTATTATTTTGCTATGTCTCCCCAGCAACACTACTCAGGCATTAGAACAGTTAGACAGATCGTTCTGTAAAGCTTTGAAAGCTTATTACAAAAAGGAAGCTGAAACTTATATGTTTACTAGTAAGGACAAAACTATCAACAGAAGTGTCATAGATAAACTGATCCGACCAGCTTGGACAAAAACTGCAACCAATTCAAATGCTAGTTCAGGCTTTACTGCAACTGGTATATATCCTTACAAAATTACTTTTACCAGATCGCAGACAATATTCAAAATACGCCCTTATTCCACGAGACCTAAATTGAAGAGAACAGAAATAATATTGGAAATTTAGAAGAAAAACAGAAAGAAACGTTTCCAGAAAAGGCTGATACTTACGTCTTTCTTTTCAACGAAGATATGAATAATGGCATTGAAAATACCAACAATGAAACTGAAATTACGAACATACAAAATTTCATAGAGATTATTGAAAGTGTAGCCACAGATGTAAACGAAAATAATATGACACAACAAAAGCCTGATCAAGCAGTATAATTCGATAAAGAAAAGCCAGGGACTTTCAAAAGCATTGAAGGTACACCATCAAAGTTTTTAGAACAGGTGGCCTCTGTACCAGAAATATCAGCTCAGAAATCGAAAAGAAAACAGTCAGCACAAATACTGTCATCGAAACGTTTGAAATGGAAGAAATCAAATGAAAGCTCCAATTTGAACAGAAATGGAAATATTGCAAGCTGTAACCAAAAAACTAATTATAGAAAAAACAGAAACAGTGAAGATGATGTAAAATGCGTTGAATGTCTGGAAAATTACAATGAAATTAGGGAACGAGTCCACTGGATTCGGTATGTAGAATGCAAAAAATGGTTGCAGAGAAGACGAAGAAGAAGGAAAAAGCTAGAAAAGTGACCGAACCGATTTTTGACTTGTCAAATGACAAATACTCAAGACAAAGTATTTTTTTACTTATAAATTTGGTATTTTTATTAGAATTGGAGTATTTAATTTTCAGAAGTTTATTGTTAATTTGTTTTCGAATATTTTATTGTTTCTAAATATATATTTTTATACTGAGTGTCCAAAAAGTCTGGAAACACCCAAATAAAATCGAAACGGATGATTTTTGAGAAAAATGCAAAAACAGGTCAATTAGTATTTTCAAAAAACTACTGGCTAATGGTACCTGTTTGGAATTTTTGATGACCTTGAAAAAGTCATGATGTCATAAAAAAAAAATTAAATGGGAACGTCGCATTTTTAATTTTATTTTTGATAGATCTTTTAATTGTCTAAATAACTAAAAAAAATTTTCATTTTACTTAAGAAAATGACCGAGAAAAATTTAATTACTTCTTCGAAAATGGAAAAGTTTGTCTTCATAAAAAAAACATAGTTGGCTTAAAAGTCGATTATTTTTCAAACACATTTTGTTTTATTTGTGACATTCTGTCAAATACGAATTGCAAGTAAGTTAAAAAAATCTGTTTAAAAATGGTTTTAAGTGAGAGGGAACGTATTCAAATATTGATGATGATGGTTTCTGACGCACGCGTGAGCGAAACGAGTACTTTCTTCACTTGTACTGTAATATACTATTGTTCTATGCCGAAGGCACTAATATCGAATAAAATATCTCCCATCCTGCTCTCTATATTACTATAAATTGTCAATAAAATGAAAGTGAACTGTCACATGTAAGTATAAGAATAACAATAACGACTTTTTTATTTTATAAAAATGGTCTTTAATACAAAAAAAATAATTAACACAATTGCTACATTTACATATGTCAGGAATGACATTTTGACAACGAGGTCTTCCAAGAAATTTTTTGAAGTTTATACTAATAATAAACGTCAACTAAGTTTTGATGCGATGTCAGTTTGTGAACAAATTTAAATTGGACGTATATACAGCGTGCGTCAAAATTTTTGAAAATCGGACATTATAAAAAGCATCATGGCAATGCTTGCGTTTCATAGGAAATTGTAATAGATCTGCAAGCGGGTGAAAAGGAGCCGGGGTTCAAGCTCGGAGAGATTGACAAATTCTACTAGTTTAAATACTAGTCAATTTTATAATAGCCAAAGTAAACAGCTATAAGTATGTGATGAAACATTCAAATTTCTTCAAATGGTGGTTTATTGTTTTAGAAATTACTTCAATTAATACAATGTTTTTGAGTCTAGCAAATGATTCTTTCTCTAAGAATAAAGTGATGTATGTAATGATACAATTATAGGAACTTGTAAAAAGTTAATTTACAATTATCATATATTCGTAGACAAACTGACATATTTGTTAAACTTAGATAATCCAGTATTTAATATTATGTAAACTAAACTCATAATTTTTGATTCGATTTGTTCCCCTTGAGATTTAAGAAAAATAAAGGAATTCTGTGATACCAATGTATTAGATATCCGAAATATCTATTATATGTATGTATTTGTACCAGCATGTTACGTCATGAAAATTATAATTAATTGCAAGTTAATGTGACCCCCAGACTTGTATGACAGAAAACACTCAGAGTTTGATTGATGTAAGTACCAAATCATGTAGGTATCACAATTTAAATTACCAAAAAAGCTTCAAGTTTTAATACTTTCCCAAAGGGATTAAAAGAGTGTACTACTTTACAGATTAAAAATAAAAAAAAAATATTTCGGGCATAATCTTTTAGGAGCTGGCTTCGAATACATACTGAAAATGTATTGAAATAAATTTGTTTATATCCATTATGATTGTTGATTTTATAGTTATGTAATAAATATTTAATAATATATGTGCATTTTATGTAGGTACGTGCCAATTATTAATAACAGCTTGTATTAAAAATCCTTGTTTTATTTACCCGGTTTATCAGAAATATCAATTTAAAAATTTAGAAAAATGTATTTCTTCTAAACAACTTCTTCATTACTCTTTAAATCCTGTCGCAATTTTGGTGCTTACATGCAGATGCGTTAACATTTAAATGTTCATTACGTTTGATATTTGTTTACATTAGTTTGGTGTTTTTTAATATCTCTATTACTAATGTTGGTAGTACAATTTCCACTAAAATTCAAATTTTAAAGCTGTTTGGACCTTAAGAATTTCGAACCATTTCACAAACAGGGTTTGGTCGGTCATGCGCATTATTATCAGAACTACTAATTTTAAAAGGTTCCGGAACTGTTCAGAACTCGAAGTTTAAACAAACCTTATATCATCAGAGTGGTGACACTGATGAGATTAGTTCTGATAGGTTGACGCAAATTGTATCCGCATAACGGCGTTTTGGGCAAAAATGTATTATACACTTACACCCTTATCTTTAATTATCACGTTAGTTTCAATACATATCCATTTAATATGCAAATTGTAGGTTACAATATCAATCCATATTTAATAATACTGAATTACCTATTTGTTATTTTATCATTTGACAGATACCCACAGATTACCCACTGGCTGATTTGGTTTCTATTGATTACCTATGTCGTGTCACCATTCTATACTATGTGTATTGAGTGTATATTGTATATACTTTCCTATTTAATTATAGTAAGTAGTCATTCTTTAAATTTGTTCTGCTAAAACTAGGTCAATTTTTGTCGTTGTCAATTTTTTTTATAAACTAGTCTCAATTTCTGCTTTCAGTATTATTTAGTATTAAGTAGATTATGTATTCTCTATATTATTAGATTAATGTTATTAATGTATTTGTAATTTTGTCCTGTTATTGGAATTTCTTCTGTTGGACAATAAAGATTATTATTATTATTGTTGTTATTACACTATTACGGCAGGATTTTCTAGTCACTAATTTATGAGGTTCTCATTATTTTGCCAATGCTGATAGCTTGACAAAAGGCAATTAAATATGTATACTAATTGAAAAAAAAACAAGATAAAGACATAGTATTTTTAAAGATAAATGTAAATAGGGCAAGGAAAACTAAGATTCCTTTATAATATGTATAAGCAATATGCAGCGGAATCTGTCAGAAGCTTAATAAAATTTTATTTTCCATTTTACAAATGACTTTTGTGTTCAGTCCCAAGCTCTCGCGGAACTTCACTAATTAGTAGCATTAATTTCGTGGCTCAAATCTGTATTTCGCGTTCCTTTTTCCCTGTCTGGCAAAATAAATAAATTGAGAGGAGAGGATGAAAAAAAGAACTAGGAAGTGCGGCGGCATCATGTTTCTCAATTCGTTACGGGCTTCGCGAAAGCACCACGGTTTTAATTAAAGTGATGTTTGATTCCGGCCGTTACTCCGCTCGGCTCTGCTCTTTCAAAGGGACGAATTGAACCATTTTAGGAAATAATAATGAGAGTAATCGGTACACGGTCTAGTATGAGGATCCTCATTAAACAAAGAGTTTAAGCTTAAGATAAGATAATTTACTTTCCAGAAAAAAATAAGGAAATACAACTCAATATCTAATTTATTTTACGGTATACGAGGCCCTTCATATACAGGGTGAGTCATATCCGCGGGTAAGGCAGATTATGCCTTTATGAGTAAAGATATTTCGAAGCGGTTCTTTTTCTTGTGATAGCTGCTCATTAGGAGCACAAATTAAAAATAGTTTGTTTTTTAACTGGAACACCCTATATATTATTGCATTTTTGTATTGCCCGTATAATTTTTAGTCAAAAAGTAATAAGATAGTTAGGCCTAAAATATAAAGTTTTTCACTTATTCCCATTTTTCTGAAAAATTTAATGTTTGTATAAAATTATATTTCTCGAAAACGATGTATTAGATGGACAAATTTTTTTGCAGTATTGTTAACAAGAAGAGGTCCTAATAGAAGCATGTTTTATTTTGTTACAGTTACTAATTGCATATGCAGAAAACTGGATTAAAATTACGACACGTTTTCGTATAAAAGTATTTTTTTTTAAATGGAACACCTATATATCAGTTCATTTTTGAATTGAGCTACTGTCGTATTTTGATATAATTTTGTTAGTTTTTGTATAAAAGTAATTTTTTTCAAACGGAACACCCTGTAGGATCAGTTCATTTTTGAATTTCTTATTAAATTTCACATCAAAAATATGTAAAACGTTAATACTTTAAAAGTGACTATTATTGAGTTATTGTCGCTTTTTGATATAATTTTGTCAGTTTTATGGGTTTAATTAATATAGTATAGTACTGACAAAATTATATCAAAAAACGACAATAGCTCAGTAATAGTCACTTTAGATTTTAGGCCGATACTATCTTATTACTTTTTAAATAAAAATTATACGGGAAATACAAAAATGCAATAATATATATGGTGTTCCATTTAGAAAACCATAACTATGGTTAGCCACCAAGTTATGGAATACATTGTATAATACAAAATATTTTTAATTTGTGCTCCTAATTAGCAGCTACCACAAGAAAAAAACGCTTCGAAATATCTTTACTCATAAAGGCATAATCGACCTTACCCGCGGAGATGACTCACCCTGGATAATGTTAGTGATCTTAGATTGTATGTAATCTATCTACATAAATAAAAACGAATTGCTGTTGGTTTCTAAGGCATCACTTGAGAACGTCTGGACCGATTTGGCTATTTTTTTTAAAAAAATGTTCATAATAGTTCGAATATGGGTTTTAGAATTAAAAAATGTAAAAGTTGTTCGAAAAATTGGAAAATTCGGGAAAAACTGAAAGTGTTTTTTCAGTAGAATTTTTCTTTGAACTCAAGACTATAAATGATTGGAATAGACATGCGTAATCTTTTTTTTTGTTTTGTTAGTTATGGTCCTAGAAAAGTTTTCAGAACAAAGATAGGGGCAATTACAAAGGAATGTAGGAAAATTCGGAAAAACTACAAAAATTATGATGTTTGTATGCATGCACTCTCACAACTGACGATAGGAGCGACATATTTGGTTGATTCCTTTTTTGTTTTGTTCGTTATGCTCCCGGTATGGAAATAAGTCAATAGAATGTTTTCAATTGAAAAAAACTCTTGAAGATCAGGAGAAAAATCTTTATATATCGTATATAATCTTTAGTGTCTCTGTTAAGCTTGGTTTACACGGCCTACTAAAACTATCCCAAGTTAATATCTGAGAGTACTTCTAAAATAAATTGCATGTGTAAACAGTGTCTGAGAGGCTCTCACAGCAAGTCGCAAAAGTGGCGGCAAGTACTTATGGCAAGAATTGCTTGCGTGTCTAAACAGGTTGGGAGAGCGCTGTAGGCCGCAAAAATAGGTGAAAAATATGTCTGATCAAGAGGTAAAACTATTGCGCTAATAAACATTTTGAATGTTTTCCCGAATTATGGCAGATTAAATCACAAATGTATAGGGATCCGGTCAAAAAACAAGAAACCTTAAAATATATTGCCGAAAAATTTAGTACAACCGAGAAAGAAATACAGCGGAAATTAGGCAATCTTCGAACCCAAGCCAACCAGGAGTGGAATAAAATGAAAAAGAAAGTAGTAGTCAAAGGTACCGATGAAATTTATAAGTGCAGTATTTTGATTCGCTAAAATTCCTTCTGGACCAATACATAGCATCCTGTTTATAGCGTAATGTTTTATTTTTACAAATAAACAACATTCGATGTTCAATTGAATAGTGTTAATCTAGAAGGCTATAACTGTTGACGTTTCATGAAAGCGAGCTTGGGTAGCTAATTTTGGATTGATTATTAACTTGAACATTCTAGACAATGGCCTAGTACACTCCCCACTGTTCTTTATTTTGTATACCGCGGATTTTACCACCAACCTTAAGTATTGTGTCCCACATACATTGTCGCTCTAACGTTGACCAGACACCAGTGTATAGTATAATAGAAAAAATTATGATCTGGATATATAGTTCCGGCCAATCACTGCTTAAGCATAAATCACTCTAAGACCCAAATATTAGTATTTTCAAAACGAAAACAAGGGACGGCCGTGCAGAACTTGGGGGTACGTATCGATGGTCACGCCCTTGGAGTGTCAGAAGTTGAAAAGAATTTGGGCTTGCTAATTGATAATAAATTAAGGTATAAAACTCATATTCATAAACTTATTCAGGAGTCTTTCTCGGTATTAAAATGCCTTTACAGTAACCGAAGATCTATGATTCCGAATATACATCAAAAACAGTACAGAATGCATCTACACGTTTTATTTTCGAACTACGGAGGAGAGATCAGATGTCACACATGTTAATTGAGGTGAATTGGCTGAACATTTCATATCGAAGGTATCTGCACATTTGCTGTTTCGTCCACAGGGAATTGTCGCTGAATTCGCCAAGTATGTAACGGATCTGTTGGTGTGCCGGCATGCGATTCACAGCAGCCGTCTTAGATTCGTAGATAACCTTGCGGTGCCGCGGCACCATACTGCACTATTCGAAAGGTCCTTCTCGTACTTCGCTCCAGCATTCTTTGATAACCTTCCAAGGAATTCAGGTCCTACACTAACTCCCATACATTAGTATCTTAAATGTAAATTACTAGAAATAAGAGGACCTTTCATGATATATAGTGCTATTTGGGCGAGTAAGTAGTTAATAAGTAGTCAATAAGTTCTAGTTCCAGACAGTAAGTAAGCTCTTTCTTATATTTTATAACATGACTGATAGTTGAGTTGAACAGTGTTGGCTGGACTCCGCCAAATAAATAGACACGTTTTATTGTTATTCTTATTATTATTATTTTCTAATTTTTTTTTATTTGTTCAGTGGCGCATTTATACAATATTTTCAATACAGTTCTTGTTATAATTTCCCTTGTATAATAAATAACTATTATTATTATTATTTTTATTATTATTATTATTATTATTATTATTGATATCTTTTGGGATTTGTAGTTGATGCAATTTTGTTTGTCACTTTATTTTAGTTCTAATATACAAGGTGTTGTACAAAATGTGTCTTAGTATTCTATGGAGGATTTTTTTTTTAATGTTGCATATATTACATTCACAAGCATTGAAACTATAATTTCTTTAATGTGTCCATGTCTTTGCTGCCCCTAATTTGCTTTTTTTAATTATCTGCGGGCAACGCACACCAAGCAGCAAAAGAGTAAAGAAAAATTCGACAGTAGAGCGACCTGCGAAATTCTCTTATGCTGCATGTCTTCGAGGATAAGAGATATTCTATTACTACAAAAAAGAGCAATTAAAAATAATTACCTTGCTTGGTGCTTACATTCCAGTATCAAATATGTGCACGCGAATATACCTAAATTCACGAGCAATAAGAACATTCGTGGGAATGGCAGACGAAATGCAGAAGCGCTGGTAATCCCACGTCATTGCTTGAGTGTTACATAACAAGCAGTGAATTACTGGCGCTCCAAGTTATATAATTTTCTCCCGGAAAATGTAAAAATAGTGACTAACAACCAGTTCAAAAAATATGTAAAAACGATATTGACTGAATCTTGTTTTTATACCGAAGACGAATATCTCCAGGCTTTTTTTCTCGGGAAGTAATATTTTTATTAAATTTATTATTATTCGAATCTAGCAATGTGCTCGCTCAGTTTGGTTCTTCATATTTACACATGATTTTATTACTCTGTTTGTTTCGAAATGTACTTTGATGTTGCAATGTTATCATATTATCTGTGCTTACACACAATTATACTCACAACTGATTTTATCTATTTATATGTTATGTGTATTTATATTGTTTATCATTATTTATATAGATATTCTCTAAAAGATTTCTTTCTTTACACCAGGGGTTCCCAATCTTTTTCAGACCGCGGCGCACTTAGAAGTTTAGTATTTTGTCACGGCGGGCGCCCTACCCTAGCTAGCTATCTGAAATAGATACAGTCGAAAGAAATAGGTACCTACAATAATAGTAGTTAGATAGGCACAACAATTAAAACATCCACAATATGAAATTGAGTGTTATGTTATAGGATGGGATAACCTTGGAGCTGAAAAACATCAATCATCCTATTCCTTGGCTACACTGCGCTGACGAGAACCAAGTAGTTCGAAGCACGTGTCCGCAGTTGCATTTTGTGCGGAGTTACCCCATGAAATTCTGTACTTTATTATTCTATAATCCGCAATATTTCTTTTCTTTATTGTTATCCTGTGGGTTCAGATGGCTTGCAGGTGGACAATGTCTACCTCGCGGCGACGTTAGATTCATTCTCAGTATCGAGGACACTCTAGCTGAAGCCTCAATTGGTAGGCTGTCCCTTGTGTATGTCTCTGATTGATGTTTTTCAGCTCCAAGGTTATCCCATCCTATTCCTTGGCTACACTGCGCTGACGAGAACCAAGTAGTTCGAAACACGTGTCCGCAGTTGCATTTTGAGCGGAGTTACCCTATGAAATTCTATACTTTATTATATATATATATATATATATATACCGGGTGTATTATGAAAAACCTTTGGTGCTGTAACTTCCTTATATTTTATCTGATTTTAATGAATGATATGTCAAACTAAATCGTTTTTAAAACACTGTAACCTGTTATTTAAAAAAAAAAAAATTTTACATTTCGTTTTTGACAGACAGTAGTTAACTTTTTTTTTTAATTGTACTACATATTTTTTTTTACTTATTCTAATAAAGATTTATTACCTGAAGACACCTCCATTAAATTGAGTCACAAATTTATTTATTTATATTAAAAAAAAACTACGAAATTTACAGAAATCAAGCTATCATAGCTTTTAATGAATCAAATGTTCGAAATTGGCCCCATTTTGTTCCAGACACATTTGACATCTTCTATTAACTCCAACTGCTGCGTTTAATATAAGATTTGGTGGTATTTCATGACATACTTGTACTGTCCTTCTTACTAAATCATCTCTGGTATCAGGTGGAGTCAAATAGACATGACCACAGAAAAAATCCAGTGGATTCAGATCTGGCGATCTAGCAGGCCATCGAATAGGTCCGTAAGTGCCCATCCATCTGACGCCAAAATAATTATTTAGAAAATCAGTATTCATTCGTGCATTATGGGGTGTGGCACCGTCCTGTTGGAACACCGCCCTGTTTAACTCAGCAAGTGTCAACTCATCTAAATAATCGCCTATTTCATTGCGTAACAAATTATTATACTTTTCTTGGTTTAGATTACCCTCAACAAAAAAGGCCCTACTAGTCTATCGCCTAAAATGCCACACTATACATTTGCACTGAACCGATTTTGAAAATTGTGTTGCACCACAACATGGTTATTTTCACTGCTCCAATGGCGATGATTATTTCTGTTGAATACACCATTTTTCCCAAAAGTGCATTCATCTGACCACAACACACGACGATAAAAAATTGGATCTTCCCTTAGTTTATTCATGAAAACCGTGCAGAATTGAACCCTACGTTGAGGGTCGTTTTCACCGAGAGCATGCACCTCCCGTGGTTTATAAGGAAAGAACTTGTGCTTCTTCAGAATGTACTGAACTGTAGAATGTGATACCTGCATGTAGTGAGCAACTTCTCGTGTAGACGTATTAGGGTTTTCTTCCACATAGAGCAAGACGCTTAATTCTAAATTTTGATTTTGAATTACACGTGCGTTTATATTCGGTTTTTTGAATGATCCAAAATTTCGTAAATTTCGCACGAGCCTTCCAAACTTATCGGCACTTGGACGCAGTCTGTCAGGAAAACGATTTCCATAAAGTCGCAAAGCAGCTGCAGCACTTTTTCCGCATTCAAAATATGCTTGAATCGCATCCACACATTCACCATTATCCATTTCAATAACAAAATTTAGAAATAAATCGTTGAAAACGTTATAATGAATGTGTGACTGACAGATGTCACAGCTCTCTTCGAAAATTTGGAATGCACTTTTATCGTTCAATATGACTGCTTGATTTTTAAATTTTTAAAATAAACACTGTAAATGTTGTTGTTGACCCACCGCTCACGGAGCGTAACTTCCCTATAAGCCTACTTATTTTATTTGGTGTCAGTTACATTGAAACTAGGAGTGTTTTCACAATTTTATTTATTTTAATAAAAACACTTAAACCTATTTACAAAGTAAATCTCACAATTGTTATTTAACGAGAGATGTTGATTATCTTACTGTCTGTTACGAAGTCTGTAAAGAAACTGATGAAACACTGATAACATTGGTTTATAATACTTTATGGGCTATATAGTATTGAATGTAAGTGATTTTAAATGGTACACACATTTGCTGGTAATAAAATGAAATAGAGTATTTAAAATGCATTTAAGAAATCTCTGTGTTCGGAAAAACCAGAATTAATTGAACTAAAAAAAAACCTTCAATTTCTCGTCTTTTTTTCATACAAGGGTATCGTTGTTTACAGTTTCATATTGAGAAAAAAAATATATTTGAATAAGTAAAAAAAATATATAGTACACTTTAAAAAAACACAGTTTGCTGCTGTCTGTCAAAAACGAAGTGTCAAAAAAAATCAAAGGGGATCACGCTACAGTGTTTTTAAAACGATTTAGTTCGACGTATACTTTATTACATTCGGATAAAAAAATAAAAAAGTTACAGCACGAAAGGTTTTTCATAATACACCCGGTATATATAAAGCAGCAATGTATATTAAAGCAAATATACAAAATTACGATTCCTTATCACATATTTACGAAACAAGATCGACTAATGTTATAAGATTAAAGCATCACACTTCCAACATATATGAAAAGTCACCGGACTATTCCTTTGCCAAAATCTTTAGTGAACTACCCAACAATATCAGAGATGTTACCGGTCCAGGAATCTTTAAAAGGGTACTTAAAGAATTTCTTCGTGAGTGTTATTGTGCCATTTGTATTTTTTGTAGAATTCTACATTTTAATGACAATGTCAATATCGTATTTGCGATCAATGACAATAAAGTTATTATTATTATTATTAGTAAAGTATATTATAATTACTATTATTACTATTATTATTATAGTCGACAGAAATACATAAAATAAACATTTTAAAAGTAAATGAACTCCCCTATATATCATTGATCAATTTTTCTCTAGATTATAATATATAGGTGTATCTATTTAAAAGCTTAAGGTACCACCGATGTTAACGCGGGCATCGATATACACAAATTCGTACTTCGATTTGTTCAGTGGACCGTAACTTGTGTCGCCGCACTGTCTGTCAGTTAGATTCTGGTTGGTTGGAAATGGGTCAGTTCAATGTGGAGTCGGTCGGGGAGAAAAGGTATTGGCGGGTGGGAGTTCGATCGTGTACATGTGTATGTGCCCTGAAAGCAGGACAAGTGAGTTTAGTGAAAGCGGTGGTGACCGAAATAGCGACGGCAGAGGGCGCTATTATCGCCTGAACGGACGACCGGGACTCAAAATGACATTATTCAGTGGCACAGAACGGTTCAGTGTAGCTGATAGCCGCGTGTTTGCGGACATGTATAGAACCTGAAGGAACGAGAGAGACAGTGCCTTTACTAGGATTTATGTGCGCCAGCAGAAGAACCGGGAGAGTTTGAGGAGAGAGGAATTTTTTGCGAAAAATGCGAGACGATTGCTAGAAATGGGTGACTTGTATAATAAAAAATGATGAAGTTAACTTACCGCAATAAAAATTACCATAAACGTACATGACAATACAAGGTTGTGCAAAAGTACCTTCACGATTTTTATTTCAATAATTCTGTATGGAATTAAAATTTAATAAGTTTCTCTTTTTTAGATTATGGAGCGATGCATGGCTTCAGAAAGGATAAAGGTCGTAAGCTTTTGTTTGGAAAAGGAAAGAATCGTTATTTCTACTCAGAGAAACTTCGACGATTTTTTAATGGTAGATACTCTCTTTGTAACCTCACATTATTGAAGAGACAGTATCAGTAGGAGACTGGACTTCTCGCGTCTCTGACTGATACTGTCTCTTCAAATTTGGCAACAAGGTGCAATAATGTGAGGTTACAAAGAGAATATCTAACATTAAAGAATCGACGAAAGACAGGAAGACCGCGAACAACAAAATCATTGAAAACATTCAACGTGTGCAGGAAGGTGTTTATTAGGCACCAACACCTTCAACAAGAGACGTTCTTTGCAGCTGGGGATCAAACGACGATCACTACAGCGCATTTTGAAACAAGATCCCCACATGTATCCATATAAAATCCAGCTTCGGTAACAAATACATCCACAAAACGTTAATGCGCGTCTAGAATACAGCAGAGTAATATCAAATCTTGCAAATATAGAGGAATGTTTTGTAAACAAAAGGTAGATGACAGACGAGGCGCATTTTAACCTGTGTGGCTTTGTAAACAAGCAACATTCGCGCTATTGGGGTAAACAAAATCCACTATTAATTTCGACAATTTCGGCCCAGAGAATAATCGGACCCTATTTTTCCCAAGATGAAGTTGGTCATACACTATCGGTAAATAGAGAGCGATACAGGGAAATGCTGGATTGTTTTCTTCAGGGCTATCACAAACAAATTGTTTATATAAACAAGCCGCAATGTTTGAAACAACGAATATTAAAATCACGGAAGGTGTGCTTAAAATAGCTCACTCATATTTGTCATCGCGAAAGGGGATATTATTTGTTAGACATCATTTTTCGTATATAGTTAAGAAAAATTTCAAGAAACAAACTTCGTATTATGAGTTACAAAATATAAGTTTAGTTAACTTTTGTATGATTTTTATTTTCATTTGTGAAGGTACTTTTGCTACACCTTATATAAAAGTAGTAAGATTGTAGACAATATACCACAACATGATTGTATTCATACTCTCTCGAAAGCCTAATTTTGAGCAACCTTTTACTGTCTCTGGGTAAATTACATATTATGGATAGACCTAGTAAGTTCGAAAACATTTTACTTTGCTGCACAGTACTTCCAGCAGTAGCGGCTGGTAAGTACGTATTGTTGTGGCACGTATACAGGGTGTATTTGAAATAAGAGAACAGAGCATGATAAAAGGAAAGACGCAATTATGTAGAGTATAAATCCCAAAAATTGTGAGTCAATTACGACACGAACGCCAAAATTAAAAACCCCCGAAAAGTGTTTAATGTGCCGCCTATGGATTTAGCAGGTATCGCGCCAGTTAGGCCAGACAGCCGACGTCATGAGTCGTAATAAATAATATTTTTATGGAACTAAATAAACATATACATACATAGATACACACACCGCAATAACAGTTGTAAACGTTATAAAAACTCCAATAATAGCATTGTTTACTATTTCTAAACAGGTGTTCATGCTAAGAGTTCAACAACCTTAATATGAAATATCAGCTGATTTGGGATAAAATTGATGCATGTATTTTATTCGATTTCTTTTGTTCTCTTTTAAAATATCTTAGTTTTGATCAACGAGAATTTTTTTATTGAGATTCCGAGATTATTTAGATATTACATTTTCTTCCGCAATAAATGTATAGTAAGTACTATTACTGTTATTATGATTAAATTTAACGACTTTTTACTTCTTATTTCTCACAAAAACAAATTTGTGTTGTAAAATTTGCCCAACTCTACTTGTGAGAAACTTTTATTTTAATTGGACGCAAATGAATTTAAAAAAAACATAATTTATTTCAGTTCGTGCGTTGTGTAAGTCATAGTCGAAACATCCACACGTAACAATCGAACGAGACTGACCTCGCACGCCTTCACACTCCTACTTAGTACCCCACTCTTGCATACCCTACAGTCGTATTAAAGTGCAGTGGCGCGACGAATATTTTAAAAATATCTTTGTAATTTTTAAAATTTGAATTTGCGCAAAATATTTTGGATTTGAGTCTTAATAAAATTAAATCTTTCCATTAATCATACTCTGTCCCCTTATTTCAAATACACCCTGTATAGACAAGAGTTTATTGTAGGCGATATACTCCCACTGGGAGTTTATCGCAGATAATAAATGAATCAGTCTTATCCAGCAAATATAACAAGCATTCTTACATAAATTTCAATAATATAAGTGAGTACATAAGAACGCAATCTTTTTAACCTTCTTCTTTGATATCACCTATTGCAGAAAATAATATTAAGAGTAGCGTAATCAAAATAAGGTCGCCATTTTTATATAATAATATAAAAATGCATTACGTCAATATTGGACTATGTCTAAAAAGGCGTTTCCCGTCTATATTGAAATTGTTCATTTATTTTCCTTTTTTTATTTTTGCTCAAATTTGGCAGCAGCTCCCAACATATTTGTTCACGTTATTTGGAATGTTAACTGCAATTATTTTTGACAAAAAAAAAGTTAGGGTGCAATTTAAAAAAAATGTGAGTGGGGTGGATGGTACAATGATCTTTGCATTTTTGCGCTTCAAAGAGCGCAATCTGAATTATTTTTGAAGTCATTTAAATCGACACCTGGAAAACATTACCAAAAAAGTGGTAACATTATTAATGATAACCAGACGCCTACACGGAAAGCAATGGGATTTAAGACTGGGAATGATGTACTGGATATACAATATGGTGGTAACACCAATCCTAACGTATGCCTCTCCAGTACGGTGGCCAAAAACACAACAAGGACAGGCTATTTTACAATTAGACAATGTGCAAAAACTTGCCTGTTTCGGCATAACGAGTTCAATGCGCACCACTACAAATGCAGCCATAGAGACTCTCTTGGACCTCCCGTCTCTTACCACACAGAGACATGTCAGGATGGGTGGATTGCTGACCTTGTGGGTCGAGATGTTTCAAGTATGGAGACAGACCACATGCTACAGCGATATAGCCTGCACAGACCATTTGAAGTAAGCTTTTCGGAAAGAATCGAATGCGAAAATGGTATGCAAGGTATGAGAAGGCGGGGAGGCCTGGGGCTGGTTTCTACTTGGCTAGTTAGAATAAATAATATGTACTGGGGAAGTATGCCTCTGTGTTTCAAGTAGAGGTGCATGCTATAACTTGAATGTGCTATAGAAGACAATAAGAATGTCGTCGCTTACTATCTGACAGTCAAGTGGCACTGAAGGCAATAACAAGCCAAGAGGTTTTGTCAAGAGTGGTTTGGGATGCCTCGAAAACCTAAAATCGGTGGCGGACCAGAACAAAGTAAAACAAATCTGGGTGCCAGAACATAGAGGGATTGAAAGCAAATACAAAGCTGATGAACTCGCTAGGAGAAGATCAGAAATAAAACTCATAGGCATAACCGATTCTGGAGGCACCAAAAGATATGACCCAATGCCACATCAAATATTGGATATATGAAAAACATTAGCATTACTGAGCAACAATTCCCGGACATGTCATGGTAAGAGATTTTATTGGCCAACCTTGCAATAAAGGGAATGTAGACCTACTACATATTGCTGTGAATAATAACTGCTCTTTGACTGGTCATGCACCCGTTAAAATGTACTTCATACATTTTAACGGGTATGAGGGGAACCTTAGCTGCATGCATTGCAATAAGGAAACAGAAACAATTGTGAGGTATATCCTACTAAACTGTGAGGCACTGCATCACAGAAGGCAACGTATTTTTAGGCAACCGAATGCAGACTCAGAGATGCTTAAGAAACACCTATTAAAGGACATGTGGGGCGTTGTTAAGGAAACAAAGCTACTGGAGTGGACAACATAATCCTCACAGGTTCAACACAATAAGCCTTTATGGCTGCGGTGCAAACTGGGGATGTAAGTACGGCAGGTCTGGAAAGAATAAAGAAAAGAAGTTGTTTAAAACAGTTTTTATATATATCATCATTGTATCTGCTCAATCTACTTGAGCAGATATGAAGCTCATGTTTTGTTATACGAAAGTGTGTATAAGATCATGTAAAATACTAGTTATAAAAATTCTTGCAAAGATAGTTTTCTCTTAACATTTTATGATCTTTGTATTCTGGAAATACAAAAACCTAAAAATGTTGAGAAAAGATCAAGTGCGACGACCATTCCCAGAATATATGGACGGATTTTAAAGTAATTGCAATTATTTTACGTACGCAAATAGGTTAAACCAAATACTAGTGTATTTTATGTCTTTAGGACAGTCGTGATCGATAAAACGATTAAATCAAGCAGAAGTTGCCACTACAAGAGAACTCTATACCTGGAAAAGACAACGAATAACAACGGCCTTTAGTGCAAAAAGAACGCACCATTAAGTTGAGGTGTGTTTTACAAAATATCATTACAGATTTTGAATGCAAAATCTAAACCAAATATACTCGTAAAAGGTCAACATATGTAGAGCATATAGAATAAATTAGAAAAAACAACAACGACAAATTTGACTTCAAAGGATTTTCAGTTGAAATAGCCTCTACTAGTGCAATTTTCAAGATTTATTTCGCAAAATGGTTTGCTACTTTGTATATCAGCACATACATATACATATCCCATTTTACGCTTTTCAAGGGGTGACATATTAAATTTATAACTAGTGTCGGCGCTGCAGTTATTTCTGCGAGTATGCCCTCTGGTGGATATCGCTACTACTAACTTTTAAACCATGTAGACTCGGAGCGAAATTAAAAGTCATCACTTTTCTCTCTGATAGTCGGTAATATAGTTAACATTATGGTTTCAGCTGAATTTAAAATTTTGCTTTGAAATTGTACATTAAACAACATTGTGTGTGTAAGCATTTTTACATTTGCTGTTTTGAAGTAAAGCATCAGACGATTGTAAAACAATTCAATTTTCGTAAGAACAAGTGTTCATAATATTGTAATTGGGAAGTTTTAAATAATATTGATAACAACGATTGTTATTGATAATTACATAAATCATAATTTATCAATAATATTAACGGACTGTTTGTTTTTGGTTAAAATATATTTAATTTAATATTTCCAAGGTCTCGATGTGGATTGAATAAATTCATTATATTCATTATAATTTATTGAATCAATCGTTAATCAAAATGGAAGTGAACAAGGCACACGTTTGGTAAGTATGTAATATCTGATCTCAACTATTTATGAATATATATTTTACAACATTTAATATATTTTCCTCTATTGTGTTGCTCGTTTCTCTTTCAATTTTGTTCATTGAATCGTTGTTCTTTGTTCATACATCTTAAACTTGATGGAGAAAGCACAAGTAAATTTTACTTAACATATTGAAGACAATATTTTAAACAATAAAGTACCTAAGTGTGTTATTTAATATTTATGATTTTAAAATAGTCTAAGAATTTGTTTAATAATAGTAATATATCTTTATTGCCCAACAGACATACATTTAATTACAGGACAAAAAATAAATAAATCGATAAGTCAACAATGCAATAATAGAGAGTAGTACATAACTATAAAAATATATAGGTTCATGGTTGCTTGGGGCGCATATTCTAAAGATACTTAAGCTCTGACGTACTTCCGGTTTCACAGAAAATGCACGGAACTTAATTTTTTTAAATGACTCAACCTATATATTTTCGAATTTTCTACTACTGCTTTAAATTGTCTGTTCAACTGTGTTCTCTTTTTCAAAATTGAGCCAATATTTTTTGAGTTATTAATTTTTTTCGAAAATATTTGACCAAAACAAATTCGCTCGCGAAAACAATCTAGCTCTTCAACTGCAGTAACGTATTTCGACAATTCTAAACAAATTTCGCGTTCTGCAGCGAGTGGGTTTTCTTTTGTCTTTAGTCTATTCTTAGGCGATCATCAAATCTAAGACAGCGTATGATAAATTTGAACTTTTTCATGACTAAATAAATTTCTCTCACTATCACCATTTGGCCTCAAAGATACTCCAAAATCTGTCTATTTACGTTATATGCCGCATCTAAAAACGTCATATAAATGCTTTTAGTTTGAGTAAATCTAAATAGAATTTTTCTTTTATCATTTCAATGCACTGATTTGTATACCGATAGGTCCAGCCGGCGACGGGCCATACATAGGCAACAATATACGTATGGAACGTGCTATGTGGCAACGTGTGTACGATACCACTCCGCGTGCTCCTATTTTGAGTGACTTTCTTAAAATTTGAATATATTTTGTAGAATTATTGATTTTTTTACTTTTATCTTTTAGAAAACGTTATTGTTTTTTTATTACTTAAAATTACTTTTCCGTAGCAGCTAAGAATACATTAATAATAATAAATTGGACCTTATTATGTCTGAAACAAATGGGCAAATTACGAATACAGAACGAATATGCAAACGACTATATCCTTGCGCGGTTTAAGTCTTACTAAATTCTTAACTGCAATGTGCTGCTGCTGCGGGTAGAGGGGTTTCGGTGGGGGTTTCGGTGTTGCCACTCATTCCTGACTATGGCCCGTTCCGAGCTGGACCTATTGGTATATAAATACAACCTTCACCATTTCATTTGTAAACAAGCAAAGCTAACATTCAAAAAATATTAGGGAATCTTTTGCAGTTCTTATTACGGCTTATGAAGTTTTGAGCTTTTCTACAAACCCTATTAAAACTTGCGTTATGGAACCAATTTATAGATTTATCTTGACCCACGAAAAAATTCGTATTGTCTAGCAAATTTATTTCTTCATCACTTTTGTCCAGATCGTCATCTTGTGCGGTTTCAGAGTATGTTTCAAAATGCTCTACTTGATCATCATAACGTTCACTTTCATCACTAAAATTCTCAAGATCATCTTCATCACCATCTAACATTCTTAATTTCTCCTCTACATACTCTGGTTTTTTTATGTCAGAAATGTTTCTTTCCATGGCCGTATTTAACTATCTGAGAGTAAAATGGAACTAAATTAATAACACCTTCGGACGCAGTGTATCTATAAGAATAAAATACGGATGGACAAGCCGTATGATATTCGAATACCAACTAATGTATACGCATGTGTAGAAGATGTATAAAATAATGAGGCTACAAACGAGTGGAGGTCTCTATGACCTAAAATCATGGCGTTACACGCAAAATGATAGATTTTGTATTTCTTAATTAAACGATTCACGATCTGAATATAAATTATGCTTCATTATAATGGCTATCATAATAGATTCTTGATCCGTTTCCATAAAGTACATAAAGATACAATAAATAGTCAAAATCATATATAGAAATTAATGCTACGGTGTTGAAAACCCAAATCGATAGAAAGTAAATGTACATAAAAACTTGGTCGAAAGGACTGCAACATCTGCGTTAATGTTGAGGCTGGTATTTGTATAGGATATAGTTGAATACAAGAAAGTTACTGTTTTTAAAACAAACCTGTTTAGATGTTTTCTTGATGTAATATAAGAGCTTTTAGGTACTTTTCTTTAAAAGTAACCTATATTATCTCTCTTCAAAATGTAAGGTTACGTTTTCCAAATTTTGACATTTATCGTTCAGCAAGTATATTTTAATATAACTCTTTTGATTTGATTTTATTCTTTTGAACTACAGCTTATCGATCGCGTAAAATACAACAAATTACAGACTTAAAAATGCGGATATGTTTTCGATTACACAGCTGTAACCAAAAATCTTCTCACTTCCGCAAAGAGAGCACTTTCCAACCAATGGTAAACAAACCTGACGATAAAACTCATAATTTCGAACCCTTGTACTATTTTTTTGTACATAATTTCTAAATATGAATAAACATATAAAAATAACACAAAAACACTAAAACACCTTCACCACACTAAAGCACAAAAATGGCTAAATACGTATTTCAACAACTAAGTTGTCATCATCAGTAGCAATGATTAAAAATCGCGCTGTCTACACACCGTAGCGTACAGAACAACACTGATTTCCACAAACCATCCCCGTAAATTGGAAATCAGTGTTGTTCTGTACGCTACGGTGTGTAGACAGCGCGATTTTTAATCAGTGCTACTGATGATGACAACTTAGTTGTTGAAATACGTATTTAGCCATTTTTGTGCTTTAGTGTGATGAAGGTGTTTTAGTGTTTTTGTGTAGTTTCAAGCCACAGACTCCAAGTTTAGTTTCATATAAAAATAAATTTAAAAACGTGGTAATGCAATTGTTAAAGCAATATAAAAATATATCAATGCAAAGAAAAAGATCTAAATTTTTGGGAATTTCACTATCTAGAATAATCTAGATCATTTCACAAAACTGAAGACAGGAAGAATATTGATAAGTAATAAGGACAAAGTTCATATGAAAGGAAAAGGAAAACTCAGTAATACACAAAATTTAAATAATAGGGGGTTGTGGATTGCAATCGAAAAAGGAAATGGATTTTTCTCTGCGTTTAAAATAAAAGGGTGGGTGTATATAAAAGCTAGCAGAAATTTGTTGACGCCGCTACATTAGAATGTGAATTATTTATTAGGAATTAAATTAGATTAGAATGACACACATACATCCACAAAGAAAGCGAGAGTGAGAGAGGGAATAGGAGAGGTGATTATTTAGAGACACACTCACATACACAACATTGTCTGGAGTCTGTAATCTGCCTAACTAATGAAGATATAATTGCTTATGTAAATTCCACATTAATTTTATTGTAAAGGGTATCATCAGAGGGAATAGTAATGAAGATATTCTGTGAAATGTAAATCTATTTTACATATTGTCAAAGGAAATGTTTGCTTTTTCTCTTGTCGGCAAATAATTGATGCAAATTAGCGCCATGTAATTTGTAATTATGATTAGGATGATTGTTCTAAATTTGGAAATGTAGGAAAATGTGAGATGGTTTGGCCTGCTCTTTTGATATATATGTATGTATAATGTAAATATGTAAATGTCGTTTATATAGCACTGAATATTCTCATACATAAATGTATGAAATAGTTTTAAAGAAAATTGAAACTCCGTTCAAGGAATTGCTCACTATATGCAGAAAATCATAATTCAATTTCGACAGAGTTATTACAAAATGCTATGGATTACAAGGGTTGTGGTTCAGTAGGCTAGGCACTGAAAGTGTTGCTCAGAAATACTGAACCTCTACCGCCTCTTTAAATGTTGAAGGCAGTTCCACCTCTCTAACGATGTAGCGTGGATTAACAAATTCTTTAAATACTTTATACAAACAATTTACACTGTATGTCTCCGATAGTCTTTACAAGCTTAATTCTAGAATATATAAATGGAGATAGTCACCTAGCTATGAAGGAAACAAGTTTCAATATTTATTTCAATATCTTCTCAATAAGGCTGTGATTTCAAAAACAACCTTTTGATAAGTCTTCAACATTTCCTTCATCAGTTTTTTCGGTGTTCATCTGGATAAAAACACCGCCGTCCTCAAGTATATTTCTAATTTTGGTAGGTGACAATAGTCACTCGGTTCCAAATCTGGGCTGTCTTGTGGAAGTTCCAACTCTAAAAAGCCGCTTATTTGATTATTTTATGGACTTGGCCAGTTTTATTAGCTTTACAATTGTCATGAAATAGCATGCCCTTTTAATCACCGTTATGGGGCCTTTTTAACTGTATGGCAGTTTTCAAGTTTATGAATTTTTTCCTTATAGACTTCTTATGTTATTGTATAGAGTTTTATTCAAACGTATATTCAACCAGAAAATCTTCAAGTACCAAACTACAGTCGCCATCCGCTTTCCTGACGAATTCTGTGTTTTTCCTTTTTTCTGGAGGTGTCTCACTGCATTGATTCTTGCTCAGTGTCGCCCTGTATATGCCGCCCAGTGATATGCCCATGTTAAAATTTTTGAAAAGAGCTATTTGTTATCTGCCTAAGTCAATAAGTTTCCTTTGCAAGTATGTTGCCGACACATTTGGCAGCAAGCATTTAGGAGCAAGTATTTTCGGTATCCAGAGTACTGAAACCTCCCTAAATATTTGTGCATAAAAGAGATTTTTCAAAAACCAATTATTTTACATGAAAATATTTCAGGAAAAAATTACTCATCTACAATTATTGTAATAATTTTTTTTGTGTGTGTAGGACGTTCTGAAAGGGTGATATTGTCAAAAAAACGTTATTTTGATGCAATCTTCCAATATGGCGTAGCTAGCAGCAGCACGCCAAGGTCGCAAATCTAGTATATTGTTTAGTTCACCAATCTGAGTAAAACTGCCTATTTTCAAAACTCTTATATTTTACCAGGTAAGACCTTTTTTGGCACCCTTTAGATTGGTCTGTTAGTATATCACAAAGTATTGCTCAATAAATTATAGTTTTACGATATATGAGAAAACATATTCGAATGGTTTTCAAGTTATATCGTTGGTTGGAAGCATTATATGCATGCAAACGGTATTTCTTACGAGAAAAAGCTTCTGCGTAGAGGGGTGCCACAAGGAAGTGTTCTTGTGCTCTTGTGGTTTATGCTTCATGTTAATGTGACCTTGATGGTAGTGAAAGTTTTCTTTTTCCTGTGATGTAGCAACGACGTGACCAACGCAAAAGATCTGATTTGACAAAGATTGCTGAAAATACATTTAATACTATTAAAAACTACACTCAG
The DNA here is from genome assembly GCA_963170755.1 of Amphimallon solstitiale. Lineage (NCBI taxonomy): Eukaryota > Metazoa > Arthropoda > Insecta > Coleoptera > Scarabaeidae > Amphimallon > Amphimallon solstitiale. Next base: position 98,335,419 of record OY720682.1, on the reverse strand, counting down.
AAAAGCGACTTAATAAAAAAATTATATATGAAATATAAACAATGCGTTTTTTTCCATTAGTTGATATCGATGACCATAGAGATCAGCAACAACTTGTATTGAGATCTGGAACTCCCATCGGAGTCTTTTTATTGAAAGCATTTTTCAATATGTTATTACAGTGGTAGTATAAAATATACATAATAGCGTCTTTTTAGTAAATGTTTTTCTTAATAGATAGTGCACAAAAGACATACTTTAGAAACACACAATGAAATCATTTTAAAAAGGTAATATTGTGTTAACTTCAATAAATTAGAGAGACCAATAAATATTACGTGTTTTCCATTTTTTGAATTTCCTATGTATAAAATCATAAAAATCCCGTAAGGTAAAATCCATACGCATGTAATATTCAAGATTTTGTACCTCAATAAACTAAAAAGACCCTCTTTTTTTTAAAAGTGTCCGTTCCTTTTACGACCTAGTTAACACTGACCTTCTTACCCTATTCCGTGAAAGGAAGGGCAAGTTGAAAGGAGTTACAACCTGCCCCTATACACCACTGTTCCCATGCTCCAAAAAGGAAACAGTTATACGATGAAATGCTACTTTCGAAATATGTCCGGAACCGACGACTCCGGTTACGTTTTCGACCCCACATGCCCCGGAATCATTACGACGTTCTTTTGTCGTCTTTTCAATCATGGCACTGCTTTATCTTCCGGGGCGGAATTGATATGTGCGTATGATAATGTTGGCGAGATCACGGTTATATATATACTGTCTTCTCTCTCCCCTTTTGTCGAATTTCGTGGAGGTTTCAGCATATTATAGTAGAAAAAAATGTTATGCAATTTCGGAATGCGATATCCTAACGCAACCTTCCACTTTGACTAGATTTGCTAATTACTAATTCTTTTTCCTTCGTCGTCTTTGTGATATATTAAATTAGATACATTATATATTATGTTATTACACTAATTAAAATTATATTATGTATTATAGTAATTTACTATTATTAATATGAAATAAGTATGTTAGCACCCCTTGTACCTTCTCTAATAAAGAAGCTTTTTTTATATTAAAAATCAAGTACCAGTACTAGTAACTTCTTTTTAAATTAAAATGTCTCTATATTTTATGAAATAAATTTTATTTATAACCGTAAGGGTTACTATTTTATATTAAATTCTTCTATTATAAATAAATAAACATAATGGCTTGAAGTATATTATATACAAATTTATTAAACATCATTATATGCGGTATGCATATAATGAAGTGTGAGCTGTTATTGTTTCTAACTTGTTACGTTTAAAAAGCAGCGGGGAACATTTAATTCATACACCCCTGTATATTACTTGTTAAATATTTCTAGATCAGTCTTATTCAAATTATATTTTAAATTCGAAATAAATTACGTCTTAAAATTTTCTACATTTAAATCTGCGTCGCATATATATTCCGTTTCAAAATATTCAATTTAAAATATTTAGTTTATGAAGGACTCTTTGTTCAAATTTAAGATTGGAGATGTATGGATTTTTGTCCGTCTAAAGTTATCTAAATAGTTTCATAGTTTCTTGTTGCATGAAATTGCATAGGTTATTTCGCATTTTCTCGTGGCGTGATCCAACAGCGTCTTTTCGACGCCTAAATTCTCCAAAATGTTCTTCTCCCACCTCCGAGTCTTTAAAAGGGCGAAGCTCGTCTAAAATCATTCACTATTACAGCATCATAGCATCACTATTACATCATTAGTACATTCATTATTACAAAATTATTGAAAAACTACCAAGCTGTCAGAAATTTTAAAAGTTAGATATTTGTTTAATAAAGTTAAATATTATTGTGCGCAAGGCACGGTCATCAAGAACCTTTGTATATGTTCATTAAGTCTCTGTGTTTGTCTAAATTTGTATATGTTCTTTTAAATTTGTGTGTTGTAATAGTCACTATTATCTTCCTTTTCTTGTTGTATATATGGTCAAATTATTTTGGAATGTATTAAATATTAGTAAAGTTTTGATATTTGTAATATCGAGTTTATGGAAATTTTAAGGTAAATGGTGCACCATATTTGATCAATTAGTTTACCGAATTTGACCAATTAATTTTTTTAGATTGTTTATTTGTCAAATCTGTTATTATTTTGCTTTTCTGTATGTACCGTCTCTCTAAAATTTAGTTTTCTTTGTTTTTGTAATGAATTTAAATTTAGTGTAAATTGAGTCGTTTTTAACAACTAAAGTTAAAGTTATATTCGTTTATTCAACAATCATTTATATTTTGGCTTCAATATTTCTTTTGTGTAATTAATACTTCAATTAATATTATTATTGTAATGTAACTAAATTTTATATTTCAAATTTCTCTTGTTTCTATTTAATAAATTGCTATTGTTTTTATTGATTTGTTTCCTTTGAAGTAGGCCTAGTATTAGTTAGTGGAATGTCCCATTTTAATTGTGCAATACTTTAACAACAGTGACCCCGCCTTTATTATTATAAAATGGGTGGCGCAACGGGCATTCCTTAACATATTTTTGAGTAATCTCACGCTCTCACTAATAATCTGAGCTAGATATACAGGGTGGGTCACAGATATAATAACATCGACGGTTTTACTTCGAAGTCAACATCTGGAAATATTATTAATCATAAGCGATTAATAATTATTATTAACGGTAAGTACTTGCTCTGATTCACACAATTCTCTTGCACCCTGGTTTTGTGGATCTCATTAATTGGTGACGCTGCGACGAGCATAGTCACTAATTAATTGAGTATTATGAGGAAGAATATTGATTGATTGGAGTCGCAGCGACGAGCATGGCCTCTGATCAATTAATTTATTTCTATTAAGGGTTTTCTCCAAGTAATAAACTCAAGCGAAAATATCAGTTTCTATGCATAAGAAAAAAGTGGAGCGAAAGCGATCGCTCCGCTGAGCAAGCTTTCATTTTTTCTGTATGCATAAAAGGAAGAGTTGACTAACAGGAAGAAGATTTCACTCCCGACAACATGCGTGTTGTCGAAAGCAACTCATTGTATAGAAGTGAAGTGTATTTGAATGTGCAAGAAAAAGTGGTGTGTCTTGAGTATGGAGGAGATGGTTGCATTGACCCAGCCAAAGGTGTATGAGAGAAACTGCAAGAAGTTGTATAGACTTGAGGAGGCAAATGCCAATGGTTGGCAACCAATTTTCCAGAACCATTTTTACAAATATTGGAGGTAGGTGTCCCGGTTCTGTGCATGATTCTCGTATTTGGTGATAATCAGAAGTTTGGCAATTAATGGAGCGCACAACACACATATTTCTTGTTGGCGACAGTGATTATGACGTACAGTCATAGCTAATTACACCGTTTGCAATTCCAGTAAATGATGCTCAGAAGCAATTCAATACCTGACTGACAACGGAAATAGTAATCATTGAGTGTACTTTAGATATCTAAAACGCCGATTTCTTCTTCTGCAATACAGTTGTAGAGTGCAGCTGGAAAAATTCCGAAAGTTGTGGCCGCGTGTGCAGTTCTACCACGCCTAATAGTTTTTAATGGATCCAATATATGTGATCTGTGGCAAGCTCCGGATGAAATTTTCCCTGGAAGTCGTATGCAGCTAGCGAAAAAAGATGAATGGATTCCATAATTTTCCTGAACTACTTCAAAAACACAATAATCCTAGCATTGGGCGAAAAGAAGTTCGTTTTTATTATATTGGATGACCATTCATAACAAGCATAAATGGATTCAAAGTATTCGGTATAGCACCATTATTAAATGGTGCTATGCCGTTAGGACAGGTTGTGGCTAGAGAATAAGATGGAACGCCAATAATCCTACTGCTAAACCTATCACCTCATCTACCAGCGATGTGCAACATATTGTTTCGACTGAATGTGGACAGCTAAACACTTCCGAGAGTAGTGGTTTTGAGACACTTGTCTTAAACTGTGTTCGACAATATCAAAGCACACCAACATTTCCTAAAAAAATTTTTAAAAGAATACTATCTGTAGGTTTGACAGAAACACAAAAGAAACAATCACAACAGAAAGTGGTCAGATGAGACCCTAGTTCGTCAAACACAGATTCAGAATTACTAATTTATCAAGACTCAGATGACTCAGAGGAATTCTGAAGAAAATTATCCTGTAGATAATAATTGAACGATTGAAGTTGATAGATGGTGATGATGTAATATGCCGCGAAAAAGAGTGTTAAACACTATGTCGGGAAAACCATCGAAATGGTGCTGATGAATGGCGCATCAAATTTTACCGAATTTAGAAGAAATAAGTTTACTTGGCCAAATGTTGAGGATGAAGATACAATGGGTAGTGCCAACATAGTACGAATACTCTCTAAACCAACTGAGGACCGCCGTGAAATTACATTTTCCGTAAATCTTCCTGGCTTCAATATTTGTTAGAAGATACATACTCCTATTTTTTTAATTTGTATGTGCTCTGGGAATACTTGTTTATTTGTTCGCAAAAAATACTTACAATAACAAAATCATTCTCGTATTAAAATGTAAACAAAAGTGTGTTTTTTTATAATAGCCCCTAAAAACATGCACTACAAATCGTATAGCAAATGAGAGTGGGTTAAACAATTCCCCAAAATTGCGGGCCTAATGCACTATAGCGACACTGCCTAACAAAAAAAATCAGATTGTCGTGTTATTTTGTTCTTTGAAGTTTGTAGACATGTTTTATATTAATGATAATTATTTAAAGCAGTAACGTTTCTAGCATTCATGTGAATAATTTATCTATGCGATAAATATTGCATAGTTTGAACTATATACTATTATTAAGGGGATCATTTTGTTTAACTTTATGAACAAAAGTCTTATATATAACTATGACCTTATAGTCAACTTTTATATTCCAAGAGTGTAATATTTCAGATTTTTTTCTATTGAATTGATTCGGTCTTTACTTGATGATGATCCATCGTATTAATTACTAAATAAACAACAAATGTTGGATTTTCACTATTTAATATTCTAAGTAATATTTGACAATTGTTTCGCCAACACAGTGGCTTCTTCAGAAATAAATAAAAATATTACACAAACATTTATATATCTAACAATATAGCACAATTTATGTAGAGGGGGTGATCTATTGAACAGTGTATATTATGAAAATAAATTTAATAAGGGGGACTAAACCATATACATACTTGTACGAATTAAAAATTCATACATGCATGCATGAAATGGATGCACATCTGCTCCAGAGCTTTTTTTTAATAAGGGGGAGTTATTAGTTTCTAACTGATCATTAAGTAAATTATTAGAGGGTCTATTTTTATTAATTTCAAGGGATTCTAGTAGGTTTAATTTAACACCTTTATTTTCTATATGTAGGATATCGAAATTATGACTAAAACTATGGCTTTCTTCTATGAGGTGGTTTGCGTGTGAAGAATCAGTTTTCTTCATTTTGAAGGATCTAAAATGTTCTGACATCCTTTTCTCAAACGTTCTTCCTGTTTGGCCTATGTAAAACTTAGGGCAATCACTACATTTTAACTTATAGACTCCTGACTGTTGACTTTTAGGTGTTTTATCTTTATTGTTCTTAATATATTTAGATAATTTCTTGTTTGTTCTAAAAGCTACCTTTATATTATTGTTATTTAAAAACTTAGCAACTTTTTCACTAGGTGGACCGACATATGTAATGGTTTTATATCTATTATTTGTATCTTTTATTATCGGATAGACTTGTGAAATAGCTTTCTTAAATAATTTATTATGCACAATTTTATCTATTATTTCCGGTTTATAATTATTGTTTATTGCAATTTGTTTAATTATATTTAGCTCCTTTTCAAAATTAACTTTGGAAAGTGGTATACTTATGAGTCTATGTATCATACTATTATATGCCGCTAATTTGTGTTGTCTAGGGTGAGTTGAACTATTGTGTATCGTTATGTCTGTGTGTGAGGGTTTTCTGTATATAGAAAAATCAAGTTTATTGTTAATTTTACTAATGCAAACGTCTAAAAAATTAATACAATTGTTAGTTTCAATTTCTTGTGTAAATTTGATATTTGTATGTAATGAATTAATATAATTAAAAAGAAAGTTCAATTGTCTAGATGTACCAGTAAAACCGATTAAAATGTCATCAACGTACCTATGCCAAAATAAGATATTTTTGCTTAATGGGTTATTAAGAATTCTACTTTCGAGATTATGCATGAAAATTTCCGCAAGTAACGGACTCAAGGCATTACCCATAATTAAACCTTCATTACATTTGTACAGCTTATCGTTAAATTGGAAATAATTTTCTGCTGTACAAATATCTAATAGACTTAAATTTCCTCTTTTATTACAGGATTAGTGTTATTATGATCTAACATGTCTTTTATTAATTGAATTACTTCTATTACTGGAATACTAGGGAATAAATTTTTTACATCAAGTGATATTAATTTCATATTGTCAGGTAAAATGTACTCTTTGGTTTTATTAATTAATTCATAAGTATTCTTTATACTAAAACAAGGGTTAAACTTAGTATGTTGGTATATTAATTTTATGAGTTCTTTTGAGGCTTTTACTGCGGGAGCTGTTACATATGATTCTACAGGTCTAATTGGGTAATTCTCTTTGTGCAGTTTAATAAGTGAATATAATTTGGGGGGTTGACAATTCATAATTAGTAATCTACGTTTTTGATAATCGTTGAATAATGCTGAGGAATTATTTAAAAAGTTTTTAGTTCAGTTTGGTATTGCGGGGTAGGGTCTTTTTTAAGTAATTTATATTTACTAGGGTCTAAAAAGTTGTCTGTTTTCTCTAAGTAATCTTTCTTATTTATAGCTATAACTGTGTTCTCTTTATCTGCTCTAGTGAAAATAATATCCTTTTCTACGGATATGTTTTTTAAGGAAATAGCAATATTCAACTCTCTATTATGGTTATTATAATTATTCGTATGTTTTTTTATTATCTTACTGGCTTTGAATTTTTCCTCTAAATTATTAGATTACATACTGAAGTTTTTGTGTACTATGTCATATTTATCAAGATATTTGGCAAATAATATGTTTTACAGTTCGTTAATGTTTTAAATTGTTTTTGATGAATTGAAAAAGATAATATATATATTATCGAAAGGTTTTAATTTCTATATTGTTTCAGTTCATTAACAGCCTCTAAATTATGACTAAGGTTCTCTTGTATATATATATACAGTGAGCTCAAAAAGGTTGGAATAAATTCATTTAAAATTCAACCTTTAATTTTTTTAAAAAACACTGGGACCCGTCAATTTTTATTTTTAGATGGGCATTTTTTAAACTAATTTTTGTTTACACAGGGTGACTCAAAAAAGAGATTTCATTTGACACTTCAATTTTTTTTAATTGAAACACCCATTTTTTATTTTATTTTCGGATTCTACGTAAAATTTTGATCACATTTCATGTATTATAACCTAAGTCTAAGTTAAGTTCTTTTCTAAAATAATCAATGTAATTTAAAAAAAAATTATTTAATTCTAAATAATAAATGTCTCAATGATTCGTAATTAAATTGTGAAATATTAATTTAATAAATGTTGAAATTGGCCACCACCAACATCCTGGCAATATCCGAGGCGATCTTCGAATTCTTGCAAAACATTGTGCACTATTTGAGGTTCTATCAGTCTCATTTCTTGTCTTATTCGGGTTTTAAGTTCGTCAGTATTGTTCGGTCTGTTGGTATACACTTTAGATTTTAGGTAGCCCCACAGATAATAGTCTAACGGGGTCAAATCAGGGGATCTGGCTGGCCATTCTATTGGGCCCCGTCGACCAACCCACCTTCCAGGAAAAACACTATCTAAATATTCACGCACCGGGCGAGTAAATGGGCTGGTGCTCCATTCTGTTGATACCATAAGCTATCATTGGGAATGTCAGGATCTTCTGGATTTGGATACACTACAGCAAGCGCAGGTATCAAATCGAATTCTAGAAATTCTAGATATCTTTCTCCAGTCAAAGTGCCTTCAAAGAAGAAGGGACCCAAAATTCTGTTTCAAATAATCCCAGCCCAAACATTTACTTTTTGAGGGTATTGTGTGTGACACTCCATAATCCAATGCGGGTTTTCTGTAGCCCAATAACGGAAATTTTGCCTATTCACGGTTCCGTTTAGGCAAAACGTTGCTTCATCCGAGAACACAATTCTTCGTGAAAATTGAGGATCATCAATACATCTCTCCATCATTATTTCACAAAATTGCATTCTTCTATCTGGATAGTCCTCATTTAGTTCATGAACTAACTGAACTTTATAAGGATGCCATTTATTTTTATGTAAATAGTTTAATACAGATCCTTGACTAATTTTGTTCTCGTCAGCAATAGCGCGACTAACTTTATGGTTGTTCTCTTCAACGGATAATAGCACATTCAACTGCACATCTTCTGAGATAGTGGGCCGACCTTTTACATAATTATCTCTCACATGCCCCAAATCCCTATATTTTTTTTCAATTTTACTAATAGTTGATTGAGATATAGGCGCTCTGTTTGGGTATTTATTGTTGAACAGTTCGGAAACTTCCAGTTGGGTACGCATCCTATCTAGCCAATCATCATTACTATTTCTATGCGCTCCCTTTCATTTACTCGTGCCATTTTACAGTTAAAAAAAACTACTTTTATTAGAACTTTTATACAAATGTTTAAATACTTTTGACAGGGAATGAACTTGAACGTCAATGTTAAATAACGTAGGTAACAGATAAAAATGGTATTAATGTTTAAATGTTTACAGTTTCAGTAAATTTGATTATGTTTAACTCCTAATATGTACAGTTTAAATGAAAAGAAATAAGATGACTTAACTTAGACTTAGGTTATAATACATGAAATGTAATTGAAATTTTACGTATATTTCGAAAATAAAATAAAAAATGGGTGTTTCAATTAAAAAAAATTGAAGTGTCACATGAACTCTTTTTTTTTGAGTCAGCCTGTATAAACAAAAATTAGTTTAAAAAATGCCCATCTAAAAATAAAAATTGACGGGTCCCAGTGTTTTTTAAAAAAATTAAAGGTTGAATTTTAAATGAATTTATTCCAACCTTTTTGAGCTCACTGTATATATCGCAAATTAAAAACAATATGTATACAGTGCGTTCATGATGAAAGGAACAAATTCGTTTAAAATTCAAGTAACTATTTTGCAGAAAAATACTCGGACAGGCCGATTAGTATTTTTAGTTGTGAATTTTTTGACTGAAGAAAATTATATACAGGCTGTCTAAAGAAGAACATATGCAGCAATCATTGTTTTTTTTAAATGGAACATACTGTATATTATGCCATATTTGAATTGCATGGTAAATTCTCAACACTTTTTGTGTAACATACCATATCCCCAAAATCAGCGATTTTCGGAATAATGACGTTTGAAATGTGATAAATTATAAAAAATACATGAAAATCGATTAATTTGAAGTAGAGTTTTTTTGTTGAAGATAAAATTAGCAATACCAGGTTGTTTTTGTTGGCTTTTAAAAAAATGCTCAAGGTGTCTTTATTCAATTTAAACGTTTTATTTCATTACCTATGTGTATTTTAATTTATCACAAACGTCATTATTCCGAAAACCGCTGATTTTGGGGACATAGTATGTTACACAAGAATGTGCTTAATGTGTTTAGAATTTACCCTACAATTTAAAAAATGGCATAATATACAGGGTGTTCAATTTAAAAAAAACAATGATTGCTGCATATGATCTTCTTTAGACACCCTGTATATAATTTTCTTATGTCAAAAAATTCAAAACTAAAATTACTAATCGACCTGTCCGAGCGTTTTTCTGCAAAATAATTATCTGAATTTTAAACGAATTTGTTCCTTTCATCATGAACGCACTGTATATGTATTTAAATTCTAAAGTGTACGTCTATGTTCACAGAAGATAGAGAAAGAATACCGTATCTTGTATAAATATTTATGGGGTGCTACGCAGATGGCAAGGGAAAATCCTCTGGTAAATTCGTTCGGAGTGCCGGAATCTCTTTTCCACGGTGAGTGCTATTGCATGAGTATCAAAAGAAAATGGAGCTACACATATATTTATATCTGACTACGAATGGAATTTATATTTATTTGATCTCTTGGTTTTCCCACACACAGGAGTACGTATACATATTTGCTTAGTACCAATTTGCTTCCCAGTTTGCACAGTACGAAAGTTCTAATGCTCCATACGACTTAATATTAGCAGAGAAATCATTAAAAGCAAAGAGCAGCTACAAATATTCAAACAATTGTAATGAGCAAAGTTAGAGAAATGTTTTAAAAATAAAAAAATTACCAAGTGATATACCGAATGAATGCAAACAATTCGATATATAATTGTGAAAATTACCGAAACAAATTAGTGTTGAAGGTGTTTAGGTATTACCTGGTTAGCCCCTCACATTCGTTCTTAAAATCAAGGATGATCCACGCCGCTTGCTCGTGTGCGGAGAAGGGTGTATATCGAAGACTCTCTTATTACAAGAGAGCCAACTTGGACAGCACATATCTTAAAACTAAATTGACGTACTTTCAGGCAGCACTTCTTAATTGAGAGAAAATTAAGGAATTTAAATCGACCAGAAAGAGACACGTTCGCAAAACAATAACTTCGTTTTATTGATAAAATCCAATGAAATTACAGGCAGAATAATAGCAGATGCTTAAGACTGGAGATAAGTAAACCACTTGAAGAGGGAACTATAAAGAAAATTAGTAAACAATTTAAACAAAGCAGCTACTTCAAGAATAAATTATATTCCTCCTGTATGTGAATGAAAGATGAATTCCAACCTTTTGTTCAACAATAACTCATATAAGTTACAATTGTTTCTTCGGCAGAGTGCCTAAAATGACAGCTGCTTTAAATTACAAGAAATATGAATTAAAAAACCGGTTCACAGCCATCTTGCTAATCGATCATGTCTGACTTAAATTCTAAGGTTACTACTGCTACCCATTATATATATACAGGCGAGACCTGTAGTTCTTTTTCTTTATATGGTAGATAATTTTTTTCTGAATCTAGTAATGCTCATTTAGTTATCATTTGGTTGATATTTGATTAAAAAAAGTTAATTATCTGCAACCTTTATCCGCTTACTATGAAATTTTCAAGCGTGCTGTGAAAAAAAATCACAACACAAATGTGACAAATATGTCGTATAAACATCTGCCATTTGAAAATTACCAGGAAAGTCTGCATCTGTCATTTAATATTTTTTTTTTACGCAACACTGTCACAGCAGTCATTTATTATTCACAATTCATTCTAAATCATGAGTCAAAAACAAAAATCAGTGGGATTTGAGGACAAAAATAAAATAAAATTAACAATAATTATCAAAATAAAAACAAATTAGAATCATTTAACAAACGACAAATTACTAGCAATCTCTCGAGTTGAAATAGAAGAAATGAGAAAAACATTCATTTCAACATTTTCGCCAAATCGTCGCTGTTCTCGCTTTGGGTTTTCAAAAGCACCATAGCGCCTCAAATGTTCTTCAAGCCGTCTAAATTGAGTGAGGGGTTTTGGTACATCCCTGTTCGGAAAACGGTCACTATAAAGTCGCTCGATTTCGATTTTTATTACATTCAACTTAAATTTCAAACATACAGCGTGTCCCAGGATTGATGTTACAAGAGGTGTGCGGAACAAAAATTTTTGAATCTCATTTTGATTTTTGTAAGAAACCCTGCTTGGTTTAAAACTTATTTTTATTGTAGTTTCTAGTTTGTGAAATCACGTAGGCACGTAGCAAGATCTATTTCCGCTTCAGGTAAAGTACCTTTCTCATTCACACTATGCTAAAATATTACTAAGAAAAGTTGTTCAGAATGACAAGCATCGTAAGGTTGAAAGTGCCAGCAAAAAATTGATTAGTTTTATAAAGCACATTTTGGTCTGCCTGGAAATGTGTGCGTAGAAATACTAATAATATAATAATAACAGATTTGGTATAGGCAGCACTAAAGATTGCGTCAATGTAGCTAACTAATGTAGTAAATAGTAGTACTGTCAAAATGGAAAAAAGTACACTAAATATGCACCAAAACACACAAAAAAAATGAGGTGTTGCCACCATACGACTTTCTTATAAGTATGAGCGTTTCAAATCATACAATTTTAAAAATAATTTTATACAAAAATTATTCAAAATCCTATTCTAGTACTTCCAGTCTCTTAATAAATTTCTACAGGATACATACTTTGTGAGATATTTGCAAAAGAATGCTACTCGCTAAGAGTAAAAGTATTACTTCCGGTCCGAATTTTGAATTTTCATTTATATAAAAAGTATTCCAAATCCAATTCTAAATACTTTTATACTCTTCACAAATATATATACAATTCATAATTTACGAAATATTTGCAAAAATCGCCATTCGATAAGAGTAAAAGTGTCACTTCCGGTCCGAATTTTGAAATTTCAACTATACAAAAAATATTTCAAATCCAACTCTAAATGCTTTTGTACTCTTGACAAATATATATAGAAAGCATAATTTACGAAATATTTGCAAAAGTCGCTATTCGATAAGAGTCAAAGTGTTACTTCCAGTCCGAATTTTGAAATTTTTTTTATACAAAAGGTCTTGAAAATTAGGTTCTAAATACTTTTATACTCGTAACGTACCTGTCTAAAAAGTATGATTTGCAAAATATTCGCAGAAAGCTGATTTTCGATAAGAGTAAAAGACCTACTTCCGGTTGGAATTTCGAAAAATTTTTTTTATTAAAATTCTTCTCAAATTTAATTCTAACTATATATGAATTCTTTACAAGTTTGTTTAAACTTAGTAGTTGACGAATAATTGGCAAAATTCGATTTTTTCACTGAAGTAAACTACTAGTTCCGGTCTGTCGATTTTACTGAAAATCTAATCAAATCTCAAGAGGGAGATTATACTTGTAAATACAAAATTTGTAATTAATAACTATAGCCGTTTGACCGCTACCGTGGTCACATACAGAGAAAGACAGAAAAAAGGGAGAGCGGGACTTTAAAAAAAAACAAGTAGGTCTTTTACTCTTATCAAAAATCTGTTTTTGGCGAATATTTCGCAAGTCATGCTTTTTTGACAGGTACGTTACGGGTATAAAAGTATTTAGAACTTAATTTTCAACATCTTTTCTATAAAAAAATTTTCAAAATTCGGACCGGAAGTACCACTTTTACTCGTTCGGTAAGAGTAAAAGTGGTACGATTTTTTGCAAATATGTCATATATTATGCATTCAATATATATTTATCAAGAGTACAAAAGTATTTAGAACTAGATTTGCAATACTTCTTGTAGACTTGAAATTTCAAAATTCAGACCGGAAGTAACACCTTTACTCTTAGCGATTTATTAAGAGTAGGGAAGTAACTAGAATAGGATTTTGAATATTTTTTCTATAAAAAAATTCTTAAAATTGCATAGTTTGAAACATTCATACGTATAAGAAAGTCGTGTGGTGGCCACTCCTCATTTTTTAATTTTATTTCGTTCTATTTTATTATTTTAAAGTAATTAATATTGATTATTGTAAAGGTAATGATTAAAGGATTATTTTAAAGTTTATTTCAATAAGAATTCAACAGTTATTTCTTTTGGGTACTACTAGATGGCGTTATATAAGGATCAATATTTTGAAATTACTTAGAAAGTCTGGACAGAAGAGGTCGTTGGTACTATTAGAGGATAGGTAAGGAGACCGAAAAATGGTCGAACCCATGATCAAGCGCGTAGAAGTGGGGAAAATGTCGAAATCCCAAGAGAAATAATGGTCATATGTCAAAATTCAAGTAACAAAACTATCAAAAGCAAAACAGTGCCATCTATCGCACGACAGTATATACCAAAACAATTTTGTTCCCCACGAGAACATACTGCATACATATAACTCATTTCTGTTTATTAATATAAAATTTATTTATAAGTCTGCCATTAGGGCATTAAACCAACATATATGGTGAATATTACCTTTATTGGTCAAGCCGTTGAGAAATTACATAATTACAAACAGACGCACCAACTCTTATATATAAGAAAAAGATTAATTAAATGAAATAAATATATTGCTAATTGTCACATTGATACGCGCAACTTTTATAATATAAATATATTATGTATAGTTCCCATAAATTCTTATTATTTCATTACAAACAACACTAAAAACAATTACTTCAAAAGATATGCAGAGGAATGTGGTAAGAAAAAAGTTCAGAGCTGTTTACAAAAATTTAAATTAACATAATTCATCGGCAAATTAAATTATATCGGCACAGTGAAAAACTTTGCTCTTTAAATATTCCGCAGCAAGTGCATTTTATCTTTCAATTTAATATGACCTACATAACGCCGAGCGTATTTTCCTCGCGCGCCCGCCCACCATCGACGAAATTTCAGTCCTCGTAGTCGTATCTTTCCTACGTTCTCCATTTCGCGGTTGGCAGGAAACTTTCGCGCACACAGAGAAGAAAAAAAGAGCTAATTGCACTCGACCACCCGCTTGGAGAGGCGCGCACTTCGTCACTAGTGCAACCAACGTATTAGGGCTTCAGGGAAAAATCTAGGGTTGGATGAACCGAGCAGTTGAGTGGGTAACAAGCCATGATATATAAGGATGACGCTCTTCTGATTTTCATTACGGGAGAACGTGGCGCGGGTGGGCCGGTGGTGGTGTGATAGTGGAGGGATCCTGCAAGGCCGAACTAATGGGAACAGAAGGAGCAAACTGCGGGCCACTTGACGAAAACAATTTTCTAACTCATGAACTTAAATTGAAAACTGAGACTGCACGATACAACTTACGTTATGAAGTTGGCACGTCGTCTTACGCGGGACAAACTTCTAAAGAGGAGATTAAGTAAAAATATTATCCCCTTTCGTGTTTTTGCGTTTATGGATGTGTGTTTTGGTATTAAGGAACTGGAAAGTAGAGCTTGTATGTGCAACAGTATTGGATGTTATTTCTTTATTGTACCTGTCATAGAAATGGATTATTAAAACTCAAGAACATCTTCATAAATTGCTCATATTATTAATAATAATAACATATATTTATAACACAAAGGTACAAGGCGTAATAAAAAAGAAGACAGCTTAATATTATACAACAATTTAATACAACATAATTATACAGCATAGGTAATAATAATAATAATAATCTTTATTAGCAATTGCTATTAAAATATATAGATATATTACTTAGAAACTAAAACTTTTTCTATAATATAATTACGGACTTATTGTTCAAATATTCTAATGTTCTTAACACTTAAAAAACTACAATTAAATCATTACTGAGCAAATTAATCCTACTTATAATCTAATTCTTACATATATTTAATTTTTGTTTTTTGCTTATCTACTATTCGTTTGTAATGTATGGTCTCTATCAAACGCTGTGTGATTAGTGTCAGTATCCATTTTAAATTTATCGTTTGTTCTTACACAATTTATACACTTATATATAATTACGCTATCACATTTGTTTGTCAAATGACTACCAGCACA
This sequence comes from Amphimallon solstitiale, assembly GCA_963170755.1. NCBI lineage: Eukaryota > Metazoa > Arthropoda > Insecta > Coleoptera > Scarabaeidae > Amphimallon > Amphimallon solstitiale. The sequence goes on along the minus strand of OY720682.1, from coordinate 98,319,870 downwards.
ATTACCACATGTTTCCGCATTTTTACAATCTTTAGCAAAATGATTGTACCCTGCACATTTATAACATCGAACTATTTGTAGGTGTTCATACACCTTACATTTTTTCCATCCTATATTTATTTGTGCCCTGTCTATGATGCTGGAATACATCGTCGGTTGAACAGACAATATAATATTTCCATAGTTCTTCTTTTTCTTATTTAAGTTTTCTTTTTTTCTATTTTAATTATATCTGAGACGTCCTTGTCTACGTATGTTAAGTCATTTTGCCTAATAATCGCGTCTAACACTTTTTCATTGTTTTCATCAATAACTTCTGCTTCAACACCAGTAATTATTATTTTAGGGTTTCTTAATTTCGGTTCAGAAACTACATATTTATTTCCAATTTCATTTATCACCTTTTCTCTTAAAGTTTCTTTAGAATTGCTATCACTACAATTAATAGCGATACCACCTTTACTAACAGCTTTTATTGTTTCAATTCCAAGTGCAAGTTTACTTGGATCCACTTTATTTTTAATATCCTTTTTTGTTTCGTGTGATTTTTGATCATCTTTTTTAGGGTTAACGATTAGCACATCATTTTTCTTTTTCAACAGATCGCTATACAATGTCTTCTTTTCTGCCTTATTTTCGGTGTTCGAAATAAACTCTAAAATTTTGTGAATCAGTACATTTTGTTCTGATATTGTTTGGAGACAATCATTCAGTTTCTGATCCATTTCTTTCATTGTTTGATACACATTCATTTTTCGACAAATATCGCATACATATTGCCGTGGTATCTTACATATTAATAAGATGATAGCAGTAGTATTAAGATTTAATTTAAGTGTATAAAATATGAAAGAAACTATAATAATAAGTTTAAGATAGTTGAAGGAATTTAACATGAGTATGTTGGGTTGCATACACTTTTATGCATACACCAAATTGAATTTATATTTGCAATTTAAATAAGTACTAAAAATAAAACACGAGATAGAATTTAAGATGTATATATATTTCTTTTATAGAAAAGAGAAACAAGATGTATGGTTTGTGTACAATGAAAAACAACCTGACTTTATAAAATGTGTGAGAATTGCACTGAACATTTTAAATAATGGACCGTTATTTAAAAAGAAAAAAGAAATGAAAGCAAATAACCGAGAGAGGGTCATGCTAATGGATGGTAGTGTAATACGAACTAGTCATCTTAATGCAGTAAAAATGTATGAGGAAAATTGAATTCGATATGCACTAGACAAAAATAATTGAATAATTAGATAAACTTGAGAACGTGCATAAGGTAATAAATAAAATTTATTAAATAAATCATGCAGAAAGAATAAATATTTACCTTAATTTATTACTAGATAAGTAACTAAATAAAAAAAGGATATAAATAAAATTATTCTGAGATATCAGTAGTAGTGTTTTTTTTATAAACGACAGCTGGTAATAATAGAATACATTCAGAAATTTGTATATGTAATATCATGTATCATTAACAGTAGAGAGGTACTTCTACGGTTCTTGATAACCTACAAAATAAAAAGAAAATATAATGTACACTTGGTGTGTAGTTTATTACAGATAGACATATCACCGTTGGAGAAGTCTTGGATAGAAGGAGGTTACGAAGGGGCAAACCAAGTGGACCATGGTGGTGCAAGTAATCTTAGTAAAAGGATACCTGTTGTTTGCAATGTTTTTCCTATATTGCCGAAAGCTGGAAAAAGAACAAAAATAAGAATTGTACTAGCCAAAGGAAAGAGGAAATATGTGAAAAATAATAAAGAAGGTAATAAATTTATAGACAATTATAAAGAAGAGTAATATTAAAACAAGTATACCTACGTTGGAGAAACGCTGTACAATTTATAGGAAGTTTTAAATTGTAAACAGACAATTCTTGGGGTGTTGACCTTTCGCGGTGAAGAACTGTCAAAAAGACAACGAGTGCGTGTGTGTGTGAGTGTTCAAAACATTACGGCAACTTAAAAGTCAGGAGCACTGAAGATGCAGGGTGACAACGTAAATGGTAGTTTCAGAAGATGGCGTTGAAAACGGTCACATGTCTCTTCCGGAGATATAAATTGAAGACAAGAATCGACACGATTCATTCATTCATTGATTTTTATTCAGTTAACAAACATTCATTGATTTTTATTCAGTTAACAAACATTCATTCATTCATTGATTTTTATTCAGTTAACAAACATTCATTGATTTGATTCATCAACAAGCATTCTTTGACTAATATTAATTCATTTATTATAGACAGTTATATAAATCGTAGGGTTAGATACACCACGATTCACATTTATTTCTTTTGTATTAGCGTATTAATTTTATTTTCATTCAAGTTTCACTTATTTTATTTTCTTTGTTTAATTGTTTTGTGTTATAATGGAGATGCAAATGATCGAATTTAAAAAGATTTGCAATGATTCAAAGTAAGTTAGAGGCAAAGACTTATCAATGTAGCTATACGAATATTAAAATATATCGTGCGAACGTATATTCAGTATAACGTTATGCAACAGGGATAATAAATATTTTCCTGGGATAGTAATAAGCATTCTTTAATTTACAGTTCATAAGAAATAAAATTATTAATGGTGTTGAGTGTTAAGAGGATATAGCGTGCAAATGTATATTTTCTGGCACAGTATTTGGCATCATTAATAGTTACAATAAATAAGGAAAATGTTTCTGGGTAGCGGACTCTGAAATGCTAGCTATAACGCGTGCGAATGGTTGTAGATAGTAATCAGATTCGAGCTTTTCTCCAAACATTGACTATAAAATAAACAATATACAAAAGTAAATTGGATTTATTTGTTGATAAACAGGAAAATATTTTTAGAGTTTTATTTAATAAAGTATAAGAAAATATATTCGTATCATGAAGAAACGTTACAACCTAGGACGAGGTACAAACGTTTTTCTTATAATTATGTTTCTTTTAAAAATAAATAAAGTGAATACAGTATAGCAATGCTATATTTATTTTTATGTAATAAATGTTAAATAAATTCGACAATTATGTGTTATATGATTTCTGATTTTTCATTTTTAATAAGCTATTACCTTATCCCAATCTTAAATAAAAACAAGAGATTAGACGAGAGGGAAGAAATTCTGATACACTGAAGGATTCATAAATACTTATAAAGTACGTGCTGTTAAAAATAAATAAAATACACATCTGGATAATAAAAATTTTCATCATTTTAATTATTTATGTTGTTGAAACAGCACACAACATAACTTATTTGGCAAGGCCTAAGGTATGGCAATGATACTATTATCATATTCAAATAATTATGTTGCCACAGCAATATGTAATAATATCCGTGTCACTCAACTTCTTAGCTGTTTCGTCACTAATTGCAGCACATTTACTATGTCTCTCTTCCTTACAATAAAACACTTTACAGTTCTTTCTGTTCTTCGGAATTCCACGCTGCAAACATGGCACTTATTGTTAGACATATCTTTGTTGTTTTATATATGTTGACCCACTTGACAAATGATTAATCATCCATTTGCTTCATCGATGTATTTCACTAATAGTTTACATCACAATTTCATTTATGGCTCAATAATAAATAACAATATTTTTTTTTTTCGACACTGCACTATATGCAGAGCCGATAAAAATACGTCCTCACTCTTTGAATATTAAACTAATACAGATGAGATGGTGCAGTCAACGCAATATTTTTGTACGCGTTCTGGATCGGAAAGGAGCCAAATATAGAGGGCGCTGACATTAAAAAATTACAGTTTTCAAGAATAATAAGCAAATAGCGGGTGATTCAAAATGCATTTGATAGGGGGAAATTTAAAATAAATTCTATTACAAATTAGGGTTTAATACATGATCACAACACTGTCATCAAATTGCGTACCATTTACTAGTTTCCGTACTAAACAGGAAAACAGTATACAGTACGATATATTTAATTACAATGCTGCAACCACACAATAACGTCTTAAAGGAAAAATTACTTAAATAATTTCACTTTAATACTGACACGTAGAAAAGGAACAAAGTACATTTATGATTATTAAAGTTGAAGTACTCTTAACGCTTGTCTTGTATATAAAATTGGATGTGTGTGGCGGACGGTGTTTGTGTGTTCCCTATATACTCCGAAATCGCTGAACCAATTTAGATTAAATATTCAGGAAAATTCTACCATAGTGTGGAGCAGCGTGTTCCTGTGACGTTTGGTGCCAATCGGACAAAAAATAAAAATATTAGTGAAGTATAAAAACTCAAAATGCAACTAATATAAACGGTCGTCACAATAATAGTTATGTATTGCAAGTGTTTTAGATAGCATTTTATCCACGCAAAGAATGTTTAAACGCGAGGCGATAGTCCAGCGTTTAATTTTATTTAAGTGGATAGAATGCTGCTAAAACTCGAATTGCAATACAAGCGTTTATCCACAATCAAAACAAGCCAAGGTATTATTTTGATCATTATTGATTTTGATTAGTCCCGCAATTTTGGCAAGAGTGAAATAAACTTGGTTTATTCCACATTGCTAATGTAACACCGTTAGCAATGTGGTTTAAACCAACTTTTACGCACATGGGGATAAATGCTTGTTAATATGGTTCCTAAGAGTGGATTCAAATCTCATTATAAGGTGACTGTGGATAAAAATTATAGATATAGTTAAAGTCGTTAAATGTTATTTGTACATTACCAAATTCTACACATGTGCGTTACAAGATAATTGACAAGTTTGCCAACACAAAAGCGATAATCAACAAAATTATAACTAACATCTAACACCTATGTTTTAGTTAAAAAGGGTAAGTTTACATTAACAAAATGTACAACTGTGTATCTGCTCCTTAATTCTTTCAACGAGTTCTAACCTTCACCAGTAAAAATATAGCGGTTTGTCTGGCAGATTTTAATTCCACTTAGAAATAAGTCGAACTCACTCTTTAATCAACTGTCGCGATACTGTATATATAATGTTATGTTTATTAACAACAATGTAATAAACCATTATGAGATCAGTGCCGTTAGTTACCTGTTCGCATACCTCGGAAAATTACGCATCGCTTTTGCTTCATGTCTGTACGCCTCATACATAATGCACTTCGAGTCTAAAAGTGGCTTATGTCAACTTAATACAATTTTCATATTACTCCTTATAGAAATTACGGTACGATTATATTATATTCACCAATATTTAGTCCGTTTAAAACCTCGAAGGTTAGATTTTCGATTAAAATTTGTTGACGTTCCGACAATACCGATAGCGCTACAAGAGCGATATCTGTCCGTGTAAATTTACTGTCTGTAAGACCGTGGCGCCATCTATGAATCGCATCTTCCCGTCGGATAAAACCGGCCATATAACTGAACCATATGATCTGATCTCTATTATAGAGTAACCACAAATTAGCCACCAACAAAGGCATATACTATAATTATAAGTTTCTACTTATTCAGCTAAATTTTTTATTTTAAGAATTACTCACGGCTGAGATGCGAACCCAGGACCTCTCGATCTGTGGTCAGTTGCGCTACCATTACGCTACCACGGGTGTCCTTAAGTCATACTGTCATACTGAATTATATCAAGTAAGAGATGGATAATGTTGTGTCGGCACACCGACGTATTACTGAATTTTAAATTACTTTAAAATTAGTTATAATTTTAAAAGTTACTTAATTAAATAATTATCAGCGCTAAAAGCAGAAATTATAACTAGAGTTTTCAACACCGAGAAAAACTAGTTTTAAAGTAATTTAAAATCTAGTAAAGACATATACTAATTAGTAGCGATAATGAAGAAGAATGATTATCCAAATCATCCCCGCAAACGGCATTGCAATAACTACAGCCTTTGTGCAGCGGGGATACCGGTAAACCGGCGTTGAATATTCGAACATACCTAGAGCGACATAAACACTGAGGCACAACAAACATAATCTTTGCTAATATTTATTTATTATGCAATAAATCATAAACAAAGTCTCTTCTGTGCTGTTGCATCTCCAAACAGTCAAAACTAAAATCCTCAACAGTATAACATGTCCCCTGAATAGGGTACGTGCCAGTCCTCTTGATATTTCAGAAAACCCCTTTAAATCTTCTCGAACGCTTCTCAATAATTATGTTATTGCATATGGGCGACCAAATTAATGAAGCATTCTCGACGCGAAAAAGGAATAATATAAAGACGTTTTGGCCTCTATTGATGCACACTGTTTAGTGTTTCTAATAACGAAACCAATGGCAGCCTAATCACGAAAAGATGTCGTTGATAAATACTGAAAATAATAAGGGGCCCAAATTGCTACCCTGTGGAATTCCTGAGGTGGCAGTAAAGTAAGGTGACTGATGACCAGCACAACTGACTTACCTATTTGAATTCTATTATTTTGTTAAGTACGGAATAATGACTGCAACTGTTATGAAAAATCAATAGCATCAATTTTACGCAGGAAGATGGCGTGATCGATACTATTAAAAGCTTTAAAGAAGTCGGTATAGATACTGTTAACCTGCTCATTGTTATTCAGGCTCTCCGAGACAAATTCCGCTATCACTGCAAGATTGGATATAGTAGATCATTTGGTCCTCTGAAAGTCTGCACAGAATCTGTGCGCCTCATACACAATGCACTTCGAGTCTAAAAGTGGCTTATGTCAACTTAATACCTACACAGTTTGAACACTTTGACAAAATGTTAAGAACAGCTATCGGTTGGTAATTATCGACTATGGCTGCGTTTTTGAACTGAACATAAATTAATCATTTTTTGACACTCAGGGAACACAGACGTTTTAACTGCTAAATTAAAATGATGAAGTGATGGGTTTAGTGAAGATGCACGCATAATCACGAACAAGAAAATTGTATATTATTCTGGTTCATAGTATAACTAACCTTTAGCTTTTTTAAATTGCGAACTACTCCCGACTCTGATAATGCAGATATACTAATCATAAGAAAGCATACGGTAAATTCTTGGAAGTTGTATCCGAACTGTAATAAACGGTGCAAAGGAATATAAAATACTGGACATAAACACATCCACAATACTACACAAATATACATATATACATTTATACGTGAACGTATATGCATATATGCAATGCAATGGGATACACAACATACACCGGTCATTACAAGCAATCGACGTACAGACACGTGTTTCGGCCTTAAAGGCCTCTTCAGTGGACGTAATGGACTACTAGCAATTACTGGTTTGCAAGACGGTAAGTATTGTTTACCGGTTGCCACAAATTAAACTTGATGGTAAATAATTTTACCGTTCTAGAACGGTGAGGAAATTGAGCTAAAATATATATTATTTGTATGCTAATTATTTATTTAATAAACAAGAAGAATGAGTGTGCTTAAAACCACACGGCGGAAGTGTAAACTTCATCAAGGCGAGGTTAATAATACCGTAGATAATACGAAATACACGCATATAATATTCAGTAACGTATTAAATAAAACATTTATTACATTTACGCGAGCGTACGTTTCGTTTGGTCGGTTCGGACGTATATGTATGTATAAATAGACGATATAAATACTTGCTTACGTTCCCTCGCTTGATTTGATGGTAACGTATCAGCTTCATAACCGTGCGGTCTCGGGATCGAATCTGTTCTGGGACATGAATTTATTTGTTCATTTAAATTTCAATTTAATTGAAATTAAATACCTATATATATTTATTTATCTTGTCCCCTTAGCCGACTTTATTCGAAGAGCGTTACATATCCGAGCGTTGCAGGTCAGTCTTGTTCACTGCCTACAATCAGCGCAACGCGCCTAAAGAAGTTTATTTACAACCATACGCGTAATGTTGGCATTTCTGGCTTTTTAAAGTTGGGAAGTGTGAATTTGTTCACGTTTACTTCCCGCCCTCTTATTACTGCCCTCATTTACTTCCCGCCGCCGCCGTCTATTACTGCCATCGTTTCTTAACCTCAATGTCAATCACAATTTAAAACCGTCAACTCGATATGTCAAAACCTTATCGGAATTTTTATCAAAAATAATTATTAATTGTATGGTTGTAAATAAAATTAATTGTTACATTAGAATTATTGGAAGCTTGAATACATGTAGATAGGACGCCCTGCTATTGCTGATATGATGAAATAGTGATTTTTTGTCCTTCTCCATTCGAGCCAAGATATCTGAATTGCTACGGGAGGACGGTTTCCCTCAGTTCAAGTGGAGTGCAGACCTTGAAGGCTTTACTACTCAATATTTCTTTTATAATCTATTTACTGAAAAAAAAGTGGCGTATATTTATTTGACGTTTACGCTAGATCATCACAAATCTGACAACTCAATACGTCAAAACTTTTACCGGAATTTTTATCACAAATACATATAATTATGGTTGTAAATAAAATAGTATACAAACCTCGGTGAAAAGTTTCATTCCTGTCTCGAGATAAAGTTAACCTCGACGCTTCGCGTCTCGGTTAACTACCTAATCTCTCGACAGTAATGAAACACTTTTCACCTCGGTATGTCATATACTATTACACTTCAATAAAAAAAAAATTATTGATTAATGTCATTGGTATCATACCTAACCTAAGATAGATTACCTAATTAATTTTAGCATTTCATGTACGTAACTATTACTCACCTTTCCGTAAAATTAAGTTATTATATTCTTACACATGGCAAACATGAGGTATTTATTCTTATATTTATAAATTTATAGTACATTTATTGCGTTTTTTGGTTTAACAATCAATTCCGAACTGCCAATATGAATGTCGATGTGGTTCAAATAGATGGAGCCACAATTTTTTTGGAAGAATTATTAATTATTACTCCTATTTCCCCAACTTTCAGTGAAGAACAGTGAAGGGAAGTAGTATTTTATAGACTAAATTTTATTACTACCAAGTTAGATTTTTTTTAAATGTCCCAAAGTACCAGTGTTTTTTTCAATTTTTACAGTCGCCTCAACCATGCGCCAAATGTCACTTTACAGGCGGTGAGTACAAAAAAACTTTAACGTACTCGAGATTCTCTTGCCTCGGTCGCAAGCATTATTAAGGAGATTTTAGGACGCATGTATATATATATAAATAGACGATATAAATATTTGCTTACTGTCCCTAATTGGTCTAATGGTAACGTATCGGCTTCATAACCGTGCGGTCTAGGGATCGAACCTGTTCTGGGACATGAATTTATTTATTCATTTAAATTTCAATTTAATTGAAATTAAATAATAGGAGTAACAAAATTGTTCCCTTAGTCGACTCGAGCCGACATTATCGAGCGTTACATATTCGAGCATTTCATATTCGAGCGTGACGGGTCAGTCTTGTTCACTGCCTACAATCAGCGCAACGCGCCTAAAGAAGTTTACACTTCAACAAAAACATAAACTGTACAATTATGGCAAGTATTAATTAATATAGGAGACTTCTTTTGTATAATGACGTTTGATGAAGAAGTTGCACCATCTATAACGGTCTGCTGTAGTGAAATTTCTCGTCACCTATAAGAATTTTTCATCTTGTTTTCTACGGATTCTTCAATGTACCCTTCATCGGTACTTGAAGACTTCCATCATCCGTGCGGTTTTAGTGCAAGAATACCTTCACCTTTATCAGAAAGATTTTCTAATTTCTAATAAGTACAAGCTTAATAAAATGTTCTTAATAAATATATTGTCTTTCTTTGGTCGATATCCCACATTGTTTTTTTAAAGAAAACTATTAACGTAATAAACATCGATATACCAACTGAATCGTAGAGAAAAATTGTGGATTTTGACATCGAATATTCTGCCCTCATGCTAATTGAAGCTATCAATTTCTCTCTTCGGATCACAAAGTATGCTAGCAATAATTTTTCATTAATATTTCTGCTTTTCTCCCTACATCAGTTTTTAAAAAGATTATAGATATTTTGATAGCGTTCCTTAGATTTTTTGGGAATAAGAGCAGAATAGCCTACATTCTAACCGTGTTCTATTTCATCATCAGAGTCGCTAGTATTATTTATTTTGTTGCAATTAACGCTATTCATTACTCGTTATCACTACACAAAAATTCTACTTTCATCGAAAAATTAGGATGACAGTAACCACTTTACAAATTTCTGTATGAACGCAAACCACAGATTGATATTATGACAATATGATTTGACGGTTTACATAAAAATGACATGACCAATACTTATTTACTGTAATTAAAGTAATATTGAATAAATTATAATCCATTCCCACAAAAAACGTCATAAGCATCACAAACGGTAACGAAAGACCGATCTCAGACAACAAAACAGACAAAACCGTTGTCCTGGATCGCTAAAATTTCCCTATCGATCTTGATACTTAATATACCGCGCGATCATTTAAATTCTAAATTAGAGCGGGCTGTGAAATTTAAATGAAGTTGGTATATCAGTACTAATTTACAATTTGAATTGTCAAAGTGACGTTTCAAAATGTTAATTAATCAATAATTGACATTCTGGACAACCTAATAAAAAAAATCCCGCCTGCTATAATTTAGAATTTAAATGATCGCGTGGTACTATATTTATACATCTTTTGACATTTGTCATAATTACCTTTTGACGTTTGTTATAATTGTTATACAAATAATATAAATTTTTTAACAATGTTTGCCTACGAAGCAGAATATAAATAATATTTAATATATGTATTTCTTTCTTTACCACTATTTTATATAAACTTATGTTATTTCGTGGGTTTGTGGTATTCCTTTTAATTAAAACTAATATATTTTACTAACATTTCGATGTATTTAACATCTTTTTCAAAGTGTATAAAACATATAACTATAAAAGATTATAAAATATCAGTCTACGGTACAATATGATTTATACTAACAATAATTATAATTCTTTTTATTTTTATGTATGGCAACCTACCTGTGTTCTAGGCTACTTTTTCATGTATTCATTGCTAATTTTGTATTATTGAAAAGTATAAATTTGATAGATTTGCAATGTCAGATCTGTCATTTATTGAGTATTTTTGTTTTTTAATATAAATCATTTCTAATATATCTCTTGCTTGTTGTTATGTTCTTTGTTCAGAATTTTTAACCGATTGAAATCAAATTCATGCCCAGTATTGAGAGTATGTTTCTTCAAGCAGTGTTGCTTTTGCAGTATTTATTCATTCTGCTTTTTAGGTGTTGTTTTATTTGTCCGATATAAACACTTTCGCATCCCTTATAAGGTATTTGATATATTAGGTGTGTTTGTTGATCTTCTGGTATTAACCAAAAAAAACATACTATTAATACTGGGCATGAATTTGATTTCAATCGGGTAAAAATTCTGGACAAAGAACATAACCAAAAAGCAAGAGATATATTAGAAATGATTCATATTAAAAAACAAAAATACTCAATAAATGACAGATCTGACATTGCAAATCTATCAAATTTATACTTTTTAATAATACAAAAATAGCAATGAATATATGAAAAAGTAGCCTAGAAAATATTAATGATTGACGAAATGAATTTTAAGATAGGTTGCTCGTTGCCATACATAAAAATAAAAAGAATTATAATTATTGTTAGTATAAATCATATTGTACTGTAGACTGATGTTTTGTAATCCTTTACAGTTATATGCTTTATAAACTTTGAAAAAGATGTTAAATACATCGAAACGTTAGTAAAATATATTAGTTTTAATTAAAAGGAATACCACAAATCCAAGAAAGAAAATAAGTTTATAGTAATATTTAATACATCTCTTTATGATATATAATTTGCATATGTTGTTCATGTAGTAGTATTTTTGTAATGACAGCTATGTATCTTAAACTATTAATTAATTAGTTTAATTTTATTTTTTCTGAGATTCAGCCGTTCGTTTGTTTTAGTTCATAATTTGGGCATATAAGCTGCCAAAGCTGTTCAACCATATCTACATTATTAGATACCAATACTGAACTTTAGAGCTCCGCTCGGATATCGGTATATGATAAAGTTTATAATTTAAGTTGAATTTTTTCAACAGCCAGTTACATCGTATAATAATAAAAAAGTATATTATTTTCCTATTTATTGCTTCAGTCTGTCTTATATTGGGAGAATAGTTCATCGTCAGTGGAATATAAATGCATTTTATGAATAAATCATTATAGAATGAAGAATAAATGATTGTGATAAAGGTAATGTCAAATGTAAAGCTTAATGAGCATAAAATTATAAATCGTCTCTCCCAATAGATACACTTTTAAATTGCATTTTTATTGCTTTGTACATTGTACTAGAAAGAAAGTATCACGTTAAGCACATTCAAAAAAGAATGTTGTACAATATTAAATTCAAAAATAGCTCAAAGCCAAATTACTGGAATCTTTGTTGTCAGTATACAGTTTGTAAAATGTAATTTATTAAAGAAAATACTCAAGTTAATATATAATAATCCCCCTCGACGGTGTCATAAGCACACTAAGCAGAACAAAATGAATTACTCAAGGAAGAGAATATTAATGCACTTCCACAGAACGGACAGGCATTAGAGAAATTGCTGCCACGGGTTTCCATTACGGCAAAAATTCCGGTACAGCACCATGTTGTACAAACCACCACCGCCATCGAATAATTTAATCGAAGGTGGTCGAGTATCAAATAAATTACCGCAATTTTGAGCACAACTGTGGTTTTTTGTTCCTTAGCTCGACGACCAAACGGAAACTGAGACAACGTATCCAAAACGATGTAATTAAGTGACTGAATTTGTATTTTACGTTGTTTGATGTAAGTCTTTGAAATGACATACGAGGTGTGATCAAAAAATGTGGAAAATAATTTTATTACGAACAACATAATAAGCTTAGGCACATCACATTTGAATTAATCTCCTTCAAAGTATTCTCCTAGGCTAGCAATAAATGTATCGCAATGTTGACAACGTGATTCGAAACATTCCTGGAAAGCTTCTTTCGAAAGGGCCTTCAACTGCTCCGTCGTGGCTCTCACAATCTCGGAAATAGTGTAAAAACGTTTCCCGTTTAGTACGGTTTTTATTTTTGGGAAGAGACAGATATTATACATACTAAAAGCCATTCGAAGAGCTCTTTTTAATACGAGTGATTAACATGGCATAGCTATACCCCAAAATTGATGAATTGGGAAACGAATGTCCTGAGAACCTGGCCTATCTACGGTGGGAACGAAAATGCCACGCTACGAGGACTACGGCCGCATGTCCCGTATTCTATCTTTCATGCCTCCGATGAGAGAGCGAAGACCCGAAGAGAATTTTTGAAAATTTTCAGACGTGTAGAAAATCACGCTGCATCAATTTTTTCCCCGTAAAGAGGACGTGTAGACCGTCAAATTCCTCTATAGCCTACATTAAATTTCGAAATTCAGTATGGAGGTCGGCGAGCACAGCTGACCATGACACCATGAAGTCCACGTTAGGTTGAGTTAAATGTTACAGCAAACGTCAACATTGAAAGATGAAAGACCATTTGACGTTTTATTAACGTTGGCAGGTGTACAAAAATTTAGTTGCAGGTTATTGCATAATACTAAATCCTGAGGGAATGGTGGATGTGGATAGGCAGCAAACTTCTTTCAACAGAAACTCGCGGATTAGACGCGACGTATAGCATGGTGCTTTGTCATGAGAAGGAGGAAGCTATTGGCCCATTTTCTGGTCGTCTTCTCCGTACACTGTTTCGCAAACGTTGCAGTATGCCCTTGTAAAATCCAGAGTTTACTGTTGACCCCTTTGAAACGTATTCTGTTCGCTCTATGCCCTCACTATAAAAAAAAAACAATGAACAATACCTGAACATTTGACTTTGACTGGCGTGCCGTCTTAGGGCAGGTGAGCGAGTCGTTTTTCATTGGAAACTCTGAATTTGTGTCTCAGGGCCAAAGCCATGCACACAACTTTTATCTTGAGTTATAGTTTTTGTCATGAAGTTCTGATCTGCATCAAGACGAGTTTTCAATTCCGTGCAACGTGCATACTATATCCCCAGTCAAAAATTTCACACTCACTCGGTTGATTTGCAAAATATCTATTAATATGTGAGGCATCTAATAGTTGGTTGGCCTTGGTTTTAAAAAAAAATGGCTGTTCAACCAAATGTCAAATCTCTACTTCAAAAGTCCATAAAAAGTCGTTTTCTGTATTTTCTCTTTGCTGTAATTGCGTTTTATGGTTATAAATTAAATTCGACTAGTGAATTATTAATTTCTGTTTGTTTGTTAGTAGTTGTTACGTGTTGCATTTACCTTGTTATCAGTTATATCGTTTTATTGACATTATATTTTATTTATATACCGTGATAGTTTATTGTTGTTTTTGCTTTAAAATGAATTTTTCGACGAGGGTGCTCATAGACATGGTATTTGCCCTTGGCGCTAGCAACAGAAATCCATTCTTAGCATCAAGAATATATGCGATGGAATATCCCGACCGAAGAGCACCGAATAGTAAAACGTCTGAAAATTTGTTGATAAGATTTCTTCGAACGGGTTGAGTGAATTATGTCGAACATGAAAGAAGTAAGACTATGATTACAGAAGATAATGAAGTGACAGTCGTCCAGTCTATTGTGGAAAATCTGCCCGTATATACAAGGATAATTTCGAAACAACACGGGATAGAAGTCACTGATGGAAAAGGATTTTAAAAAAACATAAATTTCACCCTTACAAAGTTCAAAATCATCAAGACTTATTACAAACGGACTTTGAAAGGAGACTAGTTTACTCTGAGTGGCTACTTTTACAATTACGACACGATATAACTTTTCTAGATCATGTGCTTTTCACAGATGAAGCAACATTTGCTAATTGTGGAACAACAAACAAAAAAATACCCATTATTATTATGACACTACAAACCCACATTTTGTTCAGCCCATTTTATATCAACCAAAATGGAGTGTTAACACATGGGGAGGCATCATAGGAAACACTATTATTGGTCTATTCTTTTTTAATAATACTTTAAATTGTGCAATCTACACAAATTTCCTGCAAAATAATTTACCATTGCTATTAGAAGGTCTCCCAGATAACGTCATCAGGATATTGTGGTACCAACATGATGGTGCATCAGCACATTATGGTGCTGATGTAAGATCACATTTAGATAGGGTATTCACCAATAAGTGGATTGGGAGAGGAAGTCTGATAAGCTAGCCACCACGATCACCAGATCTCACACCTTGTGATTTCTTTCTGTGGCCAGCTGTAAAAAACATTGTTTACGCAACACCTCCTACAACGACAGAGAACATGCAGCAACGAATAAGAAATGCTTTTCTTCAATTAAGTGAGAATAACTTAGCTCAGAATGTAAGTCTGTCGATACAGAGACGGTTGAGAGCATGTGTAGAAGAGAATGGAAATATATTTGAGCAAATTTTAAATTAAGATTGTTTTATTATGGAAAATTTTCAAAATGTGATTCTAAAACTAATTATAAAGCATTTAAAAAACAGGTGTTTGTTAAAATTACTTTGTTTTATTTTCATGGCCAACCAACTACCAGATCCGTATTTTGCATGTTATAAACATGAGTATATCCCATTAACGGGTTATAACTTTGAAAATACTTGAAATAAGTACTATGATATTGGTATCATTTTAAAGGCAATTTTACAAGGAATATGCTGACTTATAAAAATATTATAGGTTAGTTTTTTAAAAAACGAGAATAATAACCAATAAAGATCGATAACTTAGATACGACATATTTAAGACCCTGTATATTTATTCACTTTGTTCAACCTTAAAACAAATAACGTGTTAGTTCATAAATTAGTAACACAAGAGTTACGTGTGGCATTCTACCAATTTTCAGACTACGGTTCTTGTTTAAAAAAATTAAATTCATTCATGTGCACATTTCCAACATCTGATTTAATTTATTTCCTTTTGCGTTTAGGATAATTTACTGTTACCATTACAAAATGTATGTAGATCACGATATTCTCTTAAATAAATTGTTCTTCAAAGTTACATAAATAGTTTTTTGTCATAAGTGGTCTAGCAAGATGCACATGATTGAATTTTTTTTAATCTTTAGCACCCTACAGTTCAAAAGTTAAGGCATTTAGAACATATGTTCATAAGATTTTTTTTTCGCACAATGGATCCAAGAATAACCCCCCTTAAATACCAGCATGTTATTAAGAAACACGATGTATATAAATTATTAAAATATTTTAGTATATATGACAAATGACATATTGCTGTGGTTGCAACGTTACAAGAATTGTATTCATTTTAAAATTAATGTTGTGAATGCATTGAAAATTATTATATTCTACATAGAAACTTATTCCTTAACAGCGTACACTTTATAAGTTCTTATGAGTTCTTGCAGTGTTTTTAGCTTCTTCGTTTTCTGGTATACCTCTTACTCAGTATTGTTTGGGATAAGGTTACAAATTTTTAAAGAAAAGTCTAGGTTTTTATATAAAAATCATATTTATATTTTTATTAAAACATCAACTACAATTAGCATTGCTATACTGTGTCTATATTAATTTTTTATATTATAAGTAATTAAAAGAAAACATTTCTACCCATCTGTTCGTTATAATGTTTCTGTAAAGCTGATATATCTATAATGATAGTCATAGAGTATTTATCCTGTTTTTAAATATAAAAGGAAACTTCGATTCCTCATAAGTAATTTGTTAATATTAAGCTGATTCTATTTTACCAAAAATATACATTTTCACGTAGTGCCTTGGTAACCTAGAACTTTGTAATGGTGAATGTTCGGAAATTGGCCTATATTAATCACTAGCTGCAAACATTCGCACGTACTACCGCTAGCGTCTTAATAGGTACCTACCCACCAAAAATATTCCCTTTCTATTTATATTATTTGCTTTGACAATTTAAATCAAAAAAAAAATTAAAAACAATAACAAACTTACTTTATTTCATCATTTACCTTTTCAAATTATGCCTTATGTATATCCTCCATTTTAAATAAACAGTAATATAAAAATTAAATTATTGAAAGAAAATTATTTTAAAAGAAAACTAAATGAAAATTAAAGTCTAAATCTTAATACAAATAAACTAATCGTGAGACGAAATGTAGTGTATAAACCCTAAACTCACTTTTTCTATCCCAAAAATGTTTATTCTCTTTTTAAAAATTCGGGTTTTAATACTTCGAAGTTGAAATCCAATCTTTTTTAAGTCTTTTCCTGTTTTTCGATTATATACCAAAACAAATGACTGTCGGCTATCCGCAGCGCGCCTCTTCTCAACTAATTTTTAAGTTGGCATTGAACGTATCGAAGCGCCCGTGATGAAATCTCTTCTGTTCATTTTCTGCAAGTTGCCGCTTCTACACTAACACACACACATTGTCTTTGACAGTTCATTCACTAATGTCGGCACCCCGAATTGTTTATTATTAAAAAGTTTTTCACCAACTTGCTATGTTTCTTCTGCGGTAGGTATATGTTTTCCTTTCTTCTTAATACAGTCCCTCATTGTACTTGTTTATAAACGTATTGCCTTTCTCATTATTCGTTACATATTTTCTTTTCCCATTCGCCAACATAATCTTTATTTTCTTTTTAGGAATATCTCGATTTGATAAAACTGGGAACACATTGCAGACAACTGGAATCTTTCTTACACACCTTGCATCATGAAGATCAGTCACGCCTGCTACGCCGTCTCTAGACACTATCCAGGCTCTTTCCCCCGGTAATACATTTATTTGCAAAAAACTGTAAACAGTATTGATACTATATTTTTTTTGCAGGATTTCGAACCATACTAGATCATTCCCACAGTCTATTAAAGTTCCTGTGCCACACATACAAAAATTCATGAATGTATTCTTGTATTCATACAGTTATTGTTTACATAGAACATTGTCATCGAACATATCGTATTATAAATGTTCAACTCATATCCTTTTACTATTCATAAATATAAGTTCAAGGTATTTACTATGTTTTAAATATGATTATTAAAAATCTTTCTTATAAATTGTCACATTATGCATGTCTAAATTTACATTTATTTATTTTGTTATATTTTCATCTCGTACATATCTAATGTGACCGTGCTCATACAATTTTATAGCATTTAAATGAGCCATTCTCTTTACCGTTCCATCCCTCAATATAACTCTTTCTCTGTTATTAATTTTGAGTGCCTTTTTGTTTTTAAATAATGGTCCATTACTTAAGATGTATAGAGCTATTTTTACGCCTTGTGAAAAATTAGGTTGCGTTTCTGTGTATTCAAACCATACCTCATGCTTGTCTTTTCTACAAAAAATATAGATTGCATAGTTTTATTTTGTGCTTGTTTTGCATTTATTTTATATTAAATTTTAATACTTATTCAACTTGAAATATGTAATGAATTATGTTTATTTTTATACAAAAGGTTTCTCTTTAATATATAGGCAACCCATTATACCTTTATGTTACCTGCTTTGTCTAATGCTTAAAACTAAAATAAACATTTTTAGACTTAGAATTAATATTCTTTTCAACACTTAAGCTAATTCTTAATATTATGATAATTAAAAAAGATACAAAGGTCACAGCAATATGTTTCAATAGTCTGGATTTGATTCAAAATATCTATATTCTAAGGCAATTTCAGTAGTTTTCTTCAGAAACAAATCTATATCATTTTTTTCTCTTTATATATAATACTTGACTCTTCTATAACCACCTTTTTTCTAATTAAATAATACTAACTTGTAACATCTCTTTTCGTTTATTACTATCTATCACACTCTAAGTACACCTATTGTAAAATTCTTAGCTATCCATGAATTAGTTTCCTTTTTTACACATAAACAGTTAATTCCCGAACAAATACTTATTTCTTAGACAGTCTTTTAACTAGATTTTATGGAGCATTTTTTAATGTTTTAAAATTTTTCATTCAACTTTAATAGTTTTACAATTTATAACTCAAATTATAATATATCTTGACATTTTCAGACACTGTGTAACACAGTAACTAACCACAAGTTTAACTCATTTTAAGAAATATTATTTTTTGAACAAGTTCTACTAAATTTGCAATAATAGGTTTCGATTCTAATTACATAAATCTTCAGACTGAAATTAATTCTAAAACTTTACGTATCAATTACAAAATCGCACACATTCCCTCAGCTATAAAGGGAAATCCCGTAGCTGCAGTTCTGCAATAAAAATCTTCACCTTTAATGAAATTTTTCTACCAGTTCCCTAGTTTTTCCAATACAGAGAAGATAAGCAATTAAAACGCAAGTAACAACAAAAAGAACTTTAGAAGTTCTCTCATGCGTAGTCACCCAAACCAATCCGTTAGATGATGGTGTTGAAACGGATAACTTGGAAATGGAGAAGCCGAAGGTGTGTCAAACGTGAATTGGGATCCGTAACGTTAATCTTGGGGTCGTTTGCGGCATGTCTTTACCTTCTAAACACGTACACATACATGGACACAAACGTACGCACGCAAACTCGCACGTTTATAGTGCAATCGCTATAATTTATTTTCTCTTCTCGGTTACGTTTTACTGTTATTTTGTGTAGGAGAAGAATGAAGGGAAGTTTCTCCGGTTAATAATAAAAATATAAGGGTTTCACGTGATAAATATTGTGTCAAAAGAAACGACCGAAGAAAATTACTTTTGTTGGGCCTGGATGTCCTTTTTTATTGTTACTTACTAGTAAACTACGAAGAAACTGAATATACTGTAAATATCATTCAACCAGCTCAATAACTTGTACAAAATAATGCGTATCAATTGAAATGAAACAAAATCAGTTTACATAAACTTTACAAATCAAAGTGAGCAATAAATCTATATATATATATTATATTATGTAGAAGTGAAAATGATATCTTCTCTTCTTTCGTTTTTTTCTTAGCCGTTATTTTGTATATTTTCTCTTTTTGTTCTTGGAATGCGGCTTTTTTTTTTTATATATATAATTATTGGTGGTAAGTAATAATTGAAGAGTTAACGTTTCGACACTTTATTGTCTTCATCAGAATAGTGTATATAAAGAAATTGCAGCATATCTGGAAACAATTACACATTATATCTATTGTACCTTATTAAAAACAAAGAAAAACATTCACAGCTTGTTATTTATTAACATATTAAAATTATTTAATCTATAATTTACCTAAACATGATGGTTGTAATTATTATTTAATAACTCTTTAATATTTTCTTCAACTATCTTTTCGTTAATTCTATTTATCAAGCAGGACTTCATCGTTTCTAAAACACATTGAGTGGGTCTGATCTTCTAAAGAAACACGTGCTTTTTCTTTTTAAAAGGAAAAAAGTTCTCGATAACAAGTTTATTTGTGTATATTTACAACGTTAACATATACAGATAGGTTTTGGGAATAGTATTTGTATTATTTTATTAATGGAAAATATATTTTTGACAAATTATTAATTTCGTTCCTGTCATTAACAGCATTATGTTCGTGTCTTTTGATTTCAATTAATTCTAGTACTGCTGGTGATTTAGTATTTGTTTCAACATGGAGGATTTTGGTTTTATCAAAGGCAAATGAATGTGTCAATTTATTACTATGTTTCTTTAATGCCGTGATGTTAGCATATTTGTGGCCTTTTATACGCTCGTCGAGATGTTGCATAGTTTGGCCGATGTAAACTTTGTCACATGTCCCGCATGGGATACAGTAAACTACATGGGTCATTTTATTTTTATTGATTTTGTCTTTTAATTTGGTATTTATGAATTTTAAGTTGTTGTAGCTTTTGTGCGCTACTTTAATATTATGTTTAGAAAACATATTTGTTAATTTTTCTGATAGGTTGGGTACATATGGCAATGTATAAATGAAAATGTAATCAAATTAATGATTACATTTTCATTTATACATTTTGATTTACATTTTATGTTTGTCATTGTTTTCTAATTGACAACCAGTTGTCATATTGTCATTACTTTTATTTCATTGTATGCCACTACTACCAAGAAGATTTTCAATTTTTCAATACATTTGTATATTTGGCAAAGAATTGTAATATATTTTATTAACTGCCTGGTTGAAATAAGGCATTACACAGTATTAAGTAAGTGCACAGTTGTTTTACACTTCGACATTTTGGAGTCACATTTTAAGGTAATACTATATTTTTTATTCAACACATTTTAATGCTTTACATACACCTTCTTTGTTATGCTGCACTGACGAAACCAAACTAGGTAGAAACATATATGTCTGTAGCTACAAACACATCTTAACATATACATAGTTGCGTCGTTTATTGTTTGTGTATTTTCGATCAAATGTACATGTCTAGGTAAACCTAAACCATTTGATGGGACTGCATTAGTAATACCGATTGTCCTATGCTTATTTGCTTACATTTTCATTTATACACCACTGATTTTACATTCTATATTGTCATAATACCAACAGATCTACTTGTAATTCTTTTAATTACTTAGTTGCATCGTTATTATTTATATAATTACATTAATTGAACAGTTTAAAGTAGACCTAAACCATTTAATGGAACTGCATATGTAATACCGATTGTCCTATGCTTATTGTTTACATTTTCAATAATACATATTTGAGTTACATTCTACATTTGTCAATATATATAGGTATAATTCTTTTTCGTAGTTTAGCGGCCGCAAAATAAACTCTCAAAACAACAAAAAATTAAAACGTTTCCATAATATAGATATTACCTTTATCAATTAATCAACATAGCCAAAAATATATGGTACAGAAAAAATAACATTGGTGTTTCCTAGACAACCCAGCAATTATGTAAATGCAGCAGACCAGTATGTTTTTTTTATTATCTTTGTTTTATTAAATTATTCAGCGATAAGCTATTGCCAAATTTTGAATTTCGGTTCGAACATTATCATGTTTCTTTATTTGTATTAATTCTATAAAATTTCTAGTTCTGTTATTTTGTACTTTACCTAAAATTTTGGTTTCATCAAATTTAAAGTATGTTTACTATTGCTGATATGTTTTTTTAAACGGTAATATTTTTAGCATATTTGTGGCCATTTAGTCTATTTGATAATTATTGCATGATTTGAGCTATTACAATCTCCACATGGAATTTTGTATACTAGATGTGTTTGTTTATGAAAAGGATCTTTATTTTTAATATCACTGAACAAAGATCTTAAATTATTTTGATTCTTATGGGCTACATTTATATTAAATCGACGCAATAATTTCCTAATTTTTACTAACATTTTTTACATAAAGAATAGATACATATTTCTGTATATGATTTGAAGTAATTGTTGTTTCTATTTTTATTATAAAACTTATTTATTCTGCTTTTGTAATGGAATTTATGAAATTTGCAAAGTAATTGTTATTGATTTATATGTTTTTCATTTGTTTGAACACTGAATATTACAGGTGAAACTGATATACGTCGATAGTTTTTTCATGGATGTCTTAAAACCTTACTTGTGTATTAGAATAAATTTATGGATTTTTAATTCCTTAGGAAATATTTCCTCTAACAAGCACATGTTGATAATATCAATAAATAGTTCAATAATTCCTCATAATGCTTCCCTTATTAAACAAGTAGTGATTTTAAATATATCTCTGACTTTTTTTTTTTATTTTTTAGACTAATTACAAAATTATTTCCATTTCTGAAAGTGCAACAGGTCTGAAAAAACATGTTTTATTACATGTTGTATTAATTTCTACCATAATATTATTATTCAGTTTTAATCCATGCATACCAATATTAGTATTCATTAAACTGATCGCTTGTTATAGTAATTACATTAGTATCAACAGAGTCTCTGGCTTATTTTCACTTTCTGCGTTATTAACTTTCCAAACTGCTTCCGAAAAGTAATGCAAAGGAATTGGAAAGAGTAATAACATGCGATCAATCTTGTTTTTTTACTTATAATCCGGAAGCTAAGCGCCAATCGATGCATGGGAAAGCCCCATTTCACCAAGACAGATGAAAGCTCGAATGAACAATTCAGAATTCGATGCAATGATGATTGTGTTTTTTGACAATCATATGTTTGTGTACGTAAATTGGATACTGTGAGTCAGTAATACTACCTCGAGATCCTAACTACTATCCGGTAAGAAAAAAACATCCTGAACTGTGGGCAAACAAGTCCTAGATTCTTCACCAGGACATCGCCCTGGCCTATAGAGCATTGTCTGCCAAAACTTTTTTTATTTAGGCATGGGATCGTTGTGTTGGAACATCCACCCTATTTACCCGACCTTGCTCCACGTAATTTTTTTCTATTTCCTAAGGTGAAATCTGCTGTGAAAAGAAATATATTTCAGACAGTTCAAGCTGTAAAAGGCAAAGCGACAGACACTATAAACATGCTTTCTGAAAATTACTACAAACATAGCTTTTACCAAGGAAAAATTTGGATGAAGCGATGTAGAGATCGTAGAGGGCAATATATTGAAGGGGATGATGTTAAAATTGGAGAGAAAAAAATTAATATTTTAATAGCATTAGTCTGTTTTTTTAGCTCCTCTGTTTTTGTATAGTAAGAAATTTTATAAAATATTCTTTTATATTATCTTCCATCGTCTTCGGGACAAAATTAGAAATAAAAACTAACTTGTGATTATTAACTATTTGCAGTGGAATCTTTGTATTGTTTTCAAGCATATTTTTTGTTTTCTTTGAACTGCTGACCACGGAGACATGGTCAACATCTTTTTCTAAGCCCAGCTTTTTTACCATGTTTATATTTTTTTGTGTATATTCTTTCGTTTGTCTGTTGCAATTTTTTTAAATTGAGAAAACCGAAAAAAACCATAAAATCTATACCAAGGAGACATGATGAAGTCATAGAAAAAGTAGGATTGATAGAAGCAATCAGAAATTAAAGAAACGAAAACGCTCCAAGACATGAGAAAATATCAGCATAGATGTTTAAAGATATTGGAGATCTTGAAGTAGAGGTGCTTTTGGAGAACTATAATGAGGTATGCAAAGAAGAAAGACTACCTAGAGATTGGACATTTAGCATTATAATACCTATTTATAAGCACGGAGACAAAGAAGATTACAGAAGAATAACTATATTAAGTACAATGGTCACAGCACATGAACAGATTTTGGAAAGAAAGCTGAGAAAAGTGGTAGAGCTAATACTTGATCAGTCACAAAGTGGGTTAGAAGAGGAAGAAGTGCATGGGAAAGCTAAAAAACCTAGTTGGCCTTTATGGACATGTAAAAGGCATTTGACAGCGTACATAGAGAAAGTATATGGCAAAGCCTGGAGGAAACGTCAGCAATAATTTAGTAAAACAAGGGGAACAATGATATTGAGATAAATCAAAGAATCCAAGAAGCTAATAGGGTTTAATACGTATGAGCAGAGGATTTATCGATAAAAGATCAATAGCAAAATAAAACAAAAATGAAACTGTTTTCGACAATATACATGCCTATACTCCTAGCATATTCAAATAAAATATGATAAATAAAAAAACGAAATCTATAAGTTTTCAATTCAAACACGTTTTTATGACACTGTTTGAGCTTGCAGTTGTTCTTTCGACATGTGCCCAACACAACATTTATAAATATATACTCTAAAACGAAAAGCAGGTAAAACTTTTATTCCGCTGATTGATTAGATAATGCAGGTATTAATTAGAGGTGACATTTACCTGCTACAATAAAAGTTCAAACCAATTATCAGGGAAGAAATTTATATACGTCCTTGTATTTCAGATTTAAAGCAAAATTAATTGAAAACATTTTGCAAAAATACAAAAACGAACTCTACTATACGTTTCATCGATTACAGTTATGTAGGTGGGTAATCAAAATTTAACGACCATCCATTAAGTAGAAAACCAACGAAGTCATCGGGAACGTACCCACTTAAAAATACATGCAGCTACAATGTACTTACTACATATATATTTCAGACGCGTTTCACCCTCATGAAGACCTTCCATTTTTCCAAGAAGAATTTAGAGGAATTGCTTACAGTGTAACTAAAATATAAGATGCGGTCGTTAAGTCCCTTCACCGTGCTGAATATATGATGAGCGATGAAAACGTGTGTTTTTTACAGCAATACTTATGTATCGTATAGGTAAAAGTTATTCCTTAGTGAACACTATGACAGATGCTTTGTCTGAAATGAGTAAATACATACAATTTTACAATGCCATTTAGTTGACTAAATTATTCTATTCAACAGTTAGAATAACATTACAAAATTAAAAGTGAAATATGTATATTACTAATAGATGGCATGTAGAGAAGGAAAACTCCTGCATACTGTATGAAATAGAAACCATTCGTTATCAAATAAAAACTACGAATGCGCTATAAATTTATTTTATGTATGTTTGCTTATCACCTAGATGTATTGTTATAAATATTTAATTAACATTTGTACGACAAACTCTTTGAAGTTAATAATTGCGCCTTGTTAAATGTGAAAAAAGAATTAGATTTCAGTTAAACGAATAAAGAATCATCATTTGCAAACGATGAACAAACAAAGAACTGTATTGAAGAATTACTTGTCACAAGTTGTGTGAATTATGCTTATGTAATAGTAAATTAATTAAGTGAAACTCACAGTCAGTACAATAGCTTAACAATTGTGTTTATAGAAAGATATTCTCATGATATCGTAAGTTTAATTAATTTAATTTAATTAATGACATAATGACAACAACAAAATTAATCAAATCGACATTAAAGAATATAGTTTCCTCTTCTGTAGAATATCCAGGTAGATATGTATTAACATCATCTTTAGTAAATTATCAGTGAGAGTCCAAGTGTTAACCCACTTTTACTACTCTTATATCTGTCATCTACATCAAAGCAATATAAAGAAACAACATAATAATTTTTTATGTATTGCTACGCAACATATTTAAATATTCGAATGGCTCATAAAAAGGAGCTACTAGTATCATTATAGGCCAAACTGCCGTATTATCAAGACAATATATACTCCATGTGATAAGGCGTGTATAAATCTTTTGATGAAGCTTACACTAATCCTTTTGATATGAGAACATACAAGGGACATGAACGTTGAGGAATTTTGACATGTTCAGCAAAGATCGTCTGATATGAGGTAATAATATTATAATGAAATTTGTTACAAACAGATATTGACCGTTTATTGGAGCTCATGCCATGATGTATTGATGATTGTGTAAATAACTTGGAAAGATAAACGCATTATTCATAAGATAAATAAAGTACTTGCTTTTAATTTATAGTTTTCTCATATGCTAATCACATATGGTAATTTATATCACTAAACTTTATTGTAATCAAGCACATATAGAATGTACATTATAACAAAGTTTACAATAATTTATATTTTTGCTTAAAATAATTTGTAGACGGTACAATGTAGATATAAATTTTAAACGTAGATATGAAATTTTTTAAATTCTTATTTCTATATCAGATACATTTGCTCTTTTTTTGAAAACATATGTCTATATTTTCTCAATTTGTCAGACAATTAATATTTAAATATTAAGATTTTACTACAATTGCAACAATAGGGCACAGCTCAAGAAACACTAAACTACTAAATAGGGCACTGTTGTAAATGGCAACATGACTGCAGTCACAACCTTAAACAATATTGTTGTTTTTATTATATTGTTACATTTTGTAAGTATTATAACTTTTAAGTACTTTTTAATTTATATAAATATATTTTGCAATGAAATAGATTTAATTATAGAATTGTGAACGTAGGAAAAATAAAATTCAATTTTTTACTGCATAATATGCAGAAATTGAACGTTGGATATTGACTGGATTATTGACTCAAATAGAACATCAATTTTGTACGTTTTGTAGACATGATAGAATGGTACGCAATTACAAAAGAAAGTCTACCCGACAGAATTGGTCTGCTGATGATATGAAGAAAGCCATAGAGCATAGAACATGCTCTATATGGGGCAATAGGGTACAAGGAGGCTTTTTTGTTCCGCAATCTACTTTGGAAGATAGGATAAAGAAGATGAAGAAGAACGCATCTTTGTTGGATGAGACTTATTCTAAAGGTAGATAACGTTCAAATATATTATTTGTAATGCAATACAATAAGTTTCTTTTTAGGAATGGGAAAGTATAGGTAAATGTGTTTTCTCAAAAGAACAAGAAACTGAGCTTGAGAGCTACGTCCAGCACATGGAAAGGCCATTGTTGGATGTATGGGATGGCTTGACAACGATTTGGCTGACTTTGTCTGCAGAAATTGTAAATTCTAGCTTTAATATATTATAGCCGCTCTTGTCCCCCTTAACGATACGGTTTTACCCTTACCTACGGAGTAGAACCTTATTTTGCAAGATGTTGGATTTTACCTTCTTTTACTTTCTTATACGTAGTATAAGGAAGTATTGTGATGACGAAAATTTTCGACCTCGATATTTTCGAAGATGTCCACGTTTTGAAGTCCTCTGATACCGAAAAAGTGGTTTTTAAAAATACCCTCTTTCTCTCTCTCTCTCTCTCTCCCTCTCTCCCTCTCTCTCCCTCCCTCTCTCTCCCTCTCTCTCTCTCTCTTTCTCTCGCTCTCTCTCTCTGATCACGATAGCGGTCAAACCGATGTAGACATCAATTCCAAATGTTGTATTTACGTGTATAATCTCCCTCTTGAGATCTGATTGGTTTTTCAGTAAAATCGGTAGACCGGAAGTAGCAGTTTACTTCTGTGAAAAACGAATTTTACCAAAATCGTATTAAAAAGCTCTTTGGAAATCCTTACCGGAAGTAGGTCTTTTACTCTTATCGAAAAGCAGTTTTTTGCGAATATTTCGCAAATCATGCTTTCTAGACATGTACATTAGGAGTATAAAAGTATTTGAAACGTAATATTCAATAACTTTTCTATAAAAAAATTTCAAAATTCGGACCAGAAGTAACACTTTTACTCTTATCGAATAACGATTTTTTGCAAATATGTCGCAAATTATGCATTCTATATATATTTATCAAGAGTACAAAAGTATTTAGAGCTTGATTTGCAATGTTTTTTGTATATATGAAATTTCAAAATTTGGACCGCAAGTAACACTTTTACTCTTAGCGAGTAGCATTTTTTTTTCGAATATCTTGCAAAGTGTGCATTCTATAAAGATTTATTAACAGTATAGAAGTACTCAGAATGGTATTTTGAATAATTTTTGTAATCATGTATCG
The DNA here is from genome assembly GCA_963170755.1 of Amphimallon solstitiale. Lineage (NCBI taxonomy): Eukaryota > Metazoa > Arthropoda > Insecta > Coleoptera > Scarabaeidae > Amphimallon > Amphimallon solstitiale. The sequence goes on along the minus strand of OY720682.1, from coordinate 98,291,641 downwards.
ATTTAATTTAACGTTAGACTTTAGTGTTTATACCTATTAGTAGTATTAAAAACACAAAAACTAAATAAACAAATATGTACGAGTTATTATAGCTGCCCGGTTCTACCCCCCCCCCCCCCCGCTGCCCATACATACTATATTATATTAAATAATGTATGCATAATGTATAAAACTGTAAAATATATACCGCTTTATGCTTACATATCAAATATTAGATACAATAATTACATTTGCATTTCTAAGCTCAAAAAATTATCTGTCGGAATGTCAAAAAGGCCAAATATGAACTCTTTTTTGAATATATTTATAAAGCATCAACATCTCTCTTCATAAGTCGAATTAAAGCTAGCACAAATGCTAATAAAAAACTACGTATGCTTTTGGTAATATCATGGTTGTAGTTTTTAATTTAAATCGGAAGATATACTTATGTTTCGTATATTTATCTGTCATTTGGGATCTTACAAAATAGAAGTTTTCCAGAGGATTTAATTCTGGACTTTTGGGGGGTTAGGGTAGAGTTTTAATTTTTGCAGTTTCGATCCACTGCTGAACCATTCTGGGTTTATGTATCGGTGAGTTATCTTGTTGAAGCAGGAAGTTGTGATATTGCGTACAGTTTAAATGATCACTAATCGAACGTTCAGAAATGTATCTTAGATCATATCTTCGTCCTCTCTCACGATTGAAGAGTTGATTCATTGGATAAAATCACTGACCGCCAAAAATGTCTGTCAATGCGGTGGTAGGTTTGCGCAAATATTAACTTATCATGCCGAAGTATTTACGTTAGTGAAGGTTTCACCGCTGTAGTATAACTTTTTAAGCCGATAGAGATCAGTCTTCTTTGTGCAGTACTCGTACTAACAGGAAAAACACTTTCGTTGACCGCCGAAAGGAAGCTGGTATGTGGATGCTCCGAAACATATTGTGACAAAGTTCTGTCCTCTTCATCTGTGATAGCTCTTTGTCTATCTGATCATGGTTGCCTTCGAATTGTATTCTCAACGGTTCATTTGCGCAGCAATTTATTTATAGATGTATGACTAATTCTCGAGCAACAGCTGTTGTGGACAATCTATTGTCAAACAACTTTATCGCGCGCACTTTTTCCGGAGTAATCAACATTGTTTTAACGTTTTTACCTTCGTTAGTTGGGATATATAAATAGTACCAGGCGATATTAAATATAAAACGACAAAGACACTAACACTAATTGACTAAAATACTCTTAAATGTACTAAAAATATTTATTAGAGCGCATTTCTCTTATATATGTACTTAGTGAATCAATGGAATAAGTCAAATATATTATGTTTATTTTCTGACTTTTATATAGTCTATACTCCTTGGCCTTCACAATAACCCCGTGTGTTAGAGATTGAAGTGGTAGTATTCGAAATTTTAGGGGAAACGTGAATCAGTGACGTTCCAGACAAAAAAATTTGAATAAAAGTGGGTAGCAATTTAATTCCTAAGAATTTATAATTTCTACTCATAATTATAAAATGCAATTCGGTTTTCCTTGTTGTGTGGATATCGTGTAGATATTATCTCCAACTATAAGAATCATTTATCACTATTAAATTTAATCTGACAAGTGCTTTCGGCGCTATTAAATGTTATAAAGTCGATCTATCAAAATTAACACAACCTTCACGTACTTTCCGAGGTTATCATTGTTCGAGATTAGTTGTTCCTAAGAGAAAAAACTAATATTATCAAGCACGTTTTCGCAAAACGTGGCGTCGCCCCCAAACGAAATAAGAATCTCCCGTTTCAATATGCAGAGGAACACCGAGCCAGTTCCGTGCGATGGTGATGAATAATTTAATTCGTAAATTTCCAGTCTATTTTTCATTCTCGTCTTTTCCCCGGCTCGTTTTTTCTTTTCGTTGCCATGTATCGACTCTTTTCCCTTAGCAATATGCAAAAATTCTTTTGAATGTCTTTTCACTCAAACCCATGGACAGGTCCGTATTATAAACACTTTTAATATTCAGAAATCTGTTTATATACGATGCGGTATTAATAAAAACATAACATCGTGAAAGTACATTGAAAAAAGATTCCGCTTTAAATTTTCTGCTGCCAAATTACTGCTAGTAATGAATACGTTATATTTTCTTACACCCATGTCAACCAAGCCAAGGACTTTTAGAATTCGGTAGAAACTAACTGTTGTCAGTGGGTCCTCATGAGAAGTTTAGTGGTAGACCTCAAGAATATTTGTGTTTTCATTATTAACAACAAAATTGAACTTAGTTTTGTAGAATACAATAATTCTTCCTTACGAGTTTAAATCCACTCTGTATATTATTAGTTCTTTTGTAATCTTTAGTTTTTGTGCACTGTATCATTATCATTTCTAACTTTCCTAAAGGCTATCGCGCTGTCGATATCTATAAGCTAACAGCATAAACTATCTCCTCTTACCTTGCCTTGAGCCAGATGTTATTTACATATTGCCGTGACCTTTATAGTTTAAGTATTTTTAAAATAGTTAAATAATTAAGCATTAGAATAAGAAAATAAATTTATAGTTGTAAATATAGTTGTTAAGATAATAATGAGTTGCATAACCTTTAAGGGGCAACATCATGATGAAAAGTACATAGTAATTTAAGTTGAAATATATATACATTAAGAGAAATAGAAATAAACACAAAAATAAATTCATGTATTCTATATTTATAGAAAAGATGAGCACAATATGTGGTTTGGGTATACAAAGGCCGAACCAAACTTTTCGCATTGTGTAAGAGTGGCATTAAATATATTGAAAAAGGTGAAATTCGACATGCTCGATATGAAAACGTCTTTCAAAATGAATAGACGTAGTATATAAATTTGTAAAGAGATTTTTATCTCTCAGACATTTTATGGTTACATGATAAAATCAAAAGAATTTGAAAACAGAAATTAGTTTCATTGACTTAACAGCTGCTTATGATACAATTTGGTTAGATGGATTATTTTTAAAATTATATAGTGTGTTGCCTAATGGTAATTTAATTAAACTTATGGAAAATATGTTTACAAATCCTAAATTCAAACTTAGCTACAGGACATTCTTCAACAATATGTTTAACTGTTTCAATCTCAGCTCCGCAATCACAAGCTGGACTCACAATCACATTCCACTTGAATAACATACTATTGCACCTTCCACGATTCAACTTACACCAAATTTTTCTTGGTTGTGTAAAGCCAGGTACTTCAAGAAGAAGGTCACGAAGATTTGACCGAAACGTCACGAGCTAATAAAAAGTTGTTTTCGTAAATATCATATATATATTGTACCGTTATACCTTGCTAGAATTAAGCTAAATTCTTACTAATACGATACTGAGGCTTTAAATATGTATCTTATTAAAATATTTAAGAAAATTATTTAAATCTCCGGCTTTTACTTTAATAATCAATTGAATTATTCTCAGTCGGTTTTTAATATATTTAAAAAATAAGCATGAATAAATATAAAGACTTTTAATCTCAGAAACTTGGGTTCTTAAATGTAAAAGTTACTTTACTTTTTTGTTTAATGAAAGTTTAATACAGGTGAAACATAATATGTTTATTAGGCAATGTCAACAGTACTAAATGAAAATGTGATATGTCATCAGGATTCGGTCAAATTAAATAAATACAACTTATACAGGTTATATATGTATTTTATTGAGTCGTCAATAATAATAATCAGATTACTTTTGAAAATAGAGGGGCAAGTGATTATTTTACATTGTTATATCATATAATCTTTAAATTACACACAAAACTCAATCCTGAAAATTAATGAAAGTCAAATCATTTTCATGTCAAAAAAATCACTCATTTGTCAAATTTGTAATTTTAATGTATTCGTAAAGAATGTAATTATTATATTTTAAATATAAAATTTCACTTCAAATTAAAATTGAATTGTGAACTCTACTTTTATGTCAAGAAATGTTAGGTACGGTCCTCTTTCTAAAATCCTCAGTTAGTTATAGCAATGACAGAATTCATCCGACAGGTTCCGTCAAATCTTGTAGACTCGTACTGGTGGCTTCTCTTCCAGATAAGATATTTCTTGTTTGTTTTATCAGTTCTGTTCATCCATCAATGTTTGGCAAGGCCTTGCCGAAAATTGTATAGATAATCTCCATTTTCCCGTTATAGTACAACTATCTGTAACGGGAAAATGGAAATTATCTATCTTATCTAACTTATACATAATGTAAACAAAGGACCGAAATTAAATTTGTTAGAATTATTAGAAATTAAAAAATCAATTCAATGAAAACAGAAAGTAACGAACACACACAGATTTTACAAACAGACACACACCCATAACAGACACTTATGTACAAAGAGGCAATAAATACAACAGCATATATATCACACTACACACAAATTGACCTGTTAGTTCAGCTCGAAAATGGTATGAAAAATACCGAAACATATGTCGCAAAGACTAAATAAAAATTGTGGAAGGTTTTCAAGAGCTTTATTTTTATTTTTATTTTTATTTAAAATAGTTATATTAATAAAATGTACCACTAAGAACCGTCTGCTAACTCAATTAATAGAATATTATATATTGTATTAAATTACCTTATTATTGGGTTAAACTGTTGGGCAATAAAGATTTATTATTATTATTTTTATTATTAGTATTATTATAACTCACATTGTATATAAAACGTCTACAGCAAGTTGTAAACTAGCCCTAATTTTAACTTCTGGTAATATGCCGATTTCTTCTCCAATGGCCTGTTTTCTCTTCCCCGCAAGATCTAACCATTTACGATGTTAGGCGTGTGACATTTAGAAATTATTTCGATAAGGCTACTGCTACAGAGCCGCCTCCTGTCGCGCTTTTTCCTGCTCGTTTCACGGCCTCGTCGCTTGAATTAAAGAACTTAAATCGGCTTGAACAAAAAACGATTCTTTTTCGTTGACATCTGTGGTGAGGGAATGCTCGATAAAAAGTCGACGCTGCAAACGTTTTGGAGATAAGCTAGAGCAAAAAAAGGAATGGTAAGAGAAGAAAGGTTTTAGGACATGGGAATAAATTGCGTTTTATTTATCATACGTTCAGCATTTCTAGTTGAACAGGTGTTCAAGTAGTCTAAAATTATTGTATATTATAATATGGATTTTTTTTGTATAGCTTCAAACGAAAAACATGTGTACGGCAAGTTTCTTTGATAAACTAGTATTTTTTCATTGTTATTCGTAATTAATTATTATTTGCTGATGTTCATGGCACAAAGTTTACGGGTCCCAAAATAAGTTGTAATGATAAAATATCAAATCGACTTTATAAAAAAAAATCTATTTTCTTGACGTTAGTTAGACAGACAAGTCGCTCTTTTTTATTTCCGTTGAAATAAAATAACTCATAATTTAAAATTAAGAACAGCATTTATTATTTGGTTGCACGGATCCCTAACCTTGAAATAGTTCCCGTTTTTTAAATTTTTTGCTCAAAAGCATTTACAGTGCTGTAGCCGAATGTAAAGAACGATTACCAAGTCTAAATCTCCGAAGAAGAAGCTGAAAACCAAACATGTTTACCAGAGAAAGAGGAGAAGGATTAGAGAGAAGAGCAGAACAGAGTTAGAGTTTCCGTAAGAAAATTAGCATCTGAGTTCCTTTCTTTAAAGAGTATCACGGTAATTAACAAAAAATGTTCAAAATATCGAAAAAGTCGAAAGTGTCCTGAATAAACCCTAAATCAATTAGCATGAATACCGAGATGCTGTCATCAACCGAGGCGGTTACATGTTGCCAATGGGAGGGTAATTACTACTGAGGATGAAAAATAGACTTGCCAACTCCTCGGAAATCAAAGGAAACCGAAGTTTTTATACATACAATATAGAAGAGTGTCATAACAATGTAAAATATAAAGAAAAAGAAAAACTGGCTGATAAAGTTCTGGTGTGGGATTTCAACTAGAGGGATATCCAGATCTTATGTGGATCGAGGAAGGAGGAAGCTGTAAGGTCTGAAAGTTATATTATCAGCTGCCTCACTAAATTGGTTAATTTTGTACGCTAACATCACGTTGGAGACGACATAATGTTTCGGCCCGACATAGCGTCCTCTCATTATGCAAAAGCAACTCAAAATTTGCTTCACCAAAATAACATCATACCTATTGTATTAAAAAAGCATAATTTATCTCTCATGCCTGCTGAGTTGAAGATTTTTGAGTACTTTTATCACGCAAAGTGTATGATGGAGGGTGGCAAGCCGAAAATGAGAAATAACTATGACGTAAAACTTTTAGAAAGATACGCGAAAGAGATATTCAAGACAACCAGAACCTGTTACAAGATGTTCGCTGAAAAATGCCCCTAGTTGAGGAGCACGGGCCGCTTCATTGATTTAAGTTAATAATTTTGTTTGTTACTAAGCGGTGAATTATAGCAAATAATAAAGTGTGGTTAAGTATTTTGTGCCAAAACTATTGAGACATAATAATAATAACAATAATTTTATTTATTGGTTCATTTGACCATACAAATAGCATTGAACAAGTCACTAGTATGCATATAAATATATAAATAATAATACTAATTAATACATGTAAATATAACAATAATAATCAATATATGTTGATGTGCAAATCGGATATATGAGTGTCACTTTCTAATTCGCTAAAAGAGTAATAGCATCAATAAGTTTTTTAATTCTACTTTAAATTTCTGTAACGGTAGATTTTTTATTTATTTTTAGAAATTCTATTGAATGCATCAAATTCCGTAGGCCTTTCTTATAAATTGATAATCTATGTCACGGCACCTTCAAAGCATTACTTCGTCTCGTAGAATATTTATGGTGATCACCAACTTTTACAAATTGAACTAGATATTGCTTGGCTTAGGTTAATAGTTGGTAAATAAAACTAATTTAGCGTACCATATTAAGGAATGAAAACTTGCATAGTATTACTATGTTTCGATTGTTTTAATGCAAAACAAACTGATCCTAGACTGTTTCATAGGTCGTTAATATGTCCTCCCAGTTACATCTTAAATCGATAGTTACATATAAAAAATTTCCACTATTATTTTGAGTAATCTAGCTTCACTAGTTTTAATTAAGTAACTATACTTATTTTCTCTATTTGATACATTAATGTCGACAAATGTTGCATGAGTTCAAATGCAAATCATTTTTATTAAAACACAACTCGAGATTCCGCAGTTCCTCGTTCACTAGTGCGGCCACGTTATCATTCCTACGCAGGCTACAAATATAGTTGTGTCATTAGCAAATAGTAAAGCTCCTTGACAGGAATCGATCTGTACATAGTGCATTTGGTCCTCCAAATAACTCCTAAACCATTGTAAGAGTGTTTCCCTAACGCTATACCAATATAGTTTCTCCAGCAACTGTTCATGATTTACACAATCAAAAGTTTTATTCAGATTCAATAATATAGGCAAACATTCCTTGCCTAGATCGATGTTCATAGATATTGTTTAATACTTCCACTATTGCATGCATTGTACAACGCCCCATTCTAAATCCATATTGATTCTCATTTAAATTGTTACATCTGTTAAGAAATGTTAAGAACTTATCCGGCAACTACCCTTTCAATAACCTTAGAGAACATAGAAAACAACGATATATGCCTCTAGCTCCGTTATAAGATTTTCATCGCCTTTCTTGTGTATGGGTATTATTTAAGCTTCAAGTTATTCGAAAATACACTAGAGCTCAAGGAAATATTTATAGTGAAAGTAAGAGGGGCTGTAACATTGTTCATACATTTTTTGACCATTAAAGAGGAAATCTCATTATAACCTGTTGAGAAACTTGATTTTACTTGGATAATGATTTTCTCTACTTCAGTCTCATGAATGGGACTAAATATCAGCGTCAGATCATTGATTGACGTTTCCGTATTATATTCATTTAATTGGCTTTGAAACAAGCCACAGGTAATACCGCGCGATCATTTAAATTATAAATTAGAGCAGTTTGTGAAATTTAAATTAAGTTGGTATATAAGTACTAATTTACAATTTGAATTGTCAAAGTGACGTTTCAAAATGTTTGATTTAGAACATAAGATTTTTCTTACTGAAAGTTATTTTAAAAACGCCGAACGACAATAGAATGGTGAATGGACATATTCAGTACCACACTGCATCAATGATTTTCAAAATGCCTTCCCTAATTTTCCTGCGGATTATCAAAAATTAGTCCAAGAAATTTACACATGTGTGGTGAAATTTCGTAATGTTGGAACTGTAGGTAGGAAAGCTGGTAGTGGCGCGCCCAAAAAAAGGACTCCTGAGATTGTGGCAGATGTTGCAGAAAGAATGGAACAGTCTCCCAAAAAATCTCTTCGCAGATTAGCCCAAGAAATAAACCTTTCATATGGAACTTGTCAAAAAATTTTAAAAGAAAATTTAAATCTTTATCCCTATAAGATTAACGTCGTTCAAGAGCTATTCCCTCGAGATTTTCCTGTACGAATAGAATACTGTCAGGGGTTTTTGAATAATTTAAATAACAACAACATTTTGGATTTAAAATTTTTTTCTGACGAAGCATGGTTTCACCTATCCGGCTATATAAACAAACAAAATATGCGTATTTGGTCTTCGGAGAATCCTCATGAGTTTATTCAATCGCCTCTCCATCCGCAGAAAATTGTGTTTGGCTAGCGGTTTCTAGAAGGCGTATATTTGGACCTGTGTTTTTTGAAGGAACGATAAATGCTGAGAGATATCGAAATAATTTACTTGAACCGTTTTTACAAAATCTTCATGATGACGAACTTTTACATGGGTATTTCCAACAGGACAATGCAACAGCTCACAAAACATGGGAAAGTATGGCTCGAATTCGCGAGTTTTATGATAATCGAGTCATTGAATTTCCGCCTCGCAGTCCGGACTTAACGATTCTTGATTATTTCATTTATCCGAATCTGAAAAACACAGTTTACAAAAATAACCCACAAAATCTTGAAGAACTACAAGAGGCAATTTCTAATGCATGTAACGCTATAACCGTTCAGATGTTGGCAAATGCTTTTGAAAATATGAAACGGAGGGTTAACAGTTGCATTGCAACAGGGGGAGAACACTTTGAACACCTTTTGTAATTCACAATAAAACTAATTTATCTTGTAATGCTTTCATTTCCATTAAATTTAAATCGATTACACATAAGATTCACAAATGTCACAAAGTATAACATAACCGCAAATTTCAATTAATCAATAATTGACATTCTGGACAATCTAATAAAAAAAATCCCGCCTGCTATAATTTAGAATTTAAATGATCGCGTGGTACTTGTGAAGTAATCAGTAAACCAATTTTTTAATACTTCATGGTTTGAAATTATTTCATTATTTAGTGTTATTTTCAGTTCCTCACCTTTATAATTCGAATTATTACCTTTTATTATTTCTCAAGCTGTTTCGTTTTTGTTATTTGAATTTAACATTACATAAAAAGTTATTATTGTATATTTCTTTTGCTTTTCTAATAACCGAGCTATATATCGTCTTATATTTTTTGTAAAAATCTTTAATTTCCTCATTACCAAATAGTGTTAGCAAATACAAGCCTCTTAATTTATGTGACGAGATTCTGATGCCGTTTGTTATCCAATCATTCCGTAGCGTAGCTTTATTTACTTTCCATATTTTTAAGGGAAATGCTAAATTAAAATTATGTTGAATAATATTTATAAACTTAGAATACTGTTGATTCACACTTGTTTCGTTGTAAACACCATGTCAGCTTTGGTGCTCCATTCCATGAGCTCCATGAGCATTGATATATTGTTTTCCCTATTCAGCTTTCTATAACTTAATCTTTGTCTGGAATCAGTCTTAATCTCTAAAGGCAAAAGCATACGTTATTCAGCAAAAACTCTAAATTGTCAAATTTATTATAAAATATATTACATATACCTGACTGAAGCAATTCTTTAATTATATTCATCTATTCTAGTTATTTACAAAATCATTGATGCATAATAGCATGAATTCCAATAACTCAAGCTCTTTTCCTAGTGGGGCCAGAGCCTTTTTACTCCATTAATAATCCCAACTATTTTTTTAAATATATATTTTATATTATTTAATATTTGTGATACTGGCATATCATCTTGACCAGTGTTTGTAACTTCTATCTATTTTTGATTCTGCATATTCTTATCTGTACTTTTTAATCTCATTAACAATTGAAACAGGTATGAAAAGAAATGTTGCACAGACATAAAATTTGGAAAAGTTTTACGTAAGATTGACAAGTTCAAGATTATTTGACAATCAAAAGTTCAGTATGTAATTTTCTACAATTACTGTCGTTAAAGGCTAACTATTTTTTCTTACGTCATTACTAGGGGTGGATAGTGGTTTAGATTACAGGTCTGGACTGGATAAATAATGTAATTTGAAATTGGGCACAGTAATCAGGAATCAGGTAAATAATTTAAGGTAATTGTCTGTGCACAAAAATTACATCCTGAAAAGGTATTATTTCCCTCAGAATTGATATTAATAGCATCATCCAATTATTAGTAGCATAGAGCTACCAAAAACGAAAATCTTAGATTCGAACTGAAATAATTAGCTAATATTAAAACGCAACTATAAATATACAACTTTTTAGCGAAGTCCCTTCATTAATGTAATAAAATATCATTTTAAATTCATATCTAATTTAACTATAATATTAATTATATATGAATGACATTTTATACAAATCTTTAATATTTTGTTATGCTAAATGAATTTTCCTGTGTGAATATTATCGTATTTTTAATAGTTCATTTAATGATTACATAGAAGTATATTATTTGTATATGAAAAAGTGCTAGCTGCCTACGTCACGCTTATTCTTCGCGCGATCTTTAGTTTCATGTTTCGTGCGCAAATTTCAATGTATTGAACTGGTTTTTGTGTGCCTACGTAGTACAACCAGAAGATATATAAAGCCGCATTTAATACTTCTAGAGGGTCTGATACCGTGGAAACATTTCTTTCCGATACCCTCTCCTAAAGATCAAACCAAGGTGTTGTGATCTCCTCGGTCAGGTTTTGGACACCGTGACCATAATATAGTTCAGGTTAAGAAACCGTGAACAAGTAAACCGTAACCCTTACCTCGACCAGGTTTTGATACCGTTATCCGCTCCTGTAAAAAACCGTAATTAATATAGTTCGTTTTATTCCAGGACAGCGTAATAAACGACAATCTCCGTATAATAATATTCAAATCACCGTACAAACCACAAGCCGCGTATCCAAATCATTTTGCTTTCTTTTGACTTAGACAGCAAATGTAAATTTCCGTATTGCATATATTAACCTCAAAGACATTAATTCGATTATTTCGTACCGTACAATTTTCTATGACAGATAAATATATTGAAAATAAAATAGTCAGTATGGTCTTTCAAGGAAATTGTACATTCATTATTATCAATTACACATGTTTAAATTTCAAGTTTACTTAATAAACCGTTTGTTTGTGTTTCTTAAAGCATCGATTTTTCTTTCAGGTTATGTGTCAATTATAACGTGCCGCTTCCATGTATATAGATCGATGTATTTATTGTTCAAGTTAACCGTAAAACCATTTATTTCGATATTATATTAATAAAGCAATTTTATTTTACCTGTTTTGAATAGTAATGAATAAATATTACTTAAAACAAATTTGCGTGTGTTTTCGATGTTTTATTTTTGCACACCCGCATCGTAAGAGATTTCATAGTACTTTCTTAATTCATTAAAATACATAAGGATAATAAAGATACTCACCCCATTTCTCCACTGTAATTTAGCCGCTGGATTTTCAGTTTTACAAACTATGATAACAATTTTCACTAAGCTAACTGTCAACGTAAAGTTCATTCTGGAAACGCATCAGTAAGCACGCCATCTACCGCAGGAAAGGAAAATCGAATGCCGCTATAGTATTCAGTAGTATAGGCAGACAAAGTTGCGAATTCTTCTTATGTAAATTGATGAGCCATATCCTAATTAATTTGAAATTAGCACTCTCAACTCATTAGTATTTGTAAATAGTCCTTCTAACAAGGCAATGTAGTAGCTTTTATTTAACGCGCCTTCAATATTATATTAATTTTTCATAGTGTTTCTCTGTAGTAGATTCGTGGTTTAAGTCAGTAGCTCTCAACATGTGGGGGTGCGACTACAGGGTGGGTGAGGGAGGGGGGGTTGAAGGTTGCTTAAGGGAAGCGTTGTATCTTTTTTATAACTTTTATTCCTATACTTTATACTATCGTCTCGCCGATAACTCCACGAGTGAGAAAGCGCAATAGTAAAAACTTTGAGAAACACTGATTTAAATAATTGTTTCTGTCTTTTGTTTTAATTGATTAGTCTTTAGACTGTTACTGATTTATTTATCAGGGAATTCTAACAAGTCTTTAGAGACATGGCTTCCAAATTGACTATTGCGTTTTAAGAGTATCTACTTTGTCTTTAACAAGAGTTCCCTGTTGGCTTATTTTATATGGGAACTTGTAACACATTTTGGCTTCAATATGTTTTTAAGTTCTAAATTTTGTTAAATATCAATGGTTATTGTCGTGTACATCATACTGCAGAAATATCTGTGCAGCCTATGGGATGTAGCAGTATTTAGGTGTCAATTTCACAATCAAGAATCGTGCGTATGTTATCAATTTTAATCCTAAACTCAATTTATATACAATATTATTAAAAACAAATACAAAATATAATAGTTCAAACGTAAGGCTAGACCTGCTCCTTCTTATTCGTTATTGGAAATAAGGACATATGCCTATATTATATATGGATTATATTATTACGTACCAAAACAATTGTCAAATACGACCCTGCTTCGTCCCCTTACTATATGCCTCGTTTAGGCGAGCTGATTTTTCACCTAAAGGCGCTAACATACAAATGCGATAAATCCAAATTTACGTTAAAGAAGCACACATTGGGAGAACTTGTACTAACCGGCACTTACGCCCCTATAGGAAGGGTGCCATTTTCGTGGTCCGCACATTCCAGTCACATATGTTTAAGCACTTCGGACACCATAAAAAGCGCATTAGGATTTGAAGGCGGTCTGGCATAGTTGTAACAGAGGGCGATAGAAGAGCGTCGGCTCTAATGGCATCCGTCTATGTGTGTAGGTTATAAAAGGCATTCACCTAACCGTATAGTCCTGTCGGAGTGTGGTCATCTATGGTACGCCTAGAGCGGGTTAACGAGTGAGCGTATGTGTGTGTGATGTATATGTGTTACTTCTATTCTCCCCTTTTTAGTGCGGTAACACACAAAAAAAGCTGTAACTACTTGCATTTTCCTCACGCCTCTTTGTGCGATTTACTTTGTCTTTGGCCTATATTTATTGAGTAAGATTGGATTTGTGAAAGCGTCGGTTTTACTGCAAGCAAAATGTGTTTTTTGCTTAGATTTGCGCATTAGAGACTGTACTGTAATAACGATTTTCAAGAGACATTTTCTTATTACCCGCAGAAAAGGATATAAATAAAGTAACAATAATTATACACGATGTTTATTTCAAAACTTCTCACCCTAAATTTCTGGAAATCTGGAAACTATGAAAAAATCACCGAAACACGTAAGAAGTATTATCGTGGGAGCCATTTCTTAATGCAAAAATTAACCCACCCACTTTAACCACCTGTCCGCAAGAGCTTCCCCCATAAAAGTCTTAAACGGAACGGGGTATCGAGTAATACGTCATATTAAAGGTATTTTGAAACAATGCGTTTTGGCGTTTAGTTTTTTTTAAATTGATTGATTCGTTTTGAAGATTTAAAAAAAAAAATTTTTTTTTGGTTTGGTTGTATGTCTAGCTAGTCAATCTATTTTAGGAGCATCGGAACAAAACCCAATAAAAACATCAAACACATTACCGACAACAAAACAGTGCCATGGATCACTGATGAATTAAGACTAATGAAACGACAACTGAACGACCTATATTGGTTAAAATCACACTGTGACTCTGCCAATATCAATGAACAGTACAATACCAAAAGGAAGGCATACAAAAGTTTGATTGAGGCGACAAAAGCAAATTATTATAAAAATCACATCGATGGTGCTCAAAACAAGGTAAAATGTATATGGAAACTTGTGAACGATACGCTTAATAGAAAGAAAACATATGGCATCGTTAAAATTATAGTCGATCACGAAACAATTACTAATCCAGAACAAATAGTGGAAGTATTCGGTCGCTACTTCTCGGGCGTAGTGCAGGACGCCCTTGACAAACAGTTCGGGAATGACTTGTCGGATTCGTGTACGTGTGATCCAGGTGTTCCTAACACAATGGCGTTCTTAGACACAGATATCGCCGAAATAAAAACTATCATAGGAAATCTAAAGAATAAAACCAGTGTAGGGAGCGATCAACTGTCAATCAGCATGATAAAGGATACATGTGAAGACTTAGCCGCCCCTATGGCACACATGATTAATAGGGCAATAAGTGCGGGAAAATACCCAACCATATTAAAAAACCGTTGTTATGCCGGAATATAAGAAAAATGATAGAGTAAACATTGAGAACTATCGTCCTATAGCAGTTGTTAGCGTTATTTCGAAGGTTTTCGAAACAGTATTACATATCCGTTTAAAGGGTTTTATTGAAAAGTACGATATATTATCACCGTCTCAGCATGGTTACAGGGCATCCTATTCGACAGAAACCGCGGCCTTCAGATTTCTGGGACATGTGAGTAAACAACTGGATGTGAAACAATTTGTAGCCGGACTCATGTTTGACATGTCACGTGCGTTTGACACAGTTGATAGGGGTTTCGCCAGACATAAACTTGAAAAACTAGGCTTTCGGGGCAGTGTATTGGACGTTCTGACATCATTCCTGATAGATAGGAAATTTTACGTGAAGTGTAATGGTGCTCGCTCCAAAGATTATAAGACTGATGCTGGGGTTACCCAGGGCTCAATACTGGGACCCTTGATTTTTATACTGTTCATGAATGACCTCCAACACCACTTGTCAACAGGTGAATTAATTTGCTATGCTGACGACACGTCAATTGTGGTCTCAGCGTCGAGCCCTGAACAGCTCAAAGTTAACATAGCCACAGTAACCTCTGAAATGAGGAATTGGTGTAGACTCAATAGACTGATTTTAAATGAGACTAAGATTGAATGTATTTATTTTTATAACAGAAAGATCCCGGCTTATGTCCCTGCAGATGACAACAAAAATTGTAAATTTCTGGGGCTATACATATATCAACCCTCGGCTCTCGTGGGATGAGCATGTGGAGTGGGTAATTAACAAACTGAATTCAGTCTATTTTGGTATTAACCGATTAAAAAATATGCTCGACACATCGGGTCTCCTTCAGGTGTATCATGCATTGGTATATTGCCATTTGAATTACAACATAATTGTCTGGGGCCGCCCAGCTCTAAATAGTCGCCTTTTCATACTGCAGAAAAGAATTATACGATTAATTTTTAGTTTGCCACAGATGGAAACCTGTAAACCTACATTTATATACAATAAGTTGCCCACCTTGACATCAATTTATATACTACGGTGCAGTATGTTTGTCAAAACAAATAAACATTATTTTAGTGTTAACTCTTTAAATCATAATTACAATACTAGATACTGTGGGGATTTGAGAGCCGAGGGTCACTTGATAACTTTATTTGAAAAAAATGTGAAATTTAATTGTACAAAAATTTATAATAGTATACCAATTACAATTAAGAATATTGTTAATGTTTCTATGTTTAAGTCATCCCATAAAATGTTCTTGATAAACAATGCTTTTTACACATTGAATCAATTTTATAATTATGGGAAACTATGATAACTATATTGCAATGTTGACGTGTCTAATATCTATGTTTGATTAACTGGACTAATAAAATTATTATTATTATTATTATTATTATTATTAAAGACTTGCTCAAAAACACGGAAAATAATTAATCTTAGAGTTCCTTAACTTTATAGTTATGTTTAATGCAGAACACTTTTCCTTCTTTTTGTCGTTACTTGTTAAACAAAAATGCACGTTTTAGGAACGTTTTTACAACAATTTTGAATTCATTGATTCAATTTTTGTAACAGCACAATAAATTAATGTTTAACGAAAAACAGGCAATAGCATAACAAGCGGATATATAATTATTTTGTTCCGGTGCTCCTCGTTTAGAAATACATTGTATGTTGCCTTGGTATAAATTGCACTTTTGTGTTATCAACCCAAAGTTATTTAAATAAAGTACCCTTAAAAAAATAATGTATGGGACGACATCCTGGGGGGACAAAGTGATTGGTTTGTTGTCTTTCAATGGAAATATAAATGGCGAAGCATATTTGGATATGTTGGAAAATACTATCAATACGCTAATTATTGATGTACTTGAAAATCAACTGGATAGAGATGAAAATACCCTACCTGACAATAACGAATTACATTTCTAACATGATGAAGCTCCTCTTTAATAAGTTCTACCAGTACGGCGATGATTAGACAATGTATTTCCACATAAATGGATAGGACTAAGAGGACCTATAAAATGGCCAACCAGCTCGCTGATTTGACACCACTACACTTTTTTCTAAGAGGTTATTTAAAGTGAAAGAAACAAGAGTCATAGTTGAATATCAAATTTTAAAAACACTGATATATGTACAACAAATCACAAATCTAGATCTATTACAGGAGAACACAATAAGATATTGCAGTACCAATAAAATTGACCTTAAAAACGTTTATTTGGGTTGTATGTTACGTACAAAAAAGAACACTAAGAATGAGATAATAATAAATAGCACTCAGTAATACTGTGAAATCCACGCACGCAGTATTAGGAAAATATTACTGAAAATGTCTACTGCAGAATCACAAACTTGTATCTGTTTTCATCTCGACCATCGGAATTAATTTTCTACAAATTTTACCAACTTGTACATCGAAATATTTAAGACCGATAACTCAAATACAAATTTGGAAAGTCTCATTGAAAACTCAATAGAGAGACCTCATGCTTTTTCTAAGAAGCCAAATGTGCAAATAGACAGAGATCTATCCAAGCTACTTAGATAAACCCACACTGTGCTATACACGTGAAGTTTGTTGTTAATTAATAAAGAAATAGATAAATGAATAGCACAAAAGCAGAAACGAATGACAAATTAGGTACTCAAAAGGATAAATATCTACTACAGCTCTAAATAAAAAAAAATAACGAAAACAAGACAAAACCGGATCTAAGCATATCGATAAATAGGTACATCAATTAACGGTGCCTTAAATTTGAAAATGCAAAAATTAAAATGACTATTCAATGATATTGAAACCAATATTAGGAGTTGTAAATAACTTAATTAAGAACTCAGCAGAGAGCAATCCAATATACAGGGGTAACTAGTAATAAGGAACAGCCAAACTAGATATACATTGTCAAATAAATAAATATTCGGTTGCAAAAATATCTCACCTAAATTTACTCAATTTTCGACCAAATTGTCACACATTATTTTGCGCGTTTTTCCTGTCAAGTGCCATTTACAAGAGTTAATTTTTAAAAATTGATTCATGTTTGTAATATGCATTTAAATTTAGTTGAGTTATTTTTGCAAGACTCTAGTAATGAGAATCATAAGCAATTTGATGCAGCAGATTACACTTTTTCCGATGCGACTACAAATATTTCCAACATTCACTGGTCCCGAATGATAAGAACTTGCCCTGTGGTGACAATTCATTATACACAGACGATTTGATGTAGACTTTGCTCTTGGAAAAAATAACCCATTATGCTTTGTTTTTGAATTGCCCCAATCCACAACTAACTATGGGATAACTGAAATGCTTTATTGGCATCCTTGTTGTGAGTGGGTACAACGAATTACCAGGAAGAATATCTTACTGAGCTTCTGAAGTCGACATGAAAAATTTGCGAGTGAACAACGTCATGAAAGAAGATCGATTTTGCCAAATAATACGATTCCTTCACTGCGTCGATAATACCAAGATGGATGCAAAAGACAAATTTTGGAAACTAAGGCCAATTGTGAATAAAATGCATCAAAACTGTATAAAAGATTTTTTGCCCGAAAAACAGATTTGATTATGACGAGATCATGAACAAGTACTTCGGCAATTATGGCTGCAAACGGATTATCCGTGGGAAATCTGTGAGGTTTGGCTATAAAGTTTGGAGCATGAACACCAAATAAGGCTATCTAGCTTCGAAGTTTATCAAGGAAACCTAAGTGGCCAATATAAAAACTAGAGAGGAACAGACGAAATGGACGGAAATTTATAGCGGTACAGAATTTCAATCCGAGTTAAAAAGAAATGGTGGTAGTGCATATTCACTTGGCTCGTGGCCATAAACAATGAATGAATTTTGTAAAGAAAGGCCATAGGAAGGCATACCGATCATCTCTCATTCCGAAGAGAATTAGCAATAAAGTATTTACAGCAATATGGGGTATTACCAGAGATCGGTGGACGTCCATCAGCCTCTAAAACTATTGTTTCCTGGAACAGAATAAGTGATGATGTAACGTATGACGGGATCAATCACTGGTCAACACCCCAAAAAAAAAAGTCTCGCCGTTGTGCTGGAAAGGGCTGCACATTGAGTGAAAGGACCATGCGCAACAAATGTGACGTTGGTTTATTGGTATTGAATGTAACTTAATATTACATACCACATAAAAGAAAGACTTGTGAATTTATGGATACACAAAGAAATTGTTCTCTTTCCTCTTAATAATATTCGATATTATCTCCTACGATCTTTTTTTTTCCAGATTCCTAGTAGATACTGGTATTACAATATGTGTTTCTATTCTAAAAGACTTTATATAAAAATATTTTATTTTATTTGTAAATGAGTTTTTTCAATGATCAATTTTAATATTTGCTACAATAAATTCAAAAAACTAAAAACCCCGGACTTGAAGGGTTAAAAACAGATTTCTCTTATCTTTACTAGACACGCTTTTGTAGTTTTTCTTTTTATTTTAAAATGCTAACAAATCTTTTTTCTAATATTAATTTTAATATTTCATTGTCTCACCTGCAGGGCACATTTGACAGTGGGGCAGTTTTGACAAAATAAAAATTTCCCCCCACCCACACGCGCCTAACTTCATTCGGTACGAATTTGGCTCCAGTACAAGTTGTATGTATATTGTTTAGTGGAAATGTCTTTAAAAGTACCTTGCGGTAATTTATGTTTGGCAGAATTGTGAAGGCTGGTAAATTTCCTAACACCGCTTATAGAGCCTATATATATTACTCCCGTTGAATACTCAGATATTTGTTATAAAAGTATTATACAAATAACTGTAAAATTAGTCGATGTTTTCATTTATGTATCAACATTTCAAATTTATGGGGTTGGGGCACATTTGACATAGAACACATGGAGCACATTTGACGTATGTGAAATCTACCCCATTAGCATTTGATTAACAATTCTGGCAGAACACTTTCATTGTATGACATAGGAGAAATAACATTTTTGGAATCATTTAGACCAAAAAATATATTGGGAGGGTTTCGAAAGCCTGGAATTTTCCCGTTTTATTCATATGCATTTAAAGACTCCGACTTTGTAAGTGAAGAACGGGTAGCGGGAATTTCAACAACGAAAATCCCTAATCAAGAAACTACTCCCCAAGACTCGACTTTTACTTCCAATACACCTAAGGAATTCCAAACTACAGATGGAACGATAAAATAATTAGATAATTCCAGTACAAATCTTTCTCAGTCAATTCAAGAAGTGGAATCCATAGCTACAAGTTTGAAAAGCTGTGCTAGTAGTTACATAAAAATGAAACGAAACAAGAAAATAATCTCTCCAGGAACGTTACGACCTATAGTATCTATACAGAATCGGCAGAATTAAAAAAAATATAGAACATTGCCAAAAGAAGAAAGAACACGAGTCATCTGAGGAAAGCAATGCTGATTCATTGTTATCTTTGAGATCTGATAGCTTAATAGATATTAATTCAATAATAGAATTAACAGATGGCCAAAAAATTAGGAATAGGCAATTTCGTGTTGGTGCAGTTTCCAACAAAATCAACAGTTGTATACTACATAGGAAGAGTTCTTGAAGATATAGGATATGAAGAGATCAAAATTGAGTTTTTAAGAAGAAAATATTTCGAATCTGACACAAGTTTTGAGAGTTACCATGTTAATTAGCTTTTTTCTCTGTATAATTGAGAATATATTTCATTGTTTTTTTTTCTATGATTCAAAATATACGCTAATTTCTATGTTTTCATATTACGTCAAAAGTGCCCCGGCAATATGTGAAATGTGCCCAATATAGGGGGCACATTTGTTAATTTTCAACATGGCAGAAAATTTTTTTTATTGAAAAGTAAATGAAAATTAAGAATTAAATTATACATTTTCTGGTCAGTCATATCACTGTCAGAACAATTAGTCAATTGCTACGTGAAAAAACAGTTACTGTTAATTCAGAAAAATTAATAGTAAAAACTATGTTAAATGTTTCCCGCAGTCCCCTACCCATTTAAGATCTTCTTGATGGTTTTCCCAAATATTTTCTTAGTTTAAATTTTATTCTATTGTTCTTGTTGTTCTTTTTCATTCTTATACGGATTTAATCCAAACTACTTTTTTTTGTTAAAGTAAGCGCAATTTCTTTCACTTAATACCTATTCAATGTTAATTCCACGTTAAGGTTATTTTCATTTTACCGTACCCTCTTAATTTTTATTTGGAAATTTCCCTTAAAAATTCGCTCACTTAAACGCGTTTCAATAAAAATAAACTGCTCTCCCGTTTTATATCCAGCACCGTTCTCCTTTTATCCAGTTGGCCGTCTCTTTTCTCTAACATCTCGAACAAAAAAAGCAATTATCAAGAAATCGTTGTAAGAGACGTTCTCAACTTTCAGCCCGCCGGATTCAGATTTATTATCGAAATTGGTATTCAACTCGAGAAATCAACTGAATTTTTCTCTCTTAGACTAATCCAATCCGTCCGTGCCAAGAACGTAACCGATACAAGATTCTTTAATAGAACCTAGAGTGAGTGAAATTTAATACGGCTTGTACAAAAAAAAAAGCATAAACAAATAATAAGAAATTGAAAGCTAACATTGGCGTTATAGACAGCTATAAAAAATGGCCTATCGGCTGTTTTTTAGTGTTACAATAAAATAAACACTAGACAATATTCTCCAAAATTTGTTGTTTTATTAAACAGAGTAAACCTTCCGTTCAGTTATGGAATATAATTTTCATTCTAAAGCGAGAGGTAAACAGCTGTGGATTTATGATGTACTCATACAGATTTTCATGGATTTTCTTGGGTTTTTTTTGTGGATTTTCGTTGATCTGCATTGATTTTCATGGATGTTTGTGGATTTATATGGATTTTGTTGTATGATAATAATAATAATAATAATAATAACTTTATTATTCAATATACCTAGAATACGTCATATAAACACAAACATATACATCATAATATATCATTATTAAAATTCTTTGCCGAATATACAAATGTAATGAAAAAATGAAATAGCTTTCTCGGCAGTAGCGGCAAATAATTAGCAAATAATAATAAAATGACAATTGGTTCTCATCTAAAAAATTACAATGACAACATAGAAGGAATGTAAAATCAAATATGTATAAATAAAAATGTAATAATTTATTACGACTTCCCTCGCCTCGGATCGACCTGGCAGAGAGGAGGCGTAATTGGCGCTGACGAAAACTAGATTAATGTAATCCGTTTGAGAACTAAGGATGTGCCCGTTTGTCGGGGTTTTCACACCTGTAGCCTTGTCCAATTAAAATTGTGAAAGTTTCGGAAATTTTATTGTGTGTCACCTTCAACCTGCCTTCCCTAGTGCGCGTTGGAAAAGATGGAGTGGAGCCTGTGCCTCTAACTCTCGAATTTAGGGGTAGGTCATTCAGATTCCTGAAGGTGGATGACTCTTAGGCTCCAGCCGTCTAAGTTTTACTCACGCCCACTCCTAAAGCTATTTATCCCGACGGCAGAAATAATTAAGGAGGTGCACTAGGTGTAGCAAGACACATACACAAAATATTCAACAATAACAAAATTTATTTCCAACAATAAGGCATGAAAAATTCCCATAAGCTGCGCAAAGGAAAATATTGATTATCTACCAAGGGGTAGATTACCCTGTATAATCTTCTATTTAAAATTAAAAAAAAACACTATTTTTTTTAAGTTATAGCAATCAGAGAATTACGAACAGCTTTCATATGTTTTGGAAATTATTGTGAATCAGATATTGAACAAAACTGATTAAATTTTATTTACCAATTAAAGTTAAAACTCAAGAACTTAAATGCGTTCAGTAATTTAAAAGTAACATAAAAAAAATAATTTGAATCTTAGTTATATACTAAATCTACCAGAGAAATTCGGCAATACGAGATCTCGTGTACATGGAAGCCTATAAGACACTACAAACTGTATATGTGCCTTTTAAAATGTAAAAGAAAATCAAATCGAGTAATTAAAATTTATAACTATAACATGCAAGACTAAACCTGAAAGCAATTAAATTAAATTTATAATTTAGGGTCTCCAGTTGACTAACAATCAATTAAATTTGCTTCAAAACTTGTCGAGCACCCTCGGTATTCAAGTTAAAAATTAATAAACTATAAATTATACAAAAGGTAATTCACAACTGCAGATCAGACTGCTGACCCGACAGTAATTAACAAAAGAATTAATTTAATAAGCTTAAATCAAGCCGATTCCAAAAGGCATCGGGCACAAAATTATCTAGCCTTAAAATTTTACTCAAATCGGTAATGAAATGTACTTTACAAACACCAGTGAAACTTATGTTCATGGAATTATTAAACACTAACAAGTAATTAAGTTCCAATTATTAAAAAAAAAAGACAATTAACTGTATAAATGTCTTGACGAGAAGTTGGACCTAACAACGAAATTACATCAAATCTGTCTCCAACGTGGTGGAATTTAACGTTCAGCAGCATAAACATCCCAGGTATTTCAATGAAAATGAACGTCCATGTGCTTAATGATGGATGATAATTGCAATGGCGGACGACTTTCGTTTTTTTTCAAACACGAGGTCGTGCCACAATACAGACGGCAATTTGGCATATAATAAAAAGCGATCCCTAAGTATAATCCAGACTAATTAATCCTGCCTAATAAGCAGCCATAAAACTAAAAAATTACCAATAATTTACTGTCACTGGCGGGTCATCCACGATGTACAATTGCACGATAAGTGGACAATTCTAGTCCCTAAATTATTCAGTGATTACAGGTTGAAGTAAAACTAGGATCGCCTTTTAAAAGTCAACCTGTTTGATGCACGATAACGGCAGAAAATGCAGGAACACCACGAGGTTGTCGATGAATAAGGCCGTTCAGAGTAGGGCGACATCTACTTCACTTGGAAGGAAATGTTACGTGAAATTTATTTAAAGGATACATTACTAAGAGCGGAACAAAGAAACAAATAAATAGAAGATCACCGCGGAAAAATTATACATTGACGTAAGAAATAAAACAACGCTAACCGGAAATGATTCTTACTGCACCTTAATAGCATAAACATTCGCACCCACAAGATGGCGTAAGTGCTGCAAATTGTATGAAAATAATTCTAAGTTATTAAAAATGAAAGGAGCCACTTAATTACAAGAGGTACTTAAATAAAAAAAATGAATTAAATAAAATATACCGCAGAGCATATTAATCGTATTTCCAAAAGTAAACGAAAGATTAACCATAGGTGTGACCTAGATTACACGGAATTATACAGGGTGAGTCATTAGTAGTCGCTTCTTCGATTGCTCTTTTGTGTTTTAAATAAAAGAAAAAATAATTAGTGGAAGATCCATGGTTGCTTGTGGCGCATATTGTAAAAATACTCTAAGCACGGAACTTAATTTTTTTAAATGACTCACCCTATATATTTTTGGATTTTCTTGTACTGTTTTAAATTATCTATTTGACTGTTTTTTCTTTTTCAAAATTGAGTCAATAGTTTTTGAGTTATTAATTTTTTTTGAAAATATTTGACCAAAACACGTGTTCAGAAAAAAATCATTTTTACATTGTTTTTAAAAGCAAAAACATTTACTTTGGTGGTGCTTGCAGCCAAGAAAATTCTGCATCATTTGGTAAAGTTGCACTCGACGACACCTCAATAAACTTTGTTTTTTCAAAGCCTACTTCCTGAAATTTTCATATACCAAAAACTTATTTTTTTTAAATGGAACATCCAGTATTTTATTGAGGCATTTTGTTCCTTTTTTTATTCTCTTTTATTTTTGTTAACACTGTCATATACCTATCTTTTGTAATTTCTGAGATAATCACTATAGGAGCAATTAGCGGTCAATTAAAGAAGTACGAACGTTGTTGTCCTATGCACCAAAATATTCGTTGAACCAGTGGAAGGCAGGGATGTCGCCCGACTTCCTTAGTCAACTGTCAAACAAAGTAAATGTTATATCCAACTATCCCAAAAGTAATAATTTTATAGAATGAAGAGCATCGCATCTCAATTTTTTAATTCCGGCAATGTCCAGTTGCAGTATTTCATTTTTAACACAGTTGGTTAACATCGAAATAAAATAAAGGTTATGTTTACTGACATATTTGAAGATGTCTTCAAAAAGTTTTGAAAATCCGTTCGTAGATAGCGAAGATACTCTCCTCCATTAACATTTTCATCAAAGAAATAAGGTCCAATTATGTAACAACCCACTATACCTCCCCACAGTTTTAATGACCAACGATTTTGAAAGCTTGCAGGTGTGATAAAGTGGGGAATTGTATGTGTTATAATAACGGAATTGTGACGATGAACGTATTCACTTGAATAGAAGGTTTCGTTGGTAAACAACAAAAAATTGAGAAAGCCAGGATAATTTATCTGCTGCCAATTGACAAAAATGTAAGTGATTCTGAAAATTTCTTTCATCTAATCCTGTGTATGAATATGCTAGGGGTGAATTTCGTATTTCCTAATTATTCTGGATTCTCAAATTTAACTTACATCTAACTGCCGACTAATTTTCGTAGTACTAGTATGGGGTGTTCAACTACACTCGCAAGTACCATAAACGTCTTATCCTCACCAGTTATTGCTTTTTCCGCTCTTTCTTTCATATTCAATGCTTTCTGTTCACTCAAACCGTCCACTTTATATTTTTGAAGGTTTCTGGCTTCGGTTGACTTCTACCAAGGATCGCTGTGCATAAAGTCTGGATGCTAGCAAAGAGTTTCTTTCAGATTCACCCAAAATGTCAATCCAATCTATTAACTCTTCATAAGAATAATAATTCATTTGGATGATAACTAAAGCGATGCTTTTATAAGTTTGACATAAATGTATACCGACTTTCTTTAACAGTTGACTCAGGCAGTCAGCCGCATTCCAGCCTTTATTGGACCAATATTTGGGTGCAGAGAACAGCGCCCGTAGTTCTTTAATTGACCGCTAAATGCTCCAATAGTGATTATCTCAAAAATTAGAAAAGATAGGTATAGGACATTGTTAACAAAAATGAAAGCGAATAAAAAAAGAAACAAAATGACTCAATAAAATACTGGGTATTCCATTTAAAAAAAATAAGTTTTTGGTATGTGAAGATTTCAGGAAGTAGGCTTTGAAAAAACAAAGTTTCTTGAGGTATTGTCGAGTGCAACTTTACCAAATGATGCAGAATTTTCTTTGCTACAAGCGCCACCAAAGTCAATGTTTTTACTTTTAAAAACAATGTGAAAATGATTTTTTTCTGAACACGTGTTTTGGTCAAATATTTTCAAAAAAAATTAATAACTCGAAAACTATTGGCTCAATTTTGAAAAAGAAGAACAGTTGAACAGGCAATTTAAAGTAGTACAAGAAAATCCAAAAATATATAGGGTGAGTCATTTAAAAAAATTAAGTTCCGTGCATTTCCGGTGAAACCGGAAGTGCGCCAGAGCTTAAACTATTTTTACAATATGCGCCACAAGCAACCATGGATCCTCCACTAATTCCTTTTTCTTTTTTTTAGAACACAAAGGAGCAATCGAAGAAGCGGCTACTAATGACTCACCCTGTATAAGGTAAATATACAGCACCACTCGTAAGAAATGCAGCAAAATTTACAAAATGCTAATTAGGTACAAATAATAAAGGAGAGAAAACAAAAAAAAATTTAACAAATGGTAATGTAATAAGTAATACTGACTGTCCTAATTTTATTTGTTTACATTTTCACTTATACATATTTGATTTTACATTCTTTCTATGTCGTCATTGTAATTTTGTAGATGAGAACTAATTGTTATTTTGTTATTATTTGCTAATCATTTGCCGCTACTGCCAAGAAAGCAAGTTTATTTTTTTAATATACAAATATACAGAGTGCGCCACCGAAAACGAAACAGATTAAATTTCTCAAAGGAGTAATCCTTTGTGAAAAAACGCAAAAACAGGTCGATTTTTAATACAAGTGGGACACCCTTCCATCATATCCTCAACTGTGATACGTCATTCCCGTCGCCTCCAACACTCTAACCATTACAATTTAAATAGGGAAAGTACTTATGACTGCTAGTTGCGCTACTTTTGATTTTAGCGCCCTCTAGCGGGATAAAAAACGGTTACGTTTTCCAAAATGTAACACATCATTGGAAAGCAAGTTTTATTAGCAATTTAATGTATAATTGAAAAAAATATTAAGTATAAAGTCAGTCAATATCTAATGCCTCCTAATTTTTCTGCCTAAATAAAGTTAGTTAAATGAAAAATTTGAATTTGGCGCTATTCTTCAAACCTTTTTCTACAATCCACTGCAATAGTAACTTTTTGCGTCAACAAATGGCAGCACGGCAGCCGCTTGCAGAATGGCCGATATCTATGTTCGTATTAAACAGTGTTCTGTATTTGAATTCTTGAATTCAGAAGGTGAAAAGCCCGTTCGCATTCATATATGACGAAACGATGGGTTCGCTGCTGTAAGGAATCTGACAAAACAAACATCGCTGGCTGAAGAAAAGCGGAGCGGCTGGCCGTTGACTGCAGTGACCCCACGCAACATTAAATCATTCGTGGTGACCGACGGATGACTGCAGATAAATGACGTTTGTTTAAGTCTTTTGTAAAGTTAACTTTTACTAGTTAAAATAACTACACTACGTATACATTATCTAAATAATAAAGGAGACGTTAGCTCTGAAAAAGAAGCTGAATTAAACAAACGATTTAAGTACAAATAAACTAAACAACTTCTGAAGAAATTATTTAACTTATATAAGAAAGAACAAATAGAAGAGCTATTTAACGCAATAGATGTTCTGTTTTTTCTTAAATTGAACGATTTCTTTATTATAATCCATTTTGTATTTTCTAACGGGTGATTTTTTAAGAGCTTTCGGATTTGATTTAAAAAAAAACACATAACATTTAGAGAAATGTATAAAATCTTTATTTGAGTCGATAGAACGATCTATATAATTCAATGTTGAAAGATGATTTCATGTAAATGTTGACCGCGGCTACGCTTCAAATGGTTCATACGCTGGGTCCAATTTTGGCATACTCTCAACATATCGGCCGGTATATCACGAATAAATTCTTCAATATTGGCTTCCAGTGCGTCGACCGTTGCGGGCTTGTCCCTATAAGCATGAGCTTTAACATAGCCCCTCAAAAAATAGTCGAAAGGCGTTAAATCGCACGATCTAGGTGGCCAATTGACCGGTCCCAAACGTGAAATAAACTGTTCACCGAACTCGCCTCTCAATTGAGCAATTATTTCGCATGCTGTGTGTCATGTGGTACCGTTTTGTTGAAACCACATGTCAGCCAAGACCAGCTCATCCATATTGGGCAAAAAAAAATTGTAATCATCGCACGGTAGCGCTCGCCATTCACAGTATCGTTCCTGCCTTCGTCGTCTTTGAAAAAGTACGGTCCAATGATACCACCGGCCCATAATCCACACCAAATAGTGCATTTTTCGGGATGCATTGGCAATTCTTGCAATTATTCTAGCTGCTCTTCACACCAAATACGGCAATGAGCTTCGTCGCTGAACACAATTTTGCGATAAAAAGTGGATCTTCATCCAACTTTGCCAGCGCCCATTCACCAAAAGTTAGCCGTTTCGGTAGGTTGTGTGGTTTCAATTCTTGCAGCAGCTGTATTTTAAAAGGTTTTACACCCAAATCCTTCCGCAAAATTTTCCACGTAGTGGAGTAACAGAGGCCCAATTACTGCGAACAGCGCCGAATCGATAATTCACGGTCATCAACAACACTGGCGGATACAGCTGCGATATTTTACTCTGTCCGCACTCTACGTATGCGTGTTGGTGGTTTAATGTCCAATAATATAAATTTGGTGCGAAATTTAGTCACAAGATTCCGAATAGCCGCCTCAGAAGGTCGCCCAAACTGACCATAAAATGGAAGAAGTGCAAGATGCACTTTCTT
Source organism: Amphimallon solstitiale (assembly GCA_963170755.1). Lineage (NCBI taxonomy): Eukaryota > Metazoa > Arthropoda > Insecta > Coleoptera > Scarabaeidae > Amphimallon > Amphimallon solstitiale. Next base: position 98,263,111 of record OY720682.1, on the reverse strand, counting down.
AACCGAGCATGAATTTTGATAATAAAATTCAATAATCTGCAAGCGTTGTTCGTTTGTAAGTCGATTCATGATTTAATTATAGACCAAACTGAATATGTTTGACAGTAACATGTTACACGAAAACAGCTAAGCTGCCAAAAACAGTGTTGCTAAAAAATCACGCATTATATAGCTTGCAACCATTCTCATCAAAAAGTTTGGAAGTGTGACTTTGTTCACGTTTACTTCCCGCCCTCTATTACTGCCCTTACTGCCTTCACTTCCCAACCTCAATGTCAATCACAAAACTGTCAAGTCGATATGGCAAAACCTTATCGGAATTTTTATCACAAATACTTATTAATTGTATGGTTATAAATAAAATTAATTGTTACATTAGAATTATTGGAAGCTTGAATCCATGTAGATAGGCCGCCCTGCTATTGCTGATATTATGAACTAGCGATTTCTTGTTTTCCATTCGAGCCAAGATATCTGGATTGCTACGGTGGGACAGTTTTCATCAGTTCAAGTGGAGTGCAGTCCTTGAAGGCTTTGCTACTCAATCTTTCTTTTATAATCTATTCACCGAAAAAAACTGACGTATATTTATTTGACGTTTACGCTAGAATATCACCAATCTGAGAACTCAATATGTCAAAACTTTTACCAGAATTTTTATCACAAATAAATATAATAATTATGGTTGTAAATAAAATAGTATACAAATCTCGGTGAAAAGTTTCATTCCTGTCTCGAGATAACTACTTAATCTCTCGACAGTAATGAAACACTTTCCACCTCGGTATGTAATATACTATTTAATTCTTATTATTTCTGCAGAGTTAGCAGCAATAGCTATGCCTTTCAATGACATTTTCTTATATATTTCAGGAAAACACTCATTAAAAATGTCTAGAATTTAATATAATTTTCCCGTAGGGGAATTATCTCCACATTATCTTATTATTGTCGTAAACCTCCCCTCTACACTTAGTTGTGGGTATATAAATGCTAGTATTATTTTTATATTATAGTTGCATCACTTGGTCAAATTCTCGTACAGCGAAAAAGTCGTAGTGATGTATATATAGGTATGTACGTATGTTTGAACTCATTGTGAAAATGTCATTTCATTCGGATATCAGAAAGTTTACTATGATTACTATCCTGATATGTATGTAGAAAAACAGAATTAGTTTTAGAAGAAGTTAATTTCCTTGCTATACTTATCGAGCAATCGTAGTATTACAAACTGGCTTATACATATACGATTCATCCGGAGTGGAAAACCAGACGTGTAAATTCTTATCGTCTTTTTTGCACATAGAAATGGAGTACTCAGTCAATCGGCAAAGAAATTACTTTAATTTAGCGACACAGAGAAAAGGAAAACTTTTATGAATAGAAAACAAGTATGCGATTACGACCATCAAACGAAAGCAGGAAAAAGTTATTGAATTCGAATTTCGTAGACTGGAAAATTTACCATCCAGCGAAGCCTTTCTTTCATTTATGTTTATGAAATAAAAAAGCCATACTACGTATTGAGTTTCTTGTGTATTTTAGTCGATAAGCGACCTTACTATTCTACAAACTTAGACTACAGCATTCCTAAATAAATGAACAAGTCTAGAGATTAATGAACTATTAAAGTAAATACTTCATTGATTAAAACGAACATGACGGTATTGAAAGTTGCTTGAAATGATATACACGAATAGTTTGAGTATTAATATATCAGAATTGTCAGAAATATGTAACAATATTGAATATTTAACAAACTTATTTCAGGCAAAACCTAATTTCAGTATAAAGTTAGTATATTAACGTTTGGAATTTCGCAGTAACATAACATGTAGAAACATGCATATAAAATATTTTCATCAAATATTACAACTCTAATTTATTTTTAGTGTAATAGTAGTTTACGATATTTTTCTTCAGTTCTAAGAAGAGGTGGTTCCCAAATGTATTTTTTGTTTATAGGTTTGTTCTACGACGGCCGACAGCAAGTTTATTTCAAAAAACCTCTAATTATATCAAGGTCACTTGAAGGTAGGCGCTAAAACTGCCCATAAAATCAGTCAAAAAGTATATACAAACATCGGAATTAAGATCGGTTGCTAAAAGCACGTAAAAACAATTCAAATTAAACAATTGCGAAACTCAGTAGTTGTACAAAACCATTAGGAAAGTAAGTCAATTAAGTAGAAATATTGGAAAAACTTTGATTTATCGAAAATGTGCAGTGGAATTAAATGCTGTCTATGATAAATCTGGATCTTTTGATTAAACTACATAGATAATAGCGGCTGTTCTACACTTAAATGTTTACATTTTCACTTTTAATTACACTATTGGCGTTTGCATCTTTCTATGTTTAACATTAAGCACATAAGTCGGCATTATTTCCTTGTAATATTGTTGGGTGTCGTTTTTGATAAATCAAAGGCTTTCCAATGATTCTAGTAAAACTTACTTACTCTTCTAATGGTCATATTTATTAGTATTTTATATACATAATCAGTGAAACTGTTTGGACGAAGCTTTCCTATTGTCATTTTTACTATTAATTAATCAACATAGCTACTAAGTCATGACGACAGATTAATTTAAATTCTTCGGGATATTTCGTCGCGTTCAGATGATTGTGTTCTGATAAGGACATCATTCCTCCTAACGTTTTGGTGATATCACTTACACCTTGCTTGTGGGATATTCTAAGTGCGACAGTGTCTTTTTATCATCTTTTATTTGTAGTTCCGCGGTAATGCAGAGACGTGTGAGGCTCCTTGTGATTGGCTTGCTATTCGCAGTGTTCGGTCCATGAGGTTTACGTTAGACCGTCAGATCTTGTTGTTTCCTCGCTTGTTTCTAATTTGTCCGCCTGATAACGCTAGTTTTCATATGTCAAGTAGACGTTGTGCGTCGTCATCTTTGTTCATGCAGTCTAGTCGTTTTTCTATTCTCAGCCTCTCTATAGTAAGTAATACGAACACACAGAGCACTGTTGAAGAAAGCGCCTCACTTAAAAGATCCTCGAGAGAAAAGTGAAATTGATGTCACCGAAACGTCAAGAAGATTTGTTTACCAGAACAGAATCATCCGAACGCGGAGAAATATTTGGAAAAACAATGAGTTACCTTTCCGCAGCGGCAATACAAAGACAATCAACAATAATAAAATGACAATTTGACAGCAAGCTGTCATCTAAAAAGTTTCAATGACTAGTAAGATATAATGTAAACTAGAAATGTGTAAAAATCAAAATGTGAAAGATTAACCATAGAACCATCACTGTTATCCACGCAGTTACATCAAATGGTCTTGATTTATCTAAAACATGCATTTAACTCCATCACACAAATAATATTGACACAAACTGCACGAAAGACCAGGTAATGTAAAAATTTGGGGTAGAGTTGTCGTATACTTGCATATGGTTAGTCTTTAAAAATTTTTGTTGATGTCTTTATATTGCCGCTGCGCATGTTTTTAAAACATTTTTGTATATTTCGGCAAAGAATTTTGATATATTATATACGTATATACACAAAAAGAATGTTAAGGATTATTATATAGGTATAGATCAGCAATACAAATAATGGTTTATTTAATAGTTTAAGAATGTATAATAGTTTACACATAAAATAAAACATTGTAATAGTGCATATATATTTAAAAGATATCTCCCAGCAATGTTAATAATACTGTATGCATTTATGTAAATAGCTTCGGTAAAGTATTTTTTATTATCAGTTTATAAAAGTATTCAAAAAATGTTATTTAATAACTTTTATATAAATTTGAAAACAATTGTCGGAAAATATCTGTAACTAGAATATATATAATCATGTAGTCTTAAGAGCCAATAGCAACTACATTACTTTTAAATTCCAATTAGTATACGAACGATAAGGGTTTTCCGAATGCATTCCCAGGAATATATTTACATCCTATAATATGCAGACTCCCTGTTTCTACTAACGACTGTTACATAACCACAAATACGGGTACAATTTCGTCCACATTAAAATGAGATTTATGAGAATCCCGGATGCAGTAGTACTTCTAAACAGCAATATTTCCGAGTATTGCGTTCATTGAGTATGACTTTTTTTGCAGATCCAATTTTAAGGCTTCCGTTTTAATGTTACATGAAGTCTGTTTTATTGCTTTTAGAACTTTTCCGACAATCGATTGAGAACGGAAAAATTATATTATGAATAAATCTAAAAATTTGATATCATCGACGTAAAGCGTACATATTATCAGAAAGTTTCGATGAACCAGTAAACTAAATGAAGTTGAAAAGTTTCGTTCGAATAAAACGACATGGAGTACTCAGAAATGAAATGTCTGAAATCAAATTTTCTAGCTTCTAAGATTCAGCGACTTCTATGAATTCAATTAAAACGCATTCAAAATAAGCATTATCAAAATATTACTTTATAGTGCACTAACGTTTTCTTTAAATATTTATGAATAATATAAATATAATATAGTATTATATTTTTTATGATCCGGATTTAGTAATTCGTACACGTCATCAGTCATCAATAGTTTAACATTTGCCAAGTTGTATACATTTTTTTTGAATAAAATATTTTTAAAATATTGGTTTGACGGCGTGAACAAAAGAAAATGCAAAATTAGGGATTATATTTTAACAAATTTCCGAAGATGAAAAAAGGATTAATTGGATATGATGGACTGATTTTCCTTACACTTTTGGTGTCTATCTGCATTGCAAAATATTTAGATATTTTTGCAGTAGGTCAAATACATATGTGATTCTTATATTTACACATAATCTCGATATATACGAAGAGGCGTTTTTAATATCGCAGAATGGAACAGACTTTCCCTGTCTCTTCCAATATGGTATGAATCATACCATATTGGAAGAGATGTAATCGGTTTACGAGGATTCTTGCCTGAAAACAACTTTGTTTCTTAAGCGGCACAGTCACTTCAAGCAAAGTATGAAGTCACTTAAAGACGAGTCATGGCCGGAGGCCCCTATCTAAGTGACCATTCCAAAACTTAAAAAAGGTGAAAAATTAATTATGGAAGATCCTCAGGTAAAGAAGAGAGTAATGACTAGCGTTTCTGATACAACTATTTTCAAAAATCTTCATGATCTACTTGGCATGACAAAGGTCAGCGCAAGATGGTTGTTAAGAATGCTCACGCCACCACTCGTGCGTTTTGGACGTCTCTAAAGAAGGCAGGAATGGTGTATTGAATGGACCACCGGCATCCATGAAGTTTAACGTACCGCGGTCGGTCGAAAAACTTATGATTGCTGTTTTTTGGGGACTCAGACTTCTGTTAATTAGGTATAAAGATAAAGGCGTTTCCATAACTGGTGAATACGTCGATTCAATTTTTGAATACTTAAAAGAAGTAATTAAAGAAAAGTGAAGGGGAAAATTCACGAAAACTGTCTTGTTCCTGCACGACCATGCTTCCGTCCATAAGAGCCGTGTTACGCTGGCTACCTTGCATATTTTGAATCACCTAAAATATAGTTCGGACCTGGCTCTTAGCGATTTTTACCTGTTTTTCAAATTGCAAAAAAAAGCTGCGTGGGAAGGCATTTACGAGCGATGAGAAGTAGAGGACGCCGTTTCGGCGGATTTTTCAGAGGAGGACATACACAGGCTAATTGAAAGATCTGAAAAATGGCGTCTAGAACTCTCTGAAACCATGGAAAGTCCGTTGTGAGGTTCTCAAGACAAGATAGTGAATTTAAACATACTGGTGTTTAAATGTATTTAACTGAAGTGAATTTCAGTACTGACTCACTATAATATCTTAATACCAATACTTAGATAAGATTATTCATATTAAGTTACGGACTAAAAATCCACCTGTATAGACGGTATACGGTCTAAAGTTATTGGTTTTGTATTAGCATTGCATATGGTTTGTGAGAATCGGATTATTTATTCTTTTCGTCATGTAGTTATTGTGCCGTTTTATCCGCCTCACTCCTAATTTGTCATTTTTAAGTAAATTTTAACAGTAACTTGTTAACGTTGCTGTAGTGAAGCCGTTTGCTAGTTTTCTGATCAGCTTTAAGTCTTTTATATGAGAGATGACTTCTAAAGTAGATTGCTGGTATTAAAGTAAACGACAACGGACGTTTACTTATTCATCTAGTATGACAGATTAATCTTCTCTGATTAACCTGTAGTTTAATTTATAGAATATTGTTATGTCGAGAAGAGTTTTTATCACAAGATGCTGACATTTTATGAGGCAATGGCTAAGTCCTTTTCCCCCCGAAGCTAATGATTCGTTAATCACAAGTTTTTCAAGCTACTTTGTTTCACTCAAGTTGAATCAGGTATAGATATATAATTGATCTTCACATATTTCCTCAATATTCATTGTTTTTTGTACGAAAGTACAGTTTGACTGATAAGTTTTATACAATCAATGCTGTTTAGGCATTCTTTTAGAAATATTCCGCATATATCTCTTCACTTCTTTACAAATAATAAAAATAACAAACGTCTGATGTGTCATGGTTTGTTTAAACTCTTGTTACATTTGAAGTTCAAAAGAAATTGTTATTTTTCTTACTATTTGTATGGCTTTTTTAGCCATTCAGATATTGATTATAAATATTTATATATAAGTTGACATTTATCTATTTTATCAAATGACCTAGAATTGTAGAACACTTATTGGATAAGTTTTCATCTAAAAATATATGCGAAAAAATTGTTTACCGTCGTTCTTTATTTTTTTCTAAAGAGTAAAAATGTATTGGAAATATTTAGAGCAATCTGGAAATGACTGCAGTTCCTTCAAGACACGTTCCAACTTTTGTGGCCACAGTTATATTTTTAATAACAACTACAGTTTCTGTATTTGATATATTATATACATAGACATTATAAACACATTTAGAAAAGTACTTACGTTGAACAGTCCTCGGCGAATGCGATGGCCACTTGCCACACGAGAAAGGATAACAGAGAAGCGGTTGCCATAATAACGACCATTTATGTTGAATGCAGCATCTCATTCACAAGAATCTGCAACGAGAAAACTTCATGATAATATTATCCAATATTAAAGAGCGTAAACAATTTGAAGCAAAACACGCGCCGCATATTGTTATTGCTGCTGCTACTCTTGCGTTTGCTCTATGATAATATTGTTAAACAGCATAAGTTTATTTTACAAATTGGTACATAAAATACATGTGGTCTGTATGTTGTCGGCATTCTAGTAGAGAGGTAATGGAATTGCCGTTTTAATATTATGTTTTAGACACTTTTTAATATAAAGCATTTTATACACATCTATACAATACATAATTTAAAAATAAATATATTTATCTCGTATAAATGCAAATGTGTTTCGCTCTTGCTTATTATTATTGATTGTAATAATTTGATTTGATCCGCCAGAATATCAAACTTGCAGTAAATGACAAATCAATACCATATACAAATAGTTTAAAAATAAAAAAAACCCATTAAATTGGTAAAATAACAATGCATACAGGTATGTATACAGGACAAAGATGTCGATGTATTCTAATCAACTTGCGCATTAACGCGTTCCAACACCTTCTTAACACCTCCCTCTCCCTGTTGTACGCTTATAAAATGTTCAGAATTATCATGCAAATATTTGGTAAGCATTTCTGAGTGATTTCGAGACAAGAAATAATTTGGAATAAACATATGTTTTTTTCTAGCTACGTGCAATTTTATTTACACAAGCAATAGTAAGAGGTGACTAGTACTACACAGAAATAGCGTTATAAGAATAGTGCAATAGAATAACAATAATATTAACATAAATAAAGTATTTTCCAAGTTACATAATATAATAGAATGTTTTTTGTTTTTCTAAGTAGGGTAAACCACCCAGTGATTGGCCTTTTCCTATTTTGCGTCCAGTTATTGGCCGTTCCACTAAAACATAAATTAAGTAGAAATTTGTCATATTAATCTTGTATCTGTGAAGATCCGCACAATCAGGCAACACTACTTACATCTGGTGCCAAGCGGTCTAGGAAATCTTCCACCATTTTCACAAATACTTAATGTTGTAGGAGGTAGTGACCTGAACAAGCTGTGTTTACTGGAAACATAGTGGATGCCGACAAGAGTGTGCTGCCACTTCTAAGTTACTTTTCTAAATATTTACAAGTTTATTACTAAGGAAATTAATTTGGTGACTTTCTAATAATATATTTGATGTAATTCTGATATGATGGTGCATTATAACCTAAAATCCTCTATAAAATCTGGAGGCCAACCACTGAACATTATGTTGCACGTTTTATTTAGTGATTGGACGCATGGCCAATCTCTGAATTTTTTTACTGATCGCACTAAATTAATGTTACGGTTTGCGTTCTATTGCCTAATGTAGGATAATGCTATTGTTAGAAAATCTAGTTAATAATTGCATCACATTTAGTTACTGGCCGGGGCCAATAACTAACTTTCATTACTGGACAATCACTAAAACTTACGTATTTTTATTTGAAGACAATGCCAAAAATTGTTCCGGGTGAAAAATATTATAAGAAATACAAAGAAAACGATGTCCAAAAAGCTTTTGAAGAAATTAAAAATGGAAAACCCTTAAGAGTGGTTTCAAGACAATACAAAATTCCGAGAGCTTCCTTGCAGTTTAGAAAAAGTCATAATTATGTAAAACCAGCTTTTGGCCCTAACCCAATCCTCTCCAATGAAGAACTGCAAATTTTGGTCACCTGGATCTTTGAAAATCACACGTGGATTTCCCCGCCGTAAAGAAAATGTCCTAGAATCGGTGAGAGAATTTCTGGAGCAAAATTCAAGAAAAAAACCATTTGTTAACAATCGCCCTGGCGAGATATGGTATCGAGCTTTTTTTCGAAGGAATCCAGGAGTTTTAGAGCGTACATCAGAAGCTGTGACAGCAGCAAGTGCAAACGTATCAGAGTCAAATATTAAAAAATGGTTTAGGGAAATAGAATACTACTTGATATCAAAAGGATTTAGAGAAATATTGGACGATCCAAACAGGGTAATGAACGCCGATGAAACGTGCTTCTACCTATGCCCTAAGAACAATAAAGTACTCGCTCCAAAAGGAGCACGAAATGTTTATGAGGTGGAGCATGCTTCTTCTATGAGTGACTACATAGAATACATTTTATATCCTTATTTAAAGAATATGGGCACGAGTTTCCCCGTAATTCTCTACCTAGACGGTCACTGTACACATTGCTCATACAAACTTAGTTCTTTATGTGTAGAACTTAAAAGTTTTAGTGTGTCTGTACCCGAATGCTACACGAATCATGCAGCCCGCGGACGTTGCAGTATTCAAGCCGATAAAAAATGGGTGGAAAAAGCGGTTGTTGAGTGGAGAAGAACCTATCCGTTGGAAACTCTGACCAAGGAGCATTTCGCTCCTGTTCTTAAAGTCGTTCAGAAGTTAAATCTGCTTTTACTTTCACAAACCAGAAATTAGTCAGCGGGTTGGGTTAATCTTGCACTAAAAATTTGGAATATCATAACCATGGAGTAAAATGTAATTCATGCAGACGTGTTTACCATGACTTGTGCATTGAACGGTTAAACTTGCACAAATCGAACTCTAATATATTTACATGTCAAACTTGTTTAACCAATCAAAAATACCTAGGTACCTACAAATATGGAAAAAAAGTCGTTTAGTTTCGAAACTACTTTCGAAAATTTTATTAAGTTGCGTTTTATTTGGAAGTCCTAATATATTATATAGAAGATACCTATGTATATGTTATTTTTGTATTGTAGCAAAATAAAGTTTATTCTAAACTAAAAAATGAGGTGTGGCCACCACACGACTTTCTTATACGTATGAGCGTTTCAAATTATACAATTTTAAGAATTTTTTTTATACAAAACTTATTCAAAATCCTATTCTAAGTACTTTCATTCTCTTAATAAATCGCTATAGAATGCATACTTTGCAAGATATTCGAAAAAAAGTGTTACTCGCTAAGAGTAAAAGTGCCACTTCCGGTCCGAATTTTGAAATTTCATGTATACAAAAAATATTGCAAATTCAACTCTAAATACTTTTGTACTCTTAATAAATATATATAAAATGCATAATTTATGACATATCTGCAAAAGGTCCGCTATTCGGTAAGAGTAAAAGTGGTACTTCCGGTCCGAATTTTGAAATTTTTTTTATACAAAAGATATTTAAAATTATAATTTAAATACTTTTATACTCGCAATGTACCTGCATAGAAAGCATGACTTGCGAGATATTCGCAAAAAACTGATTTTCGATAAGAGTAAAAGACCTACTTCCGGTTGGAATTTCGTAAAACCTCTTTAAGATAATTTATCTCAAATTTAATTTTGAGTATATTTCAATTCTTTATAAATTTGTATAAACTTAGTATTTGACGAAATATTGGCAAAATTCGATTTTTTCACTGAAGTAAACTGCTACTTCCGGTCTACCGATTTTACTGAAAAACTAATCAGATCTCAAGAGGGAGATTATACACGTAAATACAAAATTTGGAATTGATATCTCCAGCGGTTTGACCGCTATCGTGGTCACACACACACAGACAGACAGACAGACAGACAGACACACAGACATTTTTTAAAAACCACTTTTTTGGTATCAGAGGACCTCAAAACGTGGACATCTGCAAAAATCTCGAGGTCGAAAATTTTCATTAACACAATACTTCCTTATACTACGTATAAGAAAGTAAAAAATGAGGTGTGGCCACCACACGACTTTCTTATACGTATAAGCGTTTCAAATTATAGAATTTTAAGAATTTTTCTTTACAAAAATTATTCAAAATCCTATTCTAAGTACTTCTATTCTCTTAATAAATCTCTATAGAATGCATACTTTGCAAGATATTATCAAAAAAGTGCTCCTCGCTAAAAGTAAAAGTGCTACTTCCGGTCCGAATTTTAAAATTTCATATATACAAAAAATATTGCAAATCCAGTTTTAAATACTTTTGTACTCTTGATAAATATATATAGAATGCATAACTTACGACATATTTGCAAAAAATCGCTATTCGATAAGAGTAAAAGTGGCACTTCCGGTCTGAATTTTGAAATTTTTTTTATACAAAAGATATTGAAAATTGTGTTCTAAATACTTTTATACCCGTAACGTACTTGTCTAAAAAGCATGATTTTCGAAATATTCGCAAAAAACTGATTTTCGATAAGAGTAAAAGACCTACTTCCGGTAGGAATTTCGAAAAACTTTTTAAATAAAATTATTCTCAATTTTAATTTTAAGTATATATGAATTCTTTATAAATTTGTTTAAATTTAGTAGTTGACGAAATATTGGCAAAATTCGATTTTTTCGCTGAAGTAAACTGCTACTTCCGGTCTACCGATTTTACTGAAAAACTAATCAGATCTCAAGAGGGAGATTACACACGTAAATACAAAATTTGAAATTGATACCTACAGCGGTTTGACCGCTATCGTGGTCACACACACACACACAGACACACAGACACACAGACACACAGACACACACACACACACACAGACACACAGACATTTTTTAAAAACCACTTTTTCGGTATCAGGGGACTTCAAAACGTGGACATCTGCAAAAATCTCGAGGTCGAAAATTTTCATCATCACAATACTTCCTTATACTACGTATAAGAAAGTAAAAAGAGACCAATTCATTTTTTTCTTGCTTGCTTGCATTCAGTGGCCAATAATTGGACAATTGGGGGGCCAATCGTTGAGTAAGTGCGGCCAATGACTAGCATTTGGTTTTCACAGACCAGATTAATTAATTCTGCAAAATTTACAAACACATAAGTAAAAGTAACATGTTTTTGAAAAATGTGGATCTATTACCTATCAAAAACGTTAGGCGCAGTTCTCATTATGTAGGTTGGTGAAATATAATAAGCTTTTAAATCTAATTATTAGAATGGGAGGCCAATCACTGGGTGGTTTACCCTATGCAGTTAAAGTAGATGAATCTATTAAATCTTACAAAATTTTTTAGTTTTGTTGTACAAATAAAAAGATTGATGGAATAGAGGTTTTTCAGTATACATATAATACATAATACACGAAATAAATAGCTATTTATTATACAAGTGTTAAAAATGCGAATTTATTTTGCGAATAAGGTTTGCGACACGAGCGATGCGGGTGGAGCAAATTACGTGTAAAACAAATCAGATTTTTAATACACAACTTTTTGTTATTTCAAACTTTTAATGAAAACTTTAATGAAAATTGGTTGATACAAATCTGACAGTTAATGACAGCTAATAGAAAATAATTTGGAACAGTTTGGTACAGTTTGACATAATACAAAATCGGTACGCTAATCAACGCGTTTTCAATTAATATAAATTTTAAAAGAGTGGAGTTAGATCAAACTATTTTCCCTTTAGATATTGAAGAAGCCGCAAGTAGAGCTTCCTTAATCTTGCTGCCATCGAAATCTAAACAGTAAAATGTAGTAGCATATAATCGATTTATTGAATGGAGTAAAATTAGGAATGTGTTTGTTAAATATAGTGAAACTGTATTTCGAAGAAAAGTTCAAAATTTGGAAGTCTTCTACCCTTTGGGGAAATTTTTCCAAAATAAAATTAATGTTAAGTACTTATACAACAAAATCATCATACATGAAAATATTATAAATCAATAGTATTTATGAAACGAAAGGGGAACAAAAGAATGAAAAATTTCTAACAAGTAGAAATGCTATTGACTGATGTTAAAAATTTGGAAAATACACTGGTAGTAACTATACCTGATAGCACAATCAAAATTTCAAGAACTTTTACTATTGTTGGAAACTATATTGAATTATGAAAGCTAGTATGCAGACGTTTGCTTTAAGGAATTGCTCCGCTATTTTGGTAATTGATGTATAATGTATTAACATTGAACTGAAAAAAAACTATAAAAATTGTAACTAAAATAAAATTCTCACATTTCAAACGAAACAAAATATAATGAACTATACAAATAAATTTTGCACGTCTTTGTACGAATTATCCTTCGCATACCATAACACAATCTGTATTTTTTCCTCGACAGCTAAGGGCATTTTATTTTAATATTTGCGAGTTTGCTCAGACAAAATGTAAGTTCACGCTCTAAAGATACGGAACGAATGCCATGTGTGCATGGTGTTCGCGCTCTCGGTTTACCCACACCACCATAAGACCGGGGGTGTGGGGGGCCACATTCTTGAACTGTTGTATACATACATACATAGGTACATGTTTATGTGTGTGTATTTGAAGATGCATGTAACATATCGGCGTCTGATCATTAAGTATTTTAATAATAAATATATTAGTCAAGTAATTGGAATAAATACATTTGGAAAAATTTCTACAGTTATAGCCGAATATTTGCAATTGTGAAATACTGAAATATACACCGACCATTGCTACTAACGATCATCTGCCACCTTGTTAGCAGATTCTAGAGCCAATTTATATATTAATACGTGAAGAAAAAAACCTCTTCGGGTGAAATACAAAATGCGTCAATGTAAAACACATATTGGTCTGTGGTCTAACAATCGCACAGAGTAGAGGTTTTCTCTAAGAAATTTATACGAGTATGTAGTACGTATGTATTACTAATACATTAAATAAAATAAAATAAAACATTCATTGTTAAATCTCTATATATTAATACGTGAAGAAAAAACATTTTTGTATCCCTTTTTAAGCATATTGCGCGCACGGAGGAGTTTGAAATTTGGCGAAGTTAAAGTTTGTATGGAGAAGTAGTACACAATGGTAAAATTTATGTATGAGTGTTACAAATACATTAAAATAAGAAAATAAAAGGGCCTAGTTTCGACCACTGGGCGACCACTAGTTAAAATAATGTTACTTCGCAAAAACGTATCTGAGACATTACTACTAAGAAAAAAACATCATTTTGACAACGCTTCCTGTCATTTTACTTTTAAAACTGCATGTTAAAGGTCACTATTTTATCGCACGCTACGCAATAATACCGCATTTTTAATTAAAGTTAGTCTTGTCGAAATTCGAAATGTCAGTTTTTAATAGTGTTTTTAGAAAAATATATACCCTTTTAAATAAATGGCATTTTATGTATACTTACTGACTTTCATTACATAAATTCCTGCTGGTATTGGTAACTCATCTTTGTTACTTCATTCTAAAATTGACAGAATGATATTTAATTTAACAAGAAAGTAATTTATGATTAATAAAATAAATTATTTGTTCTTATATGAAAATATAAATAAATTAATTTTATATCAAAATGTTTAGCGTCAATGGTATTGTAACCACATAAACGAATTTTTTTGACTAAAATTTAGTACCTGTTTAACCATTTTAAAACTATTAGTACACTTAATTGAAAGTTTGACCAATGTCAAAAAGAGCACGCAAGAGCAATTAAAGAGCATTGAAAATTTTAACACGTGTTCATTATTTAAGTGATTACCAAAGTCTCCTCTTTCTATTCAAAATTTATTTTTTTTTATTACCTCGGTTTCCTGCAAAGCATTGAAATTTAAACAATTGGAAGACAACGCATATACAAAAGTTAAAAAAAATGCGTATTATTTTTAAAATACGAACGTCTGATATTGTAAATTTTAACAATAATAACAACTTAAAGTGTTTGTCAAGGTAAGTTTATTTGTGATTAAATATTACAGCTATTTATATTTTAATGGAATTTCTATCACCTTAAAAATATCGTTTCTTCCTCGGGATAAATACAAAGTATTACATATATTATAGTACCCCTATGTTTTCAGTAGGTTACTACTTTATTTATTTTTAAAAATGTGATTTTAATTTTAGAACAAGTTTAAAATTTATTTTCAAATATAAATTTAAAATTGTACAATATTTATTCTTACTCACATGTATGCAACAAAAATTGGTTATGTTTATTATTTTTAACCGGCTTAAAAATTTCTTCGTATATAATTACTCAGTTTAAATTTATTTATGACACTCCATGTAGTGATTTCAGGGTGTTAGAGTTCTTATAGTATAGAAGATTACCTTCGTATAAAAGAAGAATAGTGTTAAATCATAAATAAAAAATATATTGAAGTAGATACATGAACTTATAAAAATTAAGGTTAGAATCAAACATTTTATAAAATAAACAAAAGTGCTAGTGTAATGTTACTATGGAATTGTTTCTATCTAGCAATAATGGGATCAACTAAACATGAACGGTATGTATATAATTTGTTTTTATAGTAAATAAATCTATGTTTAGAAAAAAAATCAACATTAATCTAAGACTTCTTTTATCTCTTACGTATGGAAAACTTTAATACTCAACTTTAAAGGTATTAACTTGTGATGACGATTAGCATAGAATAACTCTTAGAATTAAAGTACATTCTTAAGATTAAATTATTTAGATAATTGTGTTGCAATTATAATTTTTCTCTAACTTCTGATTCTTTTAAAATCAACGTTAATAAAATTTTAAGTACTTAACTCGAGTTTTAAATAATTTGTGGAATTGTTTTAGCGGACTATATCTTCGAAATTGTATCTGGGATCTTCTATACCCTGATGATCCTCTTCGTCCTGGATACTGTGTTGGTACGCAATTCCTCCAATTGAGCTGCTTATTCCTCGAGGCTAACGTTGTACTTCTTCTTAATTTCAGGTATAATTTAATTTAGCACATTTACTCACAATTATTTAGTTTGGATTGTTTACTTGTAGATCAATGGATACAGTTTAATCGACGGGAACTTTATAGTGGTACATTTCTTCACTATTTTAGTATAATGTTATTGTTGAAATCGTGTTAAAAAAATCTGCACTCACAGGTATTTAACATATATCTTTTAATAATAAAATTTAACTTAGTTTCTGAAAGCGTCCTTTTAAGCGTCTCTTACTTGTGTAAATTTCTTTAATAATCCCATTTGTTTTTTCTCTTCTTGCCCACTAATGGATAAGTTGATTTAATTTTATAAATTTGACTTGTATAATAAGTTGTCTAACATTGAGTAAATAATAAAAATCTTTTTTAATATTGTATAAAATGTTGTTATTATTCAATTTTCCCTTAATTCTTAGGAATTTATTAACTACTGATTTCTTTAAATAATTTCTTAGACATTTAAATATCGTTATAATATATACAAAAGTGTTTCACCTTCTTAAAATTATAAAGTCACTGAATAGTATTCTAATATGTATAGTTTGCTAAATGAATAACAGGGAACTCTGAAAGTATTCTTCGTTATCAATACTTTTGATTTATCAGAAGAATTCGATCAAATATCACAGAGTCATTGCTTGTCGACTGCTCTCCTGTTTTTGGTAGATTTGTTTTCAGATGATATAAACAATATTTCAAAGTATCATTATAATAAACTGAATGAAGTATTCCTCGTGAATAAACGCACACTGAAAAGGGGGTCAATAAGTACCGTGGCTTCAAATACTTTCGTCATTAGATATTGCCTTGCTTTTTTTTAATGATTGACGACAGTGCATGTAATCATGCACAGGCGCGTAACTTTGAGAGTTTGGTTATGTTATGGATACGTCTATAATTTGAATGTACGTAAGTATGACAACTGTCAGAATTTGAAGTTTTCAAACGCTTAGCATGTACACCAACATTGATTACTTAGAAAACATCCTACACTAACGAGGAAGGTACCGCGCGATCATTTAAATTCTAAATTAGAGCAGGCTGTGAAATTTAAATTAAGTTGGTATATAAGTACTAATTTACAATTTGAATTGTCAAAGTGACGTTTCAAAATGTTAATTAATCAATAATTGACATTCTGGACAACCTAATAAAAAAAATCCCGCCTGCTATAATTTAGAATTTAAATGATCGCGTGGTATTTGAAGGCACGGTATGTTTAAATAATATTAAAACCTTTGAATAATGGTTACAGGCGGCCATATTGATTTCCAACTACATCATAATTATCAGGATTGTATTAAGGTTATGTCAAGTTAGTTATGGAAATTCACGAACTAATTCATAGAAGTTTGCAAGTCATTGTCACTAATTCAGTATTCAACTTGACTAATGAGGAAGGATTTGATTTGTACGTACATAATTCAAAGTGAGTCTGTAAAAGATTGCTTAAATACGCGATACTTATTACCTTGCTTCTTGTTTCAATTGCATTGGCATTTGTTACGCTGTATTTTATGTTTATTTGGTGTGTCCTATTTATTATTAATTCGTCACTAAATTGTCTATATCAGTGCTACATGAACTTTATAGAAATAAAAACACATAATTCATAGTACATTCTATAGCAGTGATGGCGAACCTATGGCCCGCGGGTTAGACACTGACCCACGCAGGCTACTTAAGTGACCCACGCATTAATTTTTATGAACTTATTTTTTAAATCATAAAAGAAAGAACAGACAATAAATAATATTAAAATAAAGGAAGTGTATATATTTAATGTCAAATATATGAAAATATATTATTTAAGTTGACATTGGCTAGCTGATTTTCTATTGTATCACTACACCTGTCTATGACGTATGTACATCATACCAAAAAAAAAAACATTACAGCCTCTAGTTTGTTGTTACCCCATTGCCTTGCTCGCCACGGAAAACCTTTTTCAAAAGGAGAGTTTGTAAAACAGGTGTTTTTAGAATCTAGTGCTCCTTTGTGTGCTGATTTTAAAGAAAATGACTTGACCAATACGCCGCAATACAATTAAAGATAGAGTAATAGAATTACAAAGAAATATTTGTTCGCAAATACATTACGACTTAGTATACAGAAATGTATTCAATTGTTTTAGATGAGAGTAATCATGTCAATGGTTATGCACAATTAGCAGTTTTGGGTTGATATAAGTCAGTCAATAAACTCAAAGAAGAGCTACTGAAACTAATAACCTTGAAAAGAAAGTGTACCGGTCTTACATATTTTTAAAGAATTTGATATTGCATCCAAGGAAATGGATATTGACCTACAAACAATGGTTTCTGTAACTACAGATTGTGCACCCAATATGGTGGGGAAAAACATTTGTTTTATCCAGTATCTTGAGGAAAATATTACACATTTTCTGATTAAATTTTATTGTATAATACACCAGCAAGTTCTATGTGCGAAACAAGTCTTAATAAACGACAATATGCACAGTTATTAGAGAAAATTGTGTGCCAATGTTTAGAGATTTTGAAATACAGTAATGTTCGATGGCTCAGTTGCGGTAAAGTTCCTAATCGGTTTGTCATTTTATTAGAAGATATTAAGCTCTTTTTGCATGAAAAAACAATAGTTTTGACAAATTTTCAAATATAAATTGGTTAAAATTCAAATATTAAAACATTTGTCTACTTTTTGGAGTTGTTTATTCAGTTCATCAAAATGCTGAGTGATGTTACATGAAAACATTAAAACAAAACTTGACATCTTTTCTAGGAATTTGGAAATGAGAATCATGAAATATTTTCCTGAATTTTTAAAACACGATAATTTTTGAAAATACGTTTGACGTTCAAGAAAATGCTATTAAAATTTTTTTAATGGTTGTACAGAAAATGAAAGAAGCTTATGGGGAGATACTTAATCAATTTAAAAGTTTGGAAAACACATTTCAATTTATTTTATATCCATACAAAACGATATTCCAAACAATGAAGTCAGTCGAATTTATGTAGCTGGGTGTACATGATTTAGAAATGGAATTAGTTGAATTAGTTGAATTAGTTGATTGATAAAGCAACTGGAAAAGAAGTAGTCGAAAATAAATTAGAAAACTTGATTTCCGAAGTGGAAGAAGAAATATCTCAAAGTAGTGCAGATAATAATGACCCAACATTAAAAAATTAAAATATTATATTATGCGTAGGGTATTCTTTACCAAATATTTTTTTGTAAATGAAGAAACTTACGAATGCGCTATTAACGATATTTTGGTATTCGTATGAAAAATTGTTTTCATATATGAATTATTTTAAATCTACCAACAGAAATAAACTTGGAAATGAATTGATTGCGAAATGCGTAAAAATAAGGAATACGGAATAAAGAAACTAGTTTTTAACCATCCTCCCTCCCCCTTTTCATGTGACGCCACTGACTTAGTGACCCACGACCTAGTACTAAAAACAATAATGGAATAAATTTGACCCAGTTCTCAAAAAGCTTCGCCATCACTGTTCTATAGTAAAATAATGAACACTTACATCAGCTGTTTGATGCAATCCCTCGAACTCCGAGTCAATTAATTGTTTGCTGTTTATCTTTATGAACTCACTGACCTTTCCTAGTTTTTAAAGCATTTCGCAACAATTTTACCAACGAACAAAAAAATTAAAGGATGTTTAGTCTGCAAAACGTATCTGTTTATGACACCTAAAAACCCTTTCAATTTCGGGTCGCTCCACTTCGATTCTTACGACTCCGCCGTCGTTGCTCATGAAAAACAACCCTCCAGCGTTCTCTCGAAAAAGAAAAACCGTTAAAAATTTAAATTCTGTTCCAGCGGCGTCTCTCGTTAAAGAGATGCCAAATACACTATATTGACCGTTGAGGGCGCCACAGTGGTTCATCAAAAGGCACGTACCGTTTGTGTTGTGTCGTTTTCTTTTGTTCTCCTTGAACGAATGTCTTTCATGTGAAACACATTTTTGTGTAAATGTAACTGCTTAAAAATTTAATACATTTTATTTTGTACCATCTCATACACCGAGCATTAGCAATATTCACAAACAGCAATGACAAATACTGTTTGAGTCGAATGACGTTGATCTATTGGAAAGAACAGTACATGTTATTTGCACTATGAGCTAGGTATACACAACAAAAGAAGAGCCAGTTCTTTCTCTTCTTTCGTTGTCTATACCTAATACATTTTCTAGAGGCTATTGAAATAACATTAACATCTATAACACCCCTGTTCTCTTAAATTCGTTAATTCCTAATTAATGAACCTCATTGCCTCATAAAACAGCTGGTGCTTTCATTTATAAATTTACACACTCGTTGGTTTGGCAACTTTATATTCTACTTATTCCTGGGGATAATTAGAGCCGGCTTTTATTATCGATTATTATTATTATCTACGGTTGGTAACTATTAACATTGACAGTTGACTGATTAGCCCTGAGGCGCGAAATAAAAGTAAATTATAAAAATAAATAATGTTCGTGTCTAATGGATGTGAAGTGACAATAATTGCTCAATTGCTCTCATACGGGTTCACTCAAGTCGGAAAAATAAGGTAATGCACATTTTAGCATTTCATTCTAATTTATTTCTGCTTTAACATACCTAGCAAAATTACGGTAAATTTATTTATTTGCTAATAAATTGTTTTGTTGCAAACATTTACTAAATAAAAGAAAGATGCATGACATTCTTGTTTACGATAAAAAAATGATATATTCACAAATCCGGCAAAAAAAGTAACACATCGTTTACGGAAAGTTCACGCGTTCGTACATACGATGTTATTGAAGGAAGTATCGACAAGAGAAATCTATTCAAATACGGTATGAAATTACTCTAAAATATGTCAAATAAAATTACTTTACTTTGATACAAACATAATAATTAACAGGGATAATATGACTTATACAGAGCGGGAAAGAAAACTTCTAAGATTGCAGCGACATCTAAGAGAATTTGACGGACTCCCAGTAACACACCGAGGCTGCTATAGCGATTAGGGACGAGAAAAGAGATTTACACTTGCGGAGGTAGCGTAAGAACTCTTGGTGAAAACTTCCAAGAAGTGACTGGAAGATCTAGGTGAATTCTTCCACGAAGTTACTGAAAGAACTGAGGTAAATTCTTCCACAAGGTGTTTGGAAGAAATGATTTTCCTAATAAAATCGTGGCTTTATAGAGACGTAAACCTCCACAAATAATAGTTAAAAACAGTATATTTGCCGTAAAACACATGATAGTATCACGTGCAAAATGCATGTACTAAACTTTATGTCACGTAAAATATTAAAGAGGATATCACTTTTCTCGTTGCTAATTTAAACATTAAATAAATTAAATATTTATAAGAATACATTCGTATGGAATTATCGAACTTATTACGCTAAAAATTAACAAAAATCATTAATACATATTAGGTCGATAATTCTATACAGGGACGGACGAAAAGTCCGTTACACATCTGCATATCTATTTTCAAAATTAAACCAAATATTACAAACAACTTGAAGGTTTAGTTATGGGAGCACCTATATTGAGTGCCGTTCCTAAGATTGTTTAGGAACACGTTGAAAACCACCAATAAAAAAATTAGATTTAAAACCAACTTTGGTTAAAAGATATGTTGACGACTGTATAGCGTTGGTTCCGGAAGATAAAATACTATATTTTTAAAATCAGTTTAATCTTTACCAAGGAACATTACGTTTCATCATTGAAGTAGGGAAAAATAATTCGATAAATTTTTTAGACCTGACTTTAATAAAACAAAAAAGCCAGATCCAAACTACGTGGTATATGAAACCAATTGCATCGGGTAGATACTTAAATTATAATTCCACACAACCGTTATCACATAAAAAGAAATGTAGTCAAAGTCCAAATAAAGGTCATTATTGTAGAAAAATTGCATTATTTGTTTATTGACGTTTCGACCACAATACTGGTCTTCTTCAGAATAAAAAAAATAATCTAAAGGTTAGGACATTATTAAGATATTAAGTATAATATAATCTGATTCCACTTTTATAATTCACAATTAGCAAATTACGACATGGATAAATTGAATATAAACCCATTAAACCATTATTAATTTGTTTTTTTAGAGTAGCGTCCTTTTTCGATATCATAATCACATATATGACAATACAATTAAAATACAATTAACGTTTCGACAATTCTTTTAATTTCTCTTTTCAAAAATGTTTTTCTTTATATATCGTGTTTGTAACATACTGACCTATAACAAACAAACGTACTTGTTTAAAATTTATTACATTCTAAAAAATATAAAATATTAAATCTCACCTATAAAATTGGTTTAAAGACTGGTTTAAAAACACTCCCAAACATTTTCCTTTTCTCTAATCTAATTATAATCTCTGTTAATTTTACTTTTAACATGTCTTGTCTTTTTAAAATTAATCGTGTTTTCAGTTTATTCTCTTAAAATTGGGCATGTACATGTTGTGGTAATTTTCTTTTATGTTTCTTATATCTCATTCTTTATATGGTTCTTTATATTTTCCTTATGTGGTATTGATTTTATTTGTAAATGAATATAAATTGTTATTCTTAACATTGTTGGACAAATACAGGGTGTAATTTATTGTATGAGTGGATAATAAAATTTTGAAAGTCTTTGTATTTGATTCCGATCATTAACTGTATTTTCATTTCTAACAATGTTAATCATTTCTAAAATGTTGCGAGTTTTTTTGTGGTTGTGTTTTGTAATAATGCGTGTACTGTTAAAATCAAATTTGTGGTTAAATGTTGTTTGATGTTTTTTTAATGCGGTTTGATTTTTTGCTTATTTGTTACCTTTGATAAGTACCTGCTTCGTCTGGCCAATATACACTTTATCACAGTCTCCACACGGAATGTTATAAACTACGTGTGTTTGTTTAGTTGTAGCTGTTGGGTCCTCTAATTTGGAGTGCAAGAATTTTAATTTATTTTTATTTTTGTACGCAATCCTGAAATTGTAAGGCTTAATTATGTTGTTAATATTTTCAGAAAGTTCGTGTATGTAGGGAATTGGGATATATGTTAAATCGTTTGATGTGTCTTTTCTTTTTCTATCTTGAAACGTTTTATTATTATATATCTTGTTAAGTTCACATTTTATGATGTTTTGTATGAACTCTATTGGATAATTGTTTTTTGTTAAAATGTTAATGTATAGCAACACTTTTCTTTATACGATTCTGTGATACTTTGACATAATTTAACGTGATTTTATTTCAGTTTTTTTTTTAGATTGTATTATGTTTCATCGCAAATACGAAAAACCAACATGTATTATTCTTAAAGAAAAGTAAGTTCTTCTTTACTCATCGCGGTTCTAATCTTGGCTTCACCTCGCTTAGCGATTCGTAAAGAAAAACAAGACTTTTCTTTACTTATAATACAAATAACTAAAGGGCGGAATATATGCACGTCAATTCAGTTAAAATATGCGCATATATATGCATCGTTTTTCTCTGAAATATGCAACAATATGCATTTATTTGTCAAAATATGCAATTATATGCCTTGAATATAACATGGAAAAATGGAAATAAAGAAACGCCGACTCTTACAAAAATTATTTATTTTAAGTAAAATTAAAAGAAAAACATAATAGGTACAATTTTCAACCTGAAATAGTATAAAATGCATTTATAACGATATATTTTTCAAAATTTTCCAATAAAAATGTTTGCCTTCTGTCTGTAAAAATATGTTTGTACAAAGAAAAAGTTCTTTCAACATCTACCGATGTGATCTGGCAATATTTTAATTTGGGTAGTAAGTTATAAGGCCAAGGTATTACTTCGTTGGATGGTTTACTATCAAAAATATTTTTGACTTCCATTAAATACTTAAAGCCTTCATTCTTTCCCACAATAACTTCGAGTTTCCTTCTTACTTGATTTCCTACATCACCGGGAACTTTTTTGCATTTGTCGGAAAAAGTTTCAACAATATTAATTGATTCTCTTAAACTTATATTCCTACTTTCTAACGAAGTTATTATATCTGGTACAAAACTAAAATTAACCTTAATAAAAACAAGTTCCTTAGCTAAATTTACATTTTTGAATAATGCTTGACTTTGCACTACACACTGCGAATTGTCTTCTAAATCTAAAACTATGTCTTTAATGGCTTCAAAATGGTATGCGTAGAATATCGCGGCCTTAATCCATGTTCCCCATCGAGTAATTACGGGCTCTGGAGGTAAACAAACTCCTGGCAATTTCTCTCTATAGATCTGCACTCTTAGAGGTGCTTTCAAAAACACTTTCTTTACATTTGAAATTAATTTGTTCACCAAGGGATATGCTGTTCTAATAATTTCTGCAAGTCTGTTTATCCCGTGTAAAAGACAAGTGACATGTACCATATTGGGATAAAATATTTTTAAGTTTTGGCCTACTTTAACCATATACGGCGCTGCGTCAGACAAAAACACTAAAAACTTCTCTACTGGAACTGGATTTGGTAAAAAAAAAATTGATAGAGACTGCTGAATAAATCGAGTTACGGTCTCATTATTTGTTTTGTCTAACTGTTTAGAAGATATTAAATATGGTTTCCCTGGTTCATTTTCTTGAAGCCCTCCAATCATAAGATGTGCGATATATCGACCACATGAGTCTGTGCTTCCATCAACAATAATATAAAAATGTTCGTCGCCCAGTGTAACTTTAATTTCTCCCATTACGGTTTCGTATACTGTTTGCACATTCTTCTTTCTAAGTGTGGATTCGTCAGGGATGTTTTGATTACAATATTTTTGCAAAAAATCTCTGAATTGTGTATTTTGCAGTTTCTTCAAAGGTATATTTGCTGCGACTAAAGATTTGCATAAGTCTTGATGAAACACCTCCTTTTCACTCTTTGGTTTGACATTTTGAAATGCGGTTTGCACACACTGCTGAACAGGCACTGATTTATTTTTCTGCAACTTAGCTTTATGCATAGCTGTTTTCAAGTGTTGATCAATTTGGAACTTCTTTTCACAAACAATGATTTTGGCACAAACTTTGCAAAACACTTTATCCCCACTAAACTCCAACTCGAAATCACTCTTTTCACACTGGAATCTATCGACAAACTAAACTATACAATATAAATATAAAAGA
This sequence comes from Amphimallon solstitiale, assembly GCA_963170755.1. Classification (NCBI taxonomy): domain Eukaryota; kingdom Metazoa; phylum Arthropoda; class Insecta; order Coleoptera; family Scarabaeidae; genus Amphimallon; species Amphimallon solstitiale. Next base: position 98,238,288 of record OY720682.1, on the reverse strand, counting down.
ATAGACCACATCTGCTCTCCATTAGGCAAGCTGATTACTTGGAAATTCCTAAATACCCAATAAATGCCGGCAATAAACCATATAATAATAAAAACTATACAATATAAATATAAAAGAATAGACCACACCTGCTCTCCATTAGGTAAGCTGATTACTTGGAAATTCCTAAACACCCAATAAATGCCGGCAATAAACCATATAATAATAAAAACTATACAATATAAATATAAAAGAATAGACCACACCTGCTCTCCATTAGGTAAGCTGATTACTTGGAAATTCCTAAACACCCAATAAATGCCGGCAATAAACCATATAATAATAAAAACTATACAATATAAATATAAAAGAATAGACCACATCTGCTCTCCATTAGGCAAGCTGATTACTTGGAAATTCCTAAACAGGGTCGCACTTAATCTTTTCATAAAACGAAAAACATAAAAATATGCACACAAATTTTATTTTTGCCGAAATATGCAATTTTTTGTGAAATTTGTTAAAATATGCAAAATATGCAAATATATGCACTTTGAATATATTCCGCCCTTTACAAATAACTATACATGGGCGAGATATGGGAATACGGTTCAGTTTCATTCAGACTAGACCGACTCGTGTTTTGTCGGCTCTCGGGCACCGTATTACCACAGTATATAGCTATGTAATAGAAACAGTAGTTTCTCTCGAGGGAAATAATTGTCCACCGGCAAACCGACGCGTGCGGGCCAATTTCTGAGTGCGCAGTAGTCAGCTATCAGCTGTTGAGTCGTGGCGAAATTATTTTGTGTTGTACGTGTAATGTATTACATTTTAAATGCGCGTGTAATATGTACTTAATAAAAAGAAAGTGTTGCACGGGCGTGAATGCGCAGTACCATTTTGGGACACAAACATCAAAGGTGCCGACGGCGAGAGAAACTACTGTGTCTATACAGCTCTATACTGTGGTATTACCTACCGGTTTTCCCGAGAGTCGACAAAGCGCAAGTCGGTCTAGTCTGAGTGAAACTGAACCGTATTCCCCTATCTCGCCCAAGTATACAAATAACTATGCCTAGGCAAAAAAAAACAGCAAATGAGATTTGTACATTTCGTATGGATTACCTTACAGACTTAAGGTTAATCAGAAGGAACTGCATCTCTTTAGCGATAACTGTTGGGGACAAAATAAAAACTATACCATAATTCGTCTGCTCCTCGCCTTTACTGATTGTGGAATGTTTTCCAAGATAATCCACTTTTTTTCTATTAGAGGGCATTCATTCTTGCCGTGTGAGAGGGACTTCGCGCGAGTTCGACCGAATATCTACGATTCATCAGATCATGGAGATTATTACACTAGCACAGAAAATAGTGCAAAGTTTTCGTTTAAAGAAGTCGAAACAAGTGATATACTCGATTTTAAAAACTGGTGGCCTCGTTTATATAAAAAAACGTGTGGTATCTATATAAAATCGCAAAACGTTCCACGTGATGAAAATGTCAGTTTCAATATTAGCCCTTTCTCAAGCTTTGAATATAACTCCGCACTAAAAGGCTGTGTTCAAGCCCCGTTTATTGATGGTGTAATATCACACACATTTAATTTGTTGCAACCTGGAACAAGACGTATTCTAAACTTTGGTCCTTCCTTACCAACTTCTAAGGCAAAGTTCCCATAAAAGCCACAAAAATGGAACATATAAGAAAGTGCAATGCCTTTGTTGAAGAAGAATACAAGGATTTTTATGAATTAATACTTCAGTGGCCTGCTACCGGTACTGGGGTACAGGATAGCGATCATTGATTTTGTTTAATATTATGTCTATGTTATATATTTTGAATAATAATTTTTTGAAGTGTGAACTTCTTTGGGCGCGTTGCGCTGATTGTAGGCACTGTCAAGACTGACCGTCACGCTCGGATATGTAACGCTCGTTCGGGTAATGTCGGCTCGAGTCGACTAAGGGAACAAGATAAATATATCACATAGAGGTATTTAATTTCAATTAAATTGAAATTTAAATGAATAAAGAATAAATAAATTCATGTCCCCGAGCAGATTCGATCCCGAGTCGCACGGGTATGACGCCGGCACGTTAGCATTAGACCAAGCGCGGGACCGTAATCGAGTATTCATATCGTCTATTTATATATATATACATACGTCCGAAACGACCGCTCGCGTCACTACTATACTCGTTCGGCGACCGTTACATGGGAGAGCATGAAGCATCAGTCGTATAATACGTTACTGAATATTATACGCGTGTGTACATGTGTAAATGTAATAAATGTGCGAATACGTTTTATTTAATACGATACTGAATATTATACGCGTGTATTTCGTATTATTAACCTCGCCTTGATGAAGTTTACACTTCTGCTCTGTGGCTTTAAGCACACCCATTTTCTTGTTTTATGTTCTATTTTATCTTTATTTTGCAAAATGGACACATGTCACAATTTTCAAAAAGCTTTTATACACTCAAAAATTAAATGTTGAAGCCAAGTTAGAAATTAAATGCATTTTAAATAAGCAGTAGACTAGAACTTACATATTAAGTTACAGTAAATTTCAAAACTTGTTAAGCCGCAAATCAGTTTTTTTCGATTTCCCAAGATCAGGTAATTTTGACATGTGCCCTTTCTGCATACACCGATTCAATTATAATATCTGTTAATTTTACTTTTAACATGTCTTGTTTTTTTAAATTAATCGTGTGTTCAGTTTATTCTGTTAAAATTGTGCATGTATATGCCGTGAAAATTTTCTTTTATGTTTTTTTGTATCTCGTTCGTTTTGTGGTTCTTTATATTTTCTTTATACGGTATTGATTTTATTTGTAAATGGAATATAAATTCTGATTCTTAACATTGTTGCACAAACACAGGGTGTAATTAATTGTATGAGGGCATAATAAAATTTTGAAGGTCCTTTTATTTCATTCCGATCATTAACTGTATTTTTATTTCTAACAAACAGACACTGGGACGGACTAGCAATATTAAAAATGCAATACTTTTTCCAGTAAAATACGGTTTTCTAATACAATACATATATTCATTCATCTCTCTATACAAGACTCATGCTGATTCTCACGTCAAAAGAAACATACTGACAAAAATATAACATCACTGTTATCGCTATTGGAGCATTTTAACGGATTTGGAACTCGAATTAGACAAACACGCACCCCATGTGACGTTTCACAGTTTGCATACGCCGACCAACAAAGTACATACATACATCAATACAGCATGTCAGAGGAGAAACCGCATTTTGAGTACTTTTTCCATAATGTTTACTAATCTTTGTGTTGGTTTTCGTATAGTTTTAGCGGTGTGTTACTGTACTTGTATACAAACACAACTGGTTGACGGCATGCGAATCCATTCATCCGTGAATGTTCAGAGGTTCGCAGTGCAAACACAGATTTGATTAAATGTTGACCGTGCAATTTCCATTTACCTACCCAGTGCTCGGTCAGGACGACAGACTACACTATGCTGGACGAATCTCGCAATGGTGATAAAACGAGGAAGGGGCGAGGAGATGTCGGTTTTTTTTCCATTCCACTCTCCCGGTTATTCGGACCGGATGTCATATTTCTTCATTAATTCACCGGTGTGTGTCCGTAATTTCGAAAAGAGGATTACCCGAATTAATTGCAACGACGCTCGCCATGCCAAGGCGGGAACACGGTGGCAAATGAAGATAATTCGGATTTTGTCTCCCTGGCCGCACGTTTTATTTTTAATTTTTGTTCTGTTTTGTTATCTGTCCGCTAGGTACGCAGTAATTTTTAATGGTTAACGTTTTGTTGTGGTCGCTATATCTGAAAAGGGGAGGTGATTTTTGTGGGGGTTAATCCGGGCAATTTTTGCCGGAATAATGCATTGTATTTTTGACAGTAATCAAAATTATGAGCATATTCTTTGTTTGTTTTTGACAGTTCAAGTTTTATTGCAGTTATTACGACGTTGTCATAGATAATACGTTTTCTTATTAACTGTTTGCTTTATATATGTAGTTGAATAATACTAATTTTTCTAAACATAGATAAAGCGCGCTAAATAGTGATAAATTCTACAATTCCTATAGATAAAAACACTGGTAAAAAATATTATTAGTAATATTCATAAATGAATTGTTTTATATGCGTTTCTTTCTTCCTTGCTTGTACACTGTAGAGAAACCAAACTAATGCTTTTATAAAAAATTTAAAGAATCTGAAACATACTGATTTACAATACAATGTCACAGTAATTCTTGGAGAGAAAGCGCTCTCACGATATTAAATCACTCAAGTATACATAAACGAAAAATTTCGTTGCACATCTACCCTAAGCTAGCATTGCGAACAACAGCGTGCAGACAGCTGTTTCGACCTTACATTGGTCTCATCACTGCACGAACGTGTTGTTCACAATGCCTTTAAAAACTTAGATTACCTGATATAGTCAACTTACGTACCAAACGCCATGAGAGATTCCCAGCAACATTACCTTGCGATGTCGCACATGGGTAACAGATGCCGCTGGGAATCTCTCATTGCGTTTGATACGTAAGTTGACTATATCAGGTAATCTAAGTTTTTAAAGGCATCGTGAACAGCATGTTCGTGCACTGATGAGACCAATGTAATGTCGAAACAGCTGTCTGCACGTTGTTGTTCGCAATGCTAGCTTAGGGTAGATGTGCATTCATACATTTATTCATATACGAAATTTTTCGTGTATGTATACTTGAGTGACATATTGCTTTCTTTGGATATTTGTACTAATATACAGGGTGTTATAAATTAAGTGGGCACTATTGCTAACTTTGTTATTAACGAAGCTACAGTATCGGTTAAATTAGCAAAGTAGTAGTATTTTAATCGTGGACAATGATGGCAGAACCGAAAAGACAGTTGAACTTCTAATTTTGGCGCTATTTACAAAAGTTACTTTTTTTTTTAAAGGGAACATCCAGTATATTTTTGCATATATTGAAAAAAGGAGTTATTCTAAAAAGAAATCTTTCATCCATTATTGACAAAAAATGAAAGTTACGACAGTTATCCACTATTTTGTACAGCAATTCATATCAATAAAATCAAGATGGCTATGACGCACACTCTGAGGAGTGGGAGTGCCTTTTGTATGTTTAAATTTTGTTTCTTAGGTTAAGTTTAAGTTAGTATTGATTTACTGTTGATAAGTACAACATCATTTCTTCGCATTATCGTTGTTATATTTAAGTCAAGAGGAAAAATAGAGGTAGACCGGCGATTATGGAAAGATAACACTCGCTGTAAGTTTCCATTAAAATTTCGCATGTGTGTTTTCCTTGGAGATCTTATGCTAATTATTTATATTTCCTCTTTAGTGTTGTCCGTTATGTATCTAATTTTATCTGATACAAGGTACAAGTGGAAAAATGTTAATAAGACATTATTTCGTTCTATCAGTTGCCGCCATCTTACCTGTAGTTTATGTCGTTGCGCTTAAGGAGCGAAGTGTTTCCACATATATATATATGGGTCAGGGGGTTAGATGCCCGTCCCTGTCTACTCGACGTTCTGCCAGTATGTAGAGTATGTATTCGTGAAGCAGGATTACTTTTTGTTTTCTTTTGTTAAATTTGTCGTTAATCGGGGTTTATAATTAGTTTTAAAAAGATATCTTAACTTCAACATTGTGAAAATCTGCAAAATAAGGCACATAACTAAAACAAAATACACATTCGCAGCAAAAGTAATTTTAAAAACGTAATAATTGTTTATGTACTTTTGTAATAAACTGCTGCTCAATTTGGGCATTTGCTTCAAAGCAGAGCTATAAAGTCATCCGTCTCAGAGACAATAACGCGTAATTATTGCGAAGACCCGAGTCCTTCTATTTGAATATGAGTCAACAGAGTCTGTCAATATCATACAAACTATTCACAAATTAACAATCTGTACATTGCTTCCACCCTTCATAAATATTACGTTCAATAACTCATCCACCCTTTATTATACTGCCATCCTGTTTTAGGCATTCCACCTTTCACTCAGTGGGAGTGAGATAATTGGTGAAAACGAGGGAGACTAACAAGTATATCTAATTTTTGAGGACACACTACATACATGGAGTAACTTCATCTACCAACCTACCGCAACCAATAGAACTGCTCGAAAACGTAAGATTACCGTATATGGGCACACTCCCTCCCTCTACTTCTGCCCCATACTAACTCTTATATTTATTAATGTGTCTTTGAGACAGACTGCGTCGTGCGTAACGTAACAAGGGCGAGAACTTTAATGGGGTGAATCGGTGTGAAGGGCTGTTGTATAGGCGATCCTTGAATTGAGAAGAAAGTGTTTGAGGGTGCCATATTAAGGTAGTCATCAACGATTTCTTTTTTGTGTCAAATTTTTTTGGTAAATAGGTTATTTATACTTTTATAGTTAGATAATACAAGTGCAAAAACCTATGCTTAAAGTTCGAGTTTGTGGTTGTGACACTCGAGATAATTTAAGCGTTTTCGCAATAGTGTTATTCAATTTTTTTCTGTTGGTCAACTACATTGGTCACGAGTTGCTATGGTTATATTGTTTGTGAGTTGTTTATTTTAAAAACAAAAATAAAATTATCAAAGGAAGTTTCTGAAAAGATTTTAATGAAAGCGAACTTATTGTAGAAAAAAGTGTTGCCCGTGAAGTCTAAGAATCTCCCATTTCGATATAGTTTATAATTAATTAATCTTTTTTGTAGCAAGAAACCTCACCTGCATCACTATGGCCGCATTATTCAATGTTGAAGTCTTCTTTAAAGGTGAAAGAAAACTTGTACATTGAGAAGTTTGGTAGTGTAATTGCTTACCTCAAACAGATAAATGTGGGGAATAATGTGAAATAATCAAAGGTGTGATCTCGCGCAAAAATTGTAAATTTTTGTTAAAAGCTATTGGGGAAACATATTTATTTGGTATATATGTTTTGGTTGTTAAAACTAAGAATAATAATATAATTTTCCCTATTTTATAGGCTTCTTTGATTTTCGACGTTTCTTGTTCATACCGATGCAAGGAGTTGTTATGTGACCTCACTGTAAATTATATCTAAGATATTGTAGCGTTTTCGGGGTCGAAATAAACAACTCGTGCAAATGTTTTGAAACAGTCTGCATATTTACACACTTAAAACTAATCACAATATAAAAATGTAAAATAAATGTATCGCACTTAAAACTACTACAAATAAATTAACACATGTATTTATTTCTATCACTACTATTTATGTCAGTAATATTTATGTATTTTGTGAACTATAATAAAACTGCACTATTCACATTATTTATGTTTATTTGAACTGTACGAATACTATTCAACGAATTCTATTGAAGAAATTCCTTCTTTCTGGGCACCGGCCGCTTTTATATCGGCCTATAGAGACTCTAGAAATATACGCGAAACGTCTTGCTTCATTCTCGATAGCCCGAGAGAAGAACCAGACTTTCTGTCGCTTACGTATTACATATGTGTCGATGATTATGACTCATTTACGGTGCGTCGCGCCGATGTTTACTTTTCTTTTGTGGACTTATTTCATTACAATATGTATATTTAGAAGTTCTCATTGTAACACTTCGAGATACCAAAATGCATTTAGAAAGAAAGTTCACTATTATTGGAGAAGGCTTCTTGGTTAACCGTTTAACCATATACCGAAAATATGCACTTTTACGTATCGTGAACACATCTCATGAACGATTCTTCTTGTTTTATAATACGGAAGTGTATTCGACAGCCTGTGGTATAAACACCTTCGGTCAACTTCCCCCTAAAATTGCCGCATATCTCAAATTCGAGGATACTAAAACTGCTTCCGAAGAAGCTTCGCAACTGTGCTAGCTGCACGAGGTGGAGATCTAATTTCTCTAAAACGACATGGCGATTGTCATTCTTCTACCGTCGCAGAGGAATACATCGAAGATTTTAAAGGAGAACTCATCAGCATGGCCAAAAAAGCTTTTTGGGGCTAACACAACTACCACTTAGTTCTCTACAAATGACACTTCATCATCATCATCATCAACCAATGGTGTTCAATATTTTCATAAATGAGTATTTCCCTTTACACAAATGAGAAGACTGAAAATTGAATTTTTATTATTGACTTGTATTTTGAATAGTTATATTTATTCGTAGTTAATAAACCATTTTTGTTTCAACTTGTTTCGTGTTTTACTTTTTTTTTAAAACACGTTGTTCTAGAAAACGGATTTTAAATAACTGCTTTTAGTCGAGGATTTAGATATTAAAAGGATGACTTAAAATTTGACCCACAGTAAAAATTATTTATTTTATTTAATTTGCCTGAAGTATTCGACACATACCGTGAGTTTTTTTAATCACTGAACATAGTACATAATAACAACTATGTTCAGTTTTAAAACAAACGTATCAATGCATGGAACACTATGCAACCAACATTGCGATAAATGCGAGTGTCATCACTTGTCAAAATAAGGCATTTTAGATGTTAGTGTCAACAAAGGGTGAAAATTAGTATATTAAATTATTTTAACACTTATTATAATGAATTTTAAGACACATTGAAAAAAAATTATTTTTATTTAAAATGCTTTAACTTTTTAATTAATGTTCGAAATGTCCACCTTCACATTCCATACAATATGCGAGTCGATTATGAAATATTTGCAAAGAGCGAGTTAAAAATTCCGGTTTGGTTTGTAATTCGTCGCAAGATGTACTTATGCGTGCTTTTAAATCTTCAATGTTAGTTAAAATTACATTATTATAAATTTTAGATTTAAGGTATCCCCAAAGAAAAAAGTCATTTGGCGATAAATCTGGCGAACGGACCGGCCAAACAATCGGACCACGCCTCCCTATCCATCGACCAGGAAAACTTGAATTCAGAAAATTTGTAATTGCTGCAGTTGAATGAATTGGGGCTCCATCCATTTGAAACCAAGGATTCTCAATGTTTAAATTTTCAATTCGAGGAACAATTCGTGTACAAAGTAATTCCATGAACTTATTGGAATTAAAATTTGTGTCAATAAAATATGGTCCCACAAGTTCAGTGCCGATAATACCTGCCCATACATTAACTCTGTGTATGTGTTAAATTTTGAATATGATCATTCGCCCGTGACCAGTACCTAATAATGTAAAATGAAGTCATTGATTTAGTGAAATAAGCAGCTGTTATAACATACCGATAATTTTGAGAGTTAACAGAATCATTTAATGTAAAAGACGCTTCATCAGTGAAAAGTATTTTCTTCAACACATTATCATTTTCATTTAATGAATTAAATAGTGTTTCGCAAAAATCAACACGTCTTATTTTATCTTCGTCAAATAATTGTTGGTGATTTGAAAACTTGTAAGATTTGTATTTGTACCCTTTGAGAATTTTAAATATAGATGTCTTCGAAATATTAAATTGTTGTGCTAATTTACTTAATGGTGTAGTGGGGCTTTCTTCAATGTAACATAACACACTTAATTTTAATGCTTCTGTTAGGATGTGAGAAGTTTTAATTTTCTTTCTGTGGGTATTTATTATACAGCCATCAGAATTAAATTTCCTACTAATCGCCTGAATTGTTCCGATAGATGGTATAGGCTTGTCAGGATATTTGACAGCTTTCTACCAGTTTAAAATTTCTATTTTATCATCTTTTGTATACATTTTTTAAATTAGGTGAATACAAATGTGAAATATTGAAATATTCAAAATGTCATTTCTGTTATGACATTGATTTTGACGTTTGTCGAAACAAATAATTGACCGATGTTAGTTACATAACGCAATGTTGGTTACATAATGTTCCATGCATTGACGCGTTTATTTTAAAACTGAACAGGTGTTATCGTGTGCTATGTTCAGTGATAAAAAAACGCACGGTATATGTACTTAATAAATAAAGAATACTAATTGTAATTAATGTTAACAAAACAAAAAAAAATTCTTGAAACTGAACCAGATTATTCATCGCGTAAGTTGGAATACATAGGTAGACATTAAATACAATTTATGTGTGCAACTGTATACTAAACTCTTGCTTTCAGCAACAGCTTCGAGCTCCTACCTTCCTCCGGCGTTCCAAAAGCAGCTACACGACAAACTCTAACACACACAAGCGAAGAGGCTGTGAAACAGTTTTGTTGAACCTCTGGCACAAATCACCATTCATGGGTGGATTCATCAATAAATCTTAGGCGGAGATATCAAGAGATTGGAACCCGTACCACGTGTCACCGAGTTTTTGCACTGTATCCGAATATTTTCTTTTGAATTTTTCCACTATTTATCTGATTATTTAAATATTTCTGGGCGTGTTCAACTTTATATCTTTCTCAGTGTGGCCTCGCTCTTTAAAGCTGCCTGGTTGGTGGGATAATTTTCCTGCTGATGATGCTACGCCGGCAATTACGTCACACCAGATGCGACTCGACTACTATGTAATAAATACTTTCGGAATTGGAAAAGAAACAGAATAATATTATCAAAAATTATTTAAAACTATTTTAAGAGAGATATTTGTTTACTAGAGAATATGTCATGATATTAGAGGATATATAAATGTAAGAAAACCACGTCACTTCCTTTTTTTTAAGTAACTGTTTAGTGATTGATAGTGAGGGCCAATATCTGATATTCAAGTTATACTTTATAATAGTAAACTGAGACATTAAAAAATAAATAATATATATTTTAAAATTTATATAATCAAAAAATGTCTTGTTCAAATAAATTAAAATCAGTATAAACAAGGGAAATAGTACAAAAATACATTTTATTTCACGTAAGTAATAATTTAATTATAATAATATATCTGCCTTAAAAATATGACGCCCTCTTCTTATGGTAGGAGTTTTTAGGACACTAATGATGCTATTAAATTCAATAATGTTGTTGTCCTCCACATCAGGGTAAACAAAAGTATTTGTAGATCCGTTATAGGCCCTTAAGCAACTAACTCGATACGATTTTTTCTGAAGCTTTATAATTTTCGCAACAAAAGTTTTCTAACACTCCTTTTTAGTTTCTTGATTATAAAGAAATTTCACCGTCACAAATATGCCGTCCTTAACACCAGCCACAGTAGGTGGGTGTCCTAATACGCTAGTTTCATCATCATCATCATATGATAAAGACTCCTCATTACTTAGGTAATCCTCATTATCATTAACATCATCTTCATGTTCACCAGCACGTTTGTCTTCGCGTTCAATCGTGTCTGTCGCAGCAGGTGTAGTAAGATCCTCAAATTTTACTGCTTTTCCGGCCCCAACATTGAGTTTTCTTTTTCTTTTCGGAGTTGGTTGTTGTCCCACTGAAACACGTCTTTTTATTATTTTGTCAAAGGCATTTTCCATGTTTGAGATCAAATTGCCATTGTCATTGTTTGCAAGAAGAAAGCCTTTTAAGAACTTCTATTCTATTAATTGGACAAATCCCAGACGTTCTAAATCCACTTCTTATATTGTCGCCGCTCTTATCTTCAAGATCTTCTAACGTCTTCCTCAACAATGTAGGAAGCTGTGTTTTTGGAATGTAGCCTCGATGCGATGTTTTCCATTGTGTGGGCACTTTACGCCAGGCTGCTTTCAGTGGCTTGAAAAAGGCAACGTCTAATGCGCATGCGTGCTATTAGGCGGAAGGAAGATGAACATAATATTGTGGTCTTCACACTCTTGGATTATTTTTGCTGAAAAGTGTGAGGCCAAGTTATCCCCAATGATAGCTTTCTTGCCTTCACGGTTTCTGAAATACGGTATAACCACTTTAGAAAACCAGTCTTCAAATGTGATACTGTCAAACCAACCACTCTTTGAACATTATAAAAACAATTTTCAGGCCTGCCTTCCAACCATTCCGGGTATAAATTTTTCGCTTTGTAGACTATATAACATGGCAGTGCCTTGCCAGATGCACTCACAGTAAACATAATAGACGTCGAACTCTTTGAATTGTCCATAACTCTAAGAGCTCTTTTAACACCTCGACGAACAACAACCTTAGCTTGACCTCAGTCGTCTGTCAAATTTGTTTCGTCGTAATTTAAAATGTGGTTTTAAAACTGGTTGTCTGCCTGGATTTAATATATTCACTCCTCGATATTTCCTACTTAGAGTTGCCCTTGGCACTCCATAGCGTTCTTCGGCCTCCCTAAGGGACAATGTGCCATTTGCAACGCTTTGTATAGCAGTCTGTAAATTTTCATCTGAATAATCAACATACCCTCGCGCCCCGAGCTGTCTTCTGTATTTGCGTGGCATGTCTCAATTTACCCTGTACAAATACAATTCTTGTAAAATACATATGCAACTTTTTTTACAGAAAGTTTTGAGGTTAAATTTTTACGTAACACTATTAAAGACATATTCAATGAGAAACGGGATTTTCATTTTCTAAATAAACCACATATTTTTTGTTCGGCTAATGAGACTACTTTGAGATTTTTAAAACCAAGAAATATGTAATTACTTACCTACGCATTTACCACAAACAAAACATCACGTGAAACAACAATTCCCACGTTTTCTGTCTTATCAGGCATATGCAACACAAAATATAGCGAAAAAGTTCCCATATTCACACCTAGATGGCGGCACGAAATCAATTTTCTTAAAAATTAATTTTGTCTCGATTTACCCTTGGTGTATCAAGTAACCCCCTTCTACGGTACTTCTTCCACTTCGTTGTCGGATCTTGTATATTATTTCCAGCAATTACAATTTGCCTTTCGTTTTCATAAGAGAAAATCCTTTGCAAATTGGAATGATATCGTGTATAATATTTCATCACAGCAGCGAGAAACTATCTAGGATACATTAGGTAACGTACATAACTTAAAATAAATGTCTAGAAATAAGAAGGCAGCAGAAGATACTCTCTGAAATAAAGGCAAATTACGAAAGCTCATTTACAAAATGGTACAATACAAAATAAATCGCGTGTTGAGAGCGAAACGAGAACAGTAGGTAAGCTGGTGGGGAAACGATCCAATCCAACTCTACGGAAAAAGATGCTGTTACAACGCTCACTCGAAGCCTCCAACACTAGGCAATAATTAGCATCAGTTCCTCAAACAAATCGTCCACGTTTATAATTTGCCAGCAGTCAACTCTGTCTCTTTGTCTCTGGAAGGGTTTCTCGATGGGCACGTGTGATTGTAATATTACTCGTGTGTGCGAGTCCGTAATGTGTCTGTTACCATCATCCTGGGGATGTCCTAGATTTTCCTCTCATACCACCGACTCGACCGTGGAAACTCATCCGTGGCACATGACTTGCACGAGAATCCGGATCTTCACGGTCTTTGATGTCAGAGAGAGACGGGCGACGCGGGAAGTTAATATTCCAGCAAGTTCTCATCTTGCATATTACCCTAGACACTGTTTAATGAAAACACGAAAGTTCCACGTGCGTTTAGAATGCGAGATAATTTAAGTTGAATTCCGAAATCTTCATATTTATTTAACAACGAAGACGCGGTCGTTTTTACATTGCTTTAAGAATTTAATACATTACGTAATAAAACCAATAAATGTTACTTCATTATTATTATTGTTGTGTAGTATACAAATATGTCAACTGCATAGAAGGGCTGTCGAGACAAATCGTATGAATACAGTGATGAATATTTTAAAATGTACGCATCTGGAGTTGTAATTCCGTTTACGTTTATTATCTTTAACAAGTAATAAACGCTTACTTCTTATTTGGGCCCTCTTATTGGCTCTTTGTTGATAATGAATTTTAAAAATTCTGGAATAATTTTTAACGTGATTTTCATTCATTATTATGTATTAAACTTTACTTTTCCAATTTAGTTTCATTAGCCCGGTCGTTCTCTCATCGATGGGACATTTTGGTCATTTTTAAATTAGTGTTGGCACTTTTGTCGTATCACTCTTGAAGGTAAGTTCATTAATTAGTCGTACTAGTAAATTGACTAGTGCTTTAATTTTATTATGGCATCTTTCAATGTTATAGTTTGTATATTATAGTAATTACTACAACGTCGCAGAATCAAACAGCAATCAATTTAGGAAGAGCGTTTGCCATTGTCGGTTTTTTTAATATGAGGTCATCTCTAAATCGCTAATGAAACTGTTATAATTAAGCACATATGGTTTAAGAGAACATCGGCACGAATTTTGGAGGTTTTTACCTTTTAAAAGGTATTTATTATTCACGACATTAATTTTGTTTTTTCTTCGTTTCCTAAACATGCATCCACATTGTGTAAATAATTCGGCATATCACTTACAAATATTATAATCAGCAGTGGGATCAAAATAAAACCTCGTAGTGCTCCTTTCGTCATTCCGCCAACTTCGGACTGACCCACTTGTTATGTTGTCACTCGAGATCTCCTCTCCAAATACGACTGTAGAAGTGCCAAATGTAATCTTCTCGCACCATAATGCTCCAACTTGTGCAATAATAATTCGTGTCCACTGAGTCAAAAGCGTTTGGTTAGGTCTATATCTTAAATTTTCTGGCTATACGGCTATTGAAATTATGTATACTGCACACAGAGAAATAAGTAATTTGCTACCACCTAAATAGAAAGAAAGGTACAAAGTTACATATACAAAATTTATGGAATGGTACAAAATTAAAATATCAAAACGAAAATGAATAGTGTAAACCCATGGATGTTAAAACTAATATCAAGCAGTAAATAAATACTGTGACTTACATATACACATTTATACGTAAAACGTATATGCATATATGCATGTGTTTGAGATACACACATACATTATGTGCCATTGCCAACCATCGAACGCACAGACACCGGTGTTTCGATCATTGAGGTCTCGTCAGTGGGCGTGGAGCCTGTCGACAATGGCTTCAAGACTTAAAAAGCTGCTTATGTCATTTTTGCGTGTTAAATGAAGTGAGAGTATCACAGCGACATCTAACACCCAAAAGATGACACAGACAAAGCGATGGCTTCAGACGGCATGTTCTGCTCTACAGAGGCCTGTATGTTAATAGTTTATCTCGTGTAATAGAGCCTTATGTAGCGTCACATATCAAAACGAAAATGATTAGTGTAAACACATGGATGTTAAAACTAACATCAAGCAGTAAATAAATACTGTGACTTACATATACACATTTATACGTAAAACGTATATGCATATCTGCATGTGTTTGAGATACACACATACATTAAGTGCCATTGCCGACAATCGAACGCACAGACACCGGTGTTTCGACCTTTGAGGTCTCGTCAGTGGGCGTGGAGACTGTCGACAATGGCTTCAAGACTTAAAAAATTGATTGTCGGCAATGGCAGTTAATGTATGTGTGTATCTCAAACACATGCATATATGCATATACGTTTTACGTATAAATGTGTATATGTAAGTCACAGTATTTATTAAAATTAAAATATATACGAAAAACTCTTTCTTGGCATATTTTCAAGAAATATCGTCTTGTTTATTAATTCATAATAACATTGATATAACTATATACAACAAACTTATAGCGTTTATTAAAGACAAACAGAACATTTACAGCCAAAAGAATCAAAGGTTTTCTCCTATGAGGAAGTAAATAAATTTATCGAAGAAGTTCCTGATTAACTATTTCTTTTAATGGAGATATATTCACTGAATTCTCATTTGTTAAAATTTTATATAATACAAAACAATACAGGCAGTGTTAATAATAGGAGTATCTGGAGCATCTCCTAGAGCAGAACTTTGCAATATTTCCATTAATGATAATGATTTTAACAAAATTAACATCTTATTTGTAACGATACCTGCAGCAAAGATATATATTACAAGAAAATTTGTGATTATTAAAAATGGATAGATTTTTTTACTTCGTAAATAAAAAAAATTCTGGAAGCAAGTTGCATAGAATCAAAAACGCGTAAATATATCTATAGGAATAAACACATTATGGAATATTCCATCAAAAATTACCGAACTTTTAAAATGAGATACACTATGAAGAGATATACGGGTCACTACTTTCGTAGAAGTTAGTTGCGATGTTAGCAACCACGATGGAGATTTATTATCTGCTAAGCGTCATGGGGGGTGAAAATCTTCATCTGTGGTAGAGGGATATGTAGAAGATTCTCTTCAAGCCAAATTACGAGGGCGTATTTTTATGTTATCTACCTAGCCATGAAAAAAAGCACATAAGAGAATACCCTTACTCCATCTTTTTTCCAGTTGCCCCATACCCTCAGAAAAAAATTGCTTCGGTAACCCCGCAAAATATTCTTCAACAGCTTCTTTGAGTTCTTCATCAGAAGCAAACCACTTTCCTCTGAGTTGCTTTTTTAAATTTTTGAATAAGAAGAAGTCTGACGGAGCTAGCTCGGGGCTATAAGGTGGGATGCCTTAACTCTATAAACCCACAGTCATTGATTATCTGCTGAACTTTCTTTGCCTTATGAACCCGACAATTGTCGTGCAGCAACAAGTTTTTTTGTGGATAAGAATGCGGGCGTTTTTCCTCCAGAGCAATTTTTAAATTTTTAGTTGTGTTTCCGTAGGCCTCTCCATTTATGGTAGACCCCCTCGGCATATATTCAATAAGAAAAACAGCTTCAGCGTCCCAGAAAGCAGTTGCCATCAGTTTTTTTCCAGAAAATTGTGTCTTGGTCTTTTCTGGTGGTGGAGAGCCCTTATGAACCCACTGCATAGATAGGAGGGTCCCAGTAATATGCCCAAGTCTCATCCCCGGTAATAATTCGAGATAAAAACGTTTTGTCCCTCTCCAACTTGACCAAATTTTCTTGAGAAACTTCTTTTCTGCACAGTTTTTGTTCAGGTGTAAGCAATCTGGGTATCCACCGTACCCAAATCGTCATGAAAAATTTTGAGAACCCTTGTTTCGGATATACACACTTCATTGGCAATGACAGAGATCTTTACACTCCGATCTTTCAGTACCAAATTTTCGACTTTTCGCACGTTTTCAGTTCGAGCTTCAACGGGTCGTCTGGACTTTAGGTCATCATTGATTGACTCTCGGCCCCATCGAAAGAGTTTAGACCAATATTTTACTTGAAAATAAGATGGTGTATCTTCCCCATATACAGCAACCATTCTTTCATGAATTGCTTTTGGACCATTGCCTTCCTTTGTCAGGAACTTTATTACGCTGCGATGTTCAACTTTAGTTTCACTCATTTTATCGAGAAATGGACCGTCTCAAATCTCTATACACAGCATAAACTAAACTCAACTTAGCACATGTACTTCTAACAGTGACAGCAATTTTTCAATAATTTGTTTGACATCGTCATTCTTTTGTTTCATGGCTAGGTAGATAACATAAAAATACGCCCTCGTACATTTGGCTGAGAAAATCGTTGCGTCAACAAGTAGAGATTCTCAAGAAGTGTTCAGTTCTGCACATTCTATTGGAGGGTGAAATGAAATTCCTAATATTTTAAACCCTAAATCTGATTAAGATATATATACAATCAATTAATAAATTTGATGTTGCATTTACCTTTCATATTATCCTTAGTTTCTACATTTATTAATTTGCCCTAGTTATTACATTATATTAGCATAATAGTATCATATATACTGAAGATTATAAGCACGTACAGAACATACATTACTTTTAGGATAAGAATATTGAGAATAAGCAATTAATAATATAGGTATGTAATAGATGGCGCCATTAACTTTTTTTTTATAGTTTCTAATTAATTTTATGAAATTTACAACTTGTAATACACCAAGTTTAGTTGAAATGGACATTTTGACAATTATACTTTAGTAGTGTAATACTGATTTACTTGTTTAATGCAATTTTTATTTCCCGCACTTGTGTGGGAATAGTTATTTACGAACCAAGTGCGGGAAGACTGTGTTCCCGCATGAGCGCACATTGTAAGCACGAGCGACCGCAGGAAGCGAGTGCTTTTAATTGCGCGAATGCGTGGAAGATGTCTTCACGCAAGTGGTTTGTACAATATTTTTTGTACGAACATTAAATTAAAGAAATATTATTGATTAATGTCATTAGTATCATACCTAACCTAAAATAGATTACCTAATTAATTTAAGCATTTAATGTACGTAACTATTACTCACCTTTCCCTAAAATTAAGTTATTATATTCTTACACATGGCAAACATGAGGTATTTATTTTTATATTTATAAATTTATAGTACATTTATTGCGTTTTTTGGTTTAAATACAAACAATACCGAACTGCCAATATGATAGCCGATGTGGTTCAAATAGAGTGCGCTTGAATCTTGTTTAAGATGTCGCTAAAATATCGTCAAGTAGATGAAGCCACAATTTTTTTGGAAGAATTTTTAATTATTACTCCTATTTCCGCAACTTTTAGTGAAGAATAGTGGAGGGAAGTAGTGTTTTATAGACTAAATTTTATTACTACCAAGTTAGATTTTTTTTTAAATGTCCCAAAGTGCCAGTGTTTTTTTCAATTTTTACAGTTGCCTCAACCGGGAAAACGTATTTCCCAGTCGAGCTACACATGCGCCAAATGTGACTTTACAGGCTGTGAGTACTAAAAGTCAATTTCCTACATGCAAATGCAACTGTAAAATGACATGTTTAGAAAAATGTACCGTAAATATTTTTGAAATCATGGGCAATATACTTAATGGTATATAATTAGGGCATGTAGCAAAACAACCTCCTTTTAGAATTGGTATTACTTTCGCTAGCTTTAACTGCCAAGAAAAGTAGCTTTGGTTTTTGAGAACATTTTTTAATGTTGTTATACTGGATTGTATACTTCTCTTTAATGAAATTGCTAGCCATACCTTTGTTATTTAGACTATTTAAACCTTTACTTTTGTTCAAGCCTGAAGTAAAGTGTATTTATATTATTTTGCTTTTGTAACACGTCATTAGTAGATTTGACACTTTTTATTAGCCTACCTGTTTTAAATCCTATGGTGTAAGAATATTTAATTAGTTCATTTGAGGTTAATAGGTACTGATTCTTCTTTGTTGAATCTCTGTCATACAGTTATTATAGACTGATTCTGATTTTGTTATCCTAGATATAGTTGCTAATGAGTCCAGATTATTTTCATATCATAAAGCTCTTAATACAAGACACTGTACTTTACCAAATTGTTTGGTTACACTTTACTACATCTTGTGCTACCGCAAAAATACATTGTCAATGTGTGCTAGAACTGTCAGTTATTCTGCTAGATCGTTCAAATAGTTTGCGCATATTATACAAATTCAAAATATCTATTACTGAAGCAGTCCGATTATTATTTATTGGAACATATTAATTAATTTAATTTTTCCGCAAATATTTCTGTATATTGCCACTATGGCTGTACTAAATGCGGACATTTGTACGCTTGCTACTTCAGTTTCTCTCTTCAATGATATTTCTGTTATATCAATATTTTGTTTTAGCTATCATTGTTTACAAAAAACCAAGCTTTGATTTTCCATATTAATATTACCCTGAAGATTATACAGGCATGTACTCGTTCATTATTATTTTGATGGAATTTATTCTGAATTTATTAAATATCTTGGTCCTTATTAATTTGCTTTTATGTTTCTATAATAATATTTTAAATTTTAAATAATGGTATTGTTCATACTGAATTTAAAAAAGCAAAAGTTGTAGCTGTTTTGAAGCTAGGAAAGCCAACAGATGCTGCTTCTAGTTATAGACCAATTTCATTATAATCAGTATGTTACAAGATGTTAGAAGAAATTATTATATCATAGAATTCTTCCAAATATCGAAAATACCTTTCCCAAAGAGCAAACTGGTTTTAGACCAAATCGTAATTTCTGCAATGCGATCAAGTATTAGCTTTAACAAATTATATAGAAAATGGTTTACAAAAGAATTTGAAAGCAAGAATTAGTTTTATTGATTTAACAGCTGCCTATGATACAATTTGGTTAGATCGACCATTTTTAAAATTATATAATGTATTGCCTAATGGTAATTTAATTAAACTTATTGAAAATATGTTTACAAACCGTAAATTTAGAGTTTTTGTTAATGGAGAAAGTAGTAAACTCAAAATATTATATGATGGTTTACCTCAAGGATCGGTATTATCTCCTCTTCTCTTTAATCTATATACAAGTGATTTACCAGATATGACTTCTAGAAGATTCATCTACGCTGATGACATGGAAATTGCTTATTAACACAATAATTTCAATCAAATTGAAGTTAATTTAAAGGAAGATGTATTGATTCTGAGTGATTATTTTAGAAAATAGTGGTTATGTCCTAATCTATCTAAGTCAGAAGTTTCTTGTTTCCATCTTAAGAATACCGAAAAACACAAAAACTTGTAGTATATTTTAATGGTACTGTTCTAAGGCATAATTTTAATCCAACATACCTAGGAGTTACTTTGGATACATCGTTAACATATAAACAACATATTGACAAATTACGTATGAAAATTAAAACAAGCAATAATATCTTACAAAAGTTGGCTGGTTTAAATTGGGGAGCTCATGTAGCTATTTTACATACGTCCACTCTTGCATTGGCGAATTCTGCTGCCGAATATTGTAGTGCAGCTTGCATAAATAGAGTACGTGTTGATAAAGTAGATATTCAGTTTAATTGTACACTTCGAATTATTACAAGCACAGTAAAATATACTCCTCTTCCTTGGCTCAACGCCCTGGCTAAATTTATCTACATCAGCTAGGAAGAAAATTGGCTTTAAAACGGTGTTGGGATAAACATCAAAATTTTCCTACTTTATATATAATTATCCAAGATCTGCAGAACTTACCACCTTATAGATTGAAATCACGTATCCAATTTGGAAGAAAGATTTCTTAAATCAACAATTTTCGATTAATGACCTCTGGAAATCAATTTGGTTAGAATGTGAAGTGCTTAATAAGCAATTAATAGACGATCCTTTGATTAAAGTGCCTGGCTTCACGCAACCAATAAAAATTTGGTGTAGGTTGAATCGTCTTAGGACGGGTTATGGAAGGTGCAATAGTATGTTATTCAAGTGTAATGTGATTGCGAGTCCAGCTTGTGATTGCGGTTCTGAGATTGAAACAGTTGAACATACTGTTGAAGAATGTCCTCGATCTAAGTTTGAATTTAGATACACAGATTTACATAATTTAAGTCCAGAGGTATTACTTTAGTTTTTTGGTGCTGTGATTGAGGTTTTTTAGTCTGCAGGTTTTTTCCTACATCCCAGACTAAATGGCGCAGTGTTTTAAAGGGCTTCTGCAGTTATGGTCCTTCTAAATATATTTATACTTTTGTGGAAATCTTAAACAGATTGTCAGAATAGAAGTCAATCATCAAGAACCTCCAATTATTACTGAGGAGCGTAACCGTGCTTTAATTATTAATAAAACATTTTGATACATAGTTCAAATAGCATGGTATATAAGACATTTTAACGACATACTTCAGTTGAAAGTAATTTTGTAACATAAATAATGTTTCCATGCAACTTTCAAAACAATTTTTATCGCATAGCAATGGAAGACTGCATTTTGGGAAGATATATTTTTAATGCATTCCCTTATTTATCGGCGCCAATGTACGTAGTCTTGAAGCGAATTCTTCTACGAGTGCATTCAGTGGGTATATACAATTTAAATCGTCCAAAGCTATCGCTTAAACTATCCCATCTATCTGTCTGATATGTACATATACATATACACTCGCCTGTCTTTGTAAATATGAATCTATAAATTTCAAGCAGTTCGATGCGCTTAATGCACCGGGCCTAGGCACTCTAGGCAGCTCCTGTCTAGCCGCCGTCAATTCGGATAAATGGCGCGCTCTGGCGTCAAAAATTTATGAACCGCTGGTCCTCGTATTCCCGATCGAGTCATTTCGCGTTCGCAAATAGCCCATTGAAAAAGTGTATATTAAACGTTCGCGCGGCGAAATAAATTCCGACGAATGCTCTCTGTGCTTTCCATGTAACTATTTACATACATGCGTTCGAACATACATACACATACAATCCGAAATGCGCGCTCGATAGTAAAATATTTATGGTGTTTAAATGGCTTTTGTCGTCCATGAACAGATCGACTGAAAGAGATGAACCGATTTAAAGATCAATATTTGATACAATAGTAAAAGCTTGATGGGTCGTATGTCACTAGCTTTTATCGGTACGTGTCAGTGAAATTGTATCTAAATTTAATTACCTACATGTAGACGTATTGTAAAAGTGAAGAGTATACTTGCCAGCGTTACTGTTATACACATATTATGTATTGTAATACTAGATCACGTCTGTTGCATTTCCGACGGTGTCGCATAGAAGCACGTAAAAAGCCGGTATAGGTACCTAACTGAGTAATAAAGTAATGTCATTAAGGATCGGTAGTCAGGGGTACATTGCAGGACTAACTTATATGAACCATGTGATTTGAAATTGGGCAGTGTAGTACCAGTAACGTAATTCTAATAATTCAGTTAACAGACGGTTCTTAATGGAACATTTTGTTAATAACTAATTTATCGAATATATAGTGCGTTTCAAAAGTCTGGAACTATTAAAATAAAATTCCAACAAACAGTTTTTGAGAAAAACGCTCGGACAGGTCAATTTTTGTTTTAAAAAACACATCTTTTTGTATCAACAAAAATTTTTGATCGTCTTTTGTTTTTGATTTATGACGTCATCGAATTTTGTTTAAATAGCAACCCACATTTTTTTCGATGGATTTGAATAGAGCTTGAAATTCTGAATGCAGAAATATGTACAAGCATGACCCAGACCTTGATAGTTTCTGTAATAAGGGACCTTAAATTCTCAAAGAGGAAAAAATTGAGTAAGCTTTGAAATTTTTGATTACTATGCGAACTGTCACTTTTGACGCATTACTCTATTACCAAAATGGTACGATACTTAAGTGAAAAGCAAAGACTAGAAATTTTAATGATGAAGGGATATGGAGACAGATGTAGAACTCAAGATGAAGTTTGCGAGCTCTTTAACAATAAGTATCCAGAATTCGAACCAATTACAAGAACAGCCGTATCCAAGATTTTAAGAAAATTTGAAGATTTCGGGCATGTAAGGGATCTCCCTGGATGTGGTTGACCAAAAGTTTCCGAAGATGTTCAGTTAGATGTTCTACTGGACTTGCAAGAAAATCCCCATAAAGCCACACAAGAGGTGACTGCAAATTATGAAATCAGTAAATCTTCGGTGTGGAGGACATTGAAAAAGTATAAATGGCATCCCTACAAGACAGTTTTAGTGCATCAATTTAATGAAGACGATCCGGATCACCGTATGGAATTCTGCGAGGATATGATGGCTCGATGCACAACCCATTCCGAATTTGTCAGTCGAGTATTATTTTCGGACGAAGCCACGTTTTGCCTTAATAGAGCAGTAAATCGGCAGAACTGCCGATACTGGGCTCCCCAAATTCCTCATTGGATGATTGAGGTCCACACGCAGTTTCCACAAAAAGTTAATGTTTGGGCGGGAATTGTTGGAGATGGAATTTTGGGACCATTTTTTTATAGAAGGGACGTTGACGAGTGCTAAATACTTAGGTTTTTTGAGGGATGACCTGACACCCGCTCTTGCGATGCTCTGCAATGAAGAAGATCCAGACTTGCCAAATAATAACTTATGGTATCAACAAGATGGAGCGCCTCCACATTTTTCGTTAGACGTGCGAAATTATTTAAATCAAGTTTATCCCAATCGTTGGATTGGTAGAAGGGGGCCAATTGAGTGGCCTGCATGGTCCCCCGATCTTACCCCACTCGATTTCTTTTTGTGAGGCTACCTGAAAAGCAAAGTTTACTTCAATCAGCCAGTTACAGTTGACGATTTAAAAAACAGAATTCGGGCCGAAATTAGAGCAATTCGTCCAGAAACCCTCCGGAATGTTCTACAAGATTTCGAATATCGCCTTAGATATTGCCGAGAAGTAAATGGGAACCAGTTTGAAATCTCATTTAGTTTATTTATGATAATTAGATTGCTAACTTGCCCGTTTCTGCAGTAAAATAAAAAAAAATTATAAAAAATTTATTTATTTATTTATTTATTTATTTTGTATAGTTGAGTTGCAATTTAAAAAAAAACAATGACGTCATAAATTCGAAAACAAAAAGCGATCGAAGAATTTAATTCATACAAAATGATGTGTTTTTTAAAACTAAAGTTGACCTGTCCGAGGGTTTTTCTCAAAAGCTGTTTGTTAAAATTTTATTTCAATAGTTCAGACTTTTGAAACGCACCGTATATAATATAGTGATACGTTATATATTGTCTAAATAAACCACTTGAAATCCTTCCACTAATTTAAGTTTTTGCGACACTATCTATATCAGGAAAATGGAGATTATCAATACTATATTCGGCAAGGCCGGTTTTTTAATATTATGTAATACTGATCACTTGTGTTCTTTTAATTTATTTTTAATTTTTCTGCCACTTTGTCCGATATAAATATATTTACAGTCTGTGCAACTAATTTGTCGGTAAACTTAGTTCTTCCCTTGTTATTGACTAACATAGCACCTTAGATGTTTTTATTTATGTTAACGGTTTTGATTCCTATTTTCTTGAATATTATGTTAATTTTATATTTAATCTGTGGAATTTATTGTATAATGTGTCATTTCGTGTTGTCTTTTCTATTATTTTCTCTGGGCTAATAAATAATTTCTATGATAATCTACCAGCACCAAAATAGTGTATTCAAATAAGACATAAAATTGGCAAAATTTAATTTAAGAAAATTACAAAGCTCAGCAATGGTCATTTTTAATGAAATAATGTCTATATGTTTTTGGTGTAAAATTTAGCAAACAATAAATTTAAAGAACTAGTAATGCGAAACAGGCGAAAAACAGTAAACTGTTTATCGTTGAAGATCTTACTAGTAATAGACATCATTTATATACTAGTGCGCGAGAAAAATTTGGTCGCAAAAGTGTATGGACAGCCGACGGTGCTATCTGCGTTAGGATTGGTACTGCTAAGCATCGGATCAAGACTGTGAATGATCTACAGGATGTCGCAGAAACCTTGCGTTAATCATTTCCTGCTGCTGGAGGTTTACGCATTGTCTGATTATTATTACACCAAACTATTAGTAAGATGTACTATCCTATTTACTTTTCTTTTATTGCTAAAAATTCTTTTGTTTTTGTTCTTGTTTTGTTTATTTACATACATATAACTATAGCTTATTTTTTTTTCTTTTTATGTAACGGAGTGGCTCCTTTCTCTCATTGCACAACCGACTATTGTTATTATTGTCAACAGCTATTTATATTTAAGATATTAGTAATTTATTTAAATTCTTTAAATAATTTTCACTTTCTTTTTTTTCTTTTCTTTTTCTTTTTTTGTTGTTTTGTCTTTTTTTTTACAACTATCTATATCTAAGATATAAGTAATTTATTTAATTCCTTATATAATTTTTTTTTACTTTCTTTTGGCTCACTAAATTAGTCTCTTGTTAGAGTAATCTTTGTAAAGCTTAACTTAAATTTTTTTGCCAATTTGTTCGAAGTTGTGAAATTAGTGTTATTTACTTGGGCTGGGTCTTTATATATCCATAGATTACATTGTCACATATTTGCCTTACGTAACTATAATTGATGAATGTTATTATGTATTTGTATTTTTGCTGCCTGAGGCCATGATCAGGGCTATGCACTTAAACGTTCGGTCGCTAATGAATAAATTTAATGATATTCAGGAACTGATGCGGTCTTTGGTTTTGGACATTTTCGCGCTTACCGAGACGTGGCTATCGTTTGATATTCCGGATTGCTTGATCAATTTGGATGGCTGTGTTCTCTTTCGAAGAGATAGGATAGGTCGTGGTGGTGGTGTTGCGCTTTATGTTAGAGAAAAGTTCAAGGTCAAGGTCATACCTACCAACGGGGGGACGTCTCTGGAACAGCTTTGGATCGGTCTGGATGTTGGTCGAGAGTCGTTCTTGGTTGGTGTATTTTATCGCCCTCCTAGCGCAAATCTATCAGATTTTTTTGAACATTTCAATGAAACCTTGGCGGATATCTTGTTTCAGATTACTTAATTCTACTCGGAGATTGTAATATTAATTTATTGGTTAATGATACTCACTGTATACATTTCTGTTCAATTTTGCATTCTTTTGAGTTGTGTCAACTGATAGATACACCTACGCGTATTACACAGACTTCTTCTACACTTCTTGACGTTGCGATTGCGTCTAGTACGTTGACTATTTCGGAAGTGGGGGTCATTCCGACTCATCTCGGTGATCACTTTGCGGTGTTTGCTAAGTTTGTTGTTGATGCCGAAACTGCCATGTCTCGACATCAATATTCACGTTCTTATAGAGACTTTGATTACGACTTATTTATACATGATTTAAGATTGATGTCATGGGATTATATGTATTCCCTCGTTGATATTGATGATAAGGTGAGTCATTTAAATAGGTGCATTACTGCATTATTTGATTTTCATGCTCCAGTTGTCTCTTACCGGAACCGCAAACCGAATTTACCTTGGTTGACTGATAACATCAGACAATTGATGTCTTTGCGCAATAAGGCACTTGATAAGTTTAGACGTACCAACTTGCTTGCTGACTGGGTTTATTATAAATCATTGAGGAATTACGCCTCGAACGCGGTTAAAGCTGAAAAGAGAGCTTATTTTTAGCATAGGTTGGGTACTGTAACTGGACGCACTGGATGGAGAGTTTTGAAATCGATGAATGTTTGTCGCCGAAATACACGTTCTATACCAGTTCATTTGCAACACATAAATGAAATAAATAATTTCTTCTCTTCTGTTTCGGGGAGTGATATTGCTACTGACTTGGATGTCACGGAATTTTATGATAACCATGTCAGACCTGGTGTTGGTGTTTTTGAGTTTAACCTGGTGTCCGAGGGGGAAATTCAATCGGTTGTTGATGGGCTTTCTTCTAATGCTACAGGCGTGGATGGTATTGATCTTAGAATGGTTGTCCTTTGCTGCCCTGTTATAATTCCGTATCTAACTCATATAGTGAATTATTGTTTGGGTAATGGTGTTTTCCCGTCTATTTGGAAGGAGGCTAGGGTGGTTCCTCTACCTAAGGTTTCCAAGCCGGAGTCTTATTCCGACCTGCGTCCTATAAGTTTACTTTCAACCCTTTCGAAAATACTGGAGAAGGTCGTTTCACTTCAACTCACAGCTCACATTACACGTTATAGCATTCTTCCATCGGTACAATCGGGCTTCCGACCTGGCTACAACTGTGCTACTGCTTTGTCAAAAATTACTGATGACATCATTTCTGCAACCGACAGCGGTTGCGTTACTGTTTTGATTCTGCTGGACTTCGCTAAGGCGTTCGATAGGCTTTCGCATCGAATTCTATTATCGATCCTCCACTACATTGGCATGCGTGGGAGTGAATTGTCGTTTTTTTCTAAATTTCTTGTGTGGTAGAGGTCAAAGAACTGTATTAAATGAGAAATTATCAGATTACACCGACTTCAAGTCAGGGGTTCCCCAAGGATCTATATTGGGTCCGTTACTGTATTCTATTTACACGTCTCAACTGTTGCTGTTTGGAAACTTTTCATGCACCTTTCATTTTTATGCAGATGATACTCAGCTGTACACTTCCTTTAAAGCGGAGAATGCTCATGCTGCGATTGAGGCCATTAATGCTGACTTGGAAAGCTTTGCGACATGGTCTACAAATTAATGAGAACAAATCGTGTTACATCTTGTTCGGGGGCAATCCTCACAGGCAGCGCGTTGATCCTGATGTGCACCTGTCTATTGGTGGGGTTGTGCTGAACCGTAGGAAATGTGTAAAAAACTTGGGTTTGTTTATTGATGAAGATTTAAGGTTTAAAATCAATACCGACCACATAATTAAACGTGCATACTTGAACTTAAAAATGATTTTTCCACATAGGCATATTCTCAGCACCCGCATTAAATGCCTTTTGGCTGATACTCTTGTGTTATCACACTTTAATTTTTGTGATTCGGTATATGGCCCTTGCCTGGATAGTTTGGATGTCAGACGGATTCAAGTGGCTCAGAACTCATGCTTACGTTTCATCTTCGGTATCCGGCGTAGAGATCGAATTTCCCATAAGTTGTTAGATGTTGGTTGGTTGAATATGGTTGGACGTAGGTTTTTGCACTTCGCTTGCTTTGTGCAAAAGATTATTATACACCACAGCCCTCCGTATTTGCTAAATAAGATCAAATTTAGAACTGATATACACCATACTGCCCTTTTTAAAAGATCTTTTACTTATAACTGTGCACATATTATGAACAGTCTACAATTTCAAATGAAACAATTGCCGCCCAGTTCCTTCAAATCTTAACTGAAGCGATATATTAGTGATGGTCTGATTTCGGCCGAGGGTCGCTGATCTACAGTATTGAGTTATACTTTGCTTTAACTTATTTACTTTTTTTTTTTTTCATTTTCATTTACTAGAGCTTTACTGGAATTTATATCCGTTTTTATTATTATATTATATACTATTTTACTTTATAAGAATTCTCCTCCCTCTCTCTCTTCATTTGTTCAGGTACACCTGGAAGATCAGGGCGCCCCTACGGCTTAACTGAAGGTGTTACCTTTTGGCCATATGGTATAAGTATGTAATATTGTGTATTTATTTTCTTGTCAATAAATTCTATTATTATTATTATTATTATTATTAATTAATACCTGTTCTCTTCGAAAAATTGACTTTTAGAAAAACAATTGCTATGTAACTTTAATCCAGCTTTTACGCATGCAATTAGTAATTGAAA
Source organism: Amphimallon solstitiale (assembly GCA_963170755.1). Classification (NCBI taxonomy): domain Eukaryota; kingdom Metazoa; phylum Arthropoda; class Insecta; order Coleoptera; family Scarabaeidae; genus Amphimallon; species Amphimallon solstitiale. Next base: position 98,209,502 of record OY720682.1, on the reverse strand, counting down.
ATAAATGAAACATGTTTGAATTAAGTCATTTTATTATTAACAGCACTACCAAAATTGTAGCGTCGTTTTCGAGATATAACATTTTTAAAAACATTGATTTTCTCTGAAAAGAGGTAATAAACCAAAAACTTAAAATTTTAGGCTTGTACTGTCTTACTACTTTTTGACTAAGAATTGTACGTTTAAAAAATGTCAGCCACCAATATATGGAAGGCTCTGTATAACAAAAAATAAATAGAAAAGGTGCCCTTAATGAATCGCTATCTTAGGAAGAAAACCGTTTCAAAATATCTTTTCTCATAAAGTCACAATCGGCCTTCCCCGCGAAGACGCTATTCTGCTATTTGTAGCTTTTTCATATCGTGACACTATTTATTCATTGTCATACTCTAATATTCCTATTTTTATTCGATTTACCTTTCTTCTCTCTTTTGTGGCAATGTTCTTTATCATTTTTTGTATAAACTATTCTTTCAATGTTAAATCGTGTTTTTTAATTTACTTTTTCTATTCCGGTGCTATAAAGTTCACTTTACGACATCCGTTTTGGTTGCATAAAGTATTACTTTATCGCACGCTAATTTTATTTTTTTGAAGTTGGTAACAAAAAAAAAATGGAACCAAATCGTATTTAAATGTCAAAATATAAGCCTTTAAAGTATCAAAAATGTGCAATAAAATTGTACAAAGAATAAAGAGCACACATGCTAACATTTCACTTACTAATTAGCAATATAAATTGTTAAGCAGAGTTGGATGATAAGTTTTCGGATGCTACTATTGACATTTACTTACCATGTTGAATAGTACAACTGTTATAAAAGTTTGTTTTGATAAATATGTAGAGAGTGTGTGGACGAAAGATTTTGTAAATTGTCTTCTGCTATTTTGCGAATCTCTGGGGGCGTACAGTTATTTATTTCGTCCTTTTTGTTGATAATTTGAAATAATTTATTGTATAAATCAGTCTGAATTTAAAACACAATTACATATAGCACCACCGATATTTAAATATTTAAAATGTTCTACTTAAAAATCAGAGTAACCAACTTCAAAAAAGCAAAATTTCTAAAATATTCGAACAAAACATGTCTCTTATTTTAAGCTTTTTTGAACTTTTAATAACCGAAATAGAAAAAATAGTATAAAATACACGTTTCATAAGACATTTTGCGCACTTGTTCTTTAGAAAACTCGCCTAGCGGCTCGTTTTCTAAACTTGAACGCGTGCGCAAAAATCGTGTCTTATGAAACTTGTATTTTAATATACTATTTTCTATTCCGGTGCTATAAAGTTCACTTTACGACACCCGTTTTGGTTGCATAAAGTATTACTTTATCGAACGCTAATTTTATTTTTTTGAAGTTGGTAACAAAAAAAATGGAACCAAATCGTATTTAAATGTCAAAATATAAGCCTTTAAAGTAACAAAAAAGTTCAATAAAATTGTACAAAGAATAAAAAGCACACATGCTAACATTTCACTTACTAATTACTAATTAGCAATATAAATTGTTAAGCAGAGTTGGATGATAAGTTTTCGGATGCTACTATTGACATTTACTTACTTACCATGTTGAATAGTACAATTGTTATAAAAGTTTGTTTTGATAAATATGTAGAGAGTTTGTCGACGAAAGATTTTGTAAATTGTCTTCTGCTATTTTGCGAATCTCTGGGGGCGTACAGTTATTTATTTCGTCCTTTTTGTTGATAATTTGAAATAATTTATTGTATAAATCAGTCTGAATTTTAAACACAATTACATATAGCACCACCGAAATTCAAATATTTAAAACGTTCTACTTAAAAATCAGAGTAACCAACTTCAAAAAAAGCAAAATTTCTAAAATATTCGAACAAAACATGTCTCCTATTTAAAACTTTTTTGAACTTTTAATAACCGAAATAGAAAAAATAGTATAAAATACACGTTTCATGACATTTTGCGCACTTGTTCTTTAGAAAACTCGCCTAGCGGCTCGTTTTATAAACTTGAACGCGTGCGCAAAAATCGTGTCTTATGAAACTTGTATTTTAATATACTATTTTGCACGACCCTTGCATAATAGGCACGTTCACTCCCTTAAATGAGGGAGTGAAGTGACTCTTTTGCTCCCTTGGTATAAAAAACATAGCCAACTCAATTTATGAATTTAATCGTTTATTTAATATTAATATTGACATTAATGTTAGTACCACCATTAATAGTGAACAAAGATGTTAATGGACTAATCACACGTTGCTTAAAGCCGCTAGAATTGGACAGTCGATTTTCTTTTACATTAATATCCACTTGATTTGACCCACTGGAAGTTGACGGTCGATTTTCCTTTTCCGAGTCTTTTCCGATTAGAATTTTTTCGGAAATCAAATTCTTATTAACTAATGAATTTTCAATATATCCCTCTGCGACAGTATCAGATTTCCATCCGCCATGACGTTTTATAACTCCAATTTCAACACCTGAATCGGCCAGAAAAGATGTTGATGAGCGCCGAAAGCAGTGGCCGGTGTAGGAAGATGGATTGGGTAAATTGAGGTATGAAGCTATTTGCTTAGGCAATCCTCCAAAAGTATTCTTACCTACGGGTTGTGTGGAACATTTGTTATTTCTGTAACATACAAAAAACCGTCTATGATCTGTGTTTTCTTTCCGCAGAACCATATATTTTTTACAAATAACAACAAAATCAATTGCACAGTTTTCTTTGGAGACTATCGTAAATGCTCTATTTACATGATTTTTGGTATTGTTTACAGATACCAAAATAGTTGATCCCAAGTCTTGGACATCATCTACTGTCAATTTTACCAGTTCATCCGATCTTAAAGCCCCAGCAATTCCCATAATCATTGCTACCTGAAATCATAGTGTATAATTATCTTAAATTAGAAACATTAACTTTTTTAGTTTACCTTAACCATCAAGTACTTTTCTTCTGGAGCGTCTATTAGAAATTGATGAACTTGCTCCTTAGTAAGAATTTTTGATTTTTTTGCCTGGTATCCAGTATTTTGTCTTTTAAGGAATGCTACTAATCGTGAGTACTTGCTGATGTCGACATTATTTTTCACGCTAAGAGTAGCTTTTATCATTGAATAATGTGACCACAGTGTTGAAGCCTTAAAATGCTTCGCCTTTTCGGCAAAATATACCAGGAGCACACTCTCGCTATGAATTTCATCTACTTCTTTTACCAGACACCAATCACAAAATTCCTTGAAGCACTTTTCGTAGATCTTCCTAGATTTTTCTGGCAATAAATTCACAACTATTTTTGAAGCCGTTTCTTCAATAGTTTCGTCACACATTTTTCCAATGCTTATTTAACGAAGCGAAGAAAATACGGGCAGTTTCTCGATATTCACAAAAAACCAATATGGCTACCCTTATTTATCGGTCGTCAAGGGTTTCCATCAGAACCAGCATGATTTTTGCGTTCGACAACTGGAAACGTCATGTTGACAATTTTTAAAAAAAGTTAGATTTCTTCAATTAAAATCGTTTGGGTCGTGCAAAAAATAGTATATACACCTCGGGAGTGAATGAATTTCTCCTCGGTGCTTTGTAGAGCCCTCGGGCTTCGCCCTCGGGCTACAAACTGCACCTCGGAAAAAAACACCATTTCACTCCCTAGGTGTATAATATACTATTTTGCTTTAATTATTTTCATTTTATTTTCGAAAGACTCAAGGTATACTTTAATAATATAGAATAGCTTTCCCCAGCCCAAGCAGTTGTAGCCTTTTCCGTTCCCACTTATCAGTTTATGCTTTAATTGTTTTATACCCTTCTTAATCTCTTCCATATTTTGTTTTGATTCCTTCGTATGTCAATTTCCTTTGTTAGTATTTTTAAAGGCGGTTTTCTTTATGATTCTATCCATATCAATTATATCTAATTTTAACTTTGTACTTGTTGTATTTTGTTGTAAAGAAGTCAAGCCTACTAATATTATTAAAATGGACGTTATTAAATTAGTGTTTTAAAGACAAAACAACAAATATCCCACCCTTCTGATTGCGTATTATAATACTGGAAGAATTATTAGCGCCTGTTGTTTTCATGTAAAAACTTTTAAAAATTATATACAACATTTTAGGATATTAAGCCGCTTACCTTTACCGAAACATCTAAATGTTCATAATTCATTCAATTCAGCGTGAACATCCCCACAAATATAACAGTTGAATACAAACGTACAAAACACAAAAAATAATTTCGCGAATAATCCTATTACAAAATTTCCTTCTCTCTACTTCTTTTTTATACATCCGCTGCTATTTTCCATCTCTTATCACCCTTTCCCCAAATGATAACCCTCTTATCTTTCCGTAACACGGGCCGTAGCGACATGCTTCATCCAACAATCGAAAATGCGGCATTTTTATTGTATCACTATGCGAATACCAATCATGCGACATTGGTCCTTATAAATATGTACGTACCACCTATCCGTCAGCGGAAGTATCAAAGCAGACGCGGTGCGGTGACGGAGGGGATAAGGGTCAACTGGGGGGTCGCAAATTTCCTAGCAACATATCCAGACCGTATCGAATTTTGCCCTTAAAAATTCAATTTTACGAGCGAATCGTGCATCAGAGACCTGTTTATGACATCTAGACCCTTCTTTTTATACTCGTCGGTTCATTTTTCTAAAGCGTTCGATTCTGGCCAAAAAAAAAACGCAGTCAAAATATCGAAGTTTATGCTTTAGTTACAAAATGAGTAGCGAATTTTCGAGTCGCTTTAAGGCAATCTTGTCAAAATAAATAGAATTTTCCCCAGACTAGAGCTAACGATTGCGGAGGCACCTAACAATTTATGAAAACATATTTGATATACTTTATTTATTTAGCTGACACGAAAGTTTATTTTAAATATAAAAGCAAAACTAATACTTTTCGACTTTATGGTGGCATTAAGTTCTCTTTTGTTTTTTTGCCATATTTTACCTATGGTATAGAAAATTTTTAACTAGGTAAAGATGGAATGCTACATATTTTTGGTGTAACCTTCAATTGTTCAGAGATAGATTGTTACGGGTTAAATTCCGGCCAGTATATCTATTTAATTGATGTTCTTAATATTTAGTTTGTGTTGCACCGCTCTTCAACTTTTCATTTTCCTTACAGCTATAATTTTTCATTATAAAATTCGTTTGTTTCCTCGGGGGTATGCAGTGTACAGAAGCCGCTCGATTATGTGAACTAATTAAAACCTTACCTGTTCACAGTCACAATCGAATGTGAGTTTAAATCGTTTATTTATGTAGTCAGTAACATCAAAAAGAACTTACACATGAAGAATATACATGTACTACATAGGTACATATATACATACATCAATACGTAATGATTTAAAGAAGTCAGTTTTATTTGTTAAAAAAACCGGTTAATTTTGTTTGAACTTTCTTTTGACTTAAACGTCTTTGGACTGTGATTTCTTTTATTCTTCGCAACATTAGTAGACCTTCAGAATTTAGCATGTTTTGTTCTGCCAAAAAAACCACTATATTAAGTCCGTGGTGTTAGGATTGTATGGTGTGCTAAGGAGCAGAACCGGTATTCTTTCAGTGTGCGCATGACGTCACTCTGGGAGCACGCGAGTCGCACATAATCACATCTCGAGCGTGGTGTGTAATACCAGTATTAGATTTTTCTGCATTTACGTGTATTAATAAGTGTAATAATGCCTGCATGTGCAGTTTACGGTTGTGGAAATTATTCCAGAAAAACTAAAGGTAGTGATATCCGATACTATAGCTTCCCAAAAGACGAAAATTTATCCAAGCAATGGATTAACGCCTATCGCCGACAAGACAAATTTAATGTTCGTCATGGTAATTAAACACTAAAAATGTTATGATAATGTTTGATTTTTTTATTTTCAATTAGGGCGTATATGTTCTAAGCATTTTCATCCTTCTGCTTTTATTAAGACACTGAAGCATGAATTACTTAAATATCAACCAAAAACTGGTCGTGACTTAAAGCAAGACGCCATACCCACTGAATTTATACCAAATCAGAAGCAAAGTTTAAGCACCAGTAAAAACGAGAGACGACAAAAGCGAGACGAAATTAAAAATAGAAAAATAATGATCAGTGATATCTTGGAGAAAGAGAGGGAAACCGACACAGATGCCTCAGAGAATATAAAGTATATAGAAGCTGAACAAAACATATTAACGGAAAAACAGTCTCCCTCTAATTCTGGAGTTTCTATGGAGTCTTCTGTGTCTGAATTGTAAGTATTTTCATTATTTATGCAATATTATTTACATTTTTCATAATTACATTTAGGAATAAGCTCGTTGAGCAACTGAAGATTGACAACGCAAATCTAAGAAAAGAAAATGAGATTTTGCAACACAATTTGGCATCCGTGAACAAAGAGTTAGAGTCCATGACAACAATGTTAAAAAAGCATTTTGGTCCTAGTCAAATTAAACATCTATTAAATCCAGGAAAAAATTTTCGATGGACCCCAGAAGACATTGCATCAGCAATATCGTTAAGGAGCGTAAGCCCTAAAGCTTACAGATATTTGCGCAAATTTGGATATCCTTTGCCTGCACTAACTACTCTAAGGAAATAGGCTCTAAATTTAGATGTAGACCAAGGAATTCTGAAAGACGTCATAAAGATAATGAAGCAAAAGTCCTTGTCAATGACAATGTTAGAAAAAGTGTGCGTTTTAGCGTTTGACGAAATTTATATTTCAAATAAAATTTGCATTGACCAAAAAAAAGAAAAAGTAGTTGGTCCCCACAAAACATGTCAGGTAGCTATTGTCAGGGGACTTTTTTCGGCATGGAAACAACCCGTGTACTATAGATTTGATGCGCCTATGTGCAAAGACGATTTATTTGGGATTATTCGAGACCTGCATTCTGCCAACTATACAGTTGTTTCCATTGTAAGCGACATGGGGATTGGAAATAGAAAGTTGTGGTCAGAGTTGGAAGTGGCTCACGACAAAAACTGTTTTTTTCAACACCCCGTTAATCATGACGAAAAAATATTTGTGTTTACGGATGTGCCGCATTTGTTGAAACTCATAAGGAATCACTTTATAGATCAAGGTTTTACTATTGATGGAAAGTACATCAACAAAGGTGGAATCGAAGAGCTTATTGCTGCATCTTCAAATGACACGAAAATTGTGCATAAAGTAAATGATTACCATCTATCAGTACGAGGGAGCGAACGTCAGAAAGTAAAACCGGCGGCTCAAATTTTTTCTAATACTGTCGCAAAGGCTCTTGAATGGTGTGGAATGCAATCCCTTTTTAAGACTACCACATGGAAAGAAACAAGCAAATTTCTATCTTTAATTAACTACTGGTTTGATATTTTCAACGCCAAAGCACAGTATGGTAACCATCCAGGAACTAATGCTTTTGGAACAGACCTGGAAAAACAATTGTCAATCATAAATCAAACCACAGAGATTATTTCTAAAATGATAGTTGGGAAACACAAGCAACTTGTGCCATTTCAAAAAGGTATCATTTTAAGCAATCGTTCGCTGTTGGACTTATTTTTTTACTTGCGAGAAAAGTACGAGATTAAATACTTAATAACATACAGACTAAATCAGGATGTAGTTGAAAATTTTTTTTCATATATTCGAGGTATGGGGGCAACCAATGACCACCCGGAAGCTCTCCAAATCAAATACAGGCTCCGCTGGTATATCTTAGGAAAGCATTCATTGTCCGTATTTACAATGAATAAGAATACGGAAGAAGATAATGAGACTTGCATTTCCGCGAATTTTTTCGCAAAAACCATTGAACTTTCGGTATTGGAAAGTGCAAATTGTGTTATAACCCATGAAAATATTCCTATAGAAGATTATGGTTTCATTGAAGCAGATATTGAACCAGAGAATGATGATGAAATGATATTTTCACAAGCCGATTTGGCCAACTTTGACGCAGACCCTTTTGAAAATATTTCAACTAATAAACTCTCGGATACTATTAGTAATGAGGGCCTAAAATATATAGCGGGGTACATAGCCTACAGGTTTAAAACTAAATACAACAATTTAAATCTGGGCGTACCCACAAAACAACTCGATATGTCCAGATCGCCAGATTGGACTGAATTTCTTTCAAAAGGTAATTTAATGTATCCAAGCGATTTATTGTTAAAATTAACACGCATTCTTGACAATCAGTTTAAAGTTTTGCATGGAAATTTCCTATGTATGGAGCCATTCATTTTTAAAAAATTGGCGGATGCTGTTCAAAGTGATCCCAATTATGTAAATTTGGGTTGTTGTATTCCTTATGAAATTATTCTCTGCATGGCCCGAACGAGAACTTATTATATTAGGTTAAGACATGTGAATAAAACATTAAGTTTCGAAAATTGTAAACGTAAATTAGAAAAAAAAATGAAAAAAATTACAAATGTAAAGAAATAAATAAAAATATGAAAACCGAAATAAAACATTTTTCTGTTGCATTTTTTTATCCAATTTTTGTTGTGTTATTTTATAGGATTATAGGTAAGAAATGAATTTAGTCAATTACCTGCCTCAACAATGTTTCAGTGATTTATTTGGTGTAACCAGACAGATAGATCGAGTTGCAGGTAGGTTGTATGAATAAAATTAAGAAAATGCATGTTGTTGAGTACCTATTTACTCAAAAAAAAAATTGTGATGCTAGTCAAAATGAGAAATGAGCTGGTTAAACATCGTTTTAATGGGTGCAGTAGTGTCTGAATATGCTCCCAAGCTGACGTCACGCGGTGCGATAGAGAGGGATATATAGCTGCGCGGCAGCACACCATACAATCCTAACAGCACGATTAAGTCCTTGTAATGCTTCGTTGGTGGGAATGTTAGTTGGCATTAGCTCAATCTCAATCATCCATTAATTCTTTAACACCTTCAATTTCAATTACATCCTCTTCAAGTTCTTCTAGGACATCCTTATTTCAGTTTTCTATGTCTTCACGGGTGTATTTTATGTTTCCGTTCACTTCCTGTAGTAACGCTAAAGTTTCTTGAATTGTCACTGACTCGACGCTGTTCTTCTAATGTTCTTGTAGAATAGCCAGTGGAACATCTTCTTCTGAATCAGAGTCGCTATTGAAATAATCTGATAAAATATTTTTACAATACTTATCAATTATTTCATCTTTCACATTCTTCCACGCTAATGCAAGATGTGTATCAGAATCTTTTAGACTAAAGTTTTTAATGACAGCTGCAATACCATTGGTGTCAGAAGCAACTATTGTGAATAAAAGGCTTCTTTAATAAAACAATTTTGTTAACCTAATGACATTCTGGTCCATGGGCTGTATAAGAGCTGTTACATTCGGGGGTATGTAGACAGTAAGAATTTTTCATCATAAGAAACCAAATATTCTTGTGGAGGATGTTTTGGAGCGTTATCCAAAAGTAAAACAGCTTTTTGTGGTAATCCCTTTTGTTTTAAAAATATTCGAACCTGCGGGACAAATGAATGATGAAACCAATTTTCAAATAACGCCGACGTCATCCAAGCATTTTTCGTACTTGCCTATTCCACTGGTGAAACCAAGCTCCTTTCTGAGAGTAATTTCCAAAACAAGCTTTTTTCGTCGGCATTGTATAATTGATCATGTGTTATTTGTAGCTCCTATATTTTCTTTCGAAGATAAATCTTGAATGGATCTACATGCGCCGAAGCAGCTGATAACTTTTATCCCGACATTTTTAAATGTCTATTCCAAATCTTCATTTAAATCTTTGGCTCCATCCGTCACTAGCATTAAAATAAGGGTTTTCAGCGATGGTTTCACTGATAGCTTTTGCTTTAGTTTTCAAAAGTTCAATCGAAAGCGGTACATTTTTAAGTCTTTGTGTACAAAAACATGAATATAATTTTTTCCATTCGTGGCATCTTAGGGATTTTAAAGTTTTCCTTTTTTGCATATCCCTGCGCTTTGATATGCCTTTTAAAAGCCTCGTTTTTTATTCTTGATTGCACATACTGTGGATTTGGAAATCCCGTACTTTTTAGACAACACACTGCTTCCATTGTCCAGACTTTTTGAAATTTCACATTTTTCGAGTAAACTTAGCACTTTCCCCTTAATTTTTATTGTAAACACAAAAATACTCAAGCACAGTACGCCTACAACATCAACAGAACAATACATACATACATATTGCTGTAGATATAACTTTGCTAATGAATGATAAAAAATATTGTAAGAGTTTATTTATTAACTTGTTCCTATCACCATAAAATTTTAAATTTTCTTATGAGTTCTTGCAGTGATTTACTTCTTATGTTCTGGTTCACCTCTTATTTAGTTTTGCTTGAGATTAGATCAAAGAATTAAACAAGATATCTAAATCTTATATAAAAAAATATATTTATATTTAAAAATAACGGCTGTTAATAACATTGTCTTTTATTTAGGTAGAGTTCAAAATAATTATTTAATTTGTGTATAGATCTTGTAAGTCGAGTCATTTGATCAAACTCTTCCATAGATTTCGTGAACATTTTGTTTTTTTTGCACCCATGTTATCAATTTACAGGCTGATACAGCCTTCCTTCAAATTCATTTAGTAATACTTATGTTAATATATTTAATATACAAGGCTACAGAATGTGTTTGATCGGGTGTTTCCTTACCGAGTTACGTAATCTTGACCCGCCTTTGTCATAATGATTCATTAGGGTCTTTCTATGTGACACTAACCTGCGCGGTCAGAGCCGCACCACAAAGTTAATTATGTTTTCTTTTATATGACAATTGATTGATTCAAGTTTGACTGTGCAAAAATTCGTAGCACTTTTATCCTTATTTATACACAGTTTTTTTTTTTTTTGCAAATATCTAGCAATTCTTACATTCTCTACAGATTTATTACAAAAGCATATAAAGCTCAATTTCAAACAATCTTTGTAAGCAGAATTACTAAATCGCACCGGAAGTAACACTTTTACTCTTATCAAATAGCAGTTTTTTTTTTTTGCAAATATTTAGCAAATAATGCATTCTATACAGATTTATTAAGAGTATAAACGCACTTAGAGCTGGATTTGGAATAATTTTTGTATAAAAAAGTTCTCAACATTCGGACCGAAATTGACACTTTTACTCACAGATTTATTTTATTATGCAGAATTAAAAACTTTATTTCGAACACCTTGATGCACTACCAATGGAGGTGATTTTTTTAATATAATTTTAACTTGAATTATTAGGAGTTCATGTAACTTTGGATTGTTATTAGTGTTTTCTTTTAAATTTAATTTCTTATTAATTCCTTGTACTTGTTACCACTGCAAACTTTAACCTTGTGGAGCATATCAATAAATTTATATTATTGGTTTGAATTGTGGGGTTTTGTTTTATTTGCATCTATATCTTATACTGTTGTTTGATCTTCCTCTAGGGTAAAATTATCCTCTTGAAAGGCGGCTTCAAATTCAGAGGAAGGTGCCTTAAAATACTTTTAAATCCATGTGCTATTTGAGTAACGAACCACGCTTCGTAACTAGTGCTGGAGGTAACCGCCATCTTTAATTTTCGATATCTTGTGTACTAGGGAAGTGACAGGTAGGACATCCACAAAGTTGTAAGCTGATGAATTCTGAATATTGAACCTTAAATTCTGAGTTTTGAATTTTCGGTATTGTATATTGAATTTTGAATATTAGATCTCTAATTCTAAATTTTGAATATTAAATCTTGAGTAACAAATTAGAGTGTTGAGTTTTAAATGTTGAGTTCTGAATTTTGATTTTGATCTTGAATTTTTATTTATTAATTTTATTTAGGTCATTGGACCGTCATTAGTGTGCTTGGACTGGGTTAGCTTTGCGATAGCGCCATTTTTCGACACCCTTATTTAGTTTTGTTATTAGGACTTTCAAGGGTGTAGCAGACAACAATGTACTGACAATGACCAACAAGTCTAAAACACGTATTGTTGCATTTAAGGAGAATTTTCCGTTAGTTTTTTGTATTATTATTATTATTATTATTATTGTTATACGCAGAAGTCATAAGAGAATCAGGAAATATATAAGCACAACATGCAGGAATGGAGAAACTTAGTTTAACATAAGTAGTAAGAGTAAAACGAAAGTGTGTGGCTACCTTATATTTGCAGATTATTAAATCAGCTCCAATATTAACAAAGTGTGTTACACCTCAATCTATATGGTAGAAAAAAATTGAATACAACTAAAATAAACCAACAGAAAAATTTAAAAAAAAGTTAAACGTGAAGAGGATATCCTGAATTGTCTGTATTGTTTCCAAGTGAGTTTTACTTTGAGCTCGGACGAAAAAAACTAATCCAGTACTCGATATCGTGGGTGCTGTTGTCGTCAGTTTGATATGAAGGAGCCGGCTAACGTCCAGAACTCTTCTATTCAATTTTTAATTAGATTCACTGCCGGTGCTCAACACAAAAGAGAACAGGATGTGCTAGGGTATAAAACACCAATTAATCATGCAACAAAGAAAACTTTTCCGTGAGAGCTGGTCTTTAAGTACTGCGCTCCATAGATTCTGAAGAGGAAAAACACAAGAGATACACGACAGATATAAAAGAACACCGGCTAGCTATCTGTGAATGTTATAGAAAAACGATACGAGAATCGCGGTAATGCAACATGAATAGGTTGTGTGATGTACAACGTACGTGGAATATGTGTGATATTTCTTTGTTTTCTTTTGTTGATGGCCAGATAATGAAACGGTAGATTAATTAATCATTGATTTCGCTGCTGAAGCTTTTATTATTTTTTATACGTACTACACGAAGTAATTCTTTTTGGTTCTCTTCATTTTTCGAACGGGAAAAAGTATTGTTGAACGATGCCAAGTTAAATGTTACACGACTGATACATCTAAAAAACAAAAAATACGAAATCATTTATTTAATATTGTTTGTTCGATTGAGCGTTGGAATTCGTAATATAAAAGGTGTAGTATTGAAAATGTGATTTTATACACGATAATTTCAAACCAATTCAATCGGAATCAAGCAGTCACTTCCAGTAGTAAAAATTAGAAAATATGTTTTGGCCTATGGCAATTTTAGCAGTAAGTTAACTCGAAAGAGAATATATGAGTCTAATATTTCGACAAACTTCAATTACATAACAATATCTTCCGTCTATGCGACAAGATCCAATTTTATATAGGTACTCGTAAATTTCATCGTTTTATGTGAATATGCTTTTTCTGCAAAATACATGTTTTGTAAACAGATAATAAGAAAATATTTATTTAAATTAATATTTCATTACATAAAATAACAAAATTTACAAATGCTAAGTAAATGGTATAGGAATATAAATTCTCTTTATAAAGAAAAAAATTACGAGGAATAATTATTACATAAGTACTGAAGTTACCCATCAGTCTCTGTAATAACATTTAAACACGTTCTACATATAAAATTAGCGTTTTTCAAGCAAAAGGTATTCCACTTGTGCTTGTCCGTATCAGCTCTTCAAGTAATAATAAAATAATGTTTATTTCATACTTCATTACAGGTTACAGGAAATCGTCGTAATGTTGTAACGTATATAGAAAACGAAATATTGCAAAAGTAATAGAAGGTCATCACACAGGGTATCGTTATGTAGACAAGGCCTACATACATAAACACAATTAAAGAAAATTGCTTATTGTATATGTAAACAATCCTTCACTAAAATAGCTTAAGATAATATAGTTAATATAAAAGAGAAGTCTTATGAACATGAAGTATTAAGTAGTAAACATGAAGCAATAAACGTTAAGCATTAAGAATGGAATTAAGAAGAGTAGTGTACACGGTGTATAATTGTATAGTAGTGTAATTACTTTATTATGTAGCTGTCCACCACAAAATTAAAGCACATCAGAACATCCATATGTGTATAACTAAACGCCCAACCCTCTAACAATCCAAGCCAGATGAATTTTTGGACAAGAGAATTCATGCATTTTCATCTATTTTTGTCAATATCTCGTGTTATAAAAAACATACAAATTTGGTTTTTTTACCGAAATGTTGAGGCTTTAATTCTTTATTAGCTCATGTAAAAGAAATATATCACTGTATTTAACTTTTTTGAAGAGAAGCCTAATGTTTGCTTACATTTCAGTTAACGCCATTTACTGGTAACGGAAAAAGTCCGAGATACAAAAACACAGGTTCAGTTTGTAGAGCAAATAACGCTCTTTTAAATGAGACCAAACTTGTTCAAATCTGTTAGGCCAAACGGGAGTAATCCTAGTTTATTTAAAGAAACAGTTGAACTGTACCCACCCCTTTATTTCACTAGATAGTAAAAAATGTGCAAGACTAAAAGTATAAAGAATGTGTAAGGAATAAAATTTAAATATTTTCAATACCTCTTAATTTGTAAAAATATGAAGAAAGTCGAAATTTTAACATTGATCCTGACTGTTACGCCCCCTTGCGGATATTTTACAAACTCCAAAATAATTTCTAGCATTTTCTCTTGGGCACTTTTACTTGAATATTTTTTTACCCGGAAGCAATATGACTACTGGTTTCTGAGATATAGCCAGCGGCCATTCTTAGTTGGCCACCCGGTACATTTAACGTTAGTTTGATTGATGCTAATTGCGTTGTTCTCTTTCTTTTTCCGCCCTTGCAGTTTGCGTTTTATCTACGGCAATAGTTCCGATATCATCGGCCATTTTGTAATAGCAGAACATGTGCCGCCTTTCTGAACATATTTTGTGGATGTTCCTGTGACGTTTTGAATGTAATATCCTGTCGATAACCAGCTTCCGAACGTGCCCTTGCAGCCTTAAATACCAGGAAATTTTCCTGAAGCTTATACATCGGAAAACTGTATGTAAAACCTATTAGGAGGTAAATGTGTGCATGTATGCAGGTATTCCGAACCATTTTATTGTTAATTTCATGTATTCGTGTGCACAGCATAATTTGTAACAATTTAATTAGCCACTGCGACCTGTGTGCATTTGATCTTATGTCCAAAAAGGGTCATATCGTTAGAGTTTTGTTTCGCTGTCAGATCACAAACTAAGTCATCGTAATTAAACAATTTACATTTTATGGCAATTAGGTCTCTGTTCAGTTTGCATTTAGACTATTAACGTTCAAACTTCCTTAAATTTCAAGTCCCCATTGGAGGTTACGAGTAGTTTTACAGTGTTAGGTATATAGTCAAATTTTTCCGGTTTTGAATAAATATTGTATTCCTGTGTGCAACGTGAGTTGTCGCATTTTGAAGATTATTGTGTAAATTTAGATCGCCTTGGTCTTAGTAATTTTGTTCATATATTAAACTTAAGTGTGGAAATTTTGCATGACGATATTCGTGTGATTTTAAATAAGTGATTATTAGCTTCTAAGGCAAGGATATCCGAGCTATAATATATATACCATATAGAGAGTAGCGCTAGGTGGTTGCACAGCTTGGCGTTAGCTCCTGCTATACAGGGTGGTTCATGTTTTATGAATTTATGTGCTGCAATTTGCGACTAAGCTGTACGGCGACTGTAGCTATGACTCGGCTAGCATTTAAGTGTCACTTGTGGACCTCTTTGATTTATACTGTTTTTTTGTGTTTGTTAAAAATTTAAGAGAAGCTTTGAACTAAATTTTACTTATCAATTTGTTTTGGTGGGCTAAAATTAGAACTAGACTATTCCATACTTGCGTTATTGATGTTACTGAAATGCATTGTTTTTTTTTAATTTTACTTTCCTTGTGACCTGATGTGTGGGATGTACGTCCTTGAATCTTGTAATAAATATTGTTGTTGAATTTGAATGTGTGTGTGTTGGTTTTGCCAATCATTTTACCTGGGACTTTAAATATTGGACCTTGTCCGGGGTTTAAAGTATCAGGTTGGTAGACAGTAGAATTTGCGGTCTGGCGCCCTGACAACCTATAACCTTCGTCTTGTTCAGTGATACGAACCTACGCTTCGTGACTGCAGCTGGAGGGACTACTGTCTGATCATATTTGACATCGATCCTTGGGAAGATTGTAAGGTAAGACCATAAGTGTCGTATAAACTGGCAATAAGTAAGTAGGCAAGCAGCTGTTAAGATACTTTGATTTGCTCTCTGATAATTTGAAAAAAGGTTTGTTACCGTGGTGGCGCCATACTTCCTGCCTCCTTTATATTCTGTTTAGAGTCACTATATGGCGTTCTAGACCACACATATATTTTAGAATCAAAAAAGGTAGCATGATTTGCAACAATATCAACATAGATATTAAAAGATCGGAAAGAAAAGAATTTAGTAAGTAAAGGTTAGTGTATTGCAAACACATATAAATGGACATGGATTATGAAACTATACTTATAAATATTAAAACACGAAAAAAAAATCTGTAAAATGTAGAAGGACAATCAGTAGTATATAGGTTTCTTTTCAATTCTTCGTTACTCGATTTGTAGGTAAATATTTAAAAAAAAACTGTTCATTAAAAGCAAACGCATACCTCAAATAAACAACAGTATTCATTATAGTGAAAAGCATACTAAGCGAAATTTAACAATCGGTGAAGGCAGAGGCAACTAACAGTCAACAATATTCGTTATAGTAAATATGGAAATAGAATTTACACACAAAAACTAATTGTTTTTAGATATCGCAAAAGTGCATATACACAGAACAATTATGATAGTATACATTTTTTTATAAACATAATAAATAACGAAACAATATAAATTTATACTATTAAAATACGGGGATTATGAATAAAATATAAAAGAATGGAAAATATGCAGATCTTAAACAACATAAAATATTGCTATAAGGTAGTGTAAAATGAATAATTTACTAAAAGTGTGCAATACGTGGTTCACTTTTAGGAAAATGATATAATTTCTAGCCCATCAGAATTTTGCTTATAGACATTGTTGAAATTTTTGCAAGAATAATATGAAATAATTAAATATGGATAATAATAACTTTTTTCAAAAACTATTTCCATTGGACAAATAGTCAAGAGGCAGCGAAACCAGCAGTACGTGCGTTGCTAGCTGACCTACTCGTAATGTCCAGAGAGTTAGCTACTTTCATGAAATGTCCAGAATGTGTGTATGTAATTTAGATGCTTAAATAATGAGCAACTAATATCCCATAATATCCAAAGAATTAGTTTCATAATTTATTTCCATTTATATGTGTTTGCAATACACTAACCTTTATTTACTACGTAGTTATTAGCAAGTGGCAATGCAAAAGGTATTCCACTTTTGCTTCTCCGTGTCAGCTCTTCAAGTAATAATAATAATGTTTATTACATAATTCATTACAGATTACAGAAAGACGTCGTAATAGAAAAACGCAAGACACCTATTCAAAAAACTACATATAATCATACCTATAAGCCAAAACAAGACTTACATTTTATACTAACCAGAAGGAAAACCCAAAGCTGACTCAATTCCTATGATGATCCAAAAATTTATTTATAGAATAAGTCTCAATGATGTACGGATAAGAAAACAATTCATTTTTAAATTTGTTGATATTACCCAGAGTTTTCATATCACTTGGCAATTTGTTAAAAAATAACCGGCGTAGCCAAGGTTCCTTTCCGTTACCATTAAACGATGTTGTGGTAATCTATAATTATTTTTGTTTCTTGTGCCGTAAGCATGGTTATTGAACATTAAATAATGTTCTGTTTCTATATACAAGCAAGACACATTCATAGCTGTATATAGAATATACAACAATCGATTTGTCCTGAATAAATTTCGGCAAGTGTTTAAGTAACACTTTTCAAACAGAATGCTTAAAATTCTTTTTTGAATTGTAGTAACCTTAGTTATGTCAGATGAATGACTGTACGAAAAAATTACAAACCCTCCTCTTCAATAAAAAGAGCTGAAATACACCGATAGCAGAGTATTTTCGCCCATTAAGTTAGCTAGTATTTGCATACCGTATCATAACCTCAATATTACCTCACAAATTTTCTTAATATGGACACTCTAAGTGTTCATCCATCCAGTTTCCTAAGAACTTTCTGATGGCATACAACTCAATGATCATACTATTCGAAAAAAGTCTGACGAGATTGGTATACCATTGGAACATCTAAACATTATGCATCCAGTTTCCCCTTCTTTCAAAATAAGCTTATTTACTGCCAACCAATCTTGCAATCTAATGTAGTACTTTAAGCTCTCCTGATGGAAGCATGCAAGTCTTTACCTCTTGTAACTAATTTGGTGTCATCTACATATAGAATCAGCTATAATAGAACCGATATTATTCATAAAAAATATAAAGAGTAGTTGTCCAAGAAAACTACGTTGTGGAACATCTATACTCACAGCAGTTTCATCCGATTGCATGATAACTCCTTAAATGCAACAGTTTACGATTTGCTTACAATTATCTAAATAAGAATCAAGTTAGTTTTCTGCTACTCCACGTATACCGTAAAATTTAGCTTTTTGAGTAATATTGAACGATCAGTACAAGCAAACGCCCTTGACAAATTAAAAAACAGACTACATGCCAAACAACGCTCTTCAAAAATTGACAAAACTCTCTCAGTATATCGATTGAGAGCCGTCTCGATACCTGTTCCAGTATATAACCATGTCTTTCCACACAGAAAGGTTGTTTTAAAAAAAATAATAAGTCATACTCTTAGCCACTAGAGTCTCAAATATTTTGGAGAAGGAAGATAAGATACTAACGGGTCCATAGTTTCCGTAGTGATTAATATCACCATTTTTGTAAATCGGTGTTACTAAAGATTGATTCACCTCACCCTTACCTGTCCTGATTATTTTGAGTTGAATTTACTATATTTTAGAATGTTTAGTTCATTTAATTTTGGGGCGAGCTGTATATTAGCTCACAAATTAATTTTATTCTGCTACGTAGTATAAATTGTGTTGGTTTCCTTTTGTCTCGGAATATTTTGGTTTAATTTTACATTTCTATTTTTATTTTTGGAACTCATTTTTAATACCATTTTCCGGCTGGTATGGCCATCCATTAGTGTTCGGATTAGTCCGTATTGTTAGAGACCAGTGTGATGCCGTCTGAAATAATTTCAATTAAGTATTATAATTTTCTAGTTTTTGGAGTTAATTATTTCCTATTATGTATATTGATTACCCTCTACTCGTTCTTTTCCTTCATCCTTTTCATAATCTAGCGTTAAACTTTATGTGTTGTTGGAATGGTTTTATCGAGATGGCGTTGTCGCCTGCCCTACTCGAGGAGAGAGTCGTTGAGACATTTTCCCGTAAACGCGTTGATTGACTTTCATTTTGTTAGTCCTTCTGAAAAGCAGTGTTAATTGTCCAAGTACTTTCTGCATTAGTTTTTCTGATATAATATCTGCCGTCTTGTGGAGTCTTGCTGTTTAGCTAGCAGATGATTGGGCATAAGTGCTATTATTTTCGTTTTCTTATCGACATTGTCGGATATTTCTTTGGATTTTTAATTTTCTGGTGAGTTTCAGAGTTTATGTCTAGACTTTTAATTAACGCATTTTGTCACGTTTTCTCTTTTTCCTTTTAGCTTTTATTGCCGGATGGCACAATTTTCTTGTAGCGCCAACGCTGAGTGTTTGATTTAACATGTGCGTTTATGCGTTGCCGCCATTTTGAGGAAATCTGGAATTAGGATGGAATTCTGAGTTAAAAGGACTATTTCCGCATTCATATCGTAACCGAAGGTTTAAGTCGACCCTTTCTACTGCTCTCGTGGAGGCCAAGAGGGAGTTCCACCCCCAGAATTTCCATTCCGAGGAAATTATTGTCTCAGAGATAAGTTTTTTTTTATTGTTTTAATGTAACTATGATTCTTAAAAGAGTCGAATTGGAACTGTACATTTAATTTATTGCCTAGTGAACATTCGAAATTTTATTTCGTAAATTTAAATTAAGCACGTGGCTCAATAAATGTTAATGTTGGCCCCGATAATTGCAATATCGGAAGGTTGAGTCATACCCAGGCTCTTGCAAATTTTTCTGCGTTGTTTAATTGATAAGAGCGTTATTCTTATTTTAATTTTGTGTTAATTGAATCTCTGTAAAGTGTAAATTCTGTAATTAATAGTTAATTTAATCACGTACCTGCCGATTTCAAGGGTTGGGTAACGTTTTCATCTTTCTGTATTTGAGATTTTGTTACTAGCGCCTTCAATCATTTCTATTTAGACGTAACTTGTTTAGAACAGCCTTCGGTTGTTAAATTGTTGCTACTGTAAATTTTTATAGTTAGTTTTTTTGGTGAGGCATATCTACAGCGTGTAATTCTGTAGTCATCACTGTGAATTTATGTAAAGCAAGATCATGTTATCCCCAATCAATTTCTGTTGAAACTATACTTTGATAGTTTCTTTACGTTAACCAAGTTGTGTGAATACATGCTTCTTAAATTCAATTTTTAGGTGCACATTTGTAATTACGTGACATTAAGTTAATTTTAAGTGCATTTAAGCTCATTTGGTAATTTAATTATCTTGGTTTTCTTTATAAGTTATGTAGTAGTTGGTATATATCGGGTGATCCACCCATATATTTAATGAGTTTGATTTACTTTTTTTTTAATTGTTAAACTGTACTGGGCAATTTTATATTGTCATTTAAAACTATTTTATTGTTAAATTTAAATCTAATGATCCTTAGTAGATCTTCGATTATTCTATCCTTGGGACAACTTAGATCTCATTAAACTTGTTTGACTGTTTTACTACCTAGTGTACCTTAATTATTCTTGCTGCCGGTACAAGTAGAATTCTGGAGTGAGCTTAAAACTGAATGGCAGCTGGCGCCTACAATTCATCCATCTTCAGTATTCTGAATGACCTACCCCTAAAACCGACCAGTTAGAGGCAAAGCACCACGCCATCTTTTCTACCGCACACTAGGGAAGTAAGGTAAGGCGGGTTGAAGGTGACACACAGGAATTTTCCGAAATTTTCGTAAGTTTATATATACGAAGCTACAAGTTTGTAACTCCGACGAACGGGCGCATCTTTTATTTGCCGACCGGATGACATTATTTTAGTTGCTGTCAGCGCCATTTGTGCCTACTTCTGCCAGGACAATCCTAAGGCAAGAGGGCAGGTAGCAAGATGTTTTTAGTTTGTGTGCAAAAACACCTTTAAAGAAAGAGTTATTTATTACATAGCATAAATGCTTAGCAATCTTGTCAATACATACCTTCAACAGAGTAACAGACTTGTCATCCATATCAACGACCATGTCATTCCCAAAGCGCCCCACTACTAATGTTAATACGAGTACATTCACAGTAAAAATAGCATGAAAAAAGAAGTCGCAGGTGATTTTTAAAAACCATATGATTTCCAGGAAAAGATTAGCTATCACCCATGAAAACACAGACTAAATTCGTTTGCAAGCATTTCGGGTTTAATATTCTTTGGAATATGTGATTTTTTCTCACCTGACCAGTAATTTTTTACTGCATTCCACATCTCCTTGGATTTATTCTCAGTTGTCGTTATTTTATTGGCATTAATTGTAATGTATTTCTATTTAATCGAGTAAGTTGTGTTATTTTTGACTAATAGAATACTCTGGAATACTCTAGCAGAATTGTAATATCTAATTTAACTCACGAGCAAAATCCCAAATTAATTAGAAGGAAACCTCGTCTGAAAACACATTATCAAATGATGTAATAACTATCCAAAACCAAATCATCAGCAACATATATTTCCAGCGCTTTAATCCCACTTTTGCATGGAATCAGGAAATGGACAAGGTGGTGTCTTTAAGTGTCAGATTGAACACGTGCTTTTACTCCTGCAATTTAGAAGATGGCGCGGTAAGTCCAGAAAGTAAATAATTTAAGTAATGCATAGTCCTGAAATTGAAATAAACTAATTCACCCAACGGATTTAAAGTAATACATAAATAAAAACAAATATAACGCCCCTACAAAAATAAAGAGAACAAGAAATAATGCCCTAATAATAACTAATATTAATTTTAAAGTACAACGTAGTAACTATATTAAAAATAGAGGTAGCTACGGATATTGAAAAATAAATGTTTGTTTTGCTTCAATTTCTCTATCAAATATCATTGAAATCGTCGGTTTAGTAATTTAACCTTCTGTTAGTAGAACTAGTAATTATATTCACATTCCGAAACCTTTCTAATTGTTATATCCTCATCTCGTATTAACTGCTTCGATCAAATAATTAGAAATTTTATACTTTCGTGTAACGAATTGTTATTACCGAACTGGGATTGAGACAAAATCATTTCCCTACTAAATAATTAGATTAAAAGCTTTCAACTAAAGTTCCACCACATACATAATTACTTACAAGCCCTTCCGAAAAGGTCCTAATAGGAATTAAACCCACAAGTTGTCTAACGTCGATAGTACGTGCATATACATAACATACATTATTCAGAGCTTTCCTCCGATCTCTCTCCGTTTCTATTTTCCTCTCACTATTTCCTACGTGAGCGTTAAACATTAGCCCCGGCCTAATCGTCCATTATCCACCCAGGAACCGCAACCGATACATCCTGGGCCGGCTAGAAAACCACCCTATACCCCTACACTCGCAGCGTTGTTTCCGCGCACCTAGACCAAGAAGGAGTCATCCGGTCCCAGCAGGATCTCATGTAGGCGATTAACCGTGGCACTTCGACGCGCTCTATCTCAGTTAATACCAAATTAAATCTCTGCCGTCTAATCCATCAATACGTCGAAGACCTAATCCCCCATTGTAATAGTTTACATTGATTGTATGCACACTGAAGGTATATGCATGTGTACACGTCGAGAGTTGGTTGCCGTACATGTAATAGTCCATTACGAAATGAGGTTAGGTTTGGCCTGAAGCATCGCTTCGTGGGAAATTGTCATGTGTTAAAAGGGCCATGTTGAATGAGAGATGTTAAGTAGAGTTCTATTTTAGTGTTTATAATTAAGCTTCTTTCTATGCTTGTAAGATATGTGATATAAAGCTATATATAAGATCATTTAACTTACGTCATCCATGCGTGAATTCCGTGCTATTACAAACAAAAGAATCTGGTGTATAAAATTATAGTAATATTAATGCTAGTAAGTTTAGAAATGTTTATCATTACATGTTTCTTTGTGCATTTTTTGACATCAGAAGTTACATGACATTTTAGTTGCTGAAATTTTATATTTATTAGTTTCTTAATTTATTTGACTGTCATGTACAAACATTTTAAACTTCTATAAACAAGCATAAGATAGTGTTATTAAAGCATGCCATTGGTGGTCAGCTGTTGTAAACAACTCTTAAATAGTAAACTAAGACGTTATTACTTAAGCGGTTATTTTATTCACTTTTTATTTTATTAAGGCCTCATACCTGGTGCACCTACTTATCGATGTTTGTAAAGTAATAATTAAGTAGATTAGTAAAGTATAACATGTTTGTAAATAAGACAAGTAGGTTAAGTTCGATAGGTATAAATAGTAAAGATTAGAGTTAGTACATTAGAATTAGTAGAATGGTCATAATGGTCGTAATGTGTGTTACATAAACGAATGTAATTTTGTACACGAATAAATTGATGAGTTTTATAATGTGTATTACTCGTACAAGTTAGTGGCCACAACGGCTCTGCCTCTGACGTCTTCGCTCTGTTATTATTTCATGGCGATCCGGCCAGCCACTTACGGCGTTGCGTAGTGGAATTACGGAACGAGCCCTAGGAATCAGCGCAAATTGGACCAAGCTGGCTGACCAAATAGAAAATGGACCTTTTAACCGAAGGGAACTACGAGGAACAAAGAGGAAATATGGAAGAAAAAACGTCCAACCCGGAAAACAGCGGAGGCAAACAGCTTTCAAGCACCCGCACGCATCATGCCAAGGTTCGAATAAAGGTATTCTATAGAATTTAAAATAAGAGACAATCGTATTTATTGTAGTGATACAGTAGCTATAAATGATAAATTTAATAAGTTTAGTAAGTTGAAAGAAAACCACTAGAAATAAGAAAAGTATTCATTAACAATTATTATAACCCATTTTTGTTATTAAAGGTTCTATTAAGAATATAAATATATGGACAAAATTAGTAATATTTTAGATTTAGAAATATGATTAAGTACGTATTTAAATATAAACAATATGGCTGAAAATTTTAATTTGAAAATCGCTGCCGATTTAACATCTGTTATAACTAATTTTAAAAATGTGACTAAGCACATAATTGATGCGATCAAGTTATACCACGGAATCTTTTTTCCCACTAAGTTTAATAAACGATTAGCGGAAAAACTGAAAAACTTAAAATTTTATCAAACAAATATATCCCTATAGCAATAGTTTAATTTTAGATTTAAAAGAAGAAAACGTTTCATTGCGAAAAAGAACGGATATTTTCTTTCACGCGATTACACATATGCAATTTCAGCACTCTGCATATACAATTTCACATTTAGAACATCGTATTCATCAAGAATGTAGTACAATCATACACAATAGTTAAATAAGTAAGACATTGCTTTACAAAGTGCTAATTAAGTACTCTGACGTATTTTAAACTTGATATTGAAAACTTACCTATACCAACATTTATAAAGTAATCACAAGCTTAAACAAATCAGCAAAATCAGTGAATATGGAAACCGTATAGACATAATGGAAAAATTTAAAATATATAACGTTCTTAAGCCGCTCACATATTTATTTGTGGTAACAAAATTCTCCAAATTGCAAATTTACAAAAAAAAAATTAGAGTAAAACTCGGAGAATATGACATGTATAGATTCACATGGAAAATGTAAGTAACGATACATCTAATAGCTTTTATGTCACGGCACATGCACAGTCATGACAGGAGGCTAGTGAATGAATCCTTACAGAAACGCATCAGCAAGTATCACTAACGCCGGGATTGATCACCCTGGAGTTGTGGAACTGTTGAAAAAACCAGTAGAATCTACGGAACTTAAAGTTATAAGTAATAAAGAGTTTAATTTATTTCCTATTAATGACAAAGAATGCATGCATAAATCAAATTCAATAATATATCGTGGGGTTAGAACAGAACTATCCCAAGTCCAATTTTATCGAAATTGAGTTAAGCTAAGTGCTCACTATCTGGACACTCAAAAAATTGTCCGCAGAAGTACTGTAAGTCCACGGTTTGAATTTACCGCCTAAATTGTTGAAAAACTGTTGGTATCCTAAATACAAATCGTTTCAAATATTGAGAGCAGAACTGTCGTATCTACGATAATTTCAAAATATGTTGGTGCAGAAGTATCCTATATCACTTGTAGTGAGACTTGGGTTACTTCTGCTGTTAAAAATTATACGCAAATTTGATTTCATTTTCATTTTTTGTGTGAGTTGACAGTTTAAAAGAGAAACAACAGCATGTCGCGAAGTGCAAAAATATTGGAATTAGCTCGAAAAGAGTTTGATGAATCAGGTAAGAACATCATTTTTATTTTTATCGGTAACATTATAGTTTTGATCAATTACTAATAAAGCGTACTATGTAGTGTTAATTAATTAAATTGGAGGTTATGTTTTGGGGGATTCCCTAAAAATATGCTTTGGGTGAAAGACATAAAAACTGTCAATAGCAAGGAATATTGGGCGGTTAATCATAAAAACTGTTCTATAAACTTCATTTTGCTGGTGGGTTACTAATAAAGAACTAACCTTAATTTTTGCAGAAGCACCATTTCTTGATGTCGGACAAGAAGGGACTAACAATACAGATAATATAACTATTTTTGATGGATTGGTGATACCAAACCAAACCGTAATTGAAAGTACGACACTTTTGAATTCAGACTTTATTGAATGTCAATTTCTAAATAGTCATGAGCCCGATCAAGTAGATGATGCACTAGTTTTCACAAAACCAAGACAAACAGTAGGTACGTTAAATTACTTGAGTTTGTACTAGTCATTTTCACAAAAATAATAATACTTACCTATTTTACAGCAGAGAAAAACATTGAAAATGTAGAAAAAATAGAGTGTATAGAAGCTGAAAAGAATAAAAATTTATCATCATCAGGGATTCAGAAAACAGTAGGTGAGAGTATTTTTTAAAGGTGTTAATCACTTGTTTTACCAATAAAATCTAATTTACAATAGAAAACGAAAATTCAAATTTTGAAGATATGGAATCTGCAGAAACTGAAAGTTTTGAAGCTAAAAATAATACTGAGAATTTTGAGACTCTGAATTTAACATCAGAAAATGAGAAAACTGGAAACGATGAAAATGATGACAAGAAAAGAACAAGAAAAAGAATTAGAAATGAATCACAATGGCGCAGAAACAAAATTCGCATAAAAAGAAATAAAGGAGAATCATACATCAATTGGAAAAATAAAGAAGTACAAAAGCGAACATTGCGGAAGGGTTGTATAGAATGCCGACTCAACTGCCACACAAAATTTTCCAATGATCATCGAATGTCTATACTTCAAAATTACTGGGATATGGGTGATGTAGATCGACAAAGAGATTTTATTTATAGACACATAAAAGTAAAAACGCCACGTCGGAGAAGACCAAGAAAGTCAAATGATAAAGTTGATAATCCCAATCAAGCTGCAACGACCAAAGATTGTAGAAGAGAGCATGCTGTGTCTTATTTTTTACCTTCTGTCGACGATTTAGAAGAGACTAGGGTATGTCAAAGATTCTTTCTCGACACACTTTCTATATCAAACCAAGTGATTAAAACGACCATTAAAAAATCTGATCCAGCGGTTGGCTCAGTAAAACAAGATATGAGAGGTAAAAATATTTGTACAACTAAACTACCAAAAGCTGTTGAAGAATCAGTAATTGCTCATATTAAAAGTTTCGAAAAGGTAGAAAGTCATTATTGCCGCAGAGATTCGACAAAACAGTATTTGCCTTCCACTCTCAACATTAAAAAAATGTATCTGCTTTATTTAGAATTCTGTAAAGAAAGGCAGATAAAAACAACAGCCAAGGAGTCAATGTATCGGCACATATTTTGCACCAAATTTAATTTGTCTTTCTTCAAACCAAAAAAGGATCTGTGTTCACTTTGTGATAAGTTTAAGAACGCTAGTGTACTTGAAGCACAAAGTATGCAAACCGAGATGGACACACATATTTCTAATAAAAATGCAGCACGCAGCCTTAAAAACGAACATAAAGAGAGAGCCAAAAATGATCCTGCATTCTGCGCAGCGGTATACGATTTACAACAAGTCTTGCAGTGTCCAAAAACTGAAAATTCATTGCTGTTTTATAAGAGCAAATTGGCGGCGTATAATCTCACTGTCTATGAATTAGGGAGCAACACCGGTCACTGCTACATGTGGTACGAAACTGTTGGGAATAGGGGATGTGCTGAGATAGGAACCTGTGTTCTAAAGTTTATTGAAATGAAAAAGGATCAAGGTGTGACAGAATTCTCTTTTTTTTCTGACAACTGCTGTGGTCAAAACAGGAACCAATTTATTTTTGGTATGTATTTGTACTGTGCTGAGAACTGGAATGTTAAAATTTCTCACACGTTCTTAGAAAAAGGGCATACCCAAAATGAGGGTGACTCTGTACATAGTTCTATCGAAAGACACAGTATGCACATTCCTATCTACATTCCTAGTCAGTGGTATACCATCGCAAGAGCTGCTTGCCGGAAAAAACCTTATGCTGTAACAGAACTCACAAATTTTTATGACTTAAAAAAGCTAACTACGGAAACTACAAACATGGCAAAAATTAAGTTGAGTCAAGTTAAATCTATAAAACTAGAAGAAACGAAACCAATTAAGGTAAAATATGATTTTTCCAAAGATTTTGAAGAAATAGAGGTCTTAGGAAAAAGGAAGAAATCACAAATTAAAGGATATGAACTCTCTGATTTATATGACGAAAAACTTCCTATTTCTACAAAAAAATTTAATGGGTTGAAGTACCTTTGCCAACAAAAGGCAATTCCTGAAGAATACCACGAGTTTTTCTTAAATTTAAAACATAGTGTGAGAAATTCCGATGAGGATTAATAAAAAATATTATTTTATTGCTGGATTTCTTCTAATCCTCAACGGAATTGTAGAAAACTTGTTCATTTATTAATGTTTGTTATTTTCACGTTTTCATTTGTTTATAATGTTTATTAAATAAACTGTAATAAAAATATTTTTTTTCAATTAAAAAATTAAAGTAGTTTCAGATAATAAAAAAGAATGAATTATTCAGTGCAGCACTAGCCGTAAATACATTATTGGACAGATAGAATAAATCTGCTCCAACTTACTTAGTACAGTTCTAGCCTAAGTCCGGTAATCTTTAATTTATAATTAATTTTGTTAAGAATCGCTACAGATGCCTGTCTTTTAACATTGCATTCAACAATATTAAATGTACCTAAAGTATAATGCTAAAAAGCTAATGGGCAGGTTTATTACTAGACCAAATAATATTATTTACAACTTTAAAATAGCTCTACTGATTATTCAACTATTTGGACTTGGGATAGTTCTGTTCTAACCCCACGATATGATGACAAATCTCAAACTACTCTTGTAAAAGAGGACGCAGTAACAGCGAAATCAGCAGTACGTGCATCGCTGGCTCACCTCAAAAATATTTGCGAAAAAAATAATATACAAGAAATATATATAGTTAAAGATAATTCTCTAAATGGCCAATTTTTAAAAGAGATAATTCCATGGAATAAAAAAGAGATTGAAAAATTAAAACTTAAAATAAGTGTCATTAATAAAGCTAAAAGGGTCGGAAATAAAGAAGATAGGCAATTGATATTAAATGATTACTACATGTTACCAACAGGCGGACACAGTGGAACAAATCGAATGTATAACAACATTAAACGATTTTATTTTTGGCCACATTTAAAAAGAGACATCGAATCCTTTATAAAACGTTGTCCTGATTGTGAAAGCCACAAGTATTCTAGACCGCTTAAAGAGCCCTCTACAGTCACCACAACCGCAACTTACGCGTTTCAAAAAAAAATTTTTAGACTTTGTATGTCAAATAAATCAAAATGCTAAGAGAGTCACATTCAAAACAAACTAGAAACAGCAGCCATTATCTGGTAGGCGATAAAATTTTAGTTAAAAACGAAGTAGGTAATAAGTTACAAGCACTGTATAAAGGCCCCATACACAATTGTCGAGAATAACAACCCACCAAATGTAACAATAGATTTAGATAGTAAGCTGATAGAAATACATAAGAATAGAATTAAGCCTTACTATTACTAGATATTGAGGCCAATATTTTACGATGTGTTATACATCAAGGAAATTGCCACATATGGCCTCATACCTGGTGCACCTACTTATCGATGTTTGTAAAGTAATAATTAAGTAGATTAGTAAAGTATAACATGTTTGTAAATAAGACAAGTAGGTTAAGTTCGATAGGTATAAATAGTAAAGATTAGAGTTAGTACATTAGAATTAGTAGAATGGTCATAATGGTCGTAATGTGTGTTACATAAACGAATGTAATTTTGTACACGAATAAATTGTTGAGTTTTATAATGTGTATTACTCGTACAAGTTAGTGGCCACAACGGCTCTGCCTCGGACGTCTTCGCTCTGTTATTATTTCAACATTTATGAAGTTGGGACTACTATATTCTATTCGGTAAAATTTTAAAAGCCATCAATAACAACTAAAATAAAGCAAAATTTTATGTAAGAGTTGTCCCACTTTTTTCTCTCCGTAACTGTACATCTATAATTTCAAATTATTTCGTATCGATTTTTACTGAATTATTTCATTCTAATTGAATCCACATTTGGATTTTTAATTAAGTAGATCAAATTTACACTTCTCAATATACAGAAAATTTTACTTTGTTATTAATTTAGCAGCAATGAGTTTTGGCGTTCTCTGTGCCTGTCATATTGTTTATGTGCCTACATTCGTAGATCTGCACATGAATTATTTTTTGTAAATGTGAAGCGGATACAATATGAGCATAAATTATGTAGATAAAGGATTACTTTGGAATTCTGAACGTACGTTGCATGTTTGATTCATTGCATGTTTAATTCAGGTCAAATAAAATTTCAAATCAAAGCTGACATTTAATTAACATGTAGAATCAACAAGCTCAACCTGGTTATTTTAACCATTGCCATCCCTTATCTAAATAATTTTTGTTCATATTGAGTAAATAGCATAAACGTTTATATTAAGTAGTAGTTTAATTTTCAAAGGGACAGGACTAGTAGTGGTGTTGCAAATGTAACTATTCGTTACTAAAGTATTCGTTACTCGATATCTAAATATTTTTTTTCATATGGTATAAATAGCATAAACGTTTGTATTAAGTAGTAGTTTAATGTTCAAAGAGTTAGAACTAAGTAGTGGTGTTGCAAATGTAACTATTATTTACTAAAGTATTCGTTACTCGTTAAGATCCGAAGTAACGAATACTGGTTTAAATAATGATTTTTTATGAATTTTATTAATTCTAGCGGACTTTGTACATATGAATATTTCTTTAAAAATGCAATTTTACTATATACGGATATGTATAATCTAAAGGTGTTCTGCTATTAGAGAACAAAAAGTAGTAAAACATACTTTAATATACCGTATGACGTGTTACCCACTTTAAAATTGTTAAATATTAATTAACGAAACTAGTTGTCAAATTGAATGTCCCGGTGCTCCCATCTATACTTAACAACGGATAACTAAATGTCTTTGTACACTCTTAGGGATATTTAACATGAGAGTGGTATTGTCATCAATTAAAACACAGCTGGTATTCTTCCACCTTCACTATATATATTTGACAGTTAATTAGATTTTAAACTCAAAACAATACGCGTTATAATAATATTAAGTGTTTTAAGTGTCTGGTGAATGAGAATTTTACCAACAGTAAATGCTCAATTACGGGTAGATCGGTTTTATGGAGAAAAACTATGGTACGATATGTTTTAGCATCTTTAGTTCTTTAATGTTCATTTTATATTACCTCCTGGCATTAATAGAAAACGAGATACTATTTTATTTACATATTAGACACATAATAAATTAACCCTTTCGTTGCGGGAACCGGGAAAACCCGCAAAACATGTGTATACCAAATACGCGGGGCCGTGTTTTCACGGAGCGATTTTTAATGCATTTATTGCGGGAGTCGGGCGTTCCCGTCTATGCATATTATTTTCTGCGTATTCGATTTAACCGGTTGTAACAGGATTTTGCGATTATTGCCCATTCCATTTTGTTTTTATTCATTATTGTGCATCAGAGTGGAAGCGACGTTAGTGGGCCTTTGTTTTATTTATTATAAGGTAAAGTTGAACCAAAATGGCTCGACAATATCTCAGTGACGAGCAACTTGAAGAGTTGTTGTATGCCAGTGACGAAGAAAATAGTTTTCACGAGTCGTCGGGCTCTGAAAGTGATGTAGTCCTAGAAAATAGCGGCTCCGAAGTTGAATCTGATTTGGAAGACCATGATAATAATGAAGGTATTATAAATTGTAATAATAATTGATTCAGAAAAATACTAATTGCATTTCACGTTAATTTAGTACCAGATGCAGCTGCAGCTAAGAAAAAAAATAGATCATGGATTCAACTGGAAGGAAACTGCCTTTCAACCAAAAACACATCCGTTCAATAAAACTAATGTTGGTTGTACGAGTCAAAATTTGCAAGATAACCCTTCAGTGTTGGAATGTTTCCAAATATTTTTTTCGGAAGATTTTATAACCGCTATTTTGAATCTATCAAATTTGTATTACCACCAAAAAGAAATTGGAACACAAAAACATAAAAAGAAGTGGTCTGATATAGAAGTAAATGAGATGTACTTATTCATTTCCTTGGCATTTCTGATGCCTCAAGTAAAGAAACTTAAAATTCTGGATTACTGGACAACAGATAAATTACTAGCGACACCGTTTTTTGGGCAAACTATGACTTGTGACCGATACATGACGATTTTATCACTTCTCCATTTTTCCGATAATAACAACATCGACAGAAATGACAAATTGTTCAAAATCAGAATGGTACTGAACCATGTGAAGAAGGTATACTCCGACATATTTTACCCTTTTCCAAATCTGGCCATTGATGAAAGTCTCATGCTATTCAAAGGAAGACTATTTTTCAAGCAGTACATTCCGTCAAAAAGACATAGATTTGGAATCAAATTTTTTGTTTTATGTGATTGTGAAACTGGTTATATTTTAGACTTCATTATTTAATGTGGCAAGCACAGTGACATTCAGGAAGTTCACCAAGAAGCTGGCATATCTGGAAATATCGTCCTAACATTGATGGAGCCATATTTCGATTCAGGACACACGTTATATACCGATAATTGGTATACGAGTCCTGTGCTCTACAACATCTTGCACTGCCGACAGACAAATGCTTGCGGCACAGTAAAGCAAAATAGAAAATACATGCCAGACATGAAAAAGAAGATAAAAACGGGCGAACTATATATTTTTCAACTGACAACTTGCTGGCCTTGAAATGGCAGGACAAAAGGGAAGTTAGAATACTTTCGACCTATAATACGCCAGAGATGGTCGCAACTGAAAAAAAAAATCGAACCACTGGAGAGATCATATACAAGCCAAAATGTGTCATAGTTTACAATACCAATATGGGTGCTGTAGATCGCACAGACATGTTGCAAAGTTCCATCGAGTCAGTAAGAAAAAGTATCAAATGGTACAAAAAAGTGTTTTTTCACATATTAGATATGACACTTTTGAATGCGCATGCTTTATATAAAATGAAGACTGGTGAAAACATATCGGTAGCAAACTTTCAACTAAAGTTAGTAAAAGAACTTGTTGAAAAGTACCATAAAGATATACCACGTACTACAAGAGGCCTAGGTGGTGATTCCCCACTGAGACTCACTGCAAGACACTTTCCTGAACAGCTTCCAAAGGATGAAACAACACAGAAACAAAAATATAGACGATGCGTAGTTTGTTCGAAACAAAAAATTCGAAAGGAAACTTCTTTCTGCTGTACACCGTGTGATCTTCCACTGTGTGTTCTAAATTGTTTTGAAAGATATCACACAGTCGAGAATTTCTAAACCTTATCTGCATTTTATGATAGTGTTAGAAATATTTTCAATTTATTATACGTACAAGCAAAAAGTGTTAATTTTTTGAAAATAAAAATTTTATTTGTAAAAATGTTTACTTTCTATAGTGCAAATCATTTTAAAAGAAAATAATGTCAAAAATCGTCTATACAAGTTGTCCTGTTGTTGCGGAAGATGGGTGTATCCATCCACGTATAACGGGAGACGGGTGTACCCGTCGGTACCCGCCTTACGTATAACGGAAGACGGGCGTTCCCCGTTTATAGAGCACGACTATAAAAATTTTACCCGCAATGAAAGGGTTAAACAAATTAACACATATATATTTACAAGAAAATCATATAATGTTTGTCATCCACAAAAGCAACTGCAGTTCTTATATTGAAATTAACCTTAGATTTACTGAAACTTATTTGCAATATGTATAACGGGATATTCAAATATCGAACTATAAATCATACGGTCGTGAATATTTAGTAAAATTTAATATTAAATACAAGTTATTTACTTCGATAAGGATGATATTTACACAAGTCCGGGAAAAAAATTAACGTCTCATCTAGCACGTGTGTTCGTATTATTGAAGAGATAATCGACAAGAGTAATTTATTTAAAATCTTACGTGAAATTAAAATTTACTTTAGTACATATAAAATTAAAAGAAACCTATCTGACATGATTATTTAAATTGAACGGAATAACCATGTAAAGATTGAGTCGGGACTTACAGGAACTGTATTTTCCCACAGGCTGCCAGAAAAGAAAACAATTTACGGGACTTCCTTCCTGGACTGCCAGAAAGACTAAGGAAAATGTATACTCTCCAGACTGCCAGAGAGTTTTCTGAGAATTCCTTCAGACTGCCAAAGATAACTCTCTGAGAATTCCCTCGGACTGCCAAGGGGAACCTTGAATTTACTAACAAAATCGTGGCTTTATATAGGCCTGTACTCGCATAAATAATACTTTAAAACAGTATTTTTGCCGAACTATCACGCGCAAAACGCATGCACTATACTCAAACACACAATATTATCACGTGCAAAATGCATTTAGAAAATCAACAAAAATATCATCTTTCTCATTACTAATTGACATTAGATAAATTAAATATTTACTAGAATATTTGTGTATAATTATCGAACCTATTAATGTAAAATTAAACAAAAAGCATTATTACAAATTAGTTCGATAATTTATATAGTGACGTTACAGCCCACCGTACTTATTGAAGAAAGTCAGGCTTCGCTGTAACGTGCATAATGTTAAGGAGAAAAGATGCTATCACGTTACCTAAATACTATACAACAATTTTAAGGGATTATTCACATATACAATCCACTTCCTTTACAATGCTATACTAGGTCATTTTAAGGCTATGGGCATGAGGGCTTTCAGGGATGCTGTTTGTTCGTATTTACTAGAAAAAGAATGACTCTCATTTCAATTTATCTAGTTGGTGATGTGTGCTTAAAAGATTAATAAGGTTATTATATATACGCAGAATTACTTTAGTCTTAGTTATGTTTAGTTAGGATTATTTATCATTTGTTACTAATTATACGCTTAAATATCTTTAAGGGTTTGGTGGGAGAGCAGTGGCGTACTTATGTCGCCCATCTAAACCACCCCTTACGATTTCTCTTTTTCAGTTTGTTTCCCCATTTTCAAACTATTTTTTGTTCTCTTGTGATCTCGTTTTGTATATGTCTATACAGGCATACATACCTATTTGTGTATATGTTTATGTAACAAGAAGGAAGAGAAAAATAAAGGCAGTATTATATACTTAAAAGGAAATTGCCTTTTTTCCCTAAAACTTGACTTTTTAAAGGCACGGTGGACCCTCAAGACATTTTTTATGATAAGTTTGTCAAAGCCGTTTTTAAGACAACGGAACCTAACAACTTTTTATCACTATTAGAAACTTGTAAAAAAAATTGCTCATTTTCACTCCACGCTATTATACACGAAGAGGTGTTACTTACTGTGTTAAACTGCAAGTACATCTTTAAATGCAAGGCTTATTTCAGTTTAATTGAAATCGGATGGGCATTGATTTAACGCCATCCTTTAACTATTGTTACTGGTCATTGTATATTACATATTTGTAAGTTTTACTATTTTAACTTTTATTATACTCTATTAAACTTCTTGAATTTCATTACTGTAGCTATAAATTCCTATTCCCGTTTTCATGCTTTGACGCAAAAGAACGTGGCACATTTGTAGCACCTTTTGCATCGACCAAGAGCTCCAAAGAGATTGTCTTTGATTTTCGCTTGAAAGTTAAGCGAAATTAGTTACATGTTGAAATAACCTGTTTGGATCAACACATCTAGCCAGTATGAAAGGTGTTGTTACAGATCATTTATTTAAAAGTAATTGTTTCGGAGTTAACAATGTAAAACCGATGTGTTGCCCGTTTTTTTTGTATGATAACATCACGGTAAT